>CAWUFW010003298.1:0-1200000 GCA_963921515.1 Calotriton arnoldi
GATGAGGATCTGCAGGGCATAAGAAGATCCCAACAACTTTTCGCTCGTGTGCATCCGTGGCAGCCATTCTTTCCGCATGCATCCGCTCCATGTTCTCCATTATCCTCAGCATCTGTGCCATCTCTCGGCTGACATCGCTGAGGCCACTCTGACTACGCAGTTGTTCTCCTCTCAGAGTCATGACTCCAGCGATGTCGGGCATGGATTGTTGGACATCATGGAGCGAACTGTGGGTGTCCGTTAGGGAGTGTAAGTGGTCCCTGATGGGACTTAGACACCCACGTATGTCATCTAGTTTGGCTGCCATGAGGTCGAACCCCACCCGCACCTGTTCAGCCACCTACTTCTGGCAGTCTAACACATGGCCTTGGAATGCGATGTGCTCTTTGGTGAGGTGCTGGGAGCCAGCCGTGGTGGTGGGTGCTTCCTGCTGTGTGGTCTGTGCAGGGGTGGGGTCTCCTCGATGCAGCTGGGCTGCCCTGCTCCTGGAGGTGGGTTGCCGTAGCTGTCCATGAGCTGTTGTAGGGCGTCGGTGTCGAAGGTGTGGAGGTCCTCTTCATCATCACTGATGAGTTGTCTGTTCTGCTCTGCAGGAGGTGTTGATTGTCCCTCTGCAATGTGAAGGGGAGATGCATTTTAACATTGTGTTGACATGTATGTTGACGCATTGTTCAAGTTTACATACAGACTGCATGACAATGTACATTTGTCATAAGGTTTCTGCACATACACAGAGCTATGCACAGGATAATGGGACCCCGGAATACAGTGGTTTGCCTACCATATACCGTAGCACCCAAAAACCCCAACCCAACTAGCTTAGCATCCCATTAGCACCCAAGTACCAATGATTGGACAACCCAGAACAAGGTATCTTTATCTCAGGACTCGCAGAAGCAAGAACACTCTTTCATCACTCACTCGTGCTTGTCCACAAGGTGCGTAGGAAGAGACACTGGATAGGTTAAAATGTTTATTCCAACTTACGTGCTCTAATGTACAGTACACGTGTCAGTACTAATAGCATAATGCATATGAATAATATAAGCAGCATGGTTACAATTCCATAGAATACAAACGGGGAAAGCATTTCATAACTCAGTGGATAAATGTCTAAATAACATTACCACCCTCCCCGTGCAGTAAGATAGTTTATTATAAAAATAGAAGACCTCTGGGCTTTGACTAGCGAACCCCATACCTCAGTCTCTAGATGCAGAATTACATCAGCAGGACATCATAGCTCTTCTCACTGAAAAGGATTTCTCCAAGTGTGTTAAGCGCCAGTAAAAACCCCAGTATTAAAGGCACACAAAGTTTCATGTCATTTGCGCCTAATGTTATGTCTAGGTGCGCGAGACTGGCCATATCAGGAAGAACCGAAATACATTGTTATGCGACCTTGTACATGTTGTGCAGTCTGAGCCCAAATCGAACAAGAGAAAAGGTGAAAGACAGAAAGTGCAGACAGCGCAAAAGAACTTGGCAAGAGCAAAGGGCGAGGGAGCCCTGGCTCAGTGTAACGTGCGCAAAGAAAAGCAGCATGGCAGCTAGCCCTAGGCCAACATAACAAGGCAGGCAACAAACCACAAGACACCCTCCCCTGGTCAGTCTGGCGTCCAAGATAGAGGGCAAACAAAAAAAATATCCAGTAGAGCACAGGGAGCGCCCAAACGGCGAAAAACAAGTCAATCCATGAAAGTGTAAGTGCAGAAAAAAGCCATACCCTCCAAAAGGGCATCATTGGAATCGTCAAAAACATAGATGCCATCCAATCCATGAGAGCAAAGAGCAGGAATGCTCCTCAGCAGAGGGAGCATCCAAAAGCAATGCGGGACAACTTGCGTGATAAACGAAACAGCTTTGTTGTAGGAGATCCTGGGCAGCCGCCCAGATATCCCATTGCGCCAAAATCCCCAGTGCAGCCGCACGCGCCATACAGCCGGCAACGGAACAGTCCTGCTCATGGGCCTCTAAGGGACCCATCAACTGAACAAAATCCGGAACAGACAATGACGAATTGGAGAGGCAATAATCCAAGGTCCAGGTGAAAGGACAGCGGATGCAAGTCATTACAGGTTGCACGCAAGTGAAATACGCAAAGCGAAAGGAAAGAGTATATGACACACTCAGTGTCGCCAATGGCAAGACACCAAAACCAGCCAAAAGGCGCTCACGAAGCAGCTGGAGGCGTTCTGGATCGAGCAGGTCCCATCGGGGAGCAGCCATTGCGCACAAAAACAAATTAATAACAGGACACCAGCCGCCAAGGCGATGATCAACGGGAAACCGCCAAAGACGCTGGAAAAAATAGAATGAATAAACGCCGGGATGACACCAAAAATGGTTTGGAAGGAGGACACCAAACCAGACCCCACGACTTTAAAAAAGTGTACCAGACCCTCTGTGTTAGATGCGTTAAAAATACGATGAATTAACTCCCCAAAATGTTGGGGGAGATTAGTGTTCAAAAGGGCCTGTATTTCACTGTGGGTACTCGCCACCTGGAGAATGAATGTCTCCCGGGCGGACGTGAGCATAACTTCCTCGTTCAATAATAGTGCCTTTATTCTGCTCAGTCTATTGAAATCTGCCTCCATGGTAGGGATGGAAGGCCAAATAGAGATATCAACCTTGCCATGAGGGGGAGGAAAAAGCACATTTTTGCAGCAGACAACCCTGTGCGAAACTGTTACAATGTAAGGAATGCCAGCCTGCAGGCCACAACAGTTTTCGTTATTTAAAAGTAAATAACTACCATTGGAAAGGAGAGTGAAAGTAGGAGAAATAACAGGAGCAGGAATACCTTTCAACACACAAGCAAGATTAGGAGCGGAAACGCTACATGAGCCATGCAATTTAATGTGTTTACAAATAAGCGAATGACCCATAGTCGAGTCGCAGTAAATCTCAGATCAGGCCTATCCTGTGTGTTTCTAGTACCTGAGTCGTGAAAACGCATTTGACATGCATTAGATGATATAGGCCATACCAACCAGGGTGACTGATCCAGTTCGGAAACATTAAATGAATTATTCTGTAATAGAGCCTGTAGGGTCATCAGGGACAGGTTAAAACGTGAGCTATCATTGGGAAAACTCGAAAGGGATGGAATTGAGGGCGAGTTTAATTGTTTAGTGGTAGCTAAGCCCCAACACGTAGTTTGATAGATGGAAGCATTTAGGAACATAATTTGGGTAGGGATGAGGCAAGCACGATGCAACGCCTCGGTTCCCTGTACCTGCCATGGCTTGGAGCCCCAAATGGATTTCAAATCTATTGTATCCTCCCAGTACTCATAACCACCCACTGCTAGGGCACTTAAAAAGGAACCCGAATAAAGCAATTTGGTGTGTGTTAACATAATTTTCTGAGTTGACGTGGTATTTAGTCTAAAATAATAGGATGCGGGGTTTGACCGATTAAAATCAGTAAAATAGGTAAACTTATTTCGAAGAGTTTGTGAACTATCTGGCAAGGGGTTTGGACAATGTTCCCATTGGGTGTAGTTAACAGAACTACGCAGGGCACTTGGCTTATGGAGAAAATGATTACCCCAATGTTGGTAACAATACAAATCGGCATAATTCGCAGAATTCATATATAAATCTTCAGCATTAAAAGATGCATAATATTTTAAATCGGCAAACAATGCTTCAACGGCATGCACATCCCAATCATCAGAATGAATATTATTTTGTACTACATCACCCATTGAAACACGAAGGACATTAGGTACATTAATAATTTCCGTCGGACCATGGATTTGATAGTTCACTGCATCCCATACGATGCCATCAGCAACTGGAAAAGCTGAAATGTTCACAAATGTGTGGTCACGCTTCATGATGTGAGACGAGGAATGAGGAGCCAAAGTTCCAGAAACATAGTCTACAGCAGAGCGTTCAGGTAAATAGTGACCATTGATTAGTAGAAAAAACACTGTGACAAAGCCAACGGACATGAACAAAAAAATCAAGAAAAGTACCAACCAGATGTATGTCCAGGGTGGAATCAAAAAATTGTCTCTAAACCAGGATACAAAAATACTGAACTTGGATGGGACTTTTGAAGAGGTGGAATCCGAATCAAAGGAATAACGAGTCGGGCTTAGTGGCGTTATTGGTTGATGTGCCACCGATTCAGATGCAGGATAAGTATACTCGTCCTCGTCGATATTGGTGGAGAGTTGGGGATCAATTGTAGTTTCAGGCAAATCAACCATCTCAATTACAGCATCAGCGACCGTTCGTGTAGATGGGTCACAAACATATGTCCGATAAATGGCAGGACAAGAGACCGCTGGTGTGACACTATTCAGGATCGGCCAGGCGCTGTAGCTTGACATTTTCCACTGAGATGTATCTGTTCTCCTTGCGACCAGGAAGCGGTGGTAAAATGACTGTACGTGTTCCCTTCAAGCCCAGAACTGGAACCGGTGCACGAAAAGAGGGGCCAAATTCTTTTTGTTTTCAACCTTCTCTCGGACCAGTTCTCCAACCTTTGGAAGCCAGCCGGCTACCGGAATCTGCAACGCAGGATCTGTGGCTGAAGGCAAATGTGTAGTTGCAAGTTTGTCTCGGGCTTCTTGTAAGTCCTGTAACATAGCAGAATGGTTATCTACATCAAACTTGGCGGATTGCGCCGCGATGTCTGGACCCTCAAGGTCAGGCACAAACATTCTTATGCCAAAGAGCATTTCGTATGGGGTCCGCCCACCCAGAGGTCTTCTAGGGAGATTATTAAGTGCACGCTGAACGGTATACAAGTGGGCCAGCCAGTTCCTGCCAGTACCTATAACTCTAGCTGTTAAGGATTGCTTTAAGTCACAGTTCATTCGTTCAACGATAGAGTTGCCCTCAGGCCTATACGGAGACGAAAATTTCACCCGCACCCCAAGCGAAGCCATTGCATCCTTGTAAGCCCTAGAGGCAAACGCTGGACCTTGGTCCGAATGGAAGGTGCCGCATGCGAAAATTCCCACAAAGACACGCAAATCCCTGATTACATTTCGAGCGTTAGCACTACGTTGTGGCCAGACCCAGAGGAACCGTGTGCACGAGTCCACTGCTACTAAGATGTATTTATAGGCAGTGTCTGATGAGAATGGACCGCAGTGATCCAAGTAAACACACCCAAAGGGTCTGTTAGCAATGCAGAGCGGGGTCTGTGGTGGGCGTGTTACCGTGGAAGGCTTAATCTGTTGACAAACATCGCAAGAAAGCACAAAAGCACGGGTGTCTTTATACAATCCACGCCACCAATAACGCTGCTGCAAGATGGAAACTGTAGCTGACACACCTGCATGAGCAGAAGCCATGCCTTCGTGTGCAGCTGATATCAAGGCACTCCTGCGGTCCGCGTTGGGGATCAGCCGATCTCCAACGTCAGGTATTGTTACATAAGGAACCTGTTCGGGACTTAACTTGTAAGAATACTTGGAAGGAAAACCTGTAGGGTAATTAACACCTTCCTTTGTTGCAGCAATAGCTGCTAGAATAACAGAGTCAATTTTAGACATGGACCTGGTAACCGCTGCTACTGAACACGTGACTACTGCCGAACGGGCAGCTTCATCTGCCAGATCGTTACCAATAGCGTGTGCGCCCACCCGCTGATGGCCTAAGGTGTGAACCACCTGTGTGAGGGGCAGACGTTGTTGCAATTCTGCCACTCGAACCCAAAGCATTTTATGCTTAATTGTGCTCCCTTTTGCGTCCTTGTAGTCATTTTTTGACCAGAAAAACAGATTGTCATTGTAAGATTGTACACAGTAGAAGGAATCACATACAATAAGAGTGGTCTCATCCTGAGAAGCGAACTCAAGCGCAAGTAGCAATGCATGCAGCTCGGCCAATTGTGCGGTACTATCTCCAAGTGTGCGAGTATGCACTGCAGAGGATTTAAACTTTCCATCTACAAAGGAACCCGCAACAATAGCACATGCAGCTGAATAAGCGTGCTTGGACCCAGTGGCCGGTTGCGCCGAACCATCGGTGTAGATCACACATTTGTAATCCTCAAGCGGTAGTAAAAACAAAGGAGGAGGATGAACGAATTCATACTGCAAATACTCCTGAGTCTGAAGAGAAGAATCAAAAACAAAAGTGACGTCCGAAGACGTCAAGGATGTAGCCCATTGTATCCAACGGGGATGCATTGCTTTTGAGTTCGGTACACTTGCCTTTGTTACTGCCTCTAGGGCAGGACAGGGTGTTACCACCAGAATTCGCTTACCCTGTGCCAGTGCGCGTTCTTTTAGAATCGCCATTTGCACTGCAGTTAGAACTTTTTCGACAGATGTAAAGCGCAATTCAGCGGAAGTGTACAGATGTGACTTGTATGCGATGGGTACTGTATCACCTTCAATTTGGATGACTATGTTGTACAGTCTGTCAGGGGGTGCCACTCTGGTGTCAGCTGTCTCTACAGTAACGAATGTTTCAGTTGCTGTCGCCTCCATATGAGGACGTAGCGCCTCCCGCACTATGGTAACTTCCGCGGCGCTGTCTAGGAGGGTCACTGCCCACGTCCAATTCAGGAGTCTCGTTCTCACGGTCTGTGGCATATTTCGCTGTTACAGCGGCAACTTTTTCTTCTGAAATTGCGGTCGAGAAAGGTGAAAGTCTTCTGCTTTCCCTCTGACTTGTTGTCGAGGTTGGTCTCGCTCCTGGGGAGCCTCTCGGCCCCTTCCTCTATCTTGCCGTCCTCCTCCACCAGCCTGTGACGACGTCTGGGCCTGTGAAGAACGAGGAGAACGCGTATCAGAGCTCTGAAACCTTTCTGGTGATTTAATTCTCGACCTATCACGTAAATCATAAGTACGTTCAGAAGAAACCGAAACTGGGGAAGCGCCTCTCGACCCAGGCTTCTTTGTTGCTTACCCTGTTTTTTCTGTCTCCAACTCTTTTTAGTGAAGACTGGTCTATCATCTTTCTCAGATGTACTTTTTGTTTGTGTAATTTGTGGTTGCGATTGAGTTTGCATTTTTACAAAAGGCTTGTTGCCTAGGCTATTTCTTCCAATTGTTTTATAAGCCCGGGCTATAATTTTCGGTAATTCGCGAGGCCTGTCCAACTCTGGGACCAAAGCCAAAGCATTCGCTACTTGAAAGTTCATAGCATCGCCCTTGACATTTCCAAGGATCAGTTCAGCTACTACATCAAACACTCCCACTAGTCTCATCCCTAATTCCACAGCCGCTTCAGGGCCATGTTCGTCCTGTACTTTTTTAATTACAGAGGGTAGAACCGTCATGGAAGGAGTACCAAAACATTTTGAATAAACTGCTGCGAATACCTTACCCCAGTTTTCACATGATGTCAAATCGGGGATTAAGTCTTTTGGCAAACTTATCGTAAGGATGCGATGTTTATCCACTGGGGACGTATGTGGAAACACCGCTTCTATCTGATCGAACTTTTCGGCAAGCCAGTAAGGATAATCGTCCTTACTTTGTGGACGTTGCCCATCACAGAATTGACCATGACAGGACTTATGGTCACTCCAGCTGCAACAGCTGGTTGGCCAGCGACTACAGGGGCAGCTCCATGTAGGCTACCTGTAACGTATGTCACTAAGGCTCGATGCACTCGCACCAGTTCGGTATGCATAGTGCGCAGTTCCGCAATCGGTAATGCCAGATAATTTGGATGCGGGGTATACCCGGCCAATACAGGCCTAGTGGCCCCCAGAATGGATAAGGGGCCTAAACGAACTGCGGTAGTTGGTTGTGGGAGGGCGCCATTAAACCAAACACGGTGCTGCCAAGCCGTGAGAGGCACTTCAAGAGTAGTATAGGGTCGATAGGCAGCAGGAATTGCGGTGGGTTTATATTCATGAAACAGCTTATCACCTGCATCCACCGCTTCAAAAGTGATCCAAGTGTAAAACACTTCAAAGTGATAAGCCGAATCGGCTTGAACCACAAAGACCAACTCGACCCCAGCATCGGGCACTCCGTATACACCTAGGTGTTCTCGGATTGGTCCTCGGCTATGTGCAGCTATCGCCACACCAGCCATAACTAAACCATTGTATTCGACAACCTAACAGGGAGCACAAAATGGGTTATTTATGGAACCTTTTTTAATAACTTCAAGCTTGAAAGAACCTATAAAACGTTCAATATAGGAGGTATCACCGTCACTTACGCCTCCGGAAGCGTACGTGAGGGTTTTGTGGACAAGCACAAGTACTACTCAAGCGTCTCGCAGATAAGCAGCCCCACGGTGGTCGCGCCATGTCATAAGGTTTCTGCACATACACAGAGCTATGCACAGGATAATGGGACCCCGGAATACAGTGGTTTGCCTACCATATACCGTAGCACCCAAAAACCCCAACCCAACTAGCTTAGCATCCCATTAGCACCCAAGTACAAATGATTGGACAACCCAGAACAAGGTATCTTTATCTCAGGACTCGCAGAAGCAAGAACACTCTTTCATCACTCACTCGTGCTTGTCCACAAGGTGCGTAGGAAGAGACACTGGATAGGTTAAAATGTTTATTCCAACTTACGTGCTCTAATGTACAGTACACGTGTCAGTACTAATAGCATAATGCATATGAATAATATAAGCAGCATGGTTACAATTCCATAGAATACAAACGGGGAAAGCATTTCATAACTCAGTGGATAAATGTCTAAATAACATTACCACCCTCCCCGTGCAGTAAGATAGTTTATTATAAAAATAGAAGACCTCTGGGCTTTGACTAGCGAACCCCCATACCTCAGTCTCTAGATGCAGAATTACATCAGCAGGACATCATAGCTCTTCTCACTGAAAAGGATTTCTCCAAGTGTGTTAAGCGCCAGTAAAAACCCCAGTATTAAAGGCACACAAAGTTTCATGTCATTTGCGCCTAATGTTATGTCTAGGTGCGCGAGACTGGCCATATCAGGAAGAACCGAAATACATTGTTATGCGACCTTGTACATGTTGTGCAGTCTGAGCCCAAATCGAACAAGAGAAAAGGTGAAAGACAGAAAGTGCAGACAGCGCAAAAGAACTTGGCAAGAGCAAAGGGCGAGGGAGCCCTGGCTCAGTGTAACGTGCGCAAAGAAAAGCAGCATGGCAGCTAGCCCTAGGCCAACATAACAAGGCAGGCAACAAACCACAAGACACATTGTGACTGTTGGGAGGAGCTGACTATTTGATGCGGGACACTGGACATTTGAACTACATCACGGATGTGAGGTTGTACACGTACATTATCATCTCACAGTTTCCTGCTATGCCAGATGTGATTGGCCAGTTTCTATGCACAAGCGGAACCAGTTGTGTCCTCTGTTCTGTAGTGAAAGTGTTGCACTTTGTACCACATTGTCGTCAATGTTGATGTGCTGTTATTGCTATGTGTGTGTGCTGCATTGTGGGAGAGTCGCCCCTGCAGCTGTGATTTTGCTGCCCCTTATCCCTTTGAGGCGGTGTGCCTTTGTCTTTTGTGCTTCTACAGTGCTGAGATGTTGCAGACTTGGCTAATTTTGGCTCGAGTTCGTATTTTGGACTCTTGGGCATGGTTTATCCGCAGATGTGTTGTTGACGTCAGGGGTTGTTTGTGCACGTGGATGTGTCAGAGTGTGACCTGTTCCTTTACGGATGTGTTCCACACTCAGCCACCTCAGTGTTGTGGCGTGCACCATGTATGATAATTGGACTGCAGCCATGCTGTTCGTCATGCGGTGTCACTTGCATTGTCAGTGTGGCTCTTCTGTGCCACGCTCGTTATCTTTTCTCCCCGCTGGTTGTAACCTAATTGTATCCTGTTGTGCCCTCATTCGTGATTTTCACTACTGTTGTGCCCTGATTGTTGTTTTTCTTTACTGTTGTGCCCTGATTGTTGTTTTTCCTTACTGTTGTGCCCGTGTTCACTTTCCCACCGCTGCTGCCCCTGCGGCCCCGCCCCCCGATTCAGCCTGCTCCCGCCCCACCTCTACTCCCGCCCCCCTCCCCTTCTTATGGCGACCGCTGCGCGGTCGTGCTACTGGCGCGCCAAAGGCGCGCCTAAGGCAAGCCCGTCTGCGCCCGTCCGCGCCTGGACCGTGCCCAGCGCCAGAACCCCTGGCCCCCGCGACTGCCACACCACCCATCACCGTTACGACGCCAACACCCTCCTCACACTCAGCGACAGCCGAAACACCACCTGCTTCCAGGCGAACCCAATGCGCACCCACGGACCCTTCACCTGCCGTAACTGCAGCTACACCAGCCCACGCACACCAGCACGACCCACCCACCACACCATGGCAGACAACAACCACCTCAGCTGCATACTACTCAACACTCGCTCAGTTCACAAGCACGCCATCGAACTCTGGGACCTACTCGACTCCTCCTCCCCGGACGTCGCCTTCTTGACGGAGACCTGGATGAACGCCTCCTCGGTGCCTGACATAGCCATAGCCATCCCAGACGGCTACAAGATCACCCGCAGAGACCGGAACAACAAACCAGGAGGAGGAATCGCCATCATCCACAGGAACACCATCAGAGTCTCAACCAACACCGAAGACTCCCTCAGCACAGCCGAACACCTACACTTTCTGATCCACGTCAACCACAACACCACCCTCAGAGGAACCCTCGTCTACAGACCCCCGGGACCCCGACCACAGTTCAGCGATTCCATCGCCGACCTCATCAGCGCGCACGCCCTCGCCTCCACGGACTACATTCTCCTTGGAGACCTGAACTTCCACCTCGAGAACACCAACGACAGCAACTCCGCATCCCTGATCGCCAACCTCGCCAACTTCGGACTCAAACAGCTCTTCACCACACCTACCCACTCCGCCGGACACACGCTCGACCCCATCTTCTCCGCCAGCGACCACGTCACCTTCAGCCACACCACCGAACTCCACTGGACCGACCACCACTGCATCCACTTCTCCTTCAAGAAACACACTGCGCACAACCAACCGCAACGGATCCCGCACCGCAGCTGGAAAAAAGTCACCGAAGACCAGCTCATCGCCACTCTCGCCCGAGACCCTCCACCAGAGCCCGCGGAGACGGACTCAGCAGCCCACAACTTCAGACAATGGATAGACGACTGCGCCAACACCCTCGCCCCGATCAAGAAACCCTCCAACAGGCGCACCGACACGAGAGCCACCTCGTTCAACACCGACCTCCACATCTCCAAGCACACCTGCCGAAGACTCGAGAAGCAGTGGCGCATTGACCAGACAACCACGCAGCCCTCGTAGACGCAAGACGCAAGCACCACCAACTCATCCGTTCCACCAAAAGAACCTCCTTCAAGGAACGCATCGACAACAACGCACACGACAGCAAAGAGCTCTTCAACATCGTGAAAGAACTCGCCACCCCCAACTCCAGCTCCAACGACGTCCCGCCGTCACAAGAACTCTGCGACTCCCTGGCTTCCTTCTTCCACAACAAGATCGCAGACATCCACAACAGCTTCGACACCCAGACGCCAACAACAGACGCCGACGCCCCGACTCAACACCCACCAAACACACTGGCCTCCTACTCTCCTGGAACCACGTCAACCACGAAGACACCATCAAAATCATGAACTCCATTCACTCCGGCTCACCGTCCGACCCCTGCCCCCACCACATTTTCAACAAGGCTAGCTCCATCATCGCACCCCATCTCCGGCAGATCATCAACAGCTCCCTCGAGACCGCCACCTTTCCGGAGAGCTGGAAACATGCCGAGATCAACGCCCTACTCAAGAAACCCAAGGCAGACCCGAAAGACCTCAAGAACTTCCGACCCATCTCCCTGCTCCCATTCCCGGCAAAAGTAATCGAGAAGACGGTCAACAGACAACTGACCCACTTCCTGGAGGAGAACAACACCTTGGACCACTCCCAGTCCGGCTTCCGCAGCAATCATAGCACCGAAACCGCCCTCATCGCTGCCACTGACGACATCAGCACCCTACTGGACAACGGCGAAACCGCGGCCCTCATCCTTCTGGACCTCTCGGCCGCCTTCAACACCGTCTGCCACCACACCCTGCGCAGACGCCTCCGCAACGCAGGGATCCAAGACAAAGCCCTGGACTGGATCATCTCCTTCCTCACCGGCAGAACCCAGAGAGTCCGCCTCCCCCCCTTCCGCTCCAAAGCCACCACGATCACCTGCGGTGTACCCCAAGGCTCTTCCATCAGCCCAACCCTCTTCAACATCTACATGACACCACTCACCAACATCGTCCGAGCACACCATCTCAACATCATCTGGTACGCCGACGACACCCAGCTGATCCTCTCCCTCACCAAGGACCCAGCCACTGCCAAATCAAACCTCCACGAGGGAATGAAGGCCGTCGCCGACTGGATGAAGACAAGTCGGCTGAAACTAAACTCAGACAAGACGGAGGTCCTCATCCTCGGCTCCATCCCCTCCGCATGGGACGACTCCTGGTGGCCAACCGCGCTGGGAGCTGCCCCGACACCAACCAACCATGCACGCAACCTGGGTTTCATCCTGGACACAACACTCTCCATGACCCAGCAAGTGAACACCGTCTCCTCCTCCTGCTTCAACACCCTCCGCATGCTCCGCAAGATCTACAGATGGATCCCCACTGATACCAGAAAGACGGTCACCCAAGCACTCGTCAGCAGCAGACTGGACTACGGCAACGCCCTCTACGCAGGAACCACGGCCAAACTCCAGAAAAGACTCCAACGCATCCAGAACGCCTCCGCACGCCTCATCCTCGGACTCCCCCACCATAGCCACATCACCACCCACCTGAGAGACCTGCACTGGCTCCCGGTCAACAAGAGGATCACCTTCAAGCTCCTCACCCACGCTAACAAAGCACTCCACAACGCCGGACCAGCGTACCTCAACGAACGACTGTCCTTCTACACCCCAAACCGCCAGCTCCGCTCCGCCGACCTCGCCCTCGCCACCGTGCCACGCATCCGCCGATCGACCACTGGCGGCAGATTATTCTCCCACCTCGCCGCAAAGACCTGGAACACCCTCCCCACCCACCTGAGACGGACCCAGGACCTGTTGACCTTCAGAAGACTCCTCAAGACCTGGCTGTTCGACCAGTAGCTGCTTCCCCCCTCCCCCCAGCGCCTTGAGACCCTCAAGGGTGAGTTGTGCACTTTACAAATGATTGATTGATTGACAGACAGGCAGCTTTGCTGGTTTAGACACGTGTGCATGGGTTGGTTGTGAGATTGGTGCTGTGTGGGGAGGGACCCCTTTGTGCCCATAGTGGACGGGGGCCTACTTGCTGTTTGTATGTGTGCTGCAGTGTGCCAAGGGGATCAGGGACATGATCCAGAGTCATTGTGGGTGTGCAGTGTGCTCTACTTAATTGTGCATGTGTGCCATTGTGCCCATCTCCCCCCGTCCACCCAGTCCCTGTTCAGTACTCACCCTGGTGCTGTTGTGTCAGGTCATGTCGAGCAGTGTCCGGACCCCCAACTCCTGCCACCGTCTCCCCACTGATGACTGTGGCCACCACTTCCTCCATCTCATCCAGCTCCTGGTGTTTCGCTGGACTGCCACCTTCAGTCTGCATTGCTGCCTGATGGTTGTCAGCGAGTTTCTTCTTGGTTTTGCGCTTCGCATCCTTCCAGCACCTCTTGACCTCTTCAATTGTCCTCCTCCTCACTCGGACTGCATTCACCTTGTCCAGGATGGACTGCCATATTGCATTTTTATTTGCCAATGACACGTTGGAGGTGACATACAGTTGTTGTTGGTGTTCTATCACTTCCGTGATGATGATCCTGTTTTCCTGCGGACTGAACCTCGTCTTCCTCGTCTTCTTCTCCTTGCTCTTCCGTGACCCCGAGGTCCCAGGCTGGTCCTCCTGGGGGCTTGTGGGGTTCTGGTCATCCTCTGTACTTGCTCCGGCTTCCTCCATGGTGCTACACAGTTTTAATTATTTTGTTTGGGTTTTTCGGTGCTTTTGTAGTGCATTTTCCCACATGACGCGTGGGAATTGCAGGCCTGTCGCTGGTTATCGCTGATTTTTTTATCGCGGTTGGCCACATCGCAACTTTTTTCGCGTTTGTGTTTCGCGTTTTTTTGGCGTTGCGTTAATTTTAACGCGGTCATTTGGCGCGTTGTCGTGAGACTATCGCATGGTGCCGCCGGGTTGAGAATACAACGTTAACACAGCGTTATTTTGCCGCGATAGACTGCGATGTGCAAAGTTGCGTTAAGCTAATTTTGCGATAATTATGACACGTTCTTGAGAATATCCCCCTTAGTGTCTTCATAACCCTGTTTTGTTTTGTAAATATGAGATAAAATCAGTGATAAAATGGTATATAAAACCCATGATTTGACTATTGATTAGGAGTGGTCTACGTAGTAGAATTATCGCCAGCGGTCATGCCAGATTGCCAAGGCCATCACTCTCAAGAAGCCATGTATAAAGTGACCTTTACTAAGAGCATCTATTGTTGCTTTCTAAGCAAAGCTCTGATTTCAAAGGTATGCTCTGCTATCCATCCTAAAAACCTCTGAAATTCGAAAAGTAGGCGTTCTATTTAATGCATTAGCTAAGGTTTAGCATAGTGCTCAGAAATTATTTTAGGATGTTAGGATGTCAGAAAACCGCTAACATTGTCAGAAACATTTATCTTGTTTTTGCTGACCATTAAATGCTTAACTACTTTTGTTTTTTACATTCTGTGTGGTAAACATTCATATTTGTTTGCACTAGTCTGAAGATTTTAAAATTCACTTTTTAAAATACATGTGCATTTTCCTAGTGCTATTTGTGAGTGTGTTATTCATAAAAAAAAATTGTTTGGATTGCTGTTGAGCCCCTGAATTCATCTAGGGGAATTGCAACCTGAAAACATGGACTGCGCAATTCTGCACAGTGGCCTTGTGTTAGGGCTGCAGTACAACTGGCTTTCTAATTCAATGTTGGTGCATTGAACTGAGGTTTTGAAATCCAACAGCCGTGGCTTTGGGGACCCACAGATTTTGTTTCAAAGATAGTGGGCTCATTGCATTTATTTAATTTCTGGATTAATTTCTATGGAAGACTTGTGTAGGTCTGAAAAAATGTGATCACAAAATGTACATGACAGTTACAGTTTGTAATGTATACCCAGAGTTCCAGTTTGTGCCTCAAATGGGATGCAAAAATGAGGGATTCCTAAAGCATAATGGAACAATATTTATTTATGGGGGTGGTGTGTGATGTGCCAGACTTGGGCTTAAAAGTACTAGCAATTAAAACCTCTATGAGAGGTGAAGCCTATGCCACTGATTGCTAGAAATAGGACCCCTGCAGCTGTCGGAACCCACCAGATTTCGAATCAAAGATGGTAGGCTCATTGGATTTTTTTTTTTCTGGAATAATTTCTACTGAAGACTTGTGTAGGTTTGAAAGAGTGTGATCATTAAAAGTACATGGCAGTTACTGTTAGTAGTGTATACCCAGGGGCTTATTTACAAGCCCCTTACACCACTAGTATGTCACTCTTTCCCATATTAAAAGTGACACACCAGTGGCGCAGGGGCTTGTAAATTAGCCCCTCAGAGTACCCGTATGTACTTCAAATGGGAAGAAAAATGAGGGATCCCCAAAGTATCATGAAAAAATATTTATTTACGGGGGTGGTATGTTGCAAGGAAAACCGTTTATTATATGGTGTGGTTGTGAGACCTCACTGTGTAATAAACTCATTACCTGTACTGGGTCCAGTTGGATTTGTTTGAAAAACCTTAGCTCAGCACTGGGTAGTTGTGGCTCTGAGCAGTCAGGCTTTGCCAAAGAATCACGTGTAAAGCAGTTAGAAGTATCGAAACAGTTGAATAAGAAAGAAATAAGACTCAATAAAAATGCGACAACAACTTATAAAAATAGGTTGTCATATTCTGTTTAAATAGACAGCTCAATGACAAAAATCCACCAGAGGGTTCTGGAGATATGAATTTTCAAAGGAACAAAAAATCACTGCTTTTTCATTCTGCACAATAAATCGATGTAATGGACCACGCTCGTGGTCAACTCTTCAAACTTTGGAAAACTTACAAAGTTGTAAACTACTATTCCGTCCCATTTTGGGCATCCAGCTCCAGCAGTGAGTGAGTTACAAGGGTCAAAGAGGCTTAGTTGTACAGTAACCTCGCAGTCAAAGCAGTCTGCAGTCCAGTTCCAGGCTCTATGGGTGCACTGCCATAGACTTCAATGGAGTGATCCTGATGCAAGGGATACAGGATGCTAAAGACTACGAAGGATGCTGAGGATGCTGATCCAGTGACTGGCGTCTTACTGGGGCTACTCCTTGGTCCATGAACAGGGTGGGGCGACTTTAGCAAACACAGGGGTCGATGTCCCTCGAAGTCCGATTTAAGTCCAGTCAAAAAACAATAGTCACTGGTCTACTGGTCTCCGGCATAGCAAAACCAGCTGTCCCCTAACTGGCAATAACTTCCTTGCTGGGTGACCAGACTGACTGCGACCACTTTTCTGGGTCCAGCAGACTTGGATGCAACTTTTGAGGGTTAGGACTTGGGCTCCTAGGCTGCACACGTGTGTTCAGCGCAGTCAGTCATTCTTGGCTACCAACTCACTAAGTCAGGCTTCTTCAGCATTTGTGGCCCTGTAGCTGTAAGTGGAAGTCAGCTAACTGACTTTTTTGAGTCACTTCTTCTGTCTGAGGCTCAGGGATGACTTTTCATTGAGCAGGGCACCACATGCACAGTCCTCTCTTTGCTAGCCCAAGGAGCAGCAGATGCAGTCCAGCCTCTTTGCTGGGGCCAGGGAACTGCAGAGCAGTACTTCTTCAATCCACTCTTCAGTAGAGACATGATCTGAGGTCTGGGTGCCAGGGGTGCCACTTTTATGCCTAGTTTGTGCCCTTGTGGGATGTGGTGACTACTGGGCAATGAGCTACCATATTCCCTCCCACCTAGTGACAACTTTCTGTGAAATGTGGCATCTAGCTTTCCCAGAGTGCACCATTCTGCCAACTCCCAACATGACAGAACCCTTCTGTTGGTGTGCTCCCTAACCCACCCCAGAGGTGTAGCTACCTGGGGGCTAAATGCCCATGGAAAAACCATTTTCAATGGCTTTCCCCTCTCTGTCCCCAACGTCAAACTGTCTGCATGAACAAAAGAGCAGCCCCTCTCATGTATGTCCACCATTTGCCCTTCAAAGTTGGCTTTGAAGCTCGCCTTTTGGGCTCACACCTGGGAGAGTCGTTCACACCTCCCCCCAGAAGGGCAAAAGTCAGTCCCTTGACCAGCAACCGTAAACTTTCACCCAAAAACGTAGGGCAACAAAGTGGCTACTTACTAAAATTGCCACTTGTGCAAAAGTTAAAATAAATTCGACTTGAGTATCAGGTTGGATTTAATGCAACAATTCTTTTGATACCTTGAAGTATCATATTTAGCAGACCCATCCGGAAGAAAGCACTGATGAGTTGTTAACTTTCTGCAGTATAAATGATAATGTGGGTTTTTTATTGTCAGGACGTGTAAAAACACCTTGTACTTTTTAATATACAGCACCCTGCCTTAGGGCTTATTAGTCCTGCTTTACGGATGATGTATAAATATTAAAAAGGAAGGTTTGCGCTTTGTCATTACTGTTAATGTCGAATTTAGCAATTGCCAGCCAGCAATGGCAGGCATGGAATTAGCTTTGCTTTGCCACACTCATGGCGGCACAATCAGTGCTGCATGAGAGGCACTCCAACTTACAGGCCCTGGGTACCACTGGATCCATTTACTATGGACTTATAAGTAAGTTAACTTATGCCAATTGCAGGTGAGCCAATCAGACATATACCTTTTAAGGGACAGATCAATGGCACTGAGGTCTGTTTAGCACTCCTCACTGCATCTTTAGAGTCGAAAAACCAGCAGCATCAGTCCAAACACTTGAGGATAATCATGCAAAAAGAGGCATTTCCTTACATATGTCAACTGTCAGACTTGCCCTTAGAAGTGCAAGTAACTAAAACCTCTTTGAGAGGGAAGGCCTATGCAACCCAGGGGTGTACCATGCGATGTGAATGAGTGGTATGTTTTTGTATGTTAAAGTTCCTGATTAAATATAAGGTTGTAAAGCACAGAATATAAATAAACCAGCAAAGGAGGGCCCGCTGGTACTGTACAAGAACATTTAGCAACAGTCGCGGCTCGCATGACTCACGGGTGGGGGGGTCGCACGGGGGGGGGTTAAAAATACATTTTAAAAACGTACTTTACCGGTCCGGCGCCGCCTCCGCTCCTGGACGGTCCGGGGCCCGCATTTTACTGCTGCTTTCGGAACAGGAAGCAGGCATCCTCCCTCCCCTCCCCTAAGCCAATCACAACGCTGCAATGGCAGCGTTGTGATTGGTGCGGACGGCGCTCAGCCGGGCGCCTGTAGGAAGGCCATTTTCTCTATGTAGGCTGCATGCAGCCTACATAGAGAAAATCCAGAGTGCGCATGGCTGGTTTGGTCTGCCCCAGAGGGCCGACCAGTCAGGGCCCATAACATTGGGCAAGCCACTCCCCGACCCACCCACCCGCCCGCCCCCAACCAGGCATACTATTCTGCTTTTTCGCAGCGCAAGAAGCAGAAACATAAAATGGTATTTAAAATACCATTTTATGTTTCTGCTTCGCGCACTGCGAGAAAGCAGTGGGGCGACGCTTCTCCGCCCTAATGGAGGAGCCGCCAATGTTTAACTATGTTTTTGCAGACTACACTTTAGAAGGTCAGCGCCGAGGCACTCATTTGAGTAGTCGTGTGCTTTACAAATCTCATATCATCATCAAGGTGGAATTCATAACTCTCCTTGCCCAGCCCCCAGGTGCGGCATATCAGTAATGCAGACAGGGCATACAGTGGGGTGGGAAGGGGGAACTTGAACCTGAAATTTGCAGTGTTGACTGAAATATGTGCTCAGAGGTCACTCTCATGCAGACAGGGCAGGCATAAATGTCCCCGATCATTCCACAATTTTTCATGTAACTTGTGCCGTTGCCTGGTTTTTCATGTTCATGAACCCAACATAAGTTCATCATTGCGTTCTCTGTCAAGGATTCACCCTCACAGCTTCATGATTGCCCTAATTTTGGGTTGGAAATCATAACAAGTAGCATCCTCCAGTGTGTTGACCACTTACAGGCTGCTTATGTGACATGGACTCTAGGCTCTCCTCCGACTTCTCTTCATCCTATAAATCTTAAAAATTATCTGGGGAATAGGATGGCCATGGGTATCTGCCTGCTGGTGACTTGGAACTAGCATTGTTGTAGAAGTGCAAAGGTCCTGTCAAGTATCCAGTAGAAAGCCATCTTTGCTAGGGCCCTTATAAATAAATGAGATCTTTTAGTACCTATGCCTGAGGTACATGGCCAAAGCTCCACTGTGCTGTGATGCTAGGAGCACATGTGCATGCAACAAATTGATTCACTGTAGTGGAACCGCCCTTACAGACCCTGCCCTGCACAATTACACCCAGTCAAGCACCTGCAAGCTCTATTAAATATCAAAGCCTCTACCAAACACATCTGATGAATGATGCTTGCTTCCAGACAAACAGGATTCAATGTTCCTCTCAACATTCTGGTTTACTTGTTGCAGCTGTCAGCCGTGGCCCGTGCAGGTAACAGCGGTGGGGCGGTAGGGCCGGGTGGCATTTCGACAGAGGACGAGGGAAAATTAAATAAATAATTAATTTTCCCTCATCGTCGTCTGTTTAAAATTAAATCCCCCCCCCACTCAGCCCCACTGCTCTTACCTGCACAGGCCGCAGCTGGCAGCTGTACTTCACTCATATGAGACCTGTTTTCCATGTATTGTATCTCAGTCGACGTGACAAATATTATTCCCATCCCTTCTGGGCCAGCCAGCCCAACAGCACTACATCTGGATAATGAACGATTTCCACTCCTGACCCATCCTTAACCCCTCCTCGCATGTCACTGGCACGTCCTATCTCAAGGCTGTCACACTTTCAGAGGCTTAAATAGGATACTCTACTCTGACAATATAAAGCTGGTCTTAATTCACATTTCCACTGAAATGTTCCTGAATGAAGAGATTATTTGGAAGATCAGTACAGGAAAATGGTAACTTTGTTATTTAGAAATGAGTGCAAAATGCAAGTTAGATCTAGCAGATCGATTGCATTGTACACTAATTCTTGAAGTGGCACTGACGGACAATTTACACTCACTTCCCATTTTAAAAAATGAGAGCAGATTTTCTGATGTAACCCTAAAATTATCCCATCGATCTAATATATTTGAGAGAGTGTATAAAAATGGGAGAAGATTTCTGATGTCACCCTCAAAATGATCCCTTCATTCTTATATGTTTAGGAGAGTGTAAAATGCTGGTCAGATAATTTAAATAAGGATCGTTTTAAAATAAATGTAAAAGGCAGGCTTGACCTTCACCTTAGGATCCTTTTAAAGATGAATGTAAAATCATTGTTATACCATCCAAAAGAGGTCTGAACAGCATTTACATTTATCTTATATGAAAAATGGCACATCCGCAATCATGTTTTGGTATGTAATGTAACGTAATGTTATGTTATGTTTTGCAAATTTGTAAAGCGCACTATCATCCAAGAGGGTATCCTGGAGCTGAGCAGGTGTGAGTCTAGCTAAACCTAGAGCCTGGTGGAACTAATTAAACAGCCAAGTCTTCAGCTTCTTATGGAATTCAAGAAGTGGGGGAGGAGGCTCGTATATGTAGTAGCATGTTGTTCAATGCTTTAGGAGCAATGTAGGAGAAGGCTAGACCGCATCTGGTTTTCCTTATGCGTGAGATGTGTGCAAGTCAGAGCCCGGAGAAGTGAAGGTGTTTGGAAGGTTTGTAAAAGCGGATGCTGGGCCAGTATTATGTAGTGTCTTGAAAGTGAGGGTGAGGAGTTTGAATTGTGTTTGTTTGTGTATCGGGGGTCAGTGGAGCTCCTTTAGGTATGGTGTGATGTAAGTATGGCATGGAAGGTTGAAGAGTGATTCTGGCTGCTGAGTTCTGAATTGTCTGCAGCCTTCTGGTGAGTTTTTTGTTGATCCTGTCATAGAGGATGTTCCTGTATTTCAGCTTGCTAGTGATGAGGGCATGCATAATGGTTTGCCGGGTGCTGATTGGGAGTTATTTGTAAATCTTCCTCAGCATCTTCAGGGTATGGAAGCATGAGGCAGTGACAGCGTTCACTTGTGTGGTCATGTCAAGTTTGCTGTCAGTGACGATCCCAGGGTACTTGGTGTGGGTGAATGTCAGTCCTAGTTCTATTGGCCACCAGGTCGAGTTCCGCAGTGAAGTGCTCTTCCCCATGGTCACGATTTTGGACTTGCCAGTAATCAGCTTCGGACAGCTGGTCTTCTTCCAGTGGGTGATTTTTGTAATGCAGACATTGAACTTGATTCAAGTGCTAGATGTCTTGTCCATGAGAAAGAGAATGAGTTGCGTGTCGTCAGCATAGAAGATGATGCTGGTGTGAGGCATCATACTCAAGGAAACTAACATAATTCAGCTAAGTGAGCTAGAATAGAGTTGATCAGCCAGGGTTAAGTTAATTTGTATAATGATGGATAAAGGAGTCTGAAGAAACCTCTACACACAAGGTGAAGCGTACATGGAAAAATTTATTGAAATCTTACATAGAACACTGAGCAGTTAACCTAAGAAAAACGAGTGTGCCAGAAGAGAGCTCACGAAGTGACCATAAGCAGTCAATGTAAATGAGAAGCAACCTCCCACGAACTGGGCAAAAGTAACACACGGCATTCAGGTTTGTAAAAATGGTGCCTCCTTCCCAAGATTCTGTAAAATGAAGTGTAGATGAGCACGAAACATATTTATTAAATCACTTTCGGCCACATGATTCTTGACATTCTTAGGGAGTGGGAGAATGAGTTTTCATCTTCAGATCTACACTACTCTACCCTCTATGTCAAGATACTAGTTTGGCATTTTATAGTCACTATCTCTTTTCAGAGGAGAAGTGGCATCACACATTACATCATATTGTCTGATAGCCATCAAGATGGCTGCATCAAGTGATGTAGTTAGTCAGCATGCAACAGTGGGTACTAGCCTTCAGCGAGATGGCTAGCATTTTTATTCTTTGGCATTTTTTAAATATGTACCTGCTGCTGTTCAATGCACATATATACAGCATTATAGCCACCACATGGGACTGAAGAGGTATCCCTTATCAGCAAGTAATGACATTTTGTTAATGTGTAGAAACACTAGGCGTAGCAGTATGAATGGGAATGCAAATTATTCTAGTGCAACACCTGAATGAAATATATTTCAGAGCTCTTTGTTTTATTTATGTATACATTTATATGCACAGAATTAAATTTCAAATAGATATGGTTTTCAAAAGGACAACAGTGGTACATAGTATGATAGGAAGACTGGATGGCTAACATAAATCATAGAAAGTGATGGAGCCATTGTACAAACATCCTGTTGTGTGTCAAGCAAGTACCAAATACAAAACAAGAAACATTCTTAGGGGCAGATTTATGAAAATGTCACGCAACACAGTGGAGCAAGACACCTTGCTGCACTGCATTATGTGACAAGGAGAGGGAAGAAATGCACAATATTTAACATTGTATGGTGCATTTCTGTCATCTCCTTCCGCTGGCACACTATGTGTCGCCTAGTGCCAATGCAGGTACCCTTGCACCATGGTGCAAGGGTGTCTGTGTTGCAAACAAGATGTTTTTTGTGCAGAAAGGGACACCTCCCTGCACACTATGTGCTGCCTAGTGCCAATGCAGGTACCCTTGCACCATGGTGCAAGGGTGTCTGTGTTGCAAGCAAGATGGTTTTTGTGCAGAAAGGGACACCTACCTGCACAAAACAATCCTCTGAGGCTTTTTTCTCTTTCTATGTGTGCTGCACAATGCAGCACACGTAGAAAGAGGAAAAAACGAAGAAAACTAAACATATTTCTCCACGTTACGCCTTGCCTGAGAAGAAGTAGCATTTTGGCATATTCCAAGGTCTGCCGCTCATGGTAAATCTGGGAATGCACCAAAATCCATGGGTCGATGCATGGAGGCATACAGACTCCACCCATGGAATGCCTCCCTGGGGCAGAGTAACGGCAAGATAGCAACTTGCACTGCCTTGTGTTACTCCAGTTTTAACAAGCCACTCAGGGCCAAGCAAGGTGGCCTTAGATGGCTTGGTAAATCTCACTCTTTGTTTTGCATCGACCTGCACCCCCTTGCGTGGTGCAAAGGTAACGCCAAATCTTTGATAAATCTGCTTCTTAGTTTAGAGACATTGAGTGGCATTAATTTCTCTTTTCTTTCAGATCGCATGAGAATGCATGTAAGGTAGCTTTAAACTCACTGAGAAACAGAGAAGCACAAATATCATGAGGCAAGAACTTTCAGTGGAAGAGACCAGAAAGGTAATGAGATCAGAACCTGGAAGCAGCATACATTGGTTTGGTTGTGGACAAAAGGCTCTCGTTTGCAGATTGTAGATTTTGGTGGGAGTTTAGTGAGCCAAAATGCCAGCAAGGTAGTCAGAGGATATACTGTAGACTCCGTTGAATACAAGATTCAATATGGTGTAGGCGGCTCTATTTTTTGCTGAAAGAACCCGCGTCAATGGAATGTGGTGGGAGTGTGCTAGGGGAGGGGAGGTTAAACAAGACTTTCTCTCATTGCAAAGTAAGAACTATTTTTCAAATCTGACGTAAGAATATTGAGGGAGACCTCTAAGTGAGCTGGTGCAGTAATTCAATGTACTAAGTAATAGTGAATTGATTAATGAGTTCCATTTTAGACCTATTTTATACTTGAACCTGTGCTGCAGTAACCATCTTAGTAAAACACTCTTCCTGTGCATCAAAGGACTGAAAAGCACTGAGAGATTGTTGGCCAAGGTGATAAACATGAATATGCCAGGGGGAAGTGGCTTCAACTAGTTGGAAGGATGGGTGTAGTTGAAGAAGGAACTAGAAGACCATACTTGGGAAGAGTTAAGCATAATAGACTGTAAAACCATCCAATGATGAATGTCAGTCAGTCATTGTGTGTATGGAGGCGGAAGAAAATTTGTGAAAGAGAAAAAAGTGTGGCTGTCTGTGTGACAATGATAGAAGAAACTAAAAGAGGAGATGATGTCAACAAAAGAGGTGGTGTAGAGACAGAATAGAGGTGGATCTAGGACTGAACCATGGCGTACATCAGCTCCCAGTAAGGTGGGAGGAGATAACTTCAAAACCCATCCCACGAAGTGGTCTGAGATGTATGAGGAGACCAACTCTAGTGCAGAAATCGTACCACCTAAAGTGTCGATTGAGCGAAGCAACGTAGACTTATCTACAGTGTCAAATACTGCAGATAGATCAAGGAGTATAAGGATGGATGATAATTGATTGTGAGGCAACATGGCAACATGAAACAGTGTAGTTTGGAAAGTTTGGAAGCCTGTTTGGAGTTGACTGTGAGAGATGTTTAGCAAGAATGTAAAAAACGAATCCTTAAAGTATCATGAAGAAGAAAGGCATCTGGGAGACTACATAATATAAGGATGGAAAAGTGTGTTTTTAGTAAGTACAGTTCATATACAGACTGGTGACTATGGGGGTATATGCCTACTTGTTTAGTATGATTAAAGTTACTACACTTGTAATCATCACTAGAATTTATAATTGTCATGTTATATTCATCACCCATCACCCTTTCACCATGTGAAGATGCACAGATACTGTATAAGTCCACTTTTAAGATTCATAAATATGTGTGAGAACAGTAAACATCACCTGGTCATTTACATCACAAATTTTCACACATATTACAAGTGTGTCTGCGAGCTAGCCATATCACTTGACCAGGGGCAGATATCCTTGGGCATCTGATGCCATAAGCCAGTGGCGACACCACACCTATCTAGAGTTCAACCCAACAAAACAGCAATTCCTCCTGCATTACAAACACCACCAACCAATCACAGACTTAGCTTGGCTATCTGGCATCATCATGCAGCACACATAGAAAAAGCAAAAACGGGGAGAGATTAAAGTATTTCTCCTCGCTGAGCCATTCTAACACCTGCTATTGCATGGCGTTAGTTTTTGGAGCTGCTTCAGATTTACACATCCTTTTAAGTCTCGGGCAGCGTCAAAAAGCAATGGGTGATGCGGTGGAACGCCCACAGCAACACCCATTTCATTCCCCTTTCATGCTAAGTCATGCGTGCAAAGGGGCTGTATTTACAAGGTGGCGTTAAGCCACATAAAGTGGCTTCACACAGCTTTGTAAATATGGAGAAGGGCATAGCGCCACCAGAACGTTTCTAAAAGCGACATTCTGGCGGCACTATCCCCTTGTAAATATACCCCCAAGTCTTCAATCAGCATTACCTCCTCACACAATAAGAACCGACATTCAAACTGCCTCTTGAAAAGAATCTTGATACGTATTCTGCGTCTCATGCCCACTGTTTGATGATCTGTTCCTCTCCAGCCAGGCTTGCGCTATACAGTGGTAAGGTATGACATGGTAGCAGAACTTATTATGTAGCATGACGTTCGCCAAAGCTTCTTGGCTCTCAGAGTCAGACACTAAGGGGCATATTTACAAGCCCCTTTCGTCACGGGAACGTCACTTTTAGTGACGTTCCTGTGGCGATATGTGCTTCGCCTTATTTACAAGGCAACGTTAAGCCACTTAACATGGCCTAACGCTGCCTTGTAAATAAGGCCCCCTTTTCACGCTATACTTAGCGTGAAAGGGGTGGGCAATGGGTGTTACGGTGGGCGTCCCACCGCAACACCCATTGATTTTGACGCTGCCCTATTTTTACAAGGACGTCATAAATATGGGGCAGCGCCAAAATTAATACCAGGGAAAACCTGGTCTTAAACAGGCGCAATGAGGAGAAATGTTTAATTTCTCCTTGTTTTTACTGTTTCCATGTGTGCTGCATTGTGCAGCACACATAGAAACAGCAAATTGACATTGATTGCTTATGTGCAGAAAGGTCTCCCTTCCTGCACATAAACAATAAAAAAAAAAATGACGTTTGCAACTTCTAGATGTGCTGAATTAAGCCACACACATAAACGTTACAAAACGTCATTTAAAGATTGTTTATGTGCAGGAAGGGAGACCTTCCTGCACATAAACAATCTTCCCCTCAACACAGGCATCCTTGCGCGTGCAAGGGTGCCTGCGTTGGCGCTAGGCAGCTAAAGTTAGCGCCAGCGCAGGGGGAAATGCAGGGCGTCACCATATTGTTGTAAATATGGTGCAGCCCTGCGTTTCAGAAGTGGCGGAGTGCGGCGTTAACCAAGGAAGGCTAACGCCGCACTCCGTCACTTTGTTGTAATTATGCCCCTAAATTGGTTTATCTCTGTAATTTAAACCAATGTGTTTTTTGGAACATCCCAAAAGTAGCATATGTGATTCAGGTAGCAAATATAAGGGCAGAGAATCCCAGAGTTTGTCTGCTTCAACTGAGAAAGCTCTGTTACCTGACTTGACAGCTGTGGTTTGGCGATAGAGGTTACAATTACTACTACATGCCCACAATTATACGTACACAAAACTGTGTAAAATGTTAAACATAGAAGAGGAATGCACATGCAAACAATTTAGCATTCATAATCACATGCATGTCAGGGTGTTGAATGTGATGACTCTGTTTTTCTGAAAGTTTTATGCTTTGCATAAATGAAAACCCTAACTCTGGCTAACATAGAGGTTTAGGCCTCAGACTACCTCTTGTTTGTGACGTTTCATTGCACCACGTAGATAAACTTGCACTTTTATGTCTTAGTAGAATAATGTTTGAGCATGCTTCATGGACTGGGACAGTGACCTACACACACTGTTCAAGGTTGCAGCTAGCTGTCTGGGCAGAATCGCACACAATGTAACAATATTTGTTCCATCACAGGTAGCGTCCATGAGAAGCTCTATGTTGTAGAATTATAAGAGACTTTCTGAATGGAGCTACGTGCAGCTGTTTCTATCTGCTTGACTCCGATTGGGTTTAGATCATTAGAACTAGGAATAATTGAAGTAAAAGTATGAAGCCCTTCATTCAGAACCCTATAAAAGTATGCTCTTTTTGGATGTGCTAGAGAGAGCCTTTGTCCAAATTCTACCCCATTTAGACCTTTAAACTACTGACCTGAATTTTACTGAGTTCTTGAACTGATTTCTGTACGGTGACTGAGCTTGCAATCTGATTTATCAATAAACTGATTTTGGTGTTTCAAATTGATTTCTGTATGACTTAATTCTGAAAATAAACCCTTTTAGGTTGAAGACTTCTTTGGGTTCAGGGAGCTAAATTGAAATTGTCAACTCTATTGGGATTACACTGCTCTTGATCCATCCGTCGCGCAAAAGATAAGAGTGGTAGCATGAATACAAATGCCTAATGAGGAATTTTGTTGTGTGAGTTGAAGGTATCACTTTTGTCTAACTTCTTGAGATGCTAATTGCCATGAGTTTAGAGTTATCTGCTTAATCGGGAACTCTGGCATGGAGAACTCATGCATAGTCTGGTATACTTAGGTAAACAGACACTCTAAAAGCACTTTAATTGAGAACTTTCCACATTGTAAACATGCAAAGTGTTAAGTATGCAAAATGAGCTTTTATGACTCCTGCAGAGAGTAAATGATACTATATCAGGAGCGGCTCGTGCAGGTAACAGCGATGGGGTGGTGGGGAGGGGTGGGGGGGACTCGACAGACGACGATGAGGGAAAATTAAATAAATAATTTTCCCTCGTCGTCATCTGTCGAATGCCCCGCCACCCCACCACCCACCGCTCTTACCTGCACGAGCCCCTCCTGTACTATATCAGTCCCTATAAAGGCCTTTATATTGGATTGTACTGGGCGTGGCAGGAATGGAAATTTTAAAAGACACTCACAAAGACCTTTTGCTGCCTCCTGTATGGGTGAAGGTATTTGAACATGAGTACTTGACAACAACCCAGGTTTGTTCTTCACAAATGGGAAACAATTAGGAACAATTGCATTAGATTCAGCAGTCATTTTGAAGACCACTGTCTCAGAGGTACCTTTCCTGGAGATGATCTCAGGCGCTTGCAAGGAACTGAAGAAGCACTGGGACTGTTCACTTGAAAGGCAACAAACGCACAAAAGGTGATGGGAGTAATGCTTGCAAATAGGCAAAACTACTAGCAATCGCTCATAGTAGTATTCTAACCCATCGTTTTTCATGCACGATGCCACCCTAGACAAGGGCCTACCGTATGCAAAATTAGTACAGACCCTGCTCCTCAAGGGAACAGGCCATTCCAAACTGCCTGTGAGGCCCCATACATTCCCTCTACACATTCCAAACCACTATGAAGACCTGGGTAATGGTGAATCCAACTATTTGGGACACATTCATCGCCCTTGAGTTTTGTATAGCACAACCTGCCTCATCAGTTGTGGCCAACATCCAAAAAAGTAACAAGTGACGAGGGTCTGCAGCCCTCTGCAGTTTGTCCTGTGGCCTTAACTGCAGTGCTTTATAGCTATCAAAGAAAATAATCTTATAATGTCTTCCTTTTCCAGCCCGAAAGGCCTCAATCAATTCTGTTCTTTAATGGTTTAAAGGACTCGAAGAAGCTCAAACCAGAAATGCTTTTGAATCTTTTTTTTAAATTTTATAATGGGCATTAGCAAATTTTGAACTATGTGTGAAATAATTAAAAGCTGCAATGAATTAAGACAAACTCTGTAAATTGCTATAAGTTTGGCCTTAACTGACCCAGTTTAATCATGCTGGTAGAATGCACCCTTTCACTGCCAGAGGTATTTTCACAATGGTGTGCCAGAGTTTTTTCCTTTTGTTATTAGTTTGTTCAGACATGTTTCCATTCTTTGCCAAGCAGCCAGGTAAAAGCGCTACATTTGTATTCCATACTTTAAAGGATACTTATTGGTGAATTATCTGTGTGAAGATCTGTTTTTACACTGAAGATTGTCTTGCGTGGGACAGTATCAACTATACATAGGGTTTTTTACCTGTGTTGTGAAGAGAAATCAATGAAATGGGGGCGTGGCCGCGTCAGCGTCCAAGATGGCTGCTCGGATGTGAAGCTTTGCCTCTTGGAAGCCATTAAATCGATAATTTCAATCACCCATCTACTGCCTTCGGAGAAGCGGCATGTTCTACAATAATGAAAGAAGCACATATGTGTTGAATATTACTTCCAGCGTGCATGGAGAGGCGATGATACCCGACACATGGGGTGGCGCCTGGCCTCTGGCTATGCTACAAAAGTTGGGATTTACCTCCCTAATTAAATTCGTTTATTCAGAGCCATTGGCCCACATTCTCACCAGCGGCTCCCATACCGTACCATTTGCAGTTACTCATGGGACAAGGCTCGGCTGCCCACTGTCCCCATTACTATTTATTATTGCTATGGACCCACTTGTCAGCATTTACAGGCGAAACCTCTCCATCGTGACTTGCAGGTTTGAACTGGTCCAATGCTCCTGTCACTATACGCAGACGATGTTTTGCTTTCTCTCAGCCACTCGACGGATAATTTAGCTTCCATTGTGCATAAGTTTTTGCATTACGGACTCCTCTCTGGCCTACAAATAAACTGGGAGAAGTCAGAACTATTCCCATTCATGGAGGCGGCGACACCTGTGACGTGCGAATTTCCACTGCAGTGGTGCATAGATTCTGTCAAATATGTGGGCATCCACATCCATCGGGATAAGGAGCAAGTTCTCTGATTAAACTATGACTCAACAGTGGAGAGATTGACGACACAGATTGAGGGCTGGATACGCCTCCCACGCCTCCCACTATCGCTGGTGCGTCATGTCGCCATTATAAAAATGGTGGTTCTCCCCTGTTTTTTTATATCTTTTTCTCAATATTCCTATCCCCCTTACCAATGCTTTCTTTGCCACGCTGCAGAGTCTGCTCCTTTGATTGATCTGGGTGGGATACTTTAGTACTCCCCTATGAGTAGGGATGGTTTGGCATGCCACATCTGCAGCTCTACTATCTAGTGACACAGTGCCAGTATGTCCATCACTGGTACCACAGCGAAGCCCGGCTACCCTATGATAGGCCTGAGCACGACCAAGTTGAGGGGGCACTGTTGTGCACCATCCTCCCTCAAGGGATCCCTTTGGATCCGAACAATATCCAGACTCTTTCTACCACTTGCTGGGTATGGCATAAGCTCCTTAGAGTTTTAGGTAGTGACCTCGTATACTCTCCCTTCTTACCCAAAGCGGATAACCCATGGTTGCCTCCTGCGCAGGAAACCCTTGTTAAAAACACCATGGTGCGACATGCACTGAGTACATTCGGGGATCTCTTTACAGATGGCCACGTACTTTCCCATGCTAATGATGTACGTTTTGCAGCAGACACCAGTATGGACCATGTCATTCTGCGGCCCTCTTATCCACTCGCCCCACGGAATTTGCCCCACTGACTGTAGTGATGCATGACTCTGATTGGGGGCCCCTGGTTTCCAAGCTCTGTCATACCAGCCTCGCCCTCCTCCCAACTTGGGACGGGCGTCTTCGGGAACACTGGGAGCAAGATCTGCACCGGCCCCTGTCAGATCACCTTTGGTACTACTGCTGTCATCAAATACTTATACATTTTTAATTTCTTAGGTGTGCTTACACTACACTTTGCTCTTTGGCTAAACTGGACCCTACCAAGTCTTCTTGCTGTCATAAATGCCACACTGATGATGCCGAAATTGCACACCTTGTTTGGACATGCACCCATATAGGGGGATTCTGGACAGAGGTTTTTACACAGCTCTCATTAACGATAGGGCCCACTCTCTCTCCAGACCACCTCCTTGCACTGTTAGGCTAAGTCCGGAATGTGCCTATAGGGGTTCACAGATTTACCGCATTGGGACTATTGCTGGCAAAGTGAGAAATTGCTCTGCATTGGGGCAGCAGGCACTGTCCGACAGTTAAGGGTAGGACAACCAGCCTTTCCTTGCGTGATACCATCAGGAAAATGTATTCTTCATTACAGCCACTCTCCGCCAGGCCCAAAAATATATGGCAACCACTATGTGACTATTTACTGCAGCAAGAACAGCCAGAATCAGAGAGCAAACCTACTGTACAATAATGTATACTCTGCCGATTCCACAGGGCACGTGTACTCTGGATACCAGCATGCCTATTATGACGCTTATATATCTGCTGCCTGGGGTTCCTCCCTTATTTATATTCCTTTTTCTTTCTGTCTCCCTATTGTGACTCGAATGCTTTGTACCATGTGATATTATTGTTAAGTGCATTCTCATCTTCAATATTGTACATGAATATTTCCCCTGATTACGGGGTATTGTATGTGAGTTTTGTGTATGAGTTAAAATGATAAATAATATATATTTTTTTTTTAAATGAATGCAATCATTGTAAATCATTGCAGAATCACTGGCTATGATGCACTTATATTTGCCAGTCAGCTAACCAAATAACCATAGGAAGACAGGGGCATAGCTTAGTCAGTGAGATTCGGGGGGTGTGAATTTCAGATTGTCCAACTAAGAAAGCAGTGGGCCATAGGACAAATGGGTGAGAAGGCCAAGGTTCAGGAGGAACTGTTCCCATGAGGAACAACAAATGTACTCATTTGCATCAGTTGGGCATCTAGGGCTGATTTAGAGTTTGGTGCACAAGTATTTCATTGCAAGGGTACCTGTCTGAAAAATGTGAGGTCTGCTTACCTGATTTTGAGTCTGACAGACTTTGAGTTTTACCTTGAGTAAAATTTACCTGTGGGTGTAAAGCTTCCTCAGATAGCCCAACTGAGTAGATGGCATTAGAAGTAACCCATTCGCCCATCCTTTTAAGAGTGGACGGTCAGATGGCTTTTTTTAACTGTCTGTGAGGAAGTACAGTATGAACCCTTGGGAGAAAACTCCAAAAACTCATTTGTTTAAAAATAAAATTACTAGCAAACTCCCAAATTCGGAGTTTGCTTTCATGAAAAATAAAACAACTGTGTTAAATTTTGCCACCAGCTGTCATGTTTTGATAGGAGCCACAATGAAGGAGGTTCCTGATAATGTATAGAGATGTCCAGGGGGCCAACGGACATCTCTAAATTTGGCAAGCAGAATAAAGGCGGGGTGGCAGACTTAAAGTCCTTTGCCACATGTCTGCCTTTACTCCATCTGTCAAACCCTAAATCAGGTTCTCTGTTCAGAGTGGCACAGTGGGTGAAAAACAATGGTTTGGAATGCTACCCCGAGGGATTGCCAGTGGTTAAACTATTTGCAAGCATTTGTCCCATCACTTTTTGGTTGTTTGATTACCAGTAGTACGGCTGGAGACCTGAAGTTGGCACAGCTTTCCATGCTTGCTACTGCCAATGTTTGTGGATTCTAAAAAGTAGTACATTTGTATCCATTCAAGGAATACTTATATGGGTGCAAGTTTGCAACTTTTTGGTAAACAGGTTAATATATATAAATATTCCTGATCCAAAAAATGAACAATATAAAACCTGTTAGTGAAATCAGAACAAGAAAAACTGACACAGACATAGCAGACCGACTCAATGCCCCCAGCCAAAGAATGGATTTATTTTGGGGGGTGTCACATTCCAAACACCCCTGTAGGAAGGGTTAGTAAAAACATATATTTTCTAATTCTGCACACCATGTACATCTATAACAGAGGCAGACCTCCCACGTTCTGATTGCCTGGAGAAGATGGGTTGCAGATAATTAAATGGGTGTTTAGATCAGAGTATAGTTCATTATTTTTAATTCATGAAATTTAATAAGACAAACCTTCAGTTATAGGTCACATGGAAATGCTGTTTGATATATTAATGTTTATGTGTCTCCCAGGTAGAGGAAAGTGAACATAGGTTGGTACTTTTCCTTCCTTCTACACATAATCAGTACATATTAGAAACAGAAATAGCCTACATAGGAGAGACTTGTGTCCCTGCCAGGAGGATGTCAGTTGCAGTGGCGTAGCAAGAAGGGGGCGGGCTCCTCCAGAACACCCCCGCTCTTCCATACAGCTGCCGTAGCTGCGTGGCGGCCGCCGCAGGGATTGCCACGGTCGGCAAACTGTGTAGCTACGGCACTTGTCTGTTGTGCACACTGCTACCTTTCCTGACTCTCCCATTCCACCCTGGTGCTCCTCAGGCACCGTACCATTGGGAAGAGAGTCTTGAGAGCTCTTCTCCCCAGATGCAGTGGCGTCCCTACACTCCTACCTTTGACTTTGGCTAGGTATACACTGCCTCCCGCAATGAAACGGAAGTGAGGAAAGCAGCGGTCATCCTCAGGGTGGAGATACACAGCTCTGAACCACACCTTACTCCTCTAAAGCACCTATTGCCCCACTTTGCCTACTGCATTGCCCCTGATTGTTTAGGTCAGTAGAGCTAAATGTAGGCGTGAGCCAGAAGAGGGTAATGCTGTAAAACAAACAAGTCTGCATCAGTCATATGAAGGTATGTTTGGGAATACGCGTTGGCGCTAGGCAGCACATTGTGTGCCAGCACTGGGAAATTACAGGAATGTACTGTATATTGTTAAGTACAGCACATTAGTATCCTTTCCTTATCACGCAGTGCAGCGCAGCAAGGTGACTGGATGCCCTGCGTGATTATTCGTTAAATATGCCCCCTGATCTCGTACAAAACTTGTCATATAAGGACGATTTCAAAATACAGGAATAATTGAATCAACACAGCATCCTTACACTGCAATATAAATGCAAGCGTTTTTGATCTTTTCCCCATGACAACTTACTTTCCCGTACTCACCCTGATTGAGTTTAATTTTTAAGAACTTTGAGCAACTGCCAACCACTAATAAGACACTCGAGATAGTCCGCGCCATCTAATCTTGACGAGTATTCCATTCAGATGCTTTATTTTGGTAGGCTAAAATCGAATCACAGTCAACTTCAAAACTTTCAAGAGAACATCTTTCACGTATAATACATTTGATCCTATTTCAGATAGATCAAACAGCTGCAGGTGCAGATCGTTATTAATTAATTTAATAAGGCTAATAATTCTCTCGGCTGCAGTACCCAGGTTCCAATTATGTTTGGCTTGTGCTAAGGAGCCCATCGCAATTGTTTTAGCTAAGATCTGGATCTTGTTTAAATATTTGATCCGCTAAGAAATACAAACTTACTTATGGTACCTATAGGATCGATGCAACACAAGAGAACTTCTTTCTGCAATAAATGTTCCATTCCATACATTCAGCTCTCAGCGCCATAACATTCCCTCCATGGAATCCAGCTTTTTCTCAGCTTTGATTTTATTTATCCAAAGATAGTATCCATAAAAAATGGCAGGGTTTTCTCTGATACACTGTAATTGTATTGTCATGTAATCACATTTATATAGAGCATACTAACCCTGACGAGACGTTGAAGTGCTTTATGGGAGTATTATGCTTGCAACCCAAAGTTAGTGGTTAAACCAGTGTTTTTTAACTGTTGTTGTAAATATGTGGGTTATTGGGTTAGCCTCGTGGCTTGAGGAAACTGAAGCATTTCTTCCAATTTCTAGTTGCAGATTAAGTTAAAAGGAGTTAGGTATTATTATTAGAGTGAGTTAATGCAAGTGGAAAAAAGCCTGCAGCAAACCTCCCCACTATAAAATGCGTGGAACTTTCGAAGACCATTCAAACCATTTATAACTTTTTCGACTTTATCAGGAGTGTGAATGTGAATGATGCATGTTAAGTTACCTATGAGCATAAAACCCATTTTATTTTTTATTTTTGAGTTTTTTAAAGCACATGCAAGGCCCTGCAGGTGTCAGAGGGTTTTAAAGATCGAGCTAAAAATAATAGTATGCAAAAGAGATACAAAAAATGAAGAGATAACAAAACAAAATGTACAATTGAGGGAAGCATAGCGATAAGAGCACCATAAATACTGTATGAACAAGTAAATTGAAATATTAAAATAGCAAGATTCGAAGATTATATAAAGCACCATACACCTTAAGGAATACAAACAGTAAATTATAGGTCCAGATGCTTTAATATTTGTCATCAAGGATCAAAAGTTGAATTTGAAATTTCCAGGTTAAGCATGAGAGGATAGATAATATTCAATGAAGAGAAGGTGTTTTAGTTCACTCTTGTAATTGAAAATGGAGGTAGTAGTAGTGGTGGTCAATGGTCGCTGTAAACCAGGACCTAAGCATAATTTGAGGCTGACTTCGATGGGGCGCAGGTTGAACAAACCAACCATCCTGGCCAAAGATTTAACGTTCTGACTTAGTTCTTTAAGTCCCAATCCACTACTGAAGTACACTTTAAGGCCTCCCAGGAACTCAGGGGAGTCACTTAGAGGCCCACAGGGTTTAAGGTAGAGGCGAACCTCAGGGTCCAGTCCTGGCCCAGTTGCCACTGGTCAGCTGGGCAGTTTCAGGTAATGCCTCTTTTAGCTTGCTTTATACCTTGAACAGGGGGTCAACTTTATAGCTCTTCAAACCCACTTCTTTGTCCAGGGCACAAGAGGAAGCAGGTCCAGTCCTCTGCTGTTCTTCTTCAGGTCAAGGAGTGTTCAGATGTGGGTGCCTGGAAATGCCACATTTATGCCTGGCACAAGTTAAAGAGACTGAATGACTTCTGAGCATGCCCTATCCATTGGGGTAAAAGTTCCTCGGGCAAACCCTACACACTTTGAGCATTTCCAAGAAGGTAAAAGCCTTTAGCCACATTTAATTTGGGCTCTGAGGGCTGAGCGTGTGTGTGTGTGGGGAGTGTACTATGGTAATCCTAGTGTCTTCCCAAATCTAAAACCAAACTCCAGTTTGAAGCAGCCACTGTACCCACACTAAAGTCATAGGCAGACATCTGGTAGGACAAAAGCAGGAACATTCAGCAACCAGACCGTAGATGCACAAGAACTGTATTGGCATCCTGTTCCCTTGCTTTCAAGTGTACCCCAAGGGTTATATGTAAAACACAAAGACAGAAGTGTTGTAGGACAAAGGCAGGATTCTTCAGCAACAATATAGTGAATACACAGGAATTGTTCTGGTATCCTGTACCCTTCCTTTCAAGTGTGCCCTACGTGATACATGTAGCTCAGCAGACTGGGCAGACAGAATTTGACACTATGCTGTCAAAAGGAGGTCGCCAGCCCCACCCTGCATATTCTGTAAGGTTCAGAGGAGTCAACTCTGCCCAATCAGGACAGCCTATCGTTTTCTCTTTGGAGATATTTCACACCTATTCAAAGGCTACTCACCGAGTATTATGCTAATTAGCCTTGTGACAGTTCAGGAAAAGGCTAACTTTCTGAAGGTTACTTTTCATCAATATTTATCACAAATCTGATTTCACCATTGAGTTGGATTTGTCATAACTACTAAAAATGTCTGTTTAATATTTTTCTAGGTGGTCCCATTCCTGAGTTACAGTATTAGAATTTTAATCTGTACTTTGGTTTTCTACTCAGGACAGCTAGGACTGCCAAGGTGAAAAATAGCTTTTGGGTGCTAGTCGCTGTAAGGACATGTTAGCATGAAATTTCTACATGTCCTACGTTAAATACCATGCACAATACCTAGTAGGTTAGAAGGGCCAATTAAGGGTGATGTAGGAATTTGGGTTACTGGTTGAGGGGTGTTGAAAGCTCCACTCAGGCAACAACTACCATCCTTGTCAGGGTGAATGACAAAAGTTGCTAAATTAACCTGTGCTTAACCCTCTAGTAGCTTGGCATAAAACAGTCAGGCTTAACTTAGAAGCAATCGGTAACGTATTTATGCAGCACACAAATGGTAATCAGGTGAAAACACAACACAAGAAAATTCCCAAACCAATTTAGACATGTAGAATAAATTGTAATCAATAAAATAATACCGAACAACAAAAATACAATCAGTAGAACGGGAGTTATTCAATTTTAAAATTCTAAGTAAAAATAGCACCTTAAAGCACAAAGAGAAAAGAAAGGTAAGTTGCTTCAAAGGGATTATTTATGAAGTTATTTAGACAAAATATTATATGATAAAAATAAATGGGTGTCAGAAAGAGTTCATCTAAAGACACACCAGGTCAATTGATTAACCATATAACTCAATTGAGAAGAGTACAAACAGGTGTACACAGTCTAAGTTCCAAAATATTTTTTTTATAATAGTAAAATATCAAGAAAAGGATCAAAATTGTAGGGTTCATTAGACGTACTCAATCATACATACATCAATAATGTACATTGAAACAAAAGTCCTTATTAGAACATTATTCCCGGTACGCGATGTGGCAGCCTATCAATGCTCTTGCTAGATTTTTCAGTGGAGCTTTATCTATTGATTAATCAGTTCTAATTGTGACTATATAAAAGTCTAACTCTTACCTATTTTTCCATGCTTAAAATATACTACCAGATTAAGTCTAGTAGCATCAGTCAATTTAGCTTTATATTAGTGTGGGTCATCATGAAACTCCTTTAATATTTATTGCTCTGAGGCTAGCCTCACGTACTTGTGACACAGGAGACCGAAACATTGATGTCTGCTCCACTTTTAACACAGTATTCATTGGATCTCCGAATCAGCTGTTATTTACAAAGGACTGATTTCATTTTTTTAGGAGAGTGGACTCTACATACATTAATGTATGATGTACAAATTAGGACTTTTGTTTCATTGTACATGATTGGTGTACGTATGATTGAGCATGCCTAATGAACCCTCAATTTTGATCCTATTCTTGATTTTTTACTATTATAAACAATATAAGTAATTTCTTTTAGAACTCAGATTGCATGCGCCTGTTTGTACTCTTCTCAATTGAGTTATATGTTTAACAATTAATCTGGCGTGTCTTCAGATTAACTCTTTCTGACACCCATCTATTTTTATCGTATCATTTTTGTCTGAAGCTGTAGCTTGAAGAGCAAACTGGGCATTGTGGACAGTCGTTGCTGGAGCTTTGCATTGGCGGTCATAGCAGGCTGTCATTGCTGTAGGGTGGACTGCAGATCTCGCATTGACTGTTGTCGCTGGCAGTCGCTGTCGCACAAAAAAACGGTCTCACTGGCATTGGGGGTCGTCGGGGTGGCAAAGTCACAGCACAAAGGACCTGTTCACGGTCACGAAGAGCCCAAACCTCTTTTTACAGGGAAGCCTCTGGAATCTGTTATGTCCCTGTAGCTCAGACAGGAGGTCAGCCAACTGATCCTTGGAGTCACTCAGGTTAGCCTACGATGAAGGTAAGCAGGTCCAGGCTTTCTTCTCAGACAGCAAGGCAGTCCTCTGGCAGTAGGGCAGTCCTTCTTCTGTAATGTTCACCAGTCCAGGAGTGCCCTGAAAAGTGGCTCTGGAGATCCAATATTTATACCTGGTGCCAGCCTTTGTGTGAGGGGACTCCCTGTCCTTCCCACAGATCTGGTTCTGGAAAGCTCTTCCCCTGTCAAAGCTACAAACTGCCTGAGGGTGATAAAAGACCCATCCTGTTACACATGAGCCCCCTTTATGTTACTGCTTGGAAGCAAGACCCAAACCCCAACAGCAGAGCCATTCACAGTCATGTGACCTAGGACACTGGCAGCAGGCACACATGGTTGGGACAAAAACATATTAACTTCTAAAAGTGGAATTCCTAGAACAGTGACTTAAACTGGCTGTACCATTAAAGAGAAAAGTAAATCACAGTTCATTTCAGTGTAAACATGATATCTCCATCTGATTCCAATTTAAAGTTATCACTTTTTAAATGTAATAAGTTAATCCAGTGATGCCAATAGGAGAGATAGACTTCACAACTGTAAAAAAACGACTTAATGAGTTTTTCACTGCTAGGACATGCACAACTTTGGTACATGTCCTGCTATTTAGATACAAGGCACCCTGCCCTATAAACCTATAGGATCTACCTTAGGGGTGACTTATAAGTATTAAAAAGGAAGGCTCAGGCCTTGCAAAAAGTGTACTTTGCCTAGTTGAAATGGCAGTTTAAAAATGCACTAGAGGCTGCAGTGGCATGTTTCAAAAGGCTACTATAGTAGTGGCACAATGCATGCTGCAGGGCCACTAGTAGCATTTAATGTATAGGCCCTGGGTCCATGTAGTACCATTTAGTAGGGACTTACAAATTAAATGTGCCAATTGAGTGTATTCCAATTTTACCACCTCTGAAGGAGAGAGCACAAGCACTTTAACACTGATTAACAGTGGTAAAGTGCATAGAGTCCTAACGCCAACAAAAATGAATTCAGCAAAACAGGAGAAGTGAAGGTAAAATGTTTGGGGTAATACCACGCCAAGGATGTCAAGTCTAAAAGGTTACTTTTTATTATTTAAAAAGGAAGGTTTTGACCTGTAATTTTTTTTTCTTTTGACAAGCTGAATTGCAGTTTTTATGTTGCTACAGTCAGACTACAATGGTTGCCTGAATTTAAGTTTGCACTGCCATTGTAGTTGATGGCGCAAAAGGTGCTGCAGTCTACCAGCAGCATTTAACTTCCAGGCCCTGGTTACATTTTCAACTCCATACTAGAGACTTATAGGCAAGTTAAGTTAACCAATTAGGAGCGGTGGTGTAACAAAACTTGAGGGGGCCCCCCTTCAAAGTACATATAGGGGCCCCTGTTCTGGACTTACTCAGGAGCTCTCAGGCCAGGGTACTGCGCTGAGCGGTCCCCCTGGTGCACGGAGGCCCCTCTGCACTGCGGGGGCTGTGGGGGCCTTTGTTACGCCACTGATTAGGAGTATCCCAATTCAACCATGTTGCTAGGGGGTGCACAGGCATTGTACTACTGGTTCGCAGGTATAAAGTGGACAGAGTTCAAAAGCCAGAAAACATATAAGGTCCAGCATAAGTTGGAAACTCCAGAATGGCCACACAGAAAAGGCAGATTTTCTACAATGTTACATTCTGGGACTTATATCTTTATTTTTACTCTCATATGATGGCATTTTTCATACCACCCTTTGAAAGTAAAGGTGCCTAAAAAGCTACTATTGGTGAAAGATGTGCATGAAAGGTGCCTCTAGCTACATCTTGTTGTTTGGGTAGGAACTGTGGTTAAACCTAGTCAGGAAATGGCTTCGGGGCTCTGTAATGGTTAAGGTTCCATTTGGGCTTTGAGGCCTAATGAATGTGAAATGTGTTCTCTTGAAGGTGAGGAACATGTCATGGTTATCTTTCCACATACCTGGCTCTCTTTTCGATCTACTTTTCACTCTTCCTTTTATGTATCCTAACATTAGCTCGCCCTGGCTCGCTGCTACCCTAACTGCTCCATATTTCCACGCTATTTAGCAGTTTGTTGGGCACTCCCACTTGGCTTCACCCCCCCTTTTCCTGCCCCTGCCCCTACCTCTTTAATTTGTCTTTCCCTGTTGACTCTCTTCTTGTGCTCTGTGTCGTTCCCCAACATTGCATTATTCAGATGTTTTTTAACCTATTTTGTGCTCTGTGGCGTTTCTCCAACATTGCATTATTCAGATGTTTTTAACCTATGAATCCCTCGGAACTCTGCCGCCCTTGACTTTTGGATTGTTGTGCTTCCCTTGATTGTTATTTTTTGCTCTGAATTAATGCTTTCTTTTTCTGGTATTGTTCCTGTACATGTAAAGCGCTCTGATGCCTCTGAGTCTAGCCAGCGCTATATAAAACCTTACAAATAAAATAATTAAATAAATAAATAAATAAATAAATAAAATAAATGTCTCTGTGTTAAGTACACTGGTCATGTGTGGTAATGTCCTTTTTATTGACATTTAATTACTGATATTCTATTCCCTGTTCTTCAGTTTCCATTAATCAACATGCATCTCGCATCTTTATTGAAAAACAGAGCACTTGATAGTACATGGTTTCTGACACAAAAACTGTTACCAGATCTGATACTTAAACTGTGAAGCTGCAAGGTTGTTTAAGGTCAGTTTGTCAGTTTTTTCTATCACCAGCTACTGGCTGCTGCGTGTGAGAGGTTTCTGAGTCAGAGAACAAGGCAAGTTGCAAACGATTAGCAGAACGAGGGATTACAGCAAGATCACAGTGACCAGCAGTCCTGGGGAGCACACAGCAGCACAAAGACCAGCGGCCCTGGAGAGTATAGAAAGTGCAGCATGAGCACTAGAAGGTCTGGGAACACACAGGGAGCAGGAGGCCTGTGGCACACAGACAGCACTGGTCTCTAAGGAAGCGGAAGATTACAGAGGCTCAAACAGCATGTGGAAAAAGGTGCATATGCTGACAGCAGAGATGGTAGGGTCAGCAAGCACAGCACAGATGGAACAGATTACATGGTGCAAAGAGCAAAGGGGAAATAATAGAGAGTGCAACTGCATGGGCAGGAAGCACGGGTGCAAAACATTCCTGGTGCAGAGAACATGGGTTACAGAGGAGGTGACAAAGAGAACAAGTGTTGAACAAGGCGGAAGGTACAGTGGACAAAGAACCTCAGGGGCATAAAGGAAAGGACAGAGAGCTCAAGGCGCAGAGGAGGAAGAGTGATTCCAGGCGGAACAGGCAGGGTTTAGATGAAGGAGCACAGGAGAGCATCAGAACGAGAAGGACAGAGAGCAGAGGGACTCAAAGAGAAGAGGTGGCATTGACCGAAATAGGAGTATATATTGAGACAGAGCACAGAAAGGCGTGGGGGGAAAAGTGCCTGTGGTCAAAGTGCAAAGGGTGAACAAAGAAAAGGGGCAGGGACCATAGGAGGGAGACAGGGTCACGGTAGAAAGCAGTTGAAGTTGAAAGGGTTGGGGCAGAAAGCACTGAGGCAGAAAGGATTGGGCAGAGATACAGGGGGCAAAATCGATAGAGTTGGGGAGCATGGAACATATATAACTCACACCTGTGTTAGATCTGCCCCTTGTTGGTGCTCTTGCCACCTCTGTGCTCGAGATACTCCTGCCCCGTCAGTCATCCACGGTTCTTTCTCCTGTCCCTAGGAATGAGGGTCAATGACTTAGGATTGGAGACATCATCGAGGTAGAGTAAGCCCCTTCGTGGGCCAAACTGGGAACCAAATTAAGCCTTTGCAAAACTGTTCAAACCAGCCCTCCTCCCTTCCTTCTCAATCGCTCATCTCTTTCTTTCCTCTCTCTCTCTCTCTCTCTCCTGAGGCCAGCTCTCCTGTGCTTGCTGTAATTCGCTGGGGGAGATGGAGAAAGTGACAGCAGCACCAGCAAAGGCCCCTGCCCTAAACACCAGCCACCAGAGAGACAGCCCACAGTGGAAATGCTCGATGGAAAAAATGGGCTGTATGGGCCTGCCCCATTTTTATTACATACACACCACTTCGATGCTTAATTTGAGCCAATGGTTTCCTGTGCTCAGTACCAGCACTTAATCATCAGCACCGGTGCTATAGTTCCATGAGCACCAGTTAAGAACACACTCATTTTTGGTAGGCACGGAGATTAAGTGATTGGGAATGTTAAGCCGAAAAAGAGACTCGAATTCAGCAGCTCTAGCCATTACTCCACATCCTCTTCCCACTTCATGGTTAGTAGTTGGTTCTGTTTAGGCAGCGCTAGCAGGAGAAATGGGCTGGTGCAAGCTGCCTCCTGACGAGAGCCCCGGCACTTATCTTTTTTACAAATTAACCACTGCCACCACTCACCTCCATTTCTGGCAGTTTTAGGGGAGGGGAAACAGGGAGGACAAGGAGATCACAGGTATTCGCTGTTTTCTCTTTTGGTTTTATCCTCCCACTAGAGCTGCAATGAGAGCCTGGGAAAGTCAAAATGCTTTTGTATCTATGGTTACCTGAATTTTCCCCAACCTGGGGCTCTATTCACAGACATACTGGCCCACTTAGCTCCTCAGTGAATACTAAAGGCAGAGAGGAGCTCTAATTGCGTCACCAACGCATTTCAGTGCTGTGCTGCTGGGACAAACTCTGAAATGCTCACGTCTAACTCGAGATGGGTGACACTTGACATGGCTGTTTTAATGACAATATTAATGAAAGTATCCACTATCTTCACACACTTTTTACTAAGCTTATGCCAGTAACATTATACCTTATTAATCTAGATGGTGCATAAATAATACAACGTTATTTTGAATTTGAAAAGATGAATTCAAACGAATTAGCAAAGTGGTCTCAATATCTAGGTTCAATCATGTACATTTTCCAATCTTCCATCTGCTCTACAAACTTGAGAGAGAATGTCTGGAAATAACAACTAATAAGAAATATTTATTTAATACATATATTGCTAGCAACTGAATCTTCCTATCATAATGTGCCGTGAAGTAGCATATACATGTTACACTGGGCCAGGCACCTTTTTAATACCTATCACCATACCACCCCATAGATACCCTGTAAGTAGAGCGTGTTCGTTTAAGTTACAAAATAGTAAACAAATTATTTACAGCCCTACAAAGCACCACGAATGTAGCGGAAATCGTCATAAGAAAGTCAAGTTATTTTTTTGGGAGCCGACGATATCAGGTATCAGAGCGCTTTAAACAAAGCACCAGGTTAGTTACAGATGGACACATTCATTAGGTCGAGCCTGGGCAGTGCATGCGCTGCTCTGTGAGGCATGCTGTGTCCTTTGTAAATACTGGCTTGTGATTGGTTAATAGGCTTGTTAGTCCCTCCTTAGTACCGCCTTGTCTTCATTTGTAACCTCTCATGAGGTCTGGCCCTTTTACTTCTGTTGCTACACGGTATGTCTTATTTAGTCTGTAAGCACTATTTTCTTTAATGAGTTTCTCCTACTGCAGGCACGACATGCTTTACTGCAACATTCAGCGCGCCATGAGCGCTTTCACTTTCTAAGCAGCCCGGGACAATGGCGGCTGCTTCTTTGAAATGAAATAGGTCACTCATTTACAAGCGTTTGAGCTATTGGCATTGTAAAATGATAGTGCCTTTTATTTATGTGTTAATTTTAAAAAACGGATAAATAAAAGGCATTGTCATTTACAATGCCAATAGCTTAAACTCTCGCAAATGAGAGACCTATTGCTTTGCAAATGCTTGTTTTTGTTAGGCACAGGGAGATTAAGTGATTTGCACTGAATCACAGGATGCTGAGCTTCGTTGCCGAGACTCGAATCTTGTTCCCCAGCTTTGAGGTCGACTGCGCTAGCCATCCTATACCAATTGTTCTTACACAAGTTATTTTTTATGGAGCTCAATATACATGTCTTGTTTCAGAAACAGATGCAAAGAGCGAATGTTTGTACTGCTTTGATGCTCAAAACATTGCAAATCAACTTCAAAATTTATTATAAACTACAGCAGAGGCTAAATCCATCATGAGCTTGGTCTTACAACAGACACGTCTATTAAAATATTTCACAAAAATACCACAGTTAGTGTAAAATTCCCCCACCTGATAGAAATAGGTTACCTATTCATTTTAAGAAGTGAGGATAAACATGTATTTGTCTTCCAACCTTCATTTACTGAGGTGTTTATGAACCATTTCAACCTAAATTGAGTTATGTTAAGAAATGCTTGCTGATTAATTGGCTCTGTTTTACAACAAGCAGTCTATTATGATTTACAGATTTTAGAATATGTTAGACAACCATTAGACTTAGTCTAGTAAGGTTGGAAAAACAGCCAGACTGAGAATGCAAATAACTCATGGCTAGTAAGTCGGTCCGGCGGGGGTTGGGGGCGTCTGCTGGGAAAACACTGCTGCTGCTTTTGTTACAGGGGGACGATATTGCAGCACTGCTGCAAAACCAACCCCCAGTAACAAAAAACTGCCCCCACCCTTCCGGCCCACCAGGAAAACGCCTGGTGCCTACTATGGCCAGTCCGGCTCTGGTTGGAGATGCTGCTCTCATTTTTGCTCAAATGTGAGGGATTGGGACTTTTATCATAAAAAGGAACATTTTATCAATGTTTATTTTTAACTAGAATTAACATGCCCTGAAGGCAAATATGTCCTTCCCTGATGTAATACACCATCTCACACTACAGCAATTCTTGAAATGGAAAAGGTTTTTTTTTATTCCAATAAATTGGCATAAATTGGGTGAAGACATAAGGAGTGATGAAGAGCAGACATTGCACCAATGCATTATACTTGACACACTTTGCCCCTAAAGCAATTGGCAACTAGGAAAGATATAATAGTAAAGCTGTTCTGGTTTACTCAATTGGTCACAAACTGATTGCATTTTAAGTTAGTTGAAGGGATTAAGCAATGCTTTAAGCAGGCTGAAAAAGATGGGTCGTTCTTAAGGTGCTGCAGACTAAGATGTTTAGCAAAGAATTGTTTATAAGAAGTGTGGTCTCTGTTTCTAAAGGCATGTCCTTATCTATATGATTTATACTACACGTGGACAGCCAAAAGCTCTTTACTGCATCTATCAGTTAGTTCCCAAAAATATTCACAAATTGAGGTGGTATTCACCTCCCTGCATCAACTGCTCCAAATCCATGCTACTAAAACAAACATACAAAATGGAGAGGCAACAACAACAATAATGAAGTCTCTTCCGTTAAAAAATTACGGAAGTCCAAGAGTCTTTATAATGTATCCTTGATTCTTCTGATTATTGAAATAAAACACAGCAAAGCAGGCAATGTGTTTCGCTCATATCCCACAAGCTTCATCAGGGCTGGTGTTTTGAAAATGGAATCCATAAGACCAGTACGCTGCTAGACAGCCAATTGATAGGCACAATAAGACTTTTGTTGAAAGCACCATGCATCATTATATGTTTAGGCTGTGTTCCATATTGTAAAGATCACCCAAGTACACATTCCATTGGCCAAACCATACCTATATGACCAAGAATCACACCGGCCTCCTTCTCCTCCTGGTCTCCAAGTCCCCTCTTCCTTCTGGTCCTCCTCCTTATCATTCACCTCTTGTTCCCTCTCCCACTTCTGGTCCTTTTCCTCTCATTATTATTCCCTTGGTTCCCCTCTTTCTGGTCCTGTTCTCTTCCTATTCATCGTACTCCAGGTGCCCCATCTTGTCCTGGAGGTGATGGTCCTCCTTGTCCTGTTCCTCCTGCTCCTAGGTCTCCTGGAATTGGTCTTTCTGGCCCCAGTCTGCTCTTCCTTATACTTCTGATCATGGTCCTTTTGATTTTTCTGGTTTTGGCCCTCTTGATCCGGGATCTCCTGGTCCTGGATCAAGCTCTCTTGATCCTCCCCGGTTTGGGCCTGCATGCCCTCGTGGTCCTGATTTTTGTGGTACAAGCCCTTCTACTCCCTGTGGTCCTGGTCCTACTCCCCTTGATCTGAGTCCTCCTAGTCATAAGCCGCCTCTAGGTCCTAGGCTTGTACACTATCTGCCTGACTCTATTCCTACTCTGGGGCTTGGATGCTTTGCCCCTAACACTTTCAACCGGGAGTGGATCACAAAACTGGTTCCATGTTTCGAATTGAGAATTACGTCCCAGCACAAAACTTGTTTTGCACTGGAAAGTAGCTCTAAAGTAACACTAAGTCGCTCATAGCGCTACTTTGCACTACTTTTTTTCAATGGAACATACCATGGGTGGTACATGTGCATTCCCATTTAACCACTCATGGTTTTTGATGCAAAGCCCCAACTACTAAAAAATATTTAGGACTTGGGGGCATATGTAGGAAGCTGTTTTGCGATCGCAAACACTGCGAATCGCAAAAATTAGGGTGTATGCGATCGCAAAACAGACCGTTCCAATGTAGGAAAGGTTTCCGCTGTGCAAAAATGGGAATCGCTAAATTAGCGATTACCTTTTTTGCGTACCAATGATTCTGCGAATTATTTAGCGAATTCGCAATCAGCGTCACATCATTTGCGATATTCGCTACTACCGTTCTCGCTAAATGCGAATTCGCAAATTGAGATGTAGGTAAAAGTCGCAATTAGCGATTTCATGAAATTCGCAAATTTGCACTTCTCAATTACCACCAACTCTGAGCAGGTGGTAACCAGGTGCTACCTATTTAAACAGGCCCACAATGCCACTGGGATTTACAACCATGGCTGGGCTGTATGTGATAGCCAGGAGGCTGCGAATCAGAGATGCTACACAGAGAAGGAGACGCCAGGAAAGGATCTACAGAGCACGCATCACCCTCTTCCAGCTGACCGAGGAGGAGATCCATGTGAACTACAGGCTGCACCCAGACAGCATCCTGGAGTTAATAGAGGAGCTGAGGCCCATACTGGAACACCCCACACGCAGGGCACACACCATTCCCACCCATGTCCAGGTTCTGTGCTCACTGCACCTCCTGGCATCAGGGAGTTTTCAGGGGGTGATAGCCACAGCAGGAGGGGTCTCACAGAGTGCACTTTCGCGCTTCTTCCACGCCTTCCTTGGTGCAATGGTTCAGAGGCTGCATCACCACATACAATTTCCCAGCACACAACAGGCACTAGATCAGACCAAGCAGGAATTCTACCAAATAGCCCAATTCCCCCACGTCATTGGCTGCGTAGATGGGACCCATGTCGCACTCACACCCCCATCACAGAATGAGTATGTGTTTAGGAACAGAAAGTCATATCATTCCCTGAACATCCAGGTAGTGTGCAACGCCAAACACATAATCACTGATATTGTGGCAAAATACCCAGGAAGCACACACGACTCATTCATGTTTCGCCACTGTGGATTAAATCGCAGACTCACAAATGGCGATTTTGGAGAGGGCTACCTGCTAGGTAATTGTATGGCTTACAAACACACAACCAGTAAAGGCTTGAACTGGCAGGACAGTATTGAACATAACTCTACTTATACCCAGCAGGTGACAGTGCGTACGCTGTACGTGACTACATCCTTACACCGTACCTGAATCCAGCCACTGCAGGTGAGCGGAGGTACAACAGTGCCCACAGAGCCACACGCTGTGCCATTGAGAGGACCTTCGGAATCCTTAAGAGCCGTTTCCGCTGCCTCCATAAGAGTGGAGGTGCGCTGCAGTACAGCCCTGAGACATGTTGCAAAATCGTGGTTGCCTGTGCAATACTACACAACATCGCTACCAAGAAAGGCACCCCAGTGGATCTGACAGATACAGACACATCAGATGAGGAGGGACCAGCTCCACGTCGCAGACCAGCAGGTGGGGCCGGGCGGCTGCCGGGCGCCTGAGACGAGATGAGATCACACATAACTACTTCTAAGTGAGTAATGAGGACACAATGCCACAGAATGGTGCTTAACTGTGATGTTTATTTCCTTTGGTGCAGGAATACATCTGTCACACAGTGTGACTACATTGACATTGCTTGCACATGTTTGTGCCACAGTGCAAGTATTTCCATCAGCCAATAAGTCCATATGGTATGTGTTGCCTCACACATAGCCATTAGTCCCTGATGTTACTTCACCTCCTACGTGCACGCCCTCTTGCCCCTCGCTCAGGGTGCCCACTGCCCTCCCTGGAGTCATCATCTACTCTCCCCTGGCGCACACTCCGGCGTCTGTCCGTTGGAATTGGTGGGGTGATGCTGCTCCTGCTGGACTGTTCGTCCGTATCCAATGTGCTAAGTGGGCCTATGCCACCTGTCGCAGCTGCGCGCATCTGGTCCACGGCATGTGTGACCTGCACCAGGCCCCTGCCCACGTCCTGGCAGCAGTGAGCCATCTCATGCTGCATACTGACACATCTTCGGGCCAGCAGGGATGTGGCGGTTGACAGGCGGTTGACAGCTCTTGTGTATGTGTCCAGCCGGGTGTGAAGACGCTGTCTCTCCCTGCGCCTGGCTGCCCTGTCTCTCCTCATCTCCCTGCACAGTCCTTCCAGTGCACCTGTCATGGCCATTACACCAACCCGCATCTCTGTCATGTTATGATTGTGTGCAGACAATTGGCGCTGTATTGACCTTATCCCTTTGACTTGCAGGCGCTGTGCTTCCAGCATGCTGCCTTCAAGGCCCGAGAACACAGTGTCTTCGTCGGGAGGAGCAGTGCTGGTGGACGGCCGTGCCCTGCGTCTCGGCCCACTCCCTTCACTGGATTGTACAGGGGACTGTGTTGTCTGCTGTCCTGCACGCTGCCTCCGGACTGGCTGTGCCTCTCCTGCTGTGTCTGTTGCCTCTGCCTCCAGCTGTGGTAGTGGTGGCACTATGTTGCGCCGTCTGCATGGCGCAGGGTTTGATGGTCTCACTTCGCCCTGCTCATCCTGCCCTGCCTCGTCCTCATTTTCTGTTGTGTCCTCCCCTTCTGCCATGGGTTCTTGTGTTGTTGGTGGTGCTGTGAATTTAAATGCACACATTAATTCTGTGTTTTGTCTCGCATTTGTAATGCATTACAGTTTACAATTTTCAAATCATATGAGTACTATCTGTCTGTTGTCATCATTTCCTGAATGTCTCATCCCTATTCCACCTTGCTGTGTCTCACTGCTCCAGGTATCAGTGCATGTGACTACATCTCCCATAATGCATTTCTGGGTGTGCTTGTGGACATGTACTGGAGTTGCGCTCAGGTTGTGTGTCTGGGGGTGTGAGTGGGTTGGGTATGTATCAGGGGTTTTGGCATGCATCTTACCTTGTCTGGTGTCTGGGTGTTCGGAGCTGTCCAGGTCAGCCACGCCACTCACACTCTCAGGTTGAAGGGTGCCCTCCACCAGCTCCTCCAGGGGCGTTGAGTCTGTTGCTGTGGACGTCCCACCACCGGTCTTTTGGCCTCAGCCAATCTTGTAGCCACCCTCTCCTTTGACCTTTGCCGCATGTCATACCACCTTTTTCTTAGGTCTTCGACTGAGCGGTGTGTCACGCCAATTGCATTCACTTTCTCCTGTATGTCAGTCCATAATTTTCGTTTTCGTGCCTCTGGCACACGTAGTGACTGTTTACCAAATAGGAGGTCATGGCTGCTGACTATCTCCTGGGTGAGGACCTCCAGCTCCCTTTCTGTAAATTTTTGTTTCCTCTTTCTGGTATTCACTTCCTGCTGCTTCTCTGTCCCCTGGGACTCCATTTCTCCTGCTTTCAGTTGCTGAGCACAAATCTCCAACTCTCCTCACAGCCTCTCACTCAGCTTCTGGCAATCAGGTGCAGCATGGGCAGTCACACTTCCTGGTTGTGATGTCATCATTCTGCACCTGAATTGCAGATTCTCGGAATTGCGATTCCTTAATTGCGTTCTCGCAATTAAGGAATCGCAATTTCAGTAATCGCTATTTAATTCTGCGAATTTTTGGTAATCGCTATTTTTTTGCGATTTTTTACCTACATCGGAATTTGCGATTCTCTAAATGCGATTCGCGGAAAATCGCAATTTCAGAATCGCAAATATATTTTTATCTACATATGCCCCTTGGTGCCCAAAATGTATGCCTCCTTGAGGCAGGTGTAAAGTTGCAGAAAAGATTTCTTTCTCCAAACTTTTCTAACTTTGCTTGTGCGCTGTACTATACCGTATACATACAAATTGGAAAAGTGTTAAACTACGAATCATATTTTAACTGGAAGGGACCCTTCTAGTACAAAACAAATACTTGACATCACGCACACAAGCTTGCACTATGGTGCAAGGGTGTGTTTGTAGCGCAAGACAGTATAAAGTGCAGCAGTGTAGTGAGGGAGAGAAACAGCACTATATCTTAGTATAGCGCTGAACTGCCAATGAAAAATGTGGTAGTTTTGGCCCCTTGACTCCACTCAGAGGAGTATTCCTCTCTCAGTTATCTCTTCAGAAAGTCAATTAACCACCAGTTATGTATGCCATTTTTGGTTGCAGGTCTAAAGCATCACAAAATAGCACAACGGAGTGCTAATGTACCTGTCTCAGATCAGAGCTTGCAATGTATAAGCCGGAGCTCTTTGTTTTATGTAAGACAGCTCAGTTGGTAAATGATCTTATTGCAGAGATTCTTGTGTTACCTGCAGTTCACAATTTCCAATCCTGGTAAAATAGTTGAATGTGTAATGCAGCCGCTTCAAACATCTTAATGTGACCTGCATTGGCTGTCAGCGATTCAAGCAGGAGGGGGGCGGGCGGGCCACTCACGCACACACATACACTCACCAATCTATATGCACATTTACTAGCACCCTCATGCATTTACATTTACAAGCAGGCAGAAATACACCCACCATTCAAGAGCACACACACACCCATTCACAGCATGCACTGACAGATGCACATACATTCATACATACACACATGCACCAAACACTGAAAAACATAACACTTACTTTCTGCAGCGTCTCGTGGAGCGAAGTCTCAGTGGTTCCAGAAGGGTTATGATTGTCACCTCCTCTCTTCGGCTGACCTTGGTTGAGACTGATGACCCCACCCCACTCTGTGATGAGGTATAAGTGATAGACACTTGGCCCTGGGCACTTCAGGGCTTAAAACTGTAGTATCCAGGACCAAGGCTATCAATGATGCTACCCCTCGTCATGAGAGGGAGGGCCTTGAGGTGCTTTGTCAAGCTGAAGAGGTCGCACCCACAGGGCTGTGACGTCTTCAGCCTGGCAAAGTTCAACTCAGACAGCAAAGCGCCTGCGCATTTAATGCATGTCTAGCTCCTGGCTGTCTGACCTGAAAATAAAGTGTCTAGTAGGCTGATCTTTGCTCAGCCTGACAGACACTCTTTATGTCGGCCAAAGGGTGAGGGGGGTGGCACCTCCGCCCTTAAGGATGGGCCGCTGCTGCTGTTTGGAGTTTATCCACATACTTAGGTAGAACCAACTGACATTCTCACAACCCACCATATCTTACATACATATTGAGCCAGAGAAAAGGTTGGAGCCATGGAAAAGCCTGGAAAAAAACATTTTAGATGTCACTTTCTTAACAGCTTGTAAAGTGACAGCTGTTTGTATCTTTGTTTCCACTATGCTCCAGCTGTGCCTGTTATTAGTTCCAATATTTTCAGGCCAGGAAGCAACTCATCATGAACATCATCATCAAAAAGCTTTATTCGGTTATAATAAAAAATCATTAAAGCATACATAACATGCAGCAAATAACACTGGGATAAAACCCATGCAAATAGTTAAAATCATTAAAATGCATAGATGACCAATAGTTCATACAGCTGTGCAGGACTACAGTCAATCCCTCATTGAGTTCCTTGATCTCACAGCAGCTTTTAAAAAACTAGCAACATAAAAAACAATATCCATAGAGAGCATTTGTAGAAACAAGAAAGCAGGTTGCGCTTGTTTAAAATCTTGTGCTTTAGAAAGATGGATTAAATAGGCCTTCCTCGGGATCTCATAAAATTGAAAGAACAAAGTAAAATGCATGGTATCCTGCTGAGACACCTTGCTGCAGCCACAGTGTGCTAGAGAGGAGATCTCTTGGCTGCCATGAGGATATGCGAGTAACTGCGGCAACAGATTTAACCTAAATCTGGTCAGCAGGAATCGAGCATGGCTAGAGGTGACAACTGTGAGATAGGGTTCTGTGGATGAGTTGGTTTTCAATAACAGATAGCCTAGCCCCAACACCTTCTGGAAGGTCACAGATTCTCTCCCTCATAGCAGGTGTCTTAAAAAATTGTCACTAAGCCCGCCATGATCTGCCTTTACAATCTTCTCAAGACGAGTAAACAGATCCCCCCTTCCCATATTCTGAAACAATACCTTGATGTACTTAAGCCATGGAATTTGTGAGGCAAAATCAAGGGATAAACAGTCTTGCAATACTACTCTCTTTAATTGTGCTCATTTAGTCCAGATGCCAACTCAACATAAAGGGGGGCGGAGAGCTATAAAATCAGGGAGATACCTTACCCCCAGCTGTTTGCGCACTATATAGAAGGGGGTACTCTGGAGGACACAAAGAAGGCGTTGAAAATGTATTTATGGCAACATGCAGGGAGTCATGCTTTATGTAACCCCAGATGGCACTTCCATAAGTTGCATTTGAGACACTTTAACACAGTAAACTTGTAGCAGGGCGCTAATCAGCTTTCTACCCAATCTGGAAGCAAATTTCCAGACTGCAGCATTGGTCCTAACTAGGCCTGGGCGGAGTTTCACTCTGTGAAATTTCGCGGAGTTGCCAAAAAACTCCACCAAATTCCGCAGAGTTCCTGAGCAGTTGGAGTAATTTTATGTGACTGGCTCCGGTGTGTTTGTCCTCATGTTGGAGTTGCTTTTGTCAACGTCTGGAGCTTGTTTTTCCCTCCGAGCCCCAGGAGCGACAATGGTGGGTACAGGGATAACATATTAGCCTCTACCGGGCTGTTTAAGCAGGACACACCTTATTCCAGAGCACGGCCAAGGTACAGACTCTCTCCACCAGTTGCTTCGCAGGGGGGGTTTATACTTGCTCTGCAGCTGCAAATACCATCCCCAAACAGCTCAAAGTAGCAGCTTCGTTCCTGCTGATTGTGACCGGAAGTGAACACAAGTACAGCCCAGCGCACCAGCATCTCAGAACACCAGCTCCTCAACAAAGTTATCCAGACACTGAAAGCATGGTGTCCTTCAGTAACAAAAACACAGACATCCCTGGGATGCAGCGCTGACATTCACTGGTTTCACTCTGCAGTACACTAGTTTAGCAGTATTTATCTCCCATCATAGCCCAGTGCCCAGATTGTGCATCCCACGCTCCTACTTAGTCTGCACACGCGTTACTGTCAAAAAGCACATATTTAAAAAAGTATACCCTTGATCCTTTTCTGGGCACGCTCTGACCGGACTCAGGCTGTCACCATCTTCCTTGGGGGTTTGGAAAAGAAACTTCAGACCCCTTGATCATGGCTACAGACTCTCCCCAGAACGAGGCTTGGATGAAGGGCCCAGCATGAAAGTAAGGTTTGAAGTGAAGATGCTCCACTTCCACCGTGTCTGTCAAAGCGAGGCAGCGTGGATCACCCTGGAAGCGAGGACAATGGGGGAGGACACCATCAAACAAAATTTCACACAAGGTAAAATGAAATTCCGGAGGATATGCTCCTCCACTCGTGCCCTACTGCAGCACGAAGGCATCTCAGCTCTCACCCGGCTGCAGGAGCATGCACACAGGGGGATTTCCCAGAGGAGGGTGGGTCTGAGCTGTGGTGTTACTTATGCAGAAATAGGAGGAGGTCCTTGTAATAAAGGGCCCTACGTACCTTACCTATAATCCCATTTCACCAGGATGAGAACATCTCTATCTGCAGCAACGTGTGTGCCAGGGACAGAGTAGTGAGTACCAGCGCTGCACAAGTACAACGCCCCTGCTTCAGGCATACCTTTGTTTACACATTTAACTGCAGCAGCACACCCAATCGGTAAACTCCGCTCCGCCAGTGGTTGGTGGACTTTTATTGTCGAACTTCGCACTGCAAGCGGATGCAGAGTAGCAAAACTCCATGAACTCCACCCACAGAGCCGGGTTTACCACCCACCCTTAGTCCTAACAAGATCAGACAGCTTCCCAGTTAGCAAAGGACTCCAGCGTAAATCAGCATTGAACAAAACCCCCAGGTACGGGAAGACTTTAACACATGTAAGAGTCCATAGTCCTATCTTGAAGGTTTGTGTCTTCATATTTCTTGGGCCAATTACCATCACATGAGACTTGCTGATGTTGGTACTGAGAACAAGCTCTTCCATAAAACCCACAAATGCATTTATGAGGGCTTGTAAACCCCTGGCCGTTTTAGCCATAAGTATGACGTTGTCCTCATATCGCAGGACAGGAAGGGGCTGACATTTTTCTTGCAGACAATCTATTCACCCCTCCACCAGAACTTGTTCTAGTTTGTTTGCATATAAGGTGAATAGAAAGGGGGCCTTGAGACACCCCTACCTGACACCACACTTAGGGGCATATTAGCAAGACCACGTTAAAATTATCGCCGATTTAGCGGCAGGAAACTGCCGCTAAAACGGCGATAATGGGCTTGCTAATATGCGTTATAGAATTCCAATAGAAGCCCAGGTTAGATGTCCTGCACATCTAACCTGGGCTCTATTGGAATTCTATAACGCATATTAGCAAGCCCATTATCGCCGTTTTAGCGGCAGTTTCCTGCCGCTAAAACGGCGATAATTTTAACGTGGGTCTTGCTAATATGCCCCTTAGTTTTAAAGCTATGGGAATCGGATGGCACAGTGTGGGCACGGAGATCCCTCAAGAAGACAACTATGTCCTAGTCAACCCCCATGTCCAAGATGATTCTCCAAAGTTTGTCATGGTTATCCCAGCAAAAGGCCGAGGTTAAATCTATGAAGGCCAAGAAAATAGATCCCTTTCGAGCCACTGTGTAGTCATTCAAAATTTAGATAGTGATTCAAGCACTGGTCAATAGTTGATCTTTCAGGTCTGAAGCCATATTGGAGATCAGATAGTATGTTATGATCCTGAGACCAGGCTGTTATTCTGTCCAACAAGACCCCCTCCCCAGGACTTTAACAACAGAATCAAGCAACAAGATAGGTCTATAACACAGTGGACTATCCCTGTCCCCTTTTTTTTAATACTGGGACAATAACTGCAGAAGCCCAGGTAGAGGGTGAACCTTTCTTCACAGGGGCATTCAAAACATTAGTTAATACAGGGGCCCAGGAATCAATGTCACTCAAGTAGAGATCAGGAAGGATCCCATCAGGAAGCAACTCAGACAAAAGCAGTAGATCTTCTGTAAAGGTAGGCAGAGAAGCATACAGCAAGTTAGCTGGTGTGTTTCTGGTTCCTGGTATCTGCACAATGACCGGGCCACTAATGTGCTGAATCAGTGAGACCAGTCTGGATCCAGGATCTAAGCTGTGTAGGGTTTTTTGTACATCAGGGAGTAGGCGCTCAGACTCGTGCTCGTCTATGTATCAAGGCTATTGTGTGTGTACGGTGCTACCAGGTCGGGGGAAGTACCCAATAACCCCCGTGATTTGTGTGAGTCGACAACCCACACTGGTAATACGGACACTATCCTGGGCACACGTGGTTGGGATAATAGATCAGAAAAAGTCTCGAAAGTTGCCCAATTTAAGATTGACATCAGTTTTGTGAGTCAAGATTAATTTTAATGATGAACAAAGAAAAGCGACCAGCCGACACGTGTTTCGTCACAGTGGGAAGTAGTCCCGTGAATCTTCAGGGCCGAGCGGGTAGTAGCAAAGAAAGCGAAGGTGAAATGATGGGCGTCCCAGTATGGGAGGGTGTTGAGTCTCGAAGTCCTGCCCGGTGGTGGGTAACCAGGAACGATATCCGGGTCCGTGTGGTGGTGGTGGTGGGCAGGGCCCAGTGAGGGCACGCTATTGAATTGGTCGGGAAATGCTGGAGGAAGGAGTAGCAGGCTGGTGCGCCCGGGAACCGCATTGGAGCAGGAGTAGAAGCGACGTCCGTCGATCACGAGACTGCCGGATGCAGAAGTCGATCCAGGATCTGTCTCAAGCACAACTACTGGATGTGCAATCTGGCTGGATCCCGTTCTTTTCCAGCTCTGCTCTCTAGCAAAGAACTTGGTAAAAGTGGAACTGAAGCCTTGGTACTGTCTTCTCAGAGGAGACTCAACCTGCAAATTGAAATATTTGCACATGTAATTGCAAGGTCGTCCTTGCTAGTTTTTTTTACCAGAATCTAAGCCAATGTAAACGTCACTTGACTGAAACACAATGGCGAGTTGTTGAGTGTGGGAAGGGGCCATCCCTCACGAGAGGCGAGATGTCTAGTGATGCCCATCCACCTCACCCAACAATGGTGAAACATAGCATTTTACACTCTGGGCATCTGCTTATTTGATTAATGCACTGTTGTTATTTTATGTGTATTTGTTTCCAAAAAACGTTTTTAACCAAGCCAGGATGTAAGGGGTTGTGCAGAAAGGTAAAATCACATTAAGTGGTCCTACTGAGTAAAAGGAGATGTGCTTCCCTGAGTAAAGCCACTATAGCATGCAATTTGTGGAGAAGTGTGGCTCAATGGTTAGAGCGGCAGACCCTGATGCAGAGATCTGGCCCGGGACCAGGGTTCAATTCCCGCCTCGGCGGGTCTTGGGCTCAATTTCCTCGGACCTGATAATTCTCGCCTCGGTGCCTATTCTAATCATGGGTCCCACTCTGCAACTCTGGGCAATAGCTTGCTTAATCTCCACAACAGCCCCAACAGCGCTGGGATGCCTGGCTTCACCCTGGGGGTGCCCAGGAGTGGACATTTCACAGGGAAAAGCCAGGAAGGGTTCCACAGCGGTATGCGTACAGCGCCAGGACACCTCTTTGGGGTATAAGTGCGCTTTACAAGTACAAGTACGAATTTCATTTCATTCAATTTGAGAAAGCACTAAATGTGCTTTTCACATGTCAAGTTTGCTGGACTGTGGTACTGCAGTAATAACTGTGTGATTATAGATTTATAAATACAAATCACCTAAATAACGTATTAGTGGACCACATTTACTTTCACTGGCCTTATGCCATGCAAGTGTACATAAATGTGACGCGATAATATGGTAATTAGAGCAAGTGTACTAATAAACCCATATCCAGTCTTTCATTACTACTGCGCAAATGTCAAATTCCAAGTTATGACCGTAGTATAGAGTACCTGGCACAGATTGAATGTTACATTTATTTTATAGAGGAAAGCAGGCCTAATAGTCTTTAGGCCTTTTCATTGTGTACCAGTTATGATTTGCATATCTTTTGTGTGCGCTGTGGGTTGCAATCCTAATTATAACTTGAATTTTAATGTTTTTCCAATTTTGATTTGCAACCATAATTTCAATGTAACTTTGTTTTTTACAGACACTTTCTAAGATTTTTTTAAAAATATGTTAATATACTATAATCACATCTAAACATAACTTCCCTTTAACATTAGTTTTTTCTGTGATTTGTTTTACCACAAGCAACATTCCTCGCGCACAACCAGCAGTGGGCAGCCAGCCCCTGCTGCATCCAGCCTTTGGCCACGAACGGTGTGGTTGGTCCCAGGATCAGGCCTTTGGAGAGGCCTTGTGCCCAAACTTTGTGCCCAACCCTCTGGGGCGGGGCAAAACCTGCAGCACACTACCTTTGGCCATATATATAGCGGGAGTGAGCTGCAATGCTTGGGCTTTGGCACAGCCCTCCATGAAGGGCGAACCCCAACTGCACATAGTTGTTTGCTGTGCACCATGGGAGTTGGGCATAGGCAGCCAGGCTTGCACTCAACCTGCTGTATGTGGGCAGCTATTGCTGTGCTGGGCTTTGGCTGTGTGCAACTGGTGTTGGTTACAAGGCCCCATCCGACCACAGATGACCAACCACCGCTACACCTGGCCTTCGGCCATGTGCAGTGGGTGTTGGTGGCAAGAACTGGACTGCAGCCAGGATCTCCTCCCAAACCACCACAGTTAGTCAACCACCGTATGTGGCCATTTGCCAAGCAGAGACAGAGTGCAGTGAATACTTTTTTTTCATTTGTTTTTCAGGATTTGTGAATTCTGAAGCCCCAGGGAGGTCTGTAGGACCCAAGGAGGGTCCAGGATTCACAAATCTGACATAGGATTCGCCGATCCAAAATAAACATTTTTTGCTATTTATTTTATTTCAAAGGGATCCCTTTAGGGCCCCCCACATGGGCCTGGGTGTCAGGACAGTATCAGTGTGCCACCCTATGCCCATTTCTTCTGTTTTGGTTTCCAAACACTGTGATTGGTGCACAACATAAATGCTCTGTGACAGTCAGTCAATCAGAGTGCGTTGATGCATGAATCGCAGATGGCTGTGCAAATCCGCTATAGATGACCACAGGAAATTCTCTCTAGTCCAGTGGTCTGTCTTTATTTATTCTGAATCGGATTTGCTAATTATCTGCAGATTTGCAAATCCACGGATTAATGGTGAGCTAAGGCTAAAATGTAACCTCTTCATGCCCAGACTGGAACACTTTTTAAACATTAGGTTTTAAAAAGCAACTGAATAGATGTATGCAAACCAAGCAATGTCACTTCCTTGAGTACATTTTTGTTTACATGCCACATCTGGTGTTGTTCCATTTAGCTGTATTGTCTGTATCAAGGAGCAAAGAATCCTATTGGGATTTAAAATGGGCAGTTTCCCTTTTGGGATCTCCCCATTCTTAATCCCCGATTGATGGAGCTGCATGAAACTTGCCATGAAGACTTGAAAGTGAATATACCTTTCTTTTAAAACGTTTTATGCAGATTTGTTGAATCACACCAAAGTTAATAAGAAAAACACAAAATACGTTTTGTAATCGAAACTCCTAACCTAGCCACACACTACATAGGTGGTCAAAATTATCAAAAATTCATTTATTGCTAATAACTTTAGTAAAGTTTTGCAGATCTGCACAACACTTGGCAAAAAATTAGGGCCCGATTCACAAAGGTAAAGTGAGACGAAAGTCTAACTTTACGACTTTCAGTAATCACAAGAGCATTTACTACTCGTAAATGCCCTTTGTGAATACCGAAAGTCGTAAAGTTAGACTTTCGTCTTACTTTACCTTTGTGAATCGGGCTCATCCTTGTTTAGCATACTCAAAGGGGGCCCGATTCACATGGATGAACTTAGACCAAAAGTCTAAGCTTAGACCTGAAGTCTAAGTTTAGACCTAAAGTATAACTTAACTAGTAGTAAAGTTAGACTTTTGGTCTAAGTTTCGACCAAAAGTCAAAGTTTTGACCAAAAGTCTAATTTCTACTTTTTGACTTTCATGTGACCCGGTCAAGAGAGGAACATTTAATGGGGTGGTTAAACTACCATAAGAATCTTTTCTCTCCGCTAGAGAAAGAAACCCTAAACAGAATTGTAGCTAAGTTAGCATAAAATTAAATTTTTTACTGAGGGAAGTGTCATTGCTTGGCGTAAATCACTATTTTTCAAAACATTAGCATTATAATAATATATCAGTGGGCTTGAAAGGGTTAAAAATTATAGATATCTGGACCATTATTAGAAGACCGTTCTCAAATCCAGGTTTTCAGTGCGTTGCCCTAAAATTAAGAATGAATGCTCCCCAACGGACATGGAAGCTTTTGGCTCCTGTTGTCCATTTCAAACCCGTAAACCTCTTAAAGCAGAGTCCATATATTCTTAAAATATATATTTAAAAAACACCCAGCCAGGGTACAGGTCAGACCCAACAGCCTAAGCATGTTTGAAGGCTGTGTGCAGTGGGGATTGACAGTATAGCAAATTATTAGCAAATAAAACGTTTTGGTACCACTGGAACTGTACCCCATGTTGATGAAACTGCATATGTTAAGGGTAAGCTAAAAAAGCTTAGGGCCTGATTACGATAGCGGTGAACCCTAAGCGGTGAACAGGCTGTCGGTGGCCGGTTCACCCCCATCGTGCAGCCATTTTTCTTCCGCCAGATTGTGATGGCGGGCGGTGTGCTGGTGGGCAGAATGCAGGATCCCAGCCAGCCTTTCCATGGCGGTTCAACCGCCATGGAAAGGCTGGCAGAGATGTACTTTGGCGGCCCGTTGCTGGCCCCGCTTGACCAGGGACAGTTTGTGTATGCACTTGGGGGGCACCTATGGTGCCACCCTACATTTTCCTGCACCATGTGGCAAGCACCGCATGGTGCCTGCCACGTCGTGCAGGGAAACGTTTAAGGTGCATTTTTAACATTGCAGCGGGTGCTGCAGCTAGCAGCATCCGCCGCAATGTTAAATATGGCAGATGCGACCGCCGTGGTGGCGGTCGCATCTTAATTCCATGTGTGGGACCGCCGCCTTATAGGCAGGCGGTCCCCATCCCTGGGACGATGGCGGGCAGACTGAAGTCCATCCGCCATCGTAATGACCCCCTTAGTGTCTGCATAATCATATATCAGTCTGTGATGTCGCATCACAGGCATTAGCAAATAAAATCATTTTTTGCCTCACTTTTAACTTTGCACCCTTTGACAGATTGGACTGAAGCCTGAGATCCCTGCCCTGGGTTTAACTAACAGCCTGTCAAATATCAAACTGATTCATTAACCAGTGCCAAAGTTAAAACAAATGAACCCTTTTGAGCCACCATATTTAATTCTGCCCCCCCCTGATGGATTTGCATGATACACAACATATTAAGAGGAAAGTTAAACATGATAAGGGTCTGCCAAATTTTGCGCAGATCTTCGATAGGGCACAAAGTAATTAGCATATCAAAGATATTTTACTGGCCCCCTACCCCTTCAAATGTTCCCCCCTTTGATTGATCTTCAGATAACCTGACATATGACCCGAAAATTAAACATGGAACTCTTGGATGTGGTATATGAGAAAGAAATCCCCCACAGCGGTTCAGAACTCTCAATATGACAATGAGATACAGATATTCACAAGCAATATCATTGTCAGAGGTACACAGCGCACAATATGAAACATATAAGAAATTTAAATATGCACAGTACAAATGGACACCTGTGAGACCGGTGACCTACAATAAGATATAACCGTGCTACAAAAACCATAGATGTTTAAACTAGCGTGAAATGTAAAGTACCCAAACAAACTAGGAGTACTGGGTGTTCGAGTCTACTATGTGTAAAAAAAAAAGAAAAGAAAAACGGGGGGCAAGGGTTGACGGGGAGGAATGAATCCGGATCCCCTCAATGTGCCTTCACTGACACACTGTGTGATTTTTTTAGTTTGTATGGGGCTTGGCAGGGCTTGCATCAATCTCCCCACAGCATAGCACTCTCATCGCCTCATGGGACCTACCCGTCTGTGCTTAGCAGCTAGCATCTGCCCCATCATCTCACTATAGTGCAGCCGGACATATCTCACTTCCTCAATCAGAGGATGAGACCTCCCGGGAAGAGCCCCCAGGTTCTCCCAAACCTTCATTTGCTTCCAACACCTCTGTCTACAAAAGGTGCAATGGGCATCTATTACACCTCACGCATCTTCCCTATGCAGGGCCTGGCCCTCAGCCTTGGCACAATCTCTCACCACCAATTCCCAACTCACCATCACCGGGCCAGGAGCCGCCTTACATGTCAGTGCAATCAGCCTCTTAGCTACTATAAATGGGTGTGCAGACACAATATCGAGTTGGAAATGTCAAACTACAGAAATATCGAGTCCTAAATATCGTGAGTCAGAAATATCGGCAGCGAGAATATCGTGGTCAAGAATATCGATTTTAAGGTAAGAAATATCGTTTTTAAAAATATAGAAGTCATTAATATCGTTTGCAAAAATATAGTTGTTTAAAATATCGATTTTTTAATTAGTGTTATGTATTTTAGTATATATTTTAAATGTATGTAATGTTTTTTTTGTATAAGAATTGTTTATGTTTTTTATTATATGTGTTAAATTTATAGTTGTTATCAATTTTATTTTCATTAAATTTAGCATTTTTTAGTTCCGTAGCGGATTGTGCTTGTATAGGGGAATAGGGTGGGAAGTAATTTAATTATAATAAATTACTGATTATTTTTATTTATTAATATTTATTTAATTGAGATTTTACAGTGTTAATTGTGGGAAGTAATGTATTATTAATTAATTATTAATTGGTTGTTAATCAATATTAATTATTTAATTGTTAATTAATTATGGTAATTGTGTAATTTGTTTGGGTGCAGGTTGTGGGGTTTATAGGTGTAAAGGGTAAGAAGTAATTTATTTTGAATTAATTAATAATAAGTTGTTAATTAGTATTAATTAAATAATTGGAAATTAAATATGGAAATTGTGTAATTAATTTTAGGTGTGGATTGTGGGGTTTATAGGGGTAATGGGTGGGAGGTAATTTATTTTTGATTAATTAATAATTAGTTGTTAATTGATATTAATTAATTTATTGAAAATGTATTATGGAAATTGTGTAATTACGTTTAGGTGCGGGTTGTGGGGTTTATAGGGGTAAAGGGTAGGAAGTAATTTATGTTTAATTATTTAATAATTAGTTGTTAATAAATATTAATTAATTAACTGTAAATTAATTATGGAAATTGTGTAATTAATTTTAGGTGAGGGTTGTGGGGTCTATAGAGGTAAAGGGCGGGAAGTAATTTATGTTTCATTAATTAATAATTCGTTCTTAATTAATATTAATTAATTCATTGAAAATTAAATATGGAAATTGTGTAATTAATTTTAGGTGTGGGTTGTGGGGTTTATAGGGGTAAAGGGTGGGACGTAATTTATGTTTAATTCATTAATAATAAGTTGATCATTAATATTAATTAATTAATTAATTGATATTTAATTAGGGTAATTGTTTATATTTTTTGTGTGTGGGTTTTACTTTTATAGGGGTAAAGAGTGGGGAGTCAATTAATTTTACTTACTTTATAATTAGTTGTTAAATACTATTGGTTTTTTAATTGAAAATAAGTTTTAATTGTGTAATTAATTTTTTACATTTTAATTCTAGCTGTGGTTTGTAGGGTTATAGGGGTAAAGTGTGGGAAGTTTGGTAATTTTTATGAGTCTTAATTTGTTTTTTAATTAATAATATTTCTTTAATTGGTAATTAATTATGTTAATTATGTAAGTAATTGTTTTTAATTTAGATGTGGGTTGTGAATGTGTGGTGTTATAGGGTAGGAAATAAAAAAAAAAGTAAATTTATGTAATAATTCATGTTTTTGTTTCTAAATAATTTCTAATTAAAAATATTTATTTGTTTGAAATTTTTATTTATTTTATTTAATATAATATTTGTGGTATGCGTCATATGCATTTAACATTATAATATGTTTTTTAAATTTGTAATATTAAATATATTTGTATTTTAATTTTAACATATTTATATATTTTATTATTTATCTTGTTTTTTAAATATTTTTGTTGCTCTTAATATTTTGTTTGTTTTTAATTTTGAACTGACTGGAGTGAGAATATTAATTGTTACCCCTCCGCAATCCAACACTTTCCCTACTTTTGCACTGATTGGAGTGGGAATGGTAAATTTTACCCTGCCACTATCCAACACTTTCCCTACTGTTGCACTCATTGAAGTGGTAATAGTAATTTTTACCCCTCCGCTATCCAACACTTTCCCTACTGTTACACTTATTGGAGTGGGAATAGTAATTTTTCCCCTCCGCTATCCAACACTTTTCCTATATTTGCACTCATTGGAGTAGGAATAGTAATTTTTACCCCTTAGCTATCTAACACTTTCCCTACTGTTACACTTATTGGAGTGGGAATGGTAATTTTTATACTTCCGCTATTCAACACTTTCCCTATTGTTGCACTCACTAGAGTGGTAATAGTAATTTTTACCCCTCCGCTATCTAACATTTTCCCTACTGTTGCACTGACTGGAATGGGAATAGTAAATTTTATCCCTCCGCTATCCAACACTTTCCCTACTGTTGCACTCACTGGAGTGGGAATAGAAATTTCTACCTCCGCTATCCAACACTTTCCCTATTGTTGCACTCACTGGAGTGGGAATAGCAATTTTTACCCCTCTGCTATCTAACACTTTCCCTACTGTTGCACTGACTGGTGTGGGAATAGTAAATTTTATTCCGCCGCTATCCAACACTTTCCCTACTGTTGCACTCACTTGAGTGGGAATAGTAAGTTTTACCCCTCCGCTATCCAACACTTTCCCTACTGTTGCACTCATTGGAGTGGGAATAGTAATTTTTACCCCGCCTCTATCCAACACTTTCCCTATTGTTGCACTCACTGGAGTGGGAATAGTATTTTGTCAGTGAACCCTATAAATGCCAGATCCAAAAACCTATTACCCACTTTCTGGGGAAACAGACCCAGCTAGCACACCTCCAGGGTGCATGGTAGGTTCCAGTTCTGTGTCTCATTGACCCTTTGTGTCACTGCCAACCAAACTACTTGTACATTGGGGCAGGACTATGTCATGCAACAAAGGTCTACGTTCTCAAATGCGCAGCATGGGCAGTCCCTCGGTGTACCCCTGTAAATAGTCGTCAGTCTCTTCGGGGTTAGGTAAGTCTGATATAAGTAGTTAAACTGTATCATCTGAAAGTCAGTGTTGCAGGATACCTTCTGTAGAGAGGCCAACATCCTGGCCCAGTCCCTAATAGACAAGGTCCTACCCAATGCGGTCTCCTACCTGTCTCAGAGCGCAGTTGAAGGTTTTCGTATCAGCCCGTTCAGGGCACCATATAACCACTTGCCCAAGTGGCGGCCCCTGCCCAACGTTAGCAGAGGCTGGAAAACCAGATGCGGTTGAGGCTGAGCCACACCTCCACCCCATAAATCTCCAAAGGCCCTGACCAGAGCCTCGTAGACATGAAACTGGCCAGGAGGTAAGCCCCTTGTGTCGACCAGAACATCCAAGGACACCAGATGTGTCAGCTTCACAACAATCTCCGACCATGACTAGGCCAGCCTCTGCCCAAGGGGCCAGTCGGGTTGCAGTGAACAGCGCGGGGGGGTCTCCATGGGGAAGGTCCACTAGGGGTCATGAAGGAGCATACAGCGGGAGGTCTGAGGTCCCTTTCACACAACGCCGCCAACACTGGAATGTAGTCACTAAGTGTGTGCCATCCTGCCTACTCCCAGGCTTAGCATCACAACCATAGGGCCAGTCCCATAGCCCCGTCCAACGGGCCACCCTCCCAGTCCAGTTCAGTCAAGTTTATATCAGCTAGCCAGTAGGCTATCCACTCAAGTTTGGCTGCCAGGTAACAGAGCCCAAACTTACGTGCTTCCAGCCCCCTTCAAATTAGGTCTCTTAAGGGTATCCATGGAACCCCTATGGCATCCCCCATCCCAGACAAGCTGTAGCAGCAGTGCATCCAGAGGTTTGAACCATGAGGGTGCTAACCAGACCGGCAAGTTGGAAAAATAATACAGTAAGTGAGGCAGCGTGAACATCTTTGCCAATGCTATGAGTGCCAAAATAGGAAGACGAAGGGACCTCCAGAAGGACACACAACCATTAAGGGAGCGCACCACAGGACCAAGATTACCCTCCCATAGGTCATCTAGGGTATGATAGACCTGCACGCCCAAATATCAGAAGCTTGAGGAAGCTCAACTGACTTCCAGGGGTAGGGTACCAGGTTTCTGCACAACCGGGAACATTGGAAAGACATGTGTCTTGGTCAGATTCACCCTCAAGCCCAATAGGACACCAAAGTCACACAATACTTAAAGCATAAATGGGACATACATGGCCATATCGGAAACATAAATTAAGAGGTCATCTGCATACAGGGAAATCAGATGGTCCTTTTTTCACACCTGGATACCTCGTCCCCCTCAAAGCCTGCAGCCACCGCCAGCGGTTCTATGGCCAGTGCAAACAATAATGAGGACAAAGGGCACCCCTGTCTGGTCCCCGTGCAGACATCATAAGAGGATGAAATGATTCGGCTAGTCCAGACCCTGGCCATGGGTTCAGTATATAGAAGCCACACTCATGACGCCCCATGTTGCATCCTCACTATAAGAGCAAAATGGTATTTCCATCTGACAGTGTCAAATGCCATCTCTAAGTCTACTACCAGGAGTCCTGCTTCAGGCCTTTCCACTGGGTGGGCAGGAAACATCACCGAATAGAGACGTTAAAGATTAAGTGAAGTACTACGCTGTGGGATGAAGCTACACTGGTCAGGATGGATCAATGTGCGTAAGTGAGAAAGGAGACGCATAGCCAATATTTTATTTAATATTTAAAAATCCATGTTCAGCATGGATAATAGGCGGCACGCTGTAGTGGGGGGCATCCTGTGCAGCCATCTTGGGGAGAGGGACGACCACCGCATCCCTTGTGGTAGCTGGGATCTCTGTTGCACTGAGGGCTTTATTATACATAGTCAGCAAGCAAGGGATCAGCAATGCAACAAAAGCAGAATAGAATCCCGCAAGGAGTCAATTTGGATAAGGCATTTTGCCATGGGCCATATCTTTGATCGCACCCTTGACTTTGGGGATGCAATAAGGCCTCCCAAGCCCTCCAGTTCATCAAAGTCCTCAACTGTAAAAGGGCAAAAAAAGTTCTAATGTCCAAGCTTGGGACGTCCAGGCATCTCTCCTAAAGCTGCACGTAATAATTATGGGAGACCCCATTGATCTCTGCCTGGTAATAGACTTGCCTCCCCATCGGGCCATCAATAATATGATAGGGTTCTCATGAGACCCGGGGCATACCAGCCAGGCCAGGAACCTGCCTGCTTTGCCCTCCTCTTCATGGCGCTGTGCAATGTAGGCCTTGCAGTCATGGCACCGGAGCTTCTCCAATAGGACACTGTAGCGTACCTTAACTTTGGCCAACCATTCAAATGCATCAGGATTAACGTCCAGTTGATTACCCAGTTCATGTATAGTCCTTTATAACAGCACAAGCTCACAATCCATTTGTCGCTGAACCCCCACGAAGGACATCATGCACTGCCCCTGGATGACCACATTAAATGCCTCCCACTCCACAAGGAAGGTGTCCGCATCATGCTCAAAATAGTCTCAGATGACCTCCTGGAGGCCGTCCCGATAGGTGCTGTCTTCGAGAACCGAAGGGCAAAGCCCCCATGTCGGGATCACTGGCCTGGGGATACCTGACCGGAGGCTTGTAAGGAGCGGGTTATGATCCTATATGGTACGTCCCAAGTACTCTGTATGATAAAACTGAGAGCAAAGAGGTGCAGAGCACAGGACCTTATGTAGGCAAACATGGAGAGCATAGAGACTTGAGCAGAAGGAGTAATCCCTGACTCCAGCATGTTATACCCTCCACACATCCTCTATCTCCCAGCCCACAGTCCAATCCCTAAACCCCTCGCCACTCCATGAGTCACAGCCCCTGGTAAAGGAGAGGTGGAACAATCCAAAGATGTGTTGGTGACACAGTTGTAATCCCCTCCCACAATCAGGTCGCAGCTGTACAAAGAGCATAGCAGGTAGATAGTCAAGTGAAAAACTCCAGCTGGTCCTGGTTGGGGGGCGTAGATACTACCCAGGGTCAATGTCCTCCTATCTAGTCTCCCCTTCACCAAAACATGTATACCGTCCCTGTTAACATGTGACTGCAGGGCTTCGAAAGGCACACTTGACTTAATCCAAATCGTGGCACCCCTGGAATAGGCTGAATAACCAGTGGCGAACATCTGAACCCTCCAGCATCTTCTCAGATGATGTGCCTCTTCAGTGGTGAGATGCGCCTCTTGTAGAAGAGTTGAATCTACAGCCCTGCATTTATGGAACATATATATTTTGTGTCGGCGAGCAGCCAAACCCATGACTCGTATTTTCCAAGTGAGTAATTTTTGCTCCATATGAGCCATAGGCTTGATCATGTATTGTGGGTAAAGAGGTGAGAACCTCCCCCAACTACAGCCCCCCCACCATCTGGTGAGACATCGACCCCAGCTCTGGAACCCAGTGAACAAGAACAAAATCCCAGAACTCCCTGCCCCAAGGGCAGGCTGACAACGGTCAGCCATCCAAACTCAGACAAAACAAAAGGGAAAAACAGGTACCCCAAGCTCATCACCCACCTGTGGTCATGAGTTCGTGTGAGGGAGGGCAAGCCATCTAAACTAACCTCATAGGTGAAACACCACTCCCATCGAGCACCACCACATTCACACAATCTGATGTGTAAGCCAATGTCAGCACATTGTGGTAGGCAAGGAGGGGTAAATGCAAACACCCTCTTCAGCACACTAATTTACAGCCTTCCTCGATCAGGCACTCCCCCGGCGTCCTCAGACATTCAGACAGAACCAAAGCTTCCCACCCACAGAGTCCCCGGCAGCTCACCTGCTGAAACATCACAGTGACAAAGACGGGATGTCTCTATGTGGGCAGATTACACTCAACACAGTGATGGTGAAAACATACAATAAGCAGCATATCTTCCCGCCATACATAGACTGTTGTGTAGTTCCTGCCAATCTTTGGGACCTGCGCATTTTTTGGATAACAAACTAAGAGCCTTGTGTCGAGACTTATTCCGGACACCCCTGCAGGATATGTTGGCCTATAGACCAGCTAGCTCACAGTGCCACCGTAAGCCCCCCTAACCTACCAGGGAGCGAATAGTTTCTGGCAACCACTGAACATGACAACCCTGACTCCTCAGGGATCATGGATACAGTACAGTACCTTTCACTCTGTCACTCATGCTTACTTATTCTCAGAGGAATATAACAAGAATACACGGTGGGACGTTTTCAATAATATTTATTGAACCAAAGTTATTCTTTCATAAAATACATGTGCTGCAATGATTAAGAGACAGAGGCAGATAAATGTGTTTACAAGCACCAAGAGCATAAATAGTAGATATAGTTCTACCATTGTGCTAAACAATTGTATGTATGCAGGCATATAAACAAGGCAGTAATCTAGCGTACTCCTACTATGCGAACCCTACTCTAAGTGTACCTAGAGTGTGTGTAGGTGTGAAGCCAAGAATCCCCACAAGGGAAGATCCAACCCCACTACCTGATGGGATAAAGTGAAGGACTCCATCTTGGTCATGAACTGGATGCTCCTCACAAGATGTCAGACCGCTGCGTGGTGATTTCTCAGCATGCAAGGCCCCCGGTGTCAGAGGAAGTGCCTCCTCTACTAATCTATCGGGATGCTCATCTTTTATAATAAAAAGAAGCCTTGCGATGTGCACATAGATTAGTGATGTTATGGAAATGTAGATAGCCCTGTCACCCCGTGGATGAAGATAGTGATGACATTTGTACGTGGTGTAAAATGAGACCTTGTACATGATGTTCAGGAACGTTGTGATAATGTTGCGCAAAGCTAGATGTGAAAACAACTTTAGCATCAGAGAAACTGATCCAACATTGTCGTGCATGCGAATATGTGCAAAAGGTCACCGCTGGAAATGTTATTTGTGAGGACAATGTAAGAAAGAAGCTGCTTCGCTACATTGGCCTAACTCGGGAATATAACACCCACTCCTCATAATAAGGGTCGATATCTAAAAAAGCTATCTAAAAAGACCGCAGACAATGTTAAAAACATTTTAAAAAACTACTCTTAAAAGTATTTAAAAGCGGGCTTTCCAATCAAATATATATTAAAAGTCATTATATTATTCAAGATCCCAAGCACTCAGAAAGACATGGTGCCTAGAAAAAAGAAAAAGCTGTTTTGGTACATTTTGTTTAAAAAGAGACCAAATTGTTCCCATACGGAAAAAGGGCAATTATTTATGTATTCCGATTGGTAGACGCAACATTGTTGTTGCCCACATCCGCAGATGTTCCCAGAAGCGCACCTCGTCGCATGTTTATGGAGCAAAGGTGATTCCATCCAGTGTTGTATCCCACAAGTCATCCGCAGAACCGTTGTTCACATCACTAGGAGCTGAAGCATCCCAGGGTGGCTCTAAGAATGCATTCATCATCAATGGAATATGCTGGGGACAGCAATACTCATGGGCCTTTAAGGGGTACATCAGTACTTCAGTCTCCGGTGGCGCAACCAATTCTGATCCCAGACATATATCCAGGATGTATTCTTGGATGTAAAGCAGGCAGCGGAAGACAGGTTGTATGCAGTCCAGCCAGACCGGCCTGAATGACAAGAACCAGTGCTCATTTAGTTCTTGAAGCTGAGGTGTGCCGAAGCAGTGTATCATGCGCTCACGGCAACGCAGCACTAGCAGTGCTGTCTCCATTCTGGGTTGAACTGGGACATCCATTATGGAGCAGATAGGATAAAATCAGTATTCCCGCCACAAGTAGCAGGACAAGCGGGTTCCCTCCAAAAACGCTTCACAACACGGAGTGTATGAAAGATGGTATAACTCCGAATATCGTCTGAAAGGGGCTAAACAAAGCAGAGCCGATACATTTTTAAAAAGTGCACTATTCGTATCAGACATGTTAAAGATACAATGGACCAGCTCCCCAAAATGCAGCGGGAACTTAGTGTGGAGTAGAGTCTGTATCTCCGAAGAGGACCCTGCAACCTGGAGATCAAACATCTCTTTGGCTTAAGTTAAGGCCACATCCTTCTGTAAAAATATGTCTTTCAGTTTGCTCAGGGAGTCAAATTTTATGTTGGAAACATTTATCGAAGGCCATAGCGCTGCCTCCCTAACTGTGCGGGCAGTTTGAAACAGTACTTGTGTACCACAAGTGACTATGGAATTAACCGTCACTAGATAAGCGATGCCCGGTTCCATTCCGCAGCAACCTTGATCGTTCAGCATCAAATAGCTCCCATTTAAGAGCAGCCTGAATACATGATGAATCGCGGCAGCTGGGGAACCCTTCAGATAACAAGACCAGTTCGCCATTGAAGCATTGCATGCCCCATGGAGAGAAATGTCCTTGCAAACCAAGGAGCCGCTTAAGGCGTCTTCACAGTCGGAGCCACTAAGAAAAACTTCTGTGTCCCCATTCCTGCATCTAAACCTGAACGGTAATTCCCAATACTCGTGCACATATCCATCCCCTAGCACGTCATATCTGCCTACATGTTGGTATTTGAGACAATATTGGAATTGAAAGGTCGTGACAGGTAGGGTGATGTAACCATGGATTATCCAGTCAGTGGATAATGTCTCAGCCACGGTAAAAGGTAATTGCTCTAAGTTTTCAATGTGCAACATGGTATATTTCACATCTCTAAGTGCCATTGTCATCTGCATTTCTGTTAGATAGTGTGCCAAAAACAGATTTGTTGATGTAACGCAATGGCATGTGGCCAGAACGTAATGTTTGTAACGTCCAGCTCATATTACTATTGACCGTAATTGTGACTGTCCATGTTGTAATATGTCTGGAAAGTTTCAGTGCTCCGTCCATCATCTCCTTGTGTTGACTTTGTTCACCCTAAGTTGGCAGGGTATGCCCAGACGTGGGTCCCTTGCTCACTTTGCCACTGGACTCAAGCTAGCGTGGCTGATGAGGGGTATTACCCTGAAACCAGTCCCAGGATGCTTGTTTCCAGTGCAGGGAAGACCTGGCTTGGCAGTTCAGGCTGGACTGTTCCCATGAGGGACAGGGTCAAGACTGATTTGCATATGCCTGGGTCTGAACTGGGGTGGCGAAATGAGCTAAAGAACGATGATGGATTCAACCCAGATCTGTGACTGGGGGTGAGTGTCTGAAAAGTTTCAGTGCTCCATCCATCATCTCCTTGTGTTTGCTTTGTTCGCCCTAAGTTGGCAGGGTATGCCCAGACGTGGGTCCCTTGCTCACTTTGCCACTGGATTCAAGCTAGCCTGGCTGATGAGGGGTGTTACCCCGAAACTGGTCCCAGGATGCTTGTTTCCCATTCAGTGAAGACCTAGCTTGGCAGTTCGGGCTGCACTGTTCCCATGAGCGGCAGGGGCAAGAATGATTTGCATATGGCTGGGTCTGAACTGGGGTGGCAAAGTGAGCTAAAGAACGATGATGGATTCAACCCAGATCTGTGACTGGGTTGAGTGTCTGAAAAGTTTTAGTGCTCCATCCATCATCTCCTTGTGTTTGCTTTGTTTGCCCTAAGTTAGCAGGGTATGCCCAGACGTGGGTCCCTTGCTCACTTTGCCACTGAATTCAAGCTAGCCTGGCTGATGAGGGGTGTTACCCCGAAACCGGTCCCAGGATATTTGTTTCCCTTCCAGGGAAGACCTAGCTTGGCAGTTCGGGCTGGACTGTTCCCATGAGGGGCAAGGTCAAGACTGATTTACATATGGCTCGGTCTGAACTGGGGTGGCAAAGTGAGCTAAAGAACAATTATGGATTCAACCCAGATCTGTAACTGGGGGTGAGTGTCTGAAAAGTTTCAGTGTTCTGTCCATCATCTCCTTGTGTTTGCTTTGTTCGCCCTAAGTTGGCAGGGTATGCCCAGACATGGGTCTCTTGCTCACTTTGCCACTGGATTCAAGCTAGCCTGACTGATGAGGGGTGTTAGCCCGAAACTGGTCCCAGGATGCTTGTTTCCGGTCCAGGGAAGACCTGGCTTGGCAATTCAGGCTGGACTGTTCCTATGAGGGACAGGGTCAAGACTGATTTGCATATGGCTGGGTCTGAACTGGGGTGGCGAAGTGAGCTAAAGAACGATGATGGATTCAACCCAGATCTGTAACTGGGGGTGAGTGTCTGAAAAGTTTCAGTGTTCTGTCCATCATCTCCTTGTGTTTGCTTTGTTAGCCCTAAGTTAGCAGGGTATTTCCAGACGTGGGTCCCTTGCTCACTTTGCCACTGAATTCAAGCTAGCCTGGCTGATGAGGGTTGTTACCCCGAAACTGGTCCCAGGATGCTTGTTTCTGGTCCAGGGAAGACTTAGCTTGGCAGTTCGGCCTGAACTGTTCCCATGAGGGACAGGGTCAAGACTGATTTGCATATGGCTGGGTCTGAACTGGGGTGGCGAAGTGAGCTAAAGAACGATGATGGATTCAACCCAGATCTGTGACTGGGGGTGAGTGTCTGAAAAGTTTCAGTGCTCCGTCCATCATCTCCTTGTGTTTGCTATGTTGTAATATAGACATGTCTTGTTGTATTATGTCAATTGCAGAAGACACTATGCTGCCCAGTGAATATATTCTGGATGATAGAGTGGTCATGCCGTTGTCAACTACAGCCAAAGCCTTTTCGAGGTTAGCCCTATCAATCTCGCGCAATCTCTCAGCAGCTGCCTGTTGAAAAATCTTCCACAGCTCATTGTATATTCCGAACAAAAATCGCTTTTGATGCGGGTTCCGGGGACCTAGTAAAAAATCCCCAAGATCCATGTCATCAGAAAGAAGGCACAAGTGTTGTTTCACCTGGGGGAGTGCTGAGGTTTTCATCCTATCTAGGCATAACTCCCCAGCACTATATGATGTCACCACCCGAGTCTGTTTGTACATATTATTGATCAGGCCTTTTGATCCTAAACCCTTCAGTGTTACCAAGGAATCTAGACTGACACCCGTTTGTGTCCACAGGTCAAACCAACCAACCCTCCCAACTGGGGTCTGATGAATTGAAAGAACCATTACGTATCATGGTGTCTAGTATATCCTCACTGAAGTGTGTAAAGTACTGCCAATTCTCGAAACGTGAGAATGCGGGAATACGTGGTGTGTTCAAATTCTTTGTTTTCGCTATACCCAAACATGAAGTTTGTTGTACCTTCTTGTTCAGGAAAATCATATGATGCAGTATGAGACTTACTCTAGATAAGGCCTCCGTCCCCTGAAGCTGCCAATCTTTTGTCCCCAGATAGATTTTGTATCTATAGTGTCTTTCCTAAAGTCGAAACCCTGTATAGAGAGTTGGGAAATAAAGGAAGCAGAGTATATCAGCTTGGTGTTTGTTAGCATATTTTTCTTTGCTGGTGTAGGTGCAAGCCTAGTAATATGAGGTGGGGTCTGATGTTTCAAAACCTGAAAAATAAGCAAACTTCTGTGCAAAGGTTTTTGAACTACCTTTCGGCGGTGTTGGGCAGTGTTCCTATTGTGTGTAATTATAAAAAGCGTGCAGGATACTAGCTTTGTGCAAAAAATGTTGACAATAATGCTGAACATGTCTCCAAAATTACTCGTACCATCATACAATTCATCGTTAGAAAATACAGCTGATTGCTCTAAATAGGAAAGCAAATTATGCACAGTTTCAAATTCCCAATCATCAGAGAAAGTACTAGAGGTGATGATATCATTTAAAGACATTTTAAACAAATATTGAATTTTTAAAAGTTCATTTGGACCATATACATCATAAGATACCCAGTCCCATACAATTCCTTTAGCAACTGGAACCGCTGTAATGTTCACCAGGGACAAGTCTCTTAGTTCACGGTGTGATGATGCATGTGGTTTAAAAACCAAGTTCACAAGTTGTACTGCAGAGCGTTCTGGGAGAAAGCTTACATTCAAAACAAGCATTGGCATAGCCAATAGGTCTCGCCTATGGGACCTTATAAGTGTTTAGTTATCCAGCACAATATCCTTGGTGCAACAACATCAACTGTTGCATGGCTAAACACTTATAAGGTCCCAAAGGCGAGACCTATTGGCTATGCCAATGCTTGTTCAGAAGAGTGGTAAATTATTTAAGGGGGTAGCGGAGGACATCGGTGCTGCTGCTCAATCCCTCTGCACATGGAGTGACATGATAAGCAGCTGCAAGAAGGGGGTGACGTGCAATGCCGCATATCTTAGATATTATACACACAGACAAGTTTATATGGTGCAAAATTAAGTAAGGCTGCAAAACTGAAGTTTGAAAAACGAGACATGCCCATGTCAGTCACAGGGAAGGAATGTTTACAAATATGCAACCTGCCAAGCGATTCACTCTAGCAATTAAATGAAACAAGATAGGATAGTGTGCCTGTCCAGAAAGACGGTAAGCACTGCAGCTTCAGTACTGGAGGACTCGGAGCTCCAGCTACGGTGCCAGACAAAACTGCCCCAGGCCATGAAAACCAGTTAGACCAGATGCAGCAGGCAGACCGCTTGCTTTCTATCTGTACTCCGCACTTACACTGATCCACACAGTTTACTCTCAATCAAGTGGGCATTCCCGCCGCGCGACTGAGGCCGCCGTTCAGAAGAGTGGTGAATTCTTTAAGGGGGGTAGCGGGGGACGTCGGTGCTGCTGCTCAATCCCTCTGCACATGGAGTGACATGATAAGCAGCTGCAAGAAGGGGGTGACGTGCAAAGCCGCATATCTTAGATATTACACACACAGACAAGTTTATATGGCGCAAAATTAAGTAAGGCTGCAAAACTGAAGTTTGAAAAACGAGACATGCCCATGTCAGTCACAGGGAAGGAATGTTTACAAATACGCAACCTGCCAAGCGATTCACTCTAGCAATTAAATGAAACAATATAGGATAGTGTGCCTGTCCAGAAAGACGGTAAGCATTGCAGCTTCAGTACTGGAGGACTCGGAGCTGCAGCTACGGTGCCAGACAAAACTGCCCCAGGCCATGAAAACCAGTTAGACCAGATGCAGCAGGCGGACCGCTTGCTTTCTATCTGTCCTCCGCACTTACACCGATCCACACAGTTTACTCTCAATCAAGTGGGCGTTCCCGCTGCGCGCCTTACGCCGCCGTCTGCGTGCTTCCACGGCACGGGGTTAGCTTTTGAGGCAGCCCCACATTTCAGCTAACCCCGGAAGCTTGAGGATTTGGAAGCAATGTGGACTGCAGGGGAGGCAGAAGCATTCACAAGTGTTGTCTGGGCACCCCCGCGCCCAGGCACAATTGGTTTATGCAGCGGATTAAAACCATAGGCAGAAGAACAAGCCCACGAGTGGTGCGCGCGCGCGCGCTGTAAGACGCGAAACCAATAAATAATACACGACGCAAAAACAATAAATAATACAATTTGGCAGTGATAGAGCGTCATGATGTTCTGAAAATTGTAGGGGTGCATCATACTCATGGATAGTCCGCACCCGCACATTGTCACCTATATATTATTTGTGTGTCATATTAAAGAGTGACTTTAGAAACGTGGAGTAATAACGATGTGTGTAAACGTAATGTTAGAAAATTATGTTGTGAAGGGTAAAATGGCATTTAAATGTGATTATGTAACTTTTATTTTCCATTGCAGTTGCTAATGAATTAGTTCGTGTGAAAAATAATGCATTAGATTTAAACGTGCATTATATTAAAGTCGCATATGTAGAAATGACTAATTGTGTTTAATTGTGATGAATTATAGTGCTTGTAATGTAATGTTTATTAAGGTAATTTTTGATGTGTAAAGGCCTCATTTACATTTCATTATGAAGGCCTATTCGTATTTTTTATGTTAGCTGATTTTGTAGGCCTGAAATATATTTTTCCTGGTCGAGCTCTCATTTAGAGGTAGTCAGCGAAATTGTGTGCGTGCAAGGTTATTCTGTTCTCATGCTTCTGTTGCAGGTGCAAGGACATCGTCTTCGTTAGTTAGACTGACGCCCTTTTGTTTTAGGAGTTAGGTATGGAGGAGAGTTGAAACAGAGTATCCTGGAAGGCTGATAATTGGAAAAAGCCTGGGATCCAAGGACATTCCAACCGTCGATGGAAGAAGTACAGGTTTTAATGGAAAGTTACCTACGAAAGGTGCCTGGCCAGAAGAGGCGTGTCAGAGGCGTGTTTACACGAATTGGGTTTTGTATTAGGGACAGTGCCCCGAGGGAGGAGAGGCAGAAGAGAGGGAGAAGAGAGGCAGACGAGGGCAGATGCGAGCTGAGAGAGAGTTTAGAGGGTAGAAGAAGGAATCGATCTTGAGAAAGGAGACTTAGAGCGAACTTGGTAGCTTTGGCTACTGACTTTTACAACGTGAGTGTGCTTCTTAGGAAGTCTTCATGAGCTGACACCTTTTCCTGACCTTGCCTGGGAAATGCTAAGTAGGGATGCCACTGTAGTAATAGAGTAGGGACAGCTTTACGAATTTTAGGAACTAATGAAGACTAACTTAGATGTTGGAGCAGTTATTGTTTGTCTAATATTTTTGGAGGTGATCATTCTTTTTATGCTTCACCGAATTAGATTGGTGCGTAGGATGAATTTTGTATTAGTGCCCATGTATTTTTTTAACCTCGTCATGAGGTGCTTGTATATGTAATAAAACGCCTAAAATTTGAACTCGGAGTCAGTGATCCTTTCCACGACTAAAGTGATTGAACAGTAGTTATTGTGTATGTATTGGTTTCTCTCCTTTACGCTTTTCAGCAGGTAATAAAGGTCCAGTCGACCTAGGATTCTTAGAGATATACAAGATAAGATAAGAATCCGGCGTTATCAGCAGCGCACTGTTGGACACAATAAGATACAGATTAAAACATTTCAGGGGGTATATATCGCGCGATGAATAACATGCTTGAACAAGACCGCGTGTGGTGCGCGCACACTGAAAGGAATGTTAAGTATGCAGCTGGCACCCGGCCGCACTGCTGCTCGCTCCCGAGCTCCCTAGGCCATGGGAGTCAACATTTAGAGAGAAGGTGGGACATGATCCCGCCTTTGGCCAATTGAGGGCTTTCAATTATTGAAAGCCACACGCAAAGGCCAATGGGATGTGTGGGAGGAGGCACACCCACACGGAGAAGGCTCTTGGAAGTCTGAAGTGATTCCAAGAGCCCTCTCCTAGGGCAGCGCATGCGCGCTGAGCTCTAGGCGAGACCTAAAAAGGAAAAAGACAGTTACTATACCAATCCAAAGAACCAGAAAAAGTAATCCAATTGTAATCCATAGATGTATCTAGGAAACAATGAAGTAAGTATTTTTCAGCCAAAGATAGAAAGCATAAACTCGAAGCTTGAAAGGGAGAGGCGGTATTGGCAGCTCAGGTTCACTTGGATCTGATGAGAAATAGTCATAATGCATGTAGTAGCCCAACGCCGTCCCGTCTATTCTTGGTAGCTCAGCTGGTATTCTAGAACTGGTAGATGACTCGATCTGTAGCATTATGACATAGACGTCGTCAATTTTTCGAATTGAAATGACTGTACCGTTGTAGTTGTTTCAAATGGGAGAAGCATCATTTCATTGTCGTTCACAGCTTCTCTTTGGAAAGTGGAGTCTTTCGTCGTTAATAAAGCTTCCATCTGAACTTCCTGTATGGTAGCGAGACGAGTGCGGCGGCTACCCAGGGGCCCATCTGGCCTACTGTTGAGAATCGGCCACATAGTGTGGTTTGATCAGATCAATTGAGACAAACCTTTTGTCTCTGCGGCTGGCAAGGGGCGGAAGAAGGACAGTTCTCGTTTCTTCGACAGCTAGGACAGGTACAGGCGCTCTGTCAGATGGCCCAAATTCTTTCTTGTCCACTACTTTCTCTCTGACCAGGTCTCCAGTCTCTGGGACCCAGGCAGGTCTTGCTGTTACCAATTTCACTTCCTCAGTGGCAGTGCGTTTTACTTGGACTTTGCTTTGTAAAGCTTGGTATTCTTTAAGGTCCTGTAAAACATCCAAACGATCATTGGGGTTTCAGCCGCCACTGTGCTGACACTATTGAGGTCAGGTACCCACATTCTTACCCCAAACAGGAGCTCATAAGGTGTACAACCCCTCAGGGATTTTATTGGCATGTTGTTAAGTGCCTTCTGGACCCCATATAGGTGACTGACCCAACTACTGCCAGATGCCTAATACCCTTGCTGTTAAGGATTGATTTAAGTCCTAGATTTTCCTCTCGACTACCGAATTTCCCTCAGGATGATAGGGGGAGGAGTACCGCAAGGTCACACCCAAACTTTCCATGGCTTCTTTGTAAGCCCGAGAGTTAAACGCTAGACCCTGGTCGGAATGTAGTGTGCCAATTGCGTGTGTGTTGATAAAGACTCGCAAATTCTTTCTAACAGTTTGAGCGTCAATCGAGCTCTGGGGTAAAACCCAAAGGAATTTAGAGCATGAATCTACTGCCACCAACATGTACTTGTAAGCCCCGTATAAGTATAAGGGGCCATAGTCATCCAAATAGACACATGCAAGAGATTTTTCTGAGATCAATAAAGGTGTTTGTGGTGGACATGCTACGGTGGAGCCCTTCATGTGTTGGCAGATGGCACATTTGAGGACAAAGTCCTTGGTCTGTTTAGTGAGACCTGGCCACCAACAACTCTGCTTTAGTAGTGAAACTGTGGCAGTAACCCCAGCGTGAGCACAACCCAGACCCTTGTTTGCAGCTAGTCTCAATCCCAATCTATGATCAGTGTTTGGTATTACCCTATACCCCACTCCAGGAATCTGAACATACGGAATGTTTTGTGCATCTAACTTGTAGGAGTACTTAAGTGGAAAGCCTTTCGGCTGTGCTGAGCTGTTTTGCGTGGCATTGACAGCTATCATAGTTGCCCCGTCTATCCTTGTACTAGCGCAAGTTATTGCAGCAATGGCAGAAGTGCGTACTGTCGCCTTGGTGGCTTCATCCGCCATTGAATTCCCTTCAGTGTGAACGCCAACACGTTGATGGCTCAATGTATGAATGACATGAGCCCGTGGCAGCCCTCCTTTCAGCTTCGCCACTTTTTCCCAAAGCATCTTGTGCTTTACTGTGCAACCTTTGGAATCCCTAAATCCATTCTGGCCCCAATAATGTAAATATTCATTATATGACTGGACACAGTAAAATGAATCACACACTATGAGTGTGGGGAATTCATGATCTGTATTTTGTAGTGCCGGTATCAGGGCTTTTAGTTCTGCCAGTTGTGCCATACAGTCTCCTAGAGACTGTGTGTGTGTTTTTCAAGGAAGAAACTTTCTGTCCTGCATGCACCCTTTTACAATTGTTCATGCCGCGGAATATTTCTGTTTCATAACTACGGCCGGCTGGGCAGATCGATCGGTATAAATGATACATTCATATCAATATACAGGCATTATTTCATTTGGCAGAGGATATTCTTATGCATACTGCTGGAATGCTTGTGTAATATAGAATCAAATCTGTAATCTACATCTGTTGCAGTGAGAGAGTTAGCCCTATAAATCCATAGTGGATGTAATGCTATAGCATTCGGGATGCTTGCCTTTGTAACAGCCTCTCAGGTCGGTACCTGGTCACGACAATTATGCATTTCCCCTGTGCTAGCGCTCTCTCTCTCTCTCACTACAGCAGTCTGTACTGCTGTGAGTATGTTTTCTGTTGCTGCAAAATGCAATTCAGCTTTTGTGTATAAATGTGATTTGTAAGCAATAGGTACTGTATCTCCTTCATTGAAAGTGATGTGTAGGTGTACCCGGTCGGTCCAGCAACTATGTGGATCACCAGGTTAGTTGCAATGACACGTGTGTGTAAATGTTTAGAAGCTATTATGTCAGCTTGTATGGAACGTAGGATATCAGTATGTTCCTGTTTCCAATGGTGCACTGTAAAATCAGGTCTAATTAAGTCATAGAAAGGTTTCACTCTTTCTGCATAATCCAAAATGTATGTCCTGCCAAAAATTCAAAAATTTAAAAATGGATTGTAGTCTTTCAGAGTCGTTGGAAGTTGGAGCAGTACACATCTTTCTAAAAATTGTGCCGCCAGGATTTTGCCTTCACTTGACAATTCGTAACCTAAGAATAGGGCACTGAGATGGGCAGTTTTTGATTTTTTGTATCCCAGGTGGGCGAACTCAAGAATTATGTGGTTCACCCTAGACAAGTGTTCATTTAATTCATCATCTGTCAGATAGATATCATCTACAGAGAACCAGGCCTCCTCATCAAAATTTTGAAGTAACTCTGTTACCCTGGCTGAAAACAATCCAGGGCTATTCTTATACCACAGGGATAATCGACAAAATTGGCGTTGAGAGCCTAGCGCCCGAGAATGTTGTTAAATATCTGCTCCCAGGTGCTATATTTTGGCAGAAAAATCCATTTGAGATGACTAGTGTTGTTTTGTACTTTTTCCGCACTACGTTATTCATTAGTGTGGAGCTATGTGCCTTTTTGTACTGCAAATGTGCGTGTGGCTGCATTTAAATGTCTGTAATCTAAGACCAAATTATATGAATTATTGGGTTTCAATACGGTAAACAAGGGATTATTCATAGGAGAGGTGCAATTCTATATCACACCCTGGTATTCAAGTTGATCTAGGATCTCCCTGACTTGTTTCTTTGCCTCCCGCTTTATTAGGTATTGTCTCTGTGGATGAGGAATTGATTTTAATGGGATATCGAGATGAGGTGACTCATCATCCCACCATACATGATTGAGGTAAAGTACGGGAGCTAGCGCTAACGCCCACTCCTGCACATATGAATTTTTAACGCATTCTGGTACGAGGTCGAAGAAAGCAGGTAAAATAACTTCTTCCCCAATTGGGTAATCCATTACGAAATCAGGTGGACAATCTTCTTCGGTCAAAAGAATATCGTATCCATAGGTCAAGTTCTCCCAAAACAGACTCTTCACTTTCCTGGATCTGTCCCCTTCCATTTGGAGCGACATTTCGTATAAACAATGTGGGACACTTACCCTTGTATCAGGTGTTTCCACCGTGATATGCTCACTCAGCGCTACTATCCCCAAAAAATCTTTCAGGGTCTGGCGCGCTATGGTGACTTTGGCCTTGCTGTCCAGCATCGTCACTGCCCATTCCCCTTTCAGAAGCAGAGTCCTGAGTAGCAGCCTGGTCATTTCTAATTTTAATCCCATCTACCTTCTTCTTTTTAAATTAAGGTTTTGAAGTCTTTTGCTTGTCTTCCTGTTTAATGATGTAGTCCGAAGTGCAATATGCCTCCCTTTTCGGCATGACTCGCTGTTCCGATCTGCACTCTCACCGTCCGTCTCTCTCTGAACGCTTTTCGGATGTCTCCTGAAAGGAACAAGATGAACTTGTATCAGTATCCTGATACCTGTCAGGCTTTCTAATATTGTCACAGTTTCGTAAATTGTATTTTCATTCGGTGTGTTCCTGTTGAGGAGACCCATCCGTGACTGTGTTTTGTTTTGTTTATTTTTTTGTTTATTATCCCATATCCTCTTTGAAGAATTGGGTGCTTGCTTAGAGTTATCCTTTTCACAACTACTCTTAACTATTGGTTTCCCAGTTATGGCTCCCAGATTATCTCTGCCTAGAGAGGCATATGTATCTTCGATAATCTTAGGTAGTTTGCGCTCCTGCTGTGTGGGAGTGAATTCCTTCAGGCGTTGGCGTATAGCCACCGCTGCTGCCTCCCCTTGTCTGTTACTCAACAGTATTGCTGATACTTGGGCAAAATTGGCCATCAGTTTATCCCTAGATCCAAGGCAGGCTCTGCCCCATACTCATTCTGAATCTGTTTCAGTACATCTGGTATGACTGCTACTGAAGGGGTACCATGTTGTGAGAGGCTGGCCCAGTATATGATGTCCACTAATGTAAGTGGGCACCCTGCACCAACCAGACAACCCTTATGGTGATTTAAGAGGTCTTAGATAACCTTAGAAAGCTCTCTAAGTGGTAGCTATAGAGAGCAGCCTTCAGGCTTAGTCCGGAAGGAGTGTAAAGCAGCTTGTTTTACCAGAATGCAATCATATATGTATAGAGTAAGGGAAAAAGATCCGCACAATGTATTTATAAAAATATGTATTTATTATATAACACTCACTAATACGTACAAATATCTCCTACCCAGAGATATAAAAAATGCACCCAATACTTTGCATAGAAATCAAGTAAATAGCACAGAATACACAGTGGACCCCGGGGGGGGACCAAACCATATACTAAGAAAGGGGTATAAGAACTACAACTTGTGTAAAGACAATATCCAGAGGATGTAGAAGTGCTGGGGACCCAAGGAACCCCCCAAGGTGAGAGACTAGGAACCCCACGGAGATCGTGTGCAGTGTGGGAACACGACCTCGTTCTCCGTACAAATCAACGTGCAAGTCGTGGTTGCAATTTTAACGATTAAGGACCCTTCCCAGTGGACCTTGAAGAAACCCCATGGAAGACAGAGGTTAGAAAGCCACCCCACCTGTGGATACCCTAGTACCCATGTTACCTACACCAAGGGAAGCCGGGTGCATAGGTGTGAAGTGGTGTCGGAAACCGACATCGAACCCAATGGAGGACTTCAGGAAAGTGCCGCTGCTGGAGAAGGAGGAAGTGTACGGTGAAATCCGAAGGTGGATTCAGGATGAGAAATACCTGCAAGCAGAGGGGACAGAGTCTATGTCACTCAGGAGTGACCCGGAGACCTGGAAGAAGAATGCCCACCGATGTCGGGAGTTGCAGGAGAGTTGACGTGTCCTTGATTCTGTAGCTGTGAGGACCAGGCGATGCTGAGGAAGACCAGAAGCTGTGCACGAGCTGTCCCACGTCAGATGTCGAGAGTTGAGGGGTCGGTGTCCGTCGGGGGACCAACAAGCCTTGGCAACTGCAAACAACATAGAAGTCGAAGAAGGTGCAATGTCGGGACCAGCAAGGTCCAGGGGACTCACCACAAACAGGGGAGTCAGGGAAGGCCCCAAGCATTTAGGGGAGCCCAAAAGAAACAAAGATGACCCTCAGCAGAACCCACAGGCCGGAGGCACTTGAGTCGCAAGAAGACCTCGAGCAGCTCACCAAAAGATGCAGGACACGGTGCAAACGATGTGGTGTGGACAAAGATTCTGGTCACTGGAGATGCTTGAGGTTGGGGCTACTTGGAGCCCAAAGATCTTGATGGAAGGAAGCCAACAAGCTTTTGCAACGATAAGTCGACTCGGTGCACAGGGGTTCAGTTCCTGCTGCTCCCACAAGAGATACTGGCCTCAAACTTGGTGAGAGGACAGGGCAGGCCTTGAGAGCTGTGGAGAACCACCACCTGTGTGTTGAACCTTTCGGAGTCCATAGGACCTCAGGATCAGCAGACCGGTCAGCTTAGTTGCGGTGCTTGCAGATGCAGGGAAGTGACTCCTTCACTTCAAGGGAGATTCCTTTAGGTGTCTTGGATGCCCACAGGCCTTGGAAGGTTTCTGTATGGTGCACAGGCACAGACGATGCAGCAGACTGAAAGGGGGACGAAGTCGAGCCCAAACGAAGCCCAGCGAATTCCAGAGTGCCCAGATGGTAGAAGTTGAAGTGGTGTCTGAATTGAATCGTGTCCCATGACGAATCTAGGGACCTACACCCAGGTAAGCCCTTAAGTACCCTAAGGAAAGGGTTGGGACGATTCAGGGGACCCTCCCAGGTGAGGGTTTGGACAGGTGGGAGGTTACTCCCATGTCCTTTGTCCAGTTTTGCGCCTGTTTACAGTGTGGAGGTATGATTCCAACATGTTTGATACCAAACATGATAGGATTCGTTGCAGCTGATTTCGAGATGGTCATCGCGTAATTACGCGGTGCCCCTCTATATGGTATATGGCTGCTTCACTTATAACCCGGGAGAATGAACTCCGTAGGCTGTAGGGGTGTCCAGCTCATGCAGGGGCACCCTCAAACTTAGAACCAACGCAGCCTGCCTTCAGGATTGATAAAGACTGCTATAGGGGTGACTTATAGGTTTTAAGTGCAGTGATCCTAGATATAGGAAGCCTATATCTTTTGTAAGTGGTGCTAACACCAGCTTACACAGGCTGCAATGGCAGGCCTTTAGTTGCATTTTGAATTATCTCCCATGGGTGGCATAATGCATGCTTCAGCACATGTGGGACCTCTGGGGTAACTATGCCCTGGGTACCTTAGTACCATATACTAGGGACTGATAAGGGTACCCCAGTATCCAATCTAGGATGTACCTAAGTACTGATCACAACAATATAAGTGAGAAAGTAGAGAGGCTGGGGTCCTGATTAGCAGGATCCCAGTCAGACTAGTCAAAAACAGCTTAGCACCAGGCAAAAAGGGGGGTTAACCATAAAAGCAGATCCTACTTTCCTACACATGTGTTCTGGTATATACAGCAGTGAAGATTGTACCGCAAGTGGCACAATCTTCTAACTGGGGAACCATGCCCATTGGCAAGCAAATTGTCAGTATTCTGTGTTTTTCCTGCAGGCCTGTATGGGGGAAAATCTGCTTCAAGCTGTGCTGTTTTTTGTGTTATCCAGAATTGGATTTGCTCCCGGCTTGTGGGAACCTTTCCCATAATGGCATTTAGTTTTTGTGGGCTAATACGTGTGGTAGCCATGTGTGGTTGTGTAGCCTGAGCAGCCCCCACAGCTTAGACTGTCAATGTTCTCATTACGTATTGAGTAAGATTTCTGTAAATCTTTACTAGATCTCTGTAAAGTTTGCGAATTCCTGCTGATGTTAGGGCAGCAACGTCTGGATGCGGTGTGTATGAAGCTAAGACCGGCCAGGTCGCTTCTTCTCTGCTGAGCGGACCGAGTCACATGTTCTGTGGTATGGGGTAGGGCACCTTTAAACCAATTAATGTGCTCTTGGTAAGTTAACAAGACTTCTAAGTCCACGTATGGGAAATATTCATCAGGTGGTTCATCTTCAATATATTCATGAAATAACCATGTGTGTGCATCCGCAGGTGGGAATTCAGCCCAAGAATAGAATACATCTGTTATAAATGCTTTGTGTGCCTCAACCATGAAGGTAACATCTCCACCAGTTGCCGGGAGGCCATGTTGTAATAATTTTATGGTAACTGCCTGTCTGCAATTCTCTGAAATATTTAATACAACTAACTGTTCTCCAATGTCCACATCTATTTGTTCAGTCAGTGTTAGAACAGTAGTATTTTATGCTAAAATCTTATGGAGATATGGTATGCATGATGTGGGAACTTCTAATCCTCCAAAGTTGATTTAACCTACAGCCAATACATATGGTATGCCTACTCAGCTGAGGCGGATTTCTTTCCCTTACCAATACGGACGTCTCCGGTTAAAATGTGAGTAGGGGTCTCTGAGAAAGCATGAATGAACTACTCAGATTTGACAATTAAATAGGTCAGTGGCGGCTCACATAGGGCGTGCTGCGGGGCGGTGGGGCGGGGTGGGGGGGTAGTAAACTCGGACATACGACGGAACGGAGGAAACTAATAATTACTATCCTCCGTTCCGTTGTATGTCCGAGTTTACTACCACCCCACCCTGCCCCTCCCCGCCCCACCCCACCGCCCCGCAGCACGCCTTATGCGAGCCGCCACTGAAATAGGTGCCTAACCAATGTTTGTTGGCACCTTGTCATGTAGTTCCTACGAATCCATAGGACCTGCGCATTGTTTGGACAACATAAACTAAGGGCCTTGTGTCAAGACTGATTCCGGACACCCCCTCAGGATATGTTGGCCTGTAGACCAGCTAGCTCACAGTGCCACCGTAAGCCCCCCTAACCTACCAGGGAGCGAATAGTTTCTAGCAACCACTGAACATGAAAACCCTGACTCCTCAGGGCTCATGGAAACAGTACAGTACCTTTCGCACAGTCACTCGTGCTTACTTATTCTCAGAGAAATATAACGAGATTACACATTGGGACGTTTTCAATAATATTTATTGAACCAACGTTATTCTATCATGAAATACGTGTGCTGCAATGATTAGGAGACAGAAGCAGATAAACATGATTACAAGCACCAAGAGCTTATAAAGTAGATATAGTTCAACCATGGTGCTAAACAATTGTATGTATGCAGACATATAAACAAGTCAGTAATCTAGCATACTCCTACCATGCTAACCCTACTCTAAGTGTACTTAGAGTGTGTGTAAGTGTAAAGCCAAGAGTCCCCACAAGGGACTATCCAACCCCATTACCTGATGGGATAAAGTGAAGGACCCTAACTTGGTCACAAACTGGACATCCCTCATGAGATGTCAGACCACTGTGTGGTGATTTCTCAGCATACAAGGAACCTTGGTGTCAGCGGAAGTACCTCCTCTTCTAATCTATCAGGATGCTCTTTTTTAATTACAAAAAAGTAGCCTTGCGATGTGTGCATAGATGAGTGATGTTATGGTTATGTAGATAGCCCTGACGCCCCGTGGACGAAGATAGTGATGACATTTGTACGCAGTGCAAAACGAGACCTTGTACATGATGTTCAGGGTGTTGTGATAATGTTGCGCGAAACTAGATGTGAAAACAAGTTTTGTTTCAGAGAAACTAATCCAACATTGTCGTGCATGCGAATATGTGCAAAAGGTCACAGCTGGAAATGTTATTTGTGAGGACAATGTAAGAAATAAGCTGCTTCGCTACATGGGCCTAACTCAGGAATATAACAAGACCACATAAACCAAATGTCATTGCATCCCTCTAACCCCGACCCCCTTACCACCTGTCACACTGGGAGTAAAATCTGGTCATCCGCAGATCGAGGTGTGACCAGGGGCAGATTGAATTTGTCCATTGATAAGGCATACGAAACAGAGTCCACAGAGTGCCTATCAGAGGTGGGGCCCACATCAGAGTCCGACTGGTGGTTATGTGTTATGTCAGATGCCGTAAGCAAGGCTGCCTCCTTGTCTCCGTCTACCTGGGCTCTCATCGGCCCACGCACTGCAGATGTGGCTGATCTTAGACGCCGCCGTCATTTCAGTTGTCTGTGGGGCGGTGGCGTTCATTCAGGGGTGTTTGTAGCAGAGCCCTCCATCTGGTACTAGTCATATAATTTCCAAGCTTCAGCAGGAGTCAGAAAGATATGTGTCACTCCATCCAACATTATCCTGAGCTTGGCGGGGAACAGCAAAGAATACTGGATTCCAGCACCCCGCAGTTCGCGTTTAATTACAAATAAAGACTCTCGTTTGGCCTGGACCGTCGCCAGGAAACAAAGTCACCATCACGTAGTCTATGCGGAAGGGGCCAGAAGTGCGAGCTCTTTGCAGCAGGATGTCGCGGTCTCTGTAATGTAACAGCCAGGCCACCACCAGGTGTGGGGGGTGCCCAGGGGCAGAAGGCTGTGCTGGGACCTGGTGTGCACGGACCAGTGCAATAAAGGGAGAGAGTTCTGTCGGGTCTACTTGGGTCTTCATCCATTCCTCTAGGTAAGCGACCATATCCGTACCCTCGGTTCAGTGGTGGCTCCTCTGCTAAGGCGGAAGAGTGTCGCTACACTGCCAGGAAGCAGCAAAAGAAAGGAAAAAATAAAATTATAAAATGATAATAACGTAATGTTATTATCATTTTATTTTGTCCTCCTGCTGCGGCAGTGTGCGTGAGGGGGGCTGCAGAGCAGGGGAGGAGTGGTAGAACACTCCTAAGTGCGCAATGACTGTTTGGTCGGCCCTCTCGGGCCGCCCAAAACAGTCATGCGCACTTTCCCTGTTCTCAATGCAGGCTGCATTACAGCCTGCATTGAGAACATGCCCACCCCTCCAGACCCTGGCAGAGTGCCGTGTCACGGTGCTCAGACCAATCACAATGCTGCATTGCAGCGTTGTGATTGGCTGCAGGGAGCGTGCGGGGGCCCTGGTGCTTCCTGCTTCCTGATCTCACAAGAAGCCAGGAAGAGGACGGGACGGGACATAGGAGAGGCGGTGGCAGCCGGCCAGCCGGCAGGCAAGGATGTAAGTGATATTATTTTACCCGATTTCCCCCCCCCCTTTCGCCTCGCCCTGCCCCACTGCTGCTTCTAGGCAGCAGCCGCGACTGCTTCGGTGCCCTCAGGGAGACCCACGACGTGCACGCTGTTCCTTCTGCTGTGGCCCTCCACGTCCTCTGCTCTATGCTCCAGGATCTTCACGCGAGCAGTGAGATCAGTCAGCTGAGATTGCAATAGTCACTAGGTCAAGTTCTCCCACCACAACCTCAGTTACTTTAACTCTGTCTGTGAGCTTGCGGTGGTCGATCCGCAAGAGATCTACTTCCTCCGCAACAGATCCAATCTGCAACTGCAGGGAGGCTTTTCAGAGTGCAGTCGCTGATAGAATTTTATCAAGTGTTTGCTGGAGAACGGAGGCACGCTGTCTGGCTCGTTTCCTGCAGGTGCGCCATCGGACGTGGGTGTCCCGTTCGAGTTCAGGGACGCTCCCTTTTCCCTGCCCTTGGGATTGCCCATTGTAGCAGCATGAGTAGGTTAGTGCAGTTGCTCTAGCCAGCAAATGAAGCAGCTGCTCGGCAGGAGACACTAACACCAAGCTGCAAGTCTGGCTGTTTCCCCCCAGCCGGGGGCAGTCCTGCCAGTGACAAGCCAACAGCACCCTTTATCTCGCTGCACTCATGTGGCCATAAAGCCTTCCACAGGAGTGCAAGTTTACACAGATAGTCCAGGTAAACACACGCAAGGATCGGCTATAAGGAGAGCAGCTGCAGCAAGAGAGAGCAGATGACCGGAAAGGCGCAGTTAACAGGGAAAAATGCGACCTCCCCAACCAAATAGCAGCAAGCAGGGCCCGTAAATAGCGAGTCGGTGTAGTCCAGGTCAGCCCACTGATTATCCTACAAGGCGAGATCCTCTCACTTGTCCCTAAGAAATGGAGCCGTGGGCGTCTGCCCTAGTCCATGGAAGCAATCACCAGCTCATGGGAAGGGAGGGGGGGTCAGCACAGACATGCAAGGGCCTAGTGTTGATTTTCTTTCCTCCTTTCTCTCAGGGTTACTCCCAAGCCACGTAGTCCGATTAGATCCTCACCTCATGCAAATGCAGTCAGTAGTAGGGCTGTCACCTACAAATCTGGCAGTTGGATGATGTGTTGCACAGGGCCCAGCTCACCAGCTTCCTCGTTGGCTGTCTATTGCACCTTACTCTGTCTGCCTTACTCTAGCTTCAGTCTCAGCTGCATTGCCTCAGGCAGTCAGTGTCATGTCCCTCGCAAGTGCCAGAGTGTCTACCTTTTTTGGTGCTGCCTGAAGTTGTCCAGCCACTTGGGCTGCCCCCGATCTCAGCCACACTTTCTCCCCTGGGGCTCCGGCACCATGGAGCAAAGATCGCTGCATATGATCGTCTCATATGATCACGACTCGCAACCCGACTGTACCTCTTTTAGCCATTCGCTGTGTAGCTCAGCCGCACCTCTCCTCAATTCATGGGCCCCCAAGCAGCCGGTGTTCCTCCACACGGGTGCATCCAGACCGGTCATCTGAACAAGGCCCGGGTCCAATCTGCAGCCCACCTTCACTCTCTCTCCAGCTCTCAGTTGTGGCTGCTCTCCCTCCTCCGGGGCAGCGAGGACCTCTAGCCACTGGTGGCTGCTCACCAGCACCAAGTCCCACTTTCGCTGGGGGAGACCTCTTCTGCAAGGCCTCAGCAGTCCCTCCAGGCCGTGCACCCTTCAATCGAGGACGGGGTGTGGGTCTCAGCTCTGGCCCAGCCGCGCCACGGATTACATCAGTGCGGTCACGGTCACCAGGCCCAAGGCTTCGAGCGTAGCCACTCCTCGTTAGGAGAATAATCCATACCTATAACAAATGCTATGCAAACAATAACTTGCACACCAAATACAATGCTTTTGCAAAATGCAGCACATGTAGAAAGAGGAAAAAAGGAGGCTGTGGCGGGTGCTATGGCATTAAAGTGGTGAGGCAGCGTGGCGGGCAGCGTGCAGGGGGCAGCGTGCGGGGAGCAGCGCAGGGAGAAGAATATAAAAAAATCTGCTTACCTGCCGCCTGCAGCCTCGGTGCTGTTCTGCACCTCGACTCCCAGCAGTCCACAGGCTCTCCTACGCTAATCCAGACACTGCTCTTATGTTTGTATTACCCAGCATTATAACAGTGCCAGGATTCATCTGAGCACCCTGGTTCGGGGCTCACTAAGGGACTGTGACCATGTGCCTGTTCTCTACCCAGCTGTACATCACAGCTCGGGTGGAGAGATCTAAGTGCACATGTCGGTTTGGCCATCCTTAGACAGACGGTTAAACTGACATGCGCACTTATAGCAGTGCCACCACTCCTCCTTTTTGCTGCTGCTGTCCATCAGGGTGGCCCAGGCTAGCCCTGACCCGCTCAAGTAAGTGAGTTAAAATAAAATGATAACAACCTGTGTTATTATCATTTCATTTTTCATATTTTCACTGCTGCGAAAGCAGTGGGGCAATGCTCCTCCACCTCAACGGAGGAGCCGCCGCTGAAAGGAGGAAAAATAAAGAAAGTTCTTCTCATTACGTCCCCCTGGGAAGGCATAGGATTATGACGCATTCCCAGGTCTACCAGCATAGGTAAACCTGGGAATGCTATGGAATCCATGGGTGGATGCGTGGAAACACCCACACTCCACCCATGGAATGCCTCCCTAGGACAGAGTAACACAGAGCTGCAACTTGTGCTGCCTTGCCTTACTCAAGATTTACCAAGCCAGGCAAGTGCACGCAAGGTGGCCTTGCGTGGCTTGGTAAAACACATGTAGGTTTTATGTTGCGCTTGCGTCCCCTTGTGCGGTGCATAGGCACTGCAAAACTTTGATAAATATGAGCCTAGGCCCGGCAGCAGGTAAACCATATGGTTTGCATGGTAGGCCAGAGAAAGCGGTAAAACCCACTGCACATGGCTCATGGCAGTGCACAGCAAGAGGTGGCCACCGTTGGAAGGTTGGGCGCAGGGTCTGGATATACACTATGCCCTGCAGTCACATGGCTAAAGTCCAGGCCCTGTAGGTGTTGACTGCCGACAGCAGGTTGGGCACAGGTTCTGCAGCCAGTCTCAAATGCGCATATTTGAAATCCAAGCGTAGTGATGGTTAGCCGTAAGCAAAAGGTGAGGTCCAAAAACACATGTTCCATGTGCAATATGATCAAATTACCCCAGAAATTCACTAAAAGAGGCAAAGGTTAAAATTAAGTTATGGTTTTCTTTGCTTGTAAGACTATAATTTATGTTTTAGAAAACTCTGCAATTCACTGAAAAAACACAGTTAAAGTGTAGTTATGGTTACAATGATGTCATTTAACACGTCATGAGTGAGGTAAAATGTGAGGCCATAAGCAGTGCTTGATGGGCATACAAGTTCTAGTTAGTTAACTAAACCATAATTGGCGAATTTCAGTAGTAGGCTTTATTTTGTGACCATAATGTCAAAGCCTCACAGTTGTGATTGGAGCTACTGCGTTCATGTTATAGACTTGATGATTACACCTATTACTCTGCAGTCTATTTCTCCCATGCACCAAAAGACTCCACCTGTGTTTTAATTCAATTTACATGCCCTTTTTTCTGACTTTAATGAGACTGCGACAACTTACAGTCTAATCTAATGCCAAGAAAGTGAAACCAATCTACTCTTTCAAGGTATGGCTTAGTCTGCAATCCATAACTCGCACAACAACCATGCAAACCTTAATTCACAAATCGACTGCAATGCATATAATTTCACAATATATTTATACCAATTGGTAACAGCTGACAGCGCAATTTAATTAAATAACAACACATTCTTAAAACACAAAATACAACATCATCATAGTCTCCTCTTTCGCAGTGTTAAGAGTAATGTGATTCCTACCCCAGACTGTAAGGTTATTTGTGACATTTGTAATTGCGTCAGGTCATTTGCATTAATTTGTTGTGCCAATATTCATACAAGTTTATTTAGCAGTGACTAAGCCTGATAACCAGGCCCTCTTTGTAATTATTTTGAGAAAATTGTTCAGTGCATTTTAATAAGTCTGTGGATTTAAGTGAAAGACTGAGGCATTGAAAGCATTTTATGTATGAGTAAAATGATGGGCATGTCATAAATGTATGGAAAGAAAAGTCACAGGATTTCTTGTTTATGCCACACGTGATATCATTCCATTCTTATCCAAACGTTCATTCTTTGAAAGTGCCATAGCTTCCATATATAACCTGAATTTCGTTGCCCAGGTCTTTCTGAACATGCTGTTTCCATTAAACAACTGGTGTGGTATAAATGGAAGAAAGACTAGTCTTGCTGAAAATCGACTCCCTTTTCGTGCAGCCAGTGAAGGTATAATCCCTCAGAGAGCATGCATTTTTATATAACGCAAACTCGGCGCAAAGGAACTGGAGCTCTTTACATGAGCACCAGTTACATTACACAAGGGCACGTTCATTTTTTTTTTTTTTTTTTTTACACATCGGTCAGTGCTTAATTTGTGCCGTGGGCACCGGTGCTGGGCACCGGTGCTTAATTGTCAACACCGGCACTTATGACAGCTGCCACATGGTGGCACTGTTTGTGTGATTTAGAGATAAGAAGAACAACAGTTGTTTTATTAATTCAATATAAATTTTAAAAAAACTTATACCTGCCGCCCAAGCCATTCTTATAGCTTTGGGGGCCTCGAACAGTCTGACCTGCCACACTTTAGCAGGCCAATGATTAGCAGTTGTGTAGGTACTGTGATGGCTGAGCTGACAGGGGCAATGGGTGGTGCAAGCTGCGGTGGCATCCTGATGAGGGCCCTGGCACTTTCATTCTCTACAAATTATGCACTGCGGGAGATTAAGTGATGTGCCCAGAATCACAGGATGTCGAGCCGAAGCAGAGACTCGAACCTGGTCCCCCATTTGCAAAGTAGGCAGCTCTGGGCCGTTACGCCACACCCCTACTTAATAGTGTAGGACTGAACCCCCTCTCAAATTTTGTGTAATCAATTGCTCTACAAAACGAAATTAGGTGGCAAAGCTCCTGTGTATCTAGTTTTAACATCCCTGCAAACTAAAAACTACAAGCATTTGCAATGCAATAGGTCTCGCATTTACGCGAGTTTAAGCAATTGGCATTGTAAATAACAATGCCTTTTATTTATGTTTCAAAAATGAAAACAAAAATAAAAGGCATTGTTATTTGCAATGTCAATAGCTAAACTCGCGTAAATGCGAGACCTATTGCATTGCAAATGCTTGTTTGTTATGAGGTCCCATATTACAAATGAAACATATGAAGCAAATTCGGGCTCTGAGCCAGCAGCGTGCTGGGACTTTGAGGCCTCCAAGTTGGTGGCTTGCACCATTATTCCCTAATCAAAAAAAAAAAAAAATAGATGTTACGACGCAATTTAAAAGTGACATGTATGATATATAAATAAAATAAAAAAAGACACCTTCCGTGTGAAAAGCTAAACTACAGGTCCTGGAATGCAAAGTTTCACTAACTAAAAGTACCCGTGCTGGGTGAAGGGAATAGTGAGCTAGGCAACTAGTGATCTCTCTGTCACCATCCCTGTCACACAAAGGCACCCCAATAACCACAGTGCCTGTTCACATCTGCTGTCCAGATCACGCTCACTGACGGCAGCATGGTGATTCAAAATTCATTACTCTAATTAAATGAAAACAAAACTACAAATCCCAGAATCAAATGATTTGTTAAATGGCCGGTCTGGAACCATGACATTATGTGGCAATCCTACTCCAAAAGTGATGCTCATCTCTAAATGCCCTGAGCACACTGAGGTACGAACAGGAAATAGTATAGTTGAATTTAAAAATACACGTTCCAGTGCAACAGGAAAGGCAGCTCTTCACATAGGCAGCAGCTGCCTCGGGCGCAACTGTAAACTAGACTACATTACACATTTCTTATTTTTTTTAAGGCACCTGGAGATTAAACGATTTGCACAAAATTGCTGGATCAACAGCTGAGGCTGGGATTTGAACCTGGTACCCCATGTTCCAAAGTCAGAAGCTCTAGCCACTAAGAACATATCTCCTTCCTGCTAGAAAGCTCCTCTGATGTATCAAACAGCAAAATAAATTTCCCCCGATTCTCGTCAGGGATGAGGTTTCAGTGGACAGTGTTTTTGACAAGAGAGCATCCCTTGACAGTGTCTTCAACGTGGTATATTTTTGGCATCTCTGGTGCTAGAAATAGATGCTGTCGGTATCTAGGGGCATATTGTCTTAAGTTATGAGTTTGCTTGGCGTTGCACATATGACTTTCTGCAAGGGTTAACCATCTTCGTCTTGTGCATAGTTATCAATATTTTCATAGATACAGCTGGCGCCCGCTCAACCTCCCTACCCCACCCCCCTTTCCTAAAGTCCCTCTTCCTTGCGGCACATTGACGATTTAGTTAGTAGTCCCCAAATCGTGCAAAGAACTCTAGGACTCAAATCCTCTTCCTGGTCATCTGGAGAACCTGGATTTTAAACAGTCCTAGGAGGTCACTTGCACGCCGACAGACAAACCCACCATCTGCCCGACTTGGAGATCTTTGGTTCCTACTCTTGGAGTTCTGAATAGGTTTCTTACGGTGCTCGAATGGAACACATCTGTAGCACAAAACGGGATTGTCGTCCCTCCTAAGCAATCCGAACGGACCCTAAAGTGACCATCATTTAAGAGAGCATACTTCCCGACCTCGAAATAGTTTAACAAAAAAGAAACAATATTAAGAAATACGCATCTATATTCTATACATGTTCTGTGCCTCAAACAACAAGACTCGCAGCATTACGCTCGACTGAGTCCGGGTCATTCTGAGGATCCTCAAAAGTCAACACAATCTCCAAGTGTCGAGAGCTTCTCAATCTCCAGCGGTAATATGATGGTGGTAAATACATTCGAAGATTGTACAGGGTCTAGGGCCTCCAAGGCGGTCCAACTTAATGTCTCTGAAGCCACCTTTTTCCAGACATGAGCTCAAACCAACACGCACCTGGGCTGTTCATAGAAAGAAGACGTTCGAGTGCAGTAACCGATTTAACCATTAGATGGGGGCATGATGCAAAGCATGTGGAATTATAAACCTAGCACATGTACAACAAGTGCGCGCGCCTCGCGCAAGTAGGGGGTGGGGGTGGGGGGAGTGCGGCCGAGAGTAGGCAGCGTTTCCCTTGCGGGAGCGAGCGGCGCCAGGAGAGATAATTGCTAACACATGGCGCCAAAGCTCGCTCCCGCAAGGGAATCGCCAAACGTGCACGCGTTGCCATTGAAAGCAATGCAACGCGTGCACGTTTTTGCCTGCGAAGCTGTGTCGATTACAAAAGGTCTTTTTTCCTATGCAGCGCATGCGCGCTGCGTAGGCGAGACCTAATAAGGCCTGATCTCTTTCAAAGATATCAGTAAAAGAAGCCAGAAAAATCCTGGGCTAGCTCAAGGCACTTCCTTCCACGCTTCAGTACAGCTGTGGTCAAGTCAGCTGGTCGAATTCTGCTTCTCAAACAAAAAACCCCCAAAAAACTACAAATTTGACATCCTGCTCATTATCCATTGCCACCACCACTTTCAAACTTGGCCCTTAGCTAGGTAACATGTCACTGTGAACCCGTCTGAGCTCTTGGAGGAATTGTCTCACACCTGCTCACACGTTCCTGGCTCGCCTTACTATGTTTTGTTTGCCTCTGAAGGGAAAGTACAAGACACACATGGCTACCATTATGGAGAAGAGTTTGTCCCAGTCTAGAAGCAATGGACAGAGCCATTATTAAGGCACTTGAGTGTGTGAGAGAGTCATGTAAGCAGGAATAGGTGGTGCTTGGCATGTTTTCCCCCATAGGATTAAGACGTGGCCTATTTACACCCACAGCTAGGATGTTCACCACCTTCTGTTAAAGTTAAGGCCACAAACATTCTGAAGGAGCTTAGTACTATGATAGCGTTCTGATCAAGTAAATGAATATCACGTGAAAACAATTGCAAAATTGTGACATTAGTTGTGAGAAGAAAAACTGCCATATCGCCGTTTGTTTGTTGGCGAAAATGATGGAGCACACAAGCAATGGGGAGGTGATTAGACACTAATCTGCAAGGCAATATCACCTTGAGTAGATTAATGGACGATACAATTGAGTATGTTAAAATAATCATATACTTGAACAAATGCACTAATCACTTAAATGCACATACCTTGGCAAATCAGACAAATAGAAAGTGTGCCATGTGCATGTTAATGTTTGCCACCTCACCCAGGCAAAAGCAAACACCCTCCATGCTACTAGCAACTGATACAAAAATTGCAGACTAGTCAAGTAAAAGAGAATCATTTTTTACAGGAAAAGAAATAACATTAACTTCAAAGCATCATGACAAATTTAATAGTAGAAGAAAAATAAAAACATCAGAATGAACCAACTGTAACAGTGCATTCACACAGCAATAACACACAACCTTGTGCAATCCATGCAACTACTATCCTCCCCCAACCAATCTAAGAGAGACTGCTTAATGGGCGTTCCCATGCAACCACCTATGGTTTTTGATGCAAAACCCTATCTACTAACAACAGTAGATAGGGTTTTGCACTAATAAGTAATGCCACTTGAAGCAGGCATTAAAAAGGAGAAATTATTTAATTTCTTCTAACTTTTCCAACATTGCATGTGTGCTGCACTTTACAGCACACATCTGAAGTGGGAAATGTGTTAAAGATGATCTAGGCATGTTATTTTGTACTGGAAAGGTACCCTTCCAGTACAAAGCCTGTGCTAGACTCACGCAGACACCTATGCACTATGGTGCATAGGTGAGTTTGCTGTTCTCAGCAGCCTGATTGTGCTCCAGAGCTAGTGAGAAAGCAGGATAGTGCCATGTCTTACAGTGGCGGCCTGTACTACTAGGAGGGAGAGGGGCAGTTGGGGCATAAACGCACACATAAACACTCACTCACACTCATGCATTCACACATGCAGGCACACACACACATCCATTCAAAACACTCACTCCCATATATTTATACACGCACCAAACATAAAAAATAAAATCATACTTACCAGCGCAGCTCTGACTTTGAGATCCCACGAGGGTTGGGACTGCTGTCTTCTCTCAATGACTAACCTACGGTCAGCCAATGAGGGAAGGCAGCAGTCCCAAGTCTCTGGGGTCCCAGGAGGGTTGGGACTTCTGCCGTCCCTCATTGGCTGACCTTAGATCAGTCAATGAGGGAAGGTAGCAGTCCCTCACTAGTCACAGAGTGGGATGGGGCTCAGTGAGACTGCTGACCCCACCCCACACTGTGATGATGTGTCAGTGGTTGACACTGAGCCATGGGCACTTCAAGGCTTAGAACTGAAGCGCCCAGGTCTGAGGCAATCAGTGGCACTACCCCCCATCATGAGGGGGAGGGCCTGGAGGTGCTTTGCCAGGCTGTTGATGCCACACCCACAGGAGCTGTGATTTCTTCAGCCCGGCAAAGTTCAGCTCAGGCAGCCAGGAGAATACGCATTTAGCGCATGTCTAGCTCTTGGCTGCCTGACCTGAAAATATAGAGTGCCTGTCAGTTTGATCTTTGCTCAGCCTGACAGACATTCTTTATAGCGGCTAAAAGGTGAGGAGGCATTGCCCCTCAGCCAATTAGGATGGGCCGTGGCTGATGTCTTAGCAGATATTGTGCTTTCCTGCTCTCTCCATCTTACACAACGCAGCGCATTGTGTGACATTTTACAAATCTGGGTCATAATGTGCACTGAATATAACGAAACCCAGTTACCATAACATTCTGCAAAAGGAGTTCACTGATTTGATTTTGATTTTTAAATTTATAGTGCACAACTTATGCCCAGAAGCGTCTTGGCGCTTACCAGTGACCAGTGGCTAGACAGCCAAATAAAACTAACCATGACTAAACAGCCACTTTTTCAGAGATTTCCTGAAACTTAATAGAGTGTTGGCTGCTTTCAGATCCTGGGGGAGACAGTTCCAGTTATGAGCATTGCAAGTTACAAAACTTCTGCCTCCCCAGGAGGAAAGCTTGCTGGGGGGTACTACCAAATTTCTTGCAGAGCTCGAACGGAGAGTCCTGCCTGGCCGGTACCATCTAAACCTTTCCTTCAAATATGTTGGACCTAGTCCATGGACAGCCTTAAAAGCAATACAAAGGCACTTAAAAATTATTCGCTTCCTTACGGGGAATCAATGTAGCGTTTTAATGGCTTGTGAGGCAGAATGGAATCTAGGGACCTTCATCAGCATCCCGGCTGCTGAGTTTTGAAGAATTTGCAGTTTGTTCAGTGACTTTTTCTGAAGATTTTGATAAAGGCTATTACAATAGTCTACTCTAGACAAGACCAAGGCAATCACCACTGTCTTTAGCAGGTCAGATTGCAAAAACTGAGCAATTTTCTTTATAATGTGTAGGATATAAAAGCAGTAGCGGCTGGTGTTGTCGAGTGGAGGAGCGGGGGGTAAAGGGTCAGGGGACAACTAAATAAAAAAAATCTTAACGGCAGCTGGACTCGTCGTGCTCTACTGCTCCTATCCTCCTCAGGCAGAGGCCCACAGACTCCACTGCGGCCAATCCTGATGCTGCTCTCACGCTGCTGGAAGCAGTGTCAGGATTGCCCTGAGCGCTCTGAATTTGCACTCCCAGTGAGACTGGGAGCCTGTGCCTGCTGTCTCCAACTTGGCAATGCAGCTCAGATTGGAGACAGGTTCAGTGCGCCACACTGTCATGCGCACTGACAACAGTGCCCACCGCTCCTTGTGCAGCCTGTCATCCCCCATGGCCCCGCCCCTAAAGACCTGGCCGAAAGGAAAAATAAAACGATAATAAAACGTGTTTATTATCTTTTTATTTTTCCTTTCCTGCTTTTTTGAGGCCCCTGGCAGGAGGGGCGATGCTCCTCCGCCATAGTGGAGGAGCCGCCGCTGAATAAAAGGATGCCGAAATGACTCTGTTTACTTGCTCTTTGAATATTAATCTATCATCAATCAAAACACTGAGGGTTTTGACCTTGTTAGCTGGTGTTGGGAGAGAGCTGCACTCCTCTGGCCACCACGAAGGGGTCCAGAAAGAGATGTTATTGCCAAATAGGTTGACTTCTGTCTTAGAAGAGTTCAATTTAAGACAGTTTTTGTCCACCTATAGGCTGACTGCACTCATGCACTTCCGAAAGGTGTAGCTCATATCTGGGCCCTTTTTAGAGAGCAGGCCTACAATCCGGGTGTCATCAGCATAAGAAACTAATGACAACCCAAAGGACTTGATCAGAGTTGGCAACATACAAGTTGAACAGATTCTGGCTCAGCGAGGAACACTGTGGGACCCCTCATGGTAGCAAAAAGGGCTCAGATGTATAATCTTCAAAGGAAATAAATTGATTGCCATCTGTTAGAAAAGAACACAGCAGGGCCAGGGCTACACCCTCAAACCTTGGCTCTGTAACCGGTCAATCAAGAGGTCATGAGTGACGGATTCAAATGCTTCAGACATGTCGAGCAGAATAAGGGCAGCATTGCCACCCCTATCCACAGAGTCCCTGAATTCCTCATTGGCCACAATCAGTGCCAAATCCGTGCTGAGACCACTTCGGAAACCAAACTGTGTATTATCAAGCAAGTGATTATTTTCCAAGAACACGGCCAACTGTGCGTTCATGGCCTTCTCTACCAGCTTGGCTGGGAAGGAGAGACTGGAAATGGGCCGATACCTATTCGGGTCTAGCACATTTAAGTTGGGTTTCTTCAGCAGTGGAAGAACCGAAGTGTTTTTCCACTGTTTAGGAAACACTCCCGTACTAAACATGGCATTAAAGATCTTGGCTAGATAAGGAGCCACTGAGTCAGGTACTAGGTGCATGATCTTGGGCAGACATGGGTCCCAAGGAGATCTGAATTTTGTACTAGGAATGGCCAACTGGACTTGATCCTCAGTCAGACGAGCAAATTCACTAAAGGAGAACCTACCATTGGCCTGGTATAGATACTGTTCTGATCTTTAAAAATACCGGAGGAAAATCTATTAAAGATTACCTGCACTTTCTGTTTAAAAAAACTTGCTAGCTCATTGCAGAAAGCCTGACTACTACCCGCTGATTTCCTGGTGGCTGGCGAAGAAAGTTGCACCATTTGGAAATACGCTTACAGATAAAAAACATATACACAATGTCATTTTCAGGCAAAGGAGAAAAGCAAGGAGGACAGAAAATGGAACAGAAAGATTCAAACCAAAGAGAGCAGTACCTAGCATCTCTGAACAGTAATGTTTCCAGTGATAACCCACAAGAACAGACATCATCAGGAGCCTACTACAAATAACAAAACATCACAGGAGACCCAAAAGGAGGACAGATGAGAACATGAGGCTGATGAACAAAGCAATTTTACAGTCACAAAAGTCAAATTTGAGAATTCGCAATCACAAAATCCTTTTTGTCGATGTAAAAAGCCCAAATTTCGATTTGGTAAGACTTTACCAAATCCCAATTTGGGTTTCAGGCAAAATACAGAATCAGTATTTGGAAGGGGAGTGTTAAATCCGTCCCTCCCAAATGCTAATTCCTTAACTTATATATCGATGTTTAGCAACTAAAATCGGATTACAAAACATTATTATTTTACCCAAAAACAAATTGCTTGTAAGCATTCACAAATGAGAAGTGGTCCGTAAGGGACCCTTTCCGCTTTGAGAATTTTTAGGACCAGGCAATGTTCCATGGGACCACTACCTGCTACTAAAAAATGTTTGTAATATTATTCATTTTCTTTTTAAACACTTTCCATTTTTCTTTTTTCCTTTGCTTTATTTAAATGCAGTCACAGACATAAGGCTCTGCTGACGTCAGGAGCACAGTGACCTGTGGTCATTTTATTCATGACCTCACTATCAGATATCTGTATAGATTTTTCCATTTTAGCAGACCAATCTTTGTAGTCAAATCTTGGACGGCTTGATTTTGATTCAAATGGGCACAATACAATAGCTCAGGACATAAGGGGCTTCTTTGCCTTCCCCATGTTAATTGAGACTCACACTGTAGCTTGTTATTACAGCTCTTTATTACAAAGTGTTTGGATCTCTCTTATTTTTCTGGTCATGTCCCACAAGTTGGTTTCATCTCTGGATTCCTACACTCTTTATACACAGAGAGAATACTGTATTCATAGCTTGCATCTTTTTGCCATTTCGAGTTTAGATGACATCAGACATGAACTGGCAATTATGAGGAACATCCTGATGTCAACTGGCTCTGTTCTAGGCTGCAGTGCTCTAGGCTCGGCTGTGTCTGGCCCTGGAGAACTAATTGCCTTTGCTCACGCCTTCACAAAATCCACTTTAGAAGCCTTACCCCTCATAGTAGTTCAAAGGGTATTTCATTGCATTCTCCATCACAACTGGATCCAATGCCCAACAGAGAGGAATTTGGATCAGGGCTGGGCGGTCCCACTAAAGAGGGCACCGTCTCCCCTGTTCCCGAGAAACATATTACATGTTTTTCATCATATACCAAGATTGTGCTTGGCCTATTGGCTAGATTTTTAAGGAGGTGTTCAAATCATTCTGAACAATTTTATTCAACATAGTACTCTAAAGAAAATAGTTTGTTTAGATAATCCAGGCAATACGTTAGTTACACTCAAACTGTTCCTTATCAAGGGCAGTTCCTCAGTCTCCGATGGAGAAGGCCGTTTTCAATACAGGCCCTCCCACATTGGCCTGTTTTCTGTTTGCTGGGTATTCAATGGTTATGGGGCACTTCTTCCTCTGACAATCTACTCAAGGCATCAAAATGTAAATGGTTGGATTCTTCTAATCCTGACTCCTCTGGAGATGGGGTGAAATTGCTGGGTGGGATAAGGGGGATTTCTTGCTATTGTACAATATCAGTTTGATCCTTCATGAGGTTGGATCTTTGTGAGTACAAAAATATTACCCCATGGCCAACAAATGGGCGAAAATAAGTCTCGAGTTCAGTCTTAAGACTCCACCTAATTAGCAGTGTACATTAGGAAGTAACTTCAGCTATGGCATCTGTATTACATGGTTAGTATATGGATGCAGTTTTCTTTCTTTGTTCCCCCACTCCAATTAAGTTATGGGTCAGTATTTAAATTGGCCTCCCATTAATTGGATTCATTATTTTCTTTTCCTGTGATGTTTCAATGTTTCCAACATAACCACTACTGCAATCAGCCACTTTACAGCTTGACAAGAGGGAAAATCTGTGCAGCTACTTTGGTGACCCCACCTCTCTCTCTTTCTCTATCTATCTATCTATCTATCTATCTATCTATCTATCTACCTATCTATCTAGCTATCTATCTATATTTCTATCTCTCTCTCTCCCTCTCTCTCTCTCTGTGTCTGACTCTTTCTCTTTCTCTCTCTCTCTGTCTCACAGGCTTAAACATAAAGAAACATTAAGTCAACCTAAATATTCTAAGATGACTTTGACTGATCATCCAATCAGCTTGCAGTCTTACAACAATTGGCTGTAGGGCAGTGCATACCTAGCACAAGAATGCTATGTGCTGTCACCAAATGGCTTATCCACACAGAATACTAACCTCCACGGAAAGTTCATAGCCCCATGCATCCATATAGAGAAACCTGTGGCTAATAATCTCCCTCATGTAACCCAGATGCGCCTGAAACAAAACACCAGTGCATAAAGATGTTTCACTTGTTACTCATAGATGTGGGCAGTGGATTTGAGAACTCTTGGTTGTTTTCAGATTTTTTAAATGGATTCAGTTTTCACAGACGATGGTGGATTCAGACAACATACAGGAGAGAGAAATGAGGTTACTGATCACAGCCCTAGCCCCCCTTCCAATAGGGCAGATATTTTCTTTGATAACGTATCACTGATGTTGCTGAAACGAGGGGTGGCTTGCTGGAAAACACATCTTTTCCCATGAAGGTTCCTTCTTGTTTTGGGTTATTCCAATAGCAATGCTTGTTTATAGAACACAGACCACAAGCTCAAATGCCGCTATGAATCTTTATAATATATTCTCATAGGTAGGATTATAAAATGAGTCAGCCTTGTCAGAATTCAAACCCTTTACCTGCATGTCCAAAGATTATGCATAGGATCAATGGTAGTCAGTTGGCTAAAATAAGTTATTACTGGTGCCTCTGTCCCATTCCAAGTCAAATTTGCTTCTTGTTTCAAGTCTTGGCCCACCAGTATCGTTGGAAGATGCACTAATACCACTTATCATAAGAGCGAAAGGGAAGAGGTAGCAAAGGCACAAGACATCGGTGGACGTGGGTGTAATAGTCTCCCACTATTTTTACAGGCTGAACTTTGTCCCTCAGTGGCGCAGGAAGTAGGGGTGCGTGAGGTGCTGCAGCACCCTCATAAAACGTGAAAGAGTTTAGAAGAATAAACAATGAGGATGCTACTCAAACATTTTCCTTCAGGCATCTTTTTTTGAGTGTTTTCAAAGACAATTTTCAAAGACAACCTACCACATATCCCCTATTCCTTTAGTGAGGTGGTGCTACTGGCCAGCACCACTGCTGTCCCCATTAGCCAGTGGTGGCTCCTCCGCTAAGGCGGAGGAGCATCGCTCCACTGCTCACTGAGCAATTAAAAACTGAAAAATAAAATGATAATAGCTTAACTTTATTATCATTTTATTTAAGCGTTCTGGCTCAGTTGGTTGGGGGAGGGGCGAGCTTGGTTGGTTTTAAGAAGGGGGCACACACTTGTAGATTGGAAGAAGGTTTATTGAGATAGCTGGAACAACCCCTGAAGGCTCCTCTCCTGGCACCAACTGACCCAGCTCTGACCAAGCTTCCAGAACATTGGAAGACTCAGACATCACTAGGTTACCAAGAGTATGTTACCAGGATACAACACATCTCCATTTCTAATAATATTAAAAAAAAAAAAGGATACAAAGCGATGTAAAATAATGCAAAGAGGAGAACAGTTCAGTAACATTAATACATATATATAAAACAAATATGGCATTAAAGTAACTAAACAACAGTTCAAATAATACCCGAAGATTACAAGTAGAATCCATTGAAAGTGTGCACAATCAGTCACACAGATAATCATTGTGCCATGCAGGTCTCCTCCTGACACGGGGTTCCACAACAGACCTGCTATTACTCACTGACTTACCATCAACCACCACCTCCCTTGAATTATCACACAATTTCTTGATCCACACCTCCCGTTCAAGTGCATTGCACAAAGTGACTCTGCGAACATTCCACTTCTTACCATCAGACAACCACATAATGTTGCCTACCACCCTGGTTACACACTTAGGCACCAACCATTTCGACATTTTCTGGGTGCCCAAACTGTTAGTTCTGACCCAATCACCCACAGCAAATGCTCTTTTGTTTCTCTTTATTTTGTCATTGTGTCTGCTTACATACTTAGCTTGGTGTTTTTGAATTCTTTCCACCAGATTTTCCTTGTCAACTAGATGAGTGTGACCCTTGAGCATCCATGCAGGAGACACTTTGGTACCTGGCTGCCTGCCCTTCAAAAGCATGAACGGAGTTTCCAACGTAACAGAATGCGGAGTGGTGCGGTAGCTCCAAAGCATTTATTTAACAGCTTCCTTGCAATCACATCCACTTCTGTCATTCAATTGCACGCACTCCTTCAAAACTCGGTTAAACCTCTCGACGAGGCCATTCTCCCTAGGGTTATAAACAGCAGTGGTGTGGTGCACAACACCCATCTTGGACAAATAATTTTTAAAATCTTCCGCCACAAACTGGGGACCATTGTCAGTTATTAATGTATTGGGGCAGCCTTCCCTACGAAAAGTTTTGTCACAAAACTCAATTACATTAGCAGCTTTAACTTCACCCGAAAACGCCACTTCAGGCCACTTAGAATAATAATCAATCATGGCAATGACAAACTTGTTGGAAATACCTTTGGCTGAAAAAGGACCACAAATACCCATAGCTACTCTCTCCCAAGGTCAGCTGGGAAATTCAGTGGAGGCAATGGTGGATTCCTCGACACGATGAGACTTATCACTACACATGCAATCAATGCACCCACGTACACATTCCTCGACCTGTTTTTCCATGCCAGGCCACCAAAAGGTCACTCTCGCCCTCCTTTTCATACCTGACATCCCATTGTGTCCTTCATGAAATAATTTTAATAATCTGGAACGCAAACTTTCAGGTACGACCAACCGGTCACCCCTGCGTAGCACCCCATTCTCAACAGAAAGTTCAGACCAAACAGTCCAAAATTCACCGAATTTCCTTTTCAACATCATGTTAGATTGAGAAGGACAAGATAATTCATTTTACAAGTCCATTATGTTATCCTCTCTAATAGTAGATTTCCATTCATCCACAGATATGGCTCCCTTGCATGCTTCAGAAATATCGGCCACTACACATTCCTCATTGGTTTCATCTTCATCATCCACACATTGTAATGGTAATCGTGACAAGCAGTCAGCATTGATATTGCGGATGCCTGGTACATAGTTCAATGTAAAATCAAACCCTTGTAGTCTATATAACCACTTTGCAATCCGAGGGGTGGCTTTCGCTGCCCCCTTAGTAGTGAATAAATATATGAGAGGTCTATGATCTGACCTGACCTCGAAGTGAGTACCCCACACATAAGTTTTGAAATGGTCAACCCCCCACCAACATGCTAGGGCCTCCTTCTCTATCAAGGAGTACATAGGTTCAGCTCCCTTAAGTGTGCGAGAGGCAAAAGCTACAACACGCTCATGCCCCAAATGCTTCTGCATTAAAACCGCTCCCAATCCGTATGCACTGGCATCTCCTACCACAATGGTTTGATCACATGGATTGAAAGCACTTTGGCACTCCTCAGACCACACGAATTTGCTACCCTTCTTCATTAAGGTTCTTAAACTATGCATTTTGTCTGCAAAATGTTGAACGAATTAAGAATAAAATTCTGCCAGTCCCAGAAAGGATCGTAATTGCTCCTTGTCTTGGGGAGCTGGTGCGCCAGCAATAGCATCTAAAAATTTCCTCTTAGGTTTTACACCAGCTTTGGATAAAGTATGGCCTAGATAATCTATCTGTTCCACAGTAAATTTGCACTTGTGCATACCTACAGTTAAGCCAGCATGCTGCAATTTGCTCAGAGTTTCATCTAAAAACTTGTCATGCTCCTCGCGATTTGAACCCCACACCAGCACATCATCTTGAAACACCAAGACTTTAGACATGCCCTTCAGTATCTTACACATCGCCCTCTGAAACACAGCAGAAGCGGATGCTAAGCCGAAAGGCATTCGTACGAAGCGGAAGGCACCTTCAGGTGTTATAAAAGAGGTAAGGTGTTTAGATGCAGGGTGCAGCCGGATTTGATGATATGCACTTGACAAATCAATCAAAGAAAAATATTTAGCATCAATCACAGATGAAATCATCTCATTAATATATGGCAGTGGGTAACGGTCGACTAAAATATTACGGTTGAAATCTCTTAAGTCGATGCACATGTGCAAATTTCCATCCGATTTGCGCGCCAAAACGATGGGGCTAAGCCATTCCGATGACTCAATTGGTTCAATGACTTGTGCGTCGCAAAGTCTTTTCAGCTCCTTCTTCAATTGTTCTCTCAGGGCAAAAGGAACATTTCTAGCTTTATGTACACAAGGTACATTATTGGTTTTCAATACAATATGATGTTCGAATTTAGTCAAACAACCAAGTTCCTTCCTGAACAACTTGGGATACTTGACACACCATTTGTTTTTTTCAGCATCTTCAGTCACTAGCACCTGTTGCGGATTATTAGGGTCTAACACAATGCCCAGCATTTTTTGTTCACACCACCCCAGCAAGGATCTACCTTTTTCCACCACATAAACTTTGCACATAACTTCTTTATCCTTATGCGATAATTTACACATAAAAAAACCTAATAGTGGCACCTTAACTCCGCAATACCCAACAGGTTGAACGTCAGGTGTATCTAATTCGTACTTGCCAATTTTTTCCCAAATGTCCTTATCAATTATAGTATAGGGAGAACATGAATCAACCCAAACTAAAACCTTAGTGCCATTAAAACCTAACATACACTTAGGTGGATTGTATCCCTCCTGAATTTCATTGATGGTATCTACTCCCACCACTAATATCTCAACATCATCAGATGAACTATCATCAATATGTTCTGTTATGGCATGAACTGAAGGTTTCCAATTGTTTGAAGTACTGGCTTTACACATGCGTGCAAAATGACCCACCTTTTTGCACTTATAACATTTTTCCTTGAGTGCAACACATCTGTCAAAATCGGCTGTATGTCTTGTACTGCCACACCTGAAACAAATGTGGCTACGCTTGGAATAAGTTTTGACACTCATCATTTTTCTTAACACTATTTTTCTCCACTGCAAAAACCTTGGTGGTTTCATTCTTAATGCCTTTGTCTGACCTTTGGTCAGATTTTAACTCTTTGACATATCTGGAGGTGTTTTCTATGCACCTGGCAATTTCTATTGTTTTTTGTAATGAGGGATCCTTTCATTCTAACAGCTTTTCCTGAATTTTAGTGCTGCTTGTTCTGTTGATAAACTGATCCCTAATTATCTCTTCTCTTAATTCCTTAAACCTACAAGTTGACGCAAATGTTCTAAGTACTGAAATATATTGTTCAACGGATTCACCAGATTGCTGTGCTCTAGAGAAAAATGTATGTCTTTCAACAACTATGCTGACCTTTTTACCAAAGTTTTCTTCCAAGGCTTTTATTACCTCTAAATATTCATCAGAATTATCCTCACGTGTCTCCTCAACAGTATCACCTTCTTTACCTTCGTGATTACTAGAACTCTGGAAATAATTGGTAACGTTTTTAGCACCTTCCTGCCCTCAATCCCAGGATTATGTTTTAATAAAGCAACTTTGCGAGAAGCTATAAAATCTTCTTCCCCTATTGCTTCGAGGTAAGTCTCGAATGATTCTAACGAATATTCCCATGGCATAATGGGATCACCAGGATTCTGTAGGAACTTGGGTGGAGCTACAATGGTAGATAAATCCATTTTTCTTTACACAAACGCCTCAAAATTACAGTATGCTGGCACTACACACAGAATAACACACAAAGTAGTAAAATGTTGTTAAAATAACAAACTAAAATACTGAAGTCGTCACCGTGGTCAAGTATTGCCTGTGCACACCATACAGTATGTAGAAGTTGAGAAGTAAAGTATAGTTAAATGTATAAGATGTAACAATAGAACACTATTTAGTATTTGCAGCAAATTAAAATAATAAATTAAAATAATTAAAGTTGTCACCGTTGTCACCCTTAAGTTGTGAAGATCCTCAAATAACGAGATGATTAGCACACCTAGCCGTGCAGTTCGCTGAACACAGTACAAATCCGCTGAAGACAGTAAAATTAAACACAGTACAAAGTTATCACAACAAGGTTGCGAGAGAAAAAAAACAAGGGCAGTTGCTGTACTTTCCCACCTTAAATAATGCCTGTCCACAGTCCACGGCTGAAGTCGGTAGCTGGGGAATGCGCAAGATATACTGCGAAGGTAGATAGCAATACACGAATGCTACCACAGTGGAAACCTTCCGCGTGTGACATCAACACGCATACATCATCAACGTGCGCATCAATGATGCGCGATGCACCGCACAACACAGCTGGAACGCACTGCTCAGGCACTCCACGCGGCTCCCTCCACCGCAGAAGACAATGCCAAGAAAATGCTGCCACCTCGAACGCTGACAGAGACGCGCTGCTGCCGCCTCGAATGCTGCATCAACAATGGACGACCGCAGCTGTTCAAAAGTAAGTAACCCAGCTCAGGAGCTGTTGGCACAGGTAACCGGTGAGGTCAAATAATAACAAGTCCCACCGTTGCCACCAATATGCACCGCATTAGAGATCACGGCTGCCGCAAGCACACGCTGCAATTAATGATAAAGCGGCACCGCATGCACCCTCGCAGTCGAAGTTGTCGTGCCGTTGCTTGTAGTACTCCGTATCGCCAGCACAATCAACTGCACACTAATCAACACAGGTTGTGTTGATCCTCCGCAACACTGCCAGATCAGTTGATTATAATGCGCACTTCGGGTAAAATGCTTCAATTGGCATACCTCATAAGCAGGGCACTTAATAGGAGAGTTGCCAGAACACAGCATGCATAGGTCCACTCCACTTAACGAAAGTTAATGAATCTGGCTCAGATCAGGGGTTAAGGTTCCAATACACCTTTCTTCATGACTCGCAGCATTCCACCCTCGTCGCCATTTTTAAGAAGGGGGCACACACTTGTAGGTTGGAAGAAGGTTTATTGAGATAACTGGAACAACCCCTGAAGGCTCCTCTCCTGGCACCAACTGACCCAGCTCTGACCAAGCTTCCAGAACATTGGAAGACTCAGACATCACTAGGTTACCAAGAGTATGTTATCAGGATACAACAGTTGGCACTTCCTAAGTGCGCATGGCATTTTGTCCGGCTGTCTCGGGCCAAGCAAAATGTCATTCGCACTTTGCATGTTCACCACCCAGGCTGCATTACAGCCGAACTACGCCGCTCAGACCAATCACAATGCTGCTGTAAGGCAGCATTGTGATTGGTCAGGGGAGTCTGGGAGGCTGCGTTCTTCCTGCTGCCCTGGGAGAAAAGAACAGAGGGAAGGCGGATACCGGCCGCATCAAGGTAAGTATTTAAAAAATATATTTTCTAAATTCCCTCCCCCACTCTCCCCACACGCGTTCGGTAGCAGCCTCTACTGCCATTAGCCCAAGACCAGGAAGGCTGAGACGTGCATATGGTGTCACCTTTTGGCCCATCACTGCGTCTCCTCACATTTTCTAAAAGTGTATAGCATCTCATACGCTGGAAATGAGAAATTAGGGTGATTTAAACCCTCCATCCCCTGCATCTTCTTCTGACTATGGGAGCGTCTCAGCAGCAGGTTACCGCTAGATCCCCTAACTGTACACAACTTACCATCCCAAGGTTTAACAAGGTTAGAATGCAGAAAATAAACTAATTAACAGCAGGTGTTTCACTTTTGAAAAAAGTACACCCAGAATATTTTACTTACTTTTTATAACCTGTTTAAAAACGTATTTACTAAACAAATGGAACCCACCCACAACAATACAGAATTGTAAAAAGATGTATGGTCGTGCGGGCGATGTGTATCCTACCATGGTAGGAGGCACATTGTGTTCTAAAAATACCCCTCACACACCAAAAGGGCCCTTGGTGTCATGCTTCATCATAGGGGTCTTCCGACTCCTCTACGGAGTGCGGCGTGCTACTAACCAACGACTACGTGGGAGCACTTAAAGTAACCACTATGTGTAGTGTGTGAGGGTGTGAGTGGTAGGGTCTACAGTGATAAGTGAGTGAGTGTTAAAAAATACCTGGCAAATGAGGACTAGAAAGAAATTTAATAAACCCCTTTGCTGGTATTGTTAAAAGCAGTGAAAATAGAGGTTTAACGTATTAATGTACGACACCTCCTGTGTGTCTGTGTCAACATGTTTCGAAGCCAAAAGCTTCTTCTTCAGGACGGGTACACAGATCCCTACCCTACTCACAGAAGACAGTAAATACCATCGACAAACATAGGGAATTCTATGTGAAGTTTATATATATAATGTACCTATTAGGCTCAATAGGTTTGGCAGGTTTGGCGACAAAGTAAATATCTCTAACTCCTTCTGAAAAGAAACACAAAAGTACAGAGGTATATTTTAGCTGGATAAAATATCCCAGATGTTAAAATCGTGACCTGTAAAGTAATATATACAGTGTCTAAAAATAAAACCAGAAAAAATATATAGTGTCAGTGCAGTTTTCCTGTAAAAAAGGTGGACAAAGACAAGACATACACAACAAGTAACATAAAACACACACACTATGTAGGACTATTCCTTGTAAACCAATGGTAAGCGTTAAGGAAAAAGGAGGAAAAAACGTGAACTGTAGGAAAAGGTGGCATATTTGCTATCCAAAAGTTCAAGGCCTCATGAGCCTGGGAGGAAACGCAGGGGACTCTGTGCTTATGAGCACTCTGCGAGGAAAATAAACTGTATATTAAGCAGAGAAAACCCCACTTACTTAGTAAAAGCAGATCATGGTCTAGTTGAAGCGGCTGTGCCGTACTTACAAATGCGAGGGTATTACCTCACCCGACCGTCCCCTCCGTGACTCTGTGGATACTGAGAGACCAGGAGGCGGTCGATGTTAAATACGTTGCTTAATTGGCCCATTAAGTGTCGGTACGTGCGTGTCGGCATGTCCATATACAAGCCCTGACAGCCGATACCGATGAGTTTAGGAGGAAATGCTAATACGACTAGACCGCTGCCAGCGAGGCGTGAATAGTTACCGGAAAAAGGGAAGTGAGGAAAACAAAGTACGCTCAGTGCTCAGCGCATGTGTCTGCCATTCGTGCATTGAAAATAAAAACAGACCGGTAATGTTAAAAGTCATGCTATGTGAGCGTATTCCCAGAGGAAATTATTTCAATCCCTGAATGTAAGAAAAATGTCCAAGTACTAAAGCGCTATTTGGAATTTGGAATGGAATGATTTAAAATCATCATGAATGTTATCTGCACAAAAGCGCTATTTGGAATTTGGAATGGAATGATTAAAATCATCACGAATGTTATCTGCACATGAGGGTCATAGTACTACACCCCAGAACAGAATGTATCGTATTTAAATAAAAAGAGAGGGCATATATTAGCGCTAGTGCCGGATATTATTCCGCACAAAAAACGAAGAAAAAGGGGGGAGGGGAAAGGGGGAAAGGGAGGGAAGGGGGAAAGGGGGGAGGGGAGGGGATGGAAGGGGGAAGGAGAGACAGGGAGATGCAATTGGAGGGGTATTTAATGGACCACGGATTCCCTGTGATATACTGAATCGACGTCTTCCAGATTATGGAGAGGAAATGGTCAAAAAACAAAGGGGGAAATATACCTCGATGCATGCTCCCAATTGATAAATAGGTAACATGGCTCCTTGCGCATGTGGACAGAGACATACCGTTCAAATGAAACGGTTCCACTGTATATTTTCATTCAGACCTAAGGTGTTAGTACCCAGACGGAAAACCCAGCGTTGTTCTTTTTCTAAAAGGCCACGGTCTGTTGCTAGTTGTTCAATTACTGTCCATCGGAGGTCATTTACTCCGTGGGTTTCTGACAGGTAATGTGTCGCCATTTTCGTGGTGCTTTTCTTACACCGAACGTTGCTCTTGTGCTCTCCGATGCGGACTTTGACCGGCCGTGACGTCATCCCAATGTATTCCAAACCACAAGGGCACGTTATCATGTAGATGACATTGCGACTGTTGCAGGTGGTAAACTTCCTCTGCTCCCATTCACTGCCATTCCTGAACTTAATCTTGGAACTCTTGCTGGTTAGATGGCAAGTGCTGCAATTGCCACATGGGTGGTGGCCCTGGATTGGTTGTAAAAGAGGAGTTCTTGTCATAACTGTTGAAACAGCTCGTGGTCGGGTGTGGACAATCATGTCTCTGAGGTTTTTGCCTCTTTTGTGTGCGAACATTGGTTTTTCAAGGTTGAGGTCTCCACAGTTAAGGATTCTCCAGTGTTTGTTCACAATTTTAGATATCCTATTTGAATGGGTGTTATATGTGGTCACGCAAATTGGTCTGGCGTCTGGGTCTTTTGGCACCTTGTCTTCCAACAACGCCTCCCTGTTGTTATTGCGTGCCCTCTTCATAGCTTTATCTATGATAGGGGCGGGGTAGTTCCTATATGACAATTTAGTCTTAAGATCCTGAGCCTGTTTTTTGTAGTCTTTGAGATTGGAGCAGTTGCGCCGTAGGCGGAGGAACTGGCCATATGGGAGATTATCCCGTAGGTGGCGCGGGTAAAAACTTTCGTAAAGTAGCAGACAGTTTCTTGCTGTTGGCTTAAAATGTGTGGTGGTTTTAAGAAATCCATTTTCTGGGTATATATTTAGGTCTAAGAACACCAATTGGTCTCTTGATACAGTACTGGTGAATTTGAGGAAAGGGTTCTGCTGGTTGAGCCAAGTCATGAATTGTTCCAAATGACTAGCATGTCATCAATGTAACGTTACCAAATGCTGATGTTGTGCCTGAAAGGATTGTCCTGGTGGAGAATTCTGCTACTCTCCAAGTGGTGTACATAAAGCCCTGCCAGACTCGGGGCGAAGGTGCTTCCCATGCTAGTACCACGGTAGGATACACATCGCCCGCACGACCATACATCTTTTTACAATTCTGTATTGTTGTGGGTGGGTTCCATTTGTTTAGTAACTATAGCCAGGGGAGATTGAATCCACTCCCAGTATCCCTCTGGACACGTCCTCTCTCCACTCCCTCCTTTGATATTTACGATAAAAACGTATTTAAGCAGTTCCCGTCTGGTGTAATTTTCAGCCATTTATGATGTCAATTAAGCATTTATAAATGGAAATCAACATGTGATTCATGAGAAGTAAACCTTACTTTAAAAATGCTCTTTTTACAATCTTTGTGTGACTGAATTCATTTATTGTAAAGGCGCACATGCAACAGAAGCCACTTCAAACAACAAACCTCATGTATCACTTCACATTTTTAAAAATATCACAAATAAGTGGGTTTAATTTCTTATATCATCCCTGATAGTAGCTTCATTATTTCTAAATGTACATGAGAATATTGAGCAATGCATTCTCCTCACAGGAAGGGGGTAGGTGCTAACTTGCTAAAGGTTTTGCTTTTCATTCATAGCAGTATTTCTCCTAATTATGGTACTGTTGTTTTGATGTACTTTTGCTTTTCACAAATTTTATACTGTTTATTTTGTTATTGTGAAACTCTTGGTGAAAGTTCTTCAGAAATTAAAAAAATAATAATTTTGAACATGAATCATGAACATGTCTGCTTTTCATATAGCACTTAATGCCAGAACACAGCCCAGCAATGCCCCATGCATCGACTGATTCATGCCAGATTTTTGTATAGACACATGGAGGATACATGGTTTAAATTTACTGTGTGTACATTTTGAGAGCACGGATCGGGCACTTATGGACCAAAGCTGAGACTTACATTACAATCCTGGTTTCTCTGTGAAAGTACATTGTGTGACCCTGGACAAATCACTCCATCAATGTGCATCTCGTTTGCCTTATCTGCCAAAAGAGGGAGTAGTTTGACATGGGCTAAACTAGCAGTGTCTAGCTAAAATTAGTGAAAAGCTAAAGTACATCAAAACAGTGGCATCATGAGGAGAAATAATGCTATGAATGCAAAGTAAATAAATGATCCTTCAAAGGGATGCATAAGGAAGTCAGATTGAGGCACCACAAAATATCCTTTTTTCATATAGTGTTACTCGCACACCTACTATTTCTAAGGTCTCTACATAAAATGTGTTACTGTTACCCACCTTATGGTAATAAAATTACCAATTTCTGAAACGATGAAGGGTTAAGATGGCCTTGCACAGATTCTAACTCGTAACCTCCAGAACACTTCATTTGTCAGCAGTGACTGAGAGTTCAGAATTTATAAGTAAGAACAATCTTAATCAATATCTGTGTGCATCATTTTTATGTTTACTTCTAAATCAAGAATATATATTTGGCCATTTCATACTGTGTGTAAAAAAGTAGTTATTAATATTTGTTTAGTATTTGAGCCCTCCACAAGTAATACGTCTGCAATTATCTTTTTACTTGGAGCCAAGTACCCTGTTGTAGCACTTGACTCTCTCAGGGTAGCAAAGCAGAGCAGTAAAAGGCTTACTCAGGGGAGGTGATGTGGGTCAGTAATCCAAGCTTGCTAGTACGCAACCACAACACTCAATAAATCATTGTCCAGTCAGTGCTTTATCTTTTAAAAATGAAAAAAACTTTTATTACACACACGACTAAATACTATGCATTAAATTACAAATATATAGATTCAGGTACATTGAAAAAACGTTTGTTGACACCCATAGTGGGTCCTGAACCCTTTTACCACAATATCCCCACTTATACTTATACTAGATGCAATATCACAATATAAGGGGGTGTCATTATCAACAAGGCAGGCCTACTAGCTTTGTCAGGGTGTCTCCATATTTTTAAAAGCAGCAACATATTCTATTTCACCATCTGACAACTATTGAACAAATGGATACAGTACCAGTATGCAATACATATAAAACCCACCATTGAAATAAATGGGGGTAATACAAACATTCAATATTGTTCATTACACTGTTAAACAATGCATTGTAACCATTAACATTATCAATGAAGCATTGAGTTGAATTAAATAACGTGTCCCTGCCCTCCAGAACTCATGGCTAAAACCCCAAGGTTCAGAAGAGGTTTGAAATGCAGCAAAACATCTGACAGAGGCATAAATATAATACCCTGGGAGACTTAGGGCTAGTTTTTAAAAGAGCATTCTGGGGGATCTGGTACACTTCCTGCATCTCCCCCAAATAACCTAAGACAATGTTGGTGGTGCCCCTGCCCATTCTGGGGCACCATAGGAAGGGCCATAGGTGAATATTTGAGCATTTCAGAAGATTCTGGGGTACTCCTTTGGCTTTGAGCAGTGAATTTTCGATTATCTGCTTTCGATCTGCGGGGAAGCTTTCATTGCCTTATTAATGTAGCCTCGTGCATGATTTGCTTTCAGTTATAGGTTTTCTGGTCCCTCCGTGGCACCTAGAGGCATCTTTCCTTCTGCTGGGCCACAGGGGCCCCAGTGAACCAACAGACACTGATGGCTCCCCCTGAGTTGGCTAGACCAGTGTGAAAGCTCACAACATACTTTCTGCTCCCGCCTTGGACAGGAGCAAACTGCTTATCTTTGGTATGGGTGGGCAGAATATTCTGTTCCTCCTTTGAAATTGGCAGAATTTTGGCGACTCAGAGTTCCGGCCAAATTCTGCCAATCATCACGTGGTGGAATTTACTTCTCATGCGTGGCTCCAGAACGCTAAGTTGGTGAGTATGAGTGAGATTTGGTGCCCCCTAGTGCGAGTTCCAGTCACTAGGTGGGCGGTCGTGGGCAGTCACAACCGTTTGTGGTCAAAACGCTGCCACTTAAGTAGAAAATTAACTCGAGCAGCAGCAAAATCAACTCGAATAGCTGCGCCTTCTGGTGCACTGCGTGGTGCCATTTGCACTGATTTTTCAGTGCAGAACATGCTACTGGTGCTAAATCACAGTGTGAGCAGTGCGACATGCCTATTTCTGCCCATTGGCGGAACTCTGAGGAAACTTGCAGAGATTTTATGTAACTCTGTGGAATTCCTCTGAGCCAAATTCCGGGAACTCCGCCCACCCCTAGGCTACCTCCAAGAGGTGGAGGCAAACTAATCCTCCCCTGTCCACAGCCAGGCTGTGTGCTGGTGCATTTTGCTCCCCCGCCCAGATAAGGGCACTGAGAACAGGCAATGCGCCTGTATGTGGCTCCATTTGTCACTGGGATGAGGTGCTCCAGGACATTGTTGATAGCTGCGAGTCCTGGGGGATGGGGTCCCTAAGACCAACTGTGAATCTTAAGAAGGGGCCCTAAGCATGCCCCCGCCCCAGGCAAATTATTGTGGAGGGTTGAGGAGACCCCAAGGGGCTTGGGCAATCTTGAAGAATCCCTGCAAAGTGCTATGAACTGTGTTCTGTGCTCGATACCCCTGTGGGACCGAGATTGAAATGGTAATTTCCAGCCCGTATGGTCGATTTCAACAATCCTGGGCTCATTTTGCTCCTGGTGTCCAGACCTAGCCACCAGGAGCCCCCTGGAATTTAAAGGGTGCTTTTGTGGGGAACTGGGTTCTCTGGCTCTTTCATCCAGCCCTGACCTCTGCCTGCACTCCTGAGTCCCTCTCCTGCTCGGAGTTTGGGATGTCTTCCACATTTCTCCAAAGCTAGCAAGCAGAATGCCCACCCCCCTGCTGCACTCCTTAGATCCCCATGGCCTTCTGGCCATCTTGCAGGGCACCTGTGTTTCAACAGTGGAGTCAGGGGCCTGTCCACAGAATGTTCAGTGGAACCATCCAGGGTTCCTCAGCAAGTCCATTCCCCCAACTGTTCCTCAGAGGGTATGAGGAGGCCAGCACCACTGGCCCGGAAGAGGCCCATCCTAGTCGTGGGGTCAGCTGGAGTCAAGCTCACAGAGTCCATCCTTACAGTGGGACTAGGTGACAGCTCCTTCCAACTGGGAATCCTTTTGCCATTGTCGCTCTCATGTCCAGTGTCTTCTCATCTGTCTCCCCCTTGTGCAGGTGTTCTTAAGTGGGGTGGAAATTTCTAGAAGTCAGGTGTTCCTGACCAATCCTAAGGTGCCACATCATCACTCCTCCTCTGTCCCAAACCAACTTTCCTGCACAGCATAATAGGGCAATCCAATATAGTAACTTCAAGTTGCCTGTGGAAAGAGCTCCCTGAGTGCCTCAGCTCCACCTCTAGTTGAAACAGCTGCCGGATTCCTTCCCATCAAAACTTCAAAGGTGATCCCATCCTGTGCTGGCTCTAGAGGTCTGGACCTCTTCCTATGGTTCTATGGGCCTGGGCTGGCCCAGCCCAGAAGCTAATTATCAGATGCAGTTTTCCTTCCCCCTCCTTCCTTTCCGAGGACCAGTGCAAGCACTGTTAATTGCGTTATTGTGTGAGGAGGCCTTTAATCCTCCTGCTGGGGAGAATAGTAATTAACTTTGCCCAACGGGCGGGGGGGGGCAATGGCCTGGAATCTGATTATGAGGTGAGCAAGGTAAATCTGAAAATTCTTAAAGCGTCATAAGGAGTGCAGATATGATGTTAGGCACTATAAATATAGACTCTATCCAACATTGGTACCTCACTGGACCCCGATGGTCTATGTACTACAAAACTGTACTTTTGTGTAGATGTCACCTATGATGTGTAATGCAGACGTTCAGTAAGTGCTACAGAACTACACTATGAAGGCCTACTCACATTATAAGGCCTACCTCAGGTCAGTACTAGGCCTGAAGAAATTTTAATTATGCCGGAGTAATCAAAGTAATTTCAATAATTTTGTGTTACTCTTTTGATGCAAAATTACCAAAAATGATGTCATTATGCCCATTCACGTAATTATGAGTAATTTGCCACTGCAGGAGCACAAGAACAACACACTTAGTGAGAGCAATTGGCTACTGGCTGCTGCTGTTCGTGTTCCGTTGTATTTAGTGCTATTGTCTTAGTACAGAATGAATCCTTGGGACCATTTTCGACACAAGGGTGAACTTTGCGCTAACAAAATAGTGCTAACTGCTGGGTTACTCTCCTCATGTAATTTCGTGTAATCTTGCACACTTTTGTTGTAATTTCACATAATTATGCTACAACAAATTACACAAGATATGCCCACCTCTAGCCAGTGTCAATCCTTGAAAAATCCCTTCCCCGACAAGCTACCTACTCACAGGTACCGGGCTGCGCAAGACGGTAATCTCATATGTGTAGCCCGCACACATGCACGCACGCATGTGCTCACATGTAACTAATCTACAGTCTTTCAACCTATCTGCACAGCAGCAGCATTTTCTTAAAAGGCGGACCCTGGCGGTTAGCACTCTTAGTCCAATTACAGTGAATTTACCGTGAGTGAGACTCAGGTAGTGAGACCCACTCACAGTAAAAGTCCAAAAACTAAGCAGTCAAATGAAAAAAATCCTGGGGGGCCAAATGGACTACACTATGCAAGTGCTAAATATTTGTTATCTATGGCTTCCAAAGGAAGCCTCCATCGTGTACACCACATTCTAAACCTGGTAACTCACTGCTTTGATGTAACTTATCTGCTTTGCCTGAAAGCAGAAAGTGCAGGGGCAGAAGGGGGCTCGTTAAGGATGACTGGTCAGGTAATTTTTCACATTTGGGTCAGGGAGGAGAGGTCACGTTATGTATGTTTGTATGTTTTTCACCTCATTGTTCTGAATGACATCACAGACAACTCAAGCTTTGCTTTTGTTGTCTATTTGATGTCGCTCAGAACCTCTTGGTGAAAAACATGCCAGTATTTCACAGTTACCCATCTATAATTCTATATATAAATGTATGGGTTAAGCTTTTAAAGTAGACTCATTTATTTTGTTAAATATTCACTGTTTTGTGTTAGAAAACAAATTGATATACAGATCTGTTTTGTTTAGATATGAATATGTACATTGCGTACACAATTTTTTATATATATGTGTGTGTGTGTGCATATATATATATATATAAAAACATATTACCTACTGGCAGTCCCAGTAGGTAGTTGTAGTTAGGAGCAAAGTTTCCATAGGAAAAGCTTTTTTGTTTTCCCAATAATGTTGGCGCTGCTTGACGAATCTTCACGACATTTTCACACAACATCCCCTTTTTGGCTCAGCTGCTGTGTGGAAAGTTTCGGGGTGATCAGTCAAGCAGGGGCTGAGAAAAAAGGGGAGTCCCAAAATGCATTTTGCCCATGTTATGTCTACAGAGATTTTTCATTTTTTTAAAACACGACTACAGCCTGAACCGCTGAACTGAATTACACCAAATTCGGCAGAAAGCTAGATGTTGGTCCAGAAAGTGTGTTTTTTTTTATTGGTGTAAATCCGTTCAGTAGTTTCAGAGATATTAAAGTTAACAAAATGTAGATATCTCGGAGCCCAACAACCTACAGAAACCCTACTGAAATTTGATTGGCTGCCAACACTTCAGCCAGGAAGTGTTGGCAGCCATCTTGGGACTTGGCTTGAAGCTGAGTCCTATTAAAAAAGTAAAAAGTAAAGATAAAGGGGCAGGGTAGGAATACCCTGACCCCCCAAATATTGTGGGGGGGGTCCCACAGGGACCCTGCCGGGGTTTAAAAGCTTTTTTTTAAAATTTTGCTGCGGTTTCGCGGGTGGATCCAAAAATCTTTGGCAAAATTTTTTTAAAAAGATGCGCGGGCTCCCACGCATCATTTAAAAAAAGCCCCAGGGTGGGCCAAATCCCAGGGGCATGCTAAAAATAAAGGAGGGGGCGCATGGGGCCCCCCTCCTAGGGTTTAATTAAACCCCGGGGACCACCACCTCCCTGGAGTTTACCTATTGTATTATGCAGGGGTGCCCGCACTGCACCCCTGTGCCCCAGGGGTCGCCACCTCCCCGGGGCTTTAGCTATTATTAGTGGGGGGGGACAGCACAGGCACCCCTAAGCCCCAGGGACCACCAGCTCCACGGGGCAACCTTTAACAAAGGAGGGGGGCCGCTTGGCTCCCCCTCATGGAGCCATCGATGGGCCGAGGAGCCCACCCCTGGGACATTGCAGTTTGCTATGACTTGGCGGGAGCACCGCTCCCACCAATCCATAGCAAACACTGCTCCCCTTCTAGTAAGTGAGAGCATCTTGTCACTGCTTTTCTCGCTGCACCTTCATTAAAGGAATTTGAATCCACCTGAGAGGCTTTTCCGCATGCAGGCAAAACTTTTTCTGGATTTAATACGGCTGGCCCGGTCGTGGAACTGCCCGCCGTGGAAGTGCAGATCTGTGGACCAGGAGTGCGTGGTACCTGGGACTGGTGGTTTTCCTGATGAAGGCTACAGGTATTGGCAGGGAGCAGGTTGGTCACATAAATGCCAACCCACTGTGGTAATAATTTGTGCACGAGACTGGGAGCAACATCGAGACCCACTGGGGTTTTATTTTATTTTGCAGCACTACAAGCACCAGAATGCTCAGAGGCCCGTTGGGCGGGGCATCTTTGAAAGAAAAACATGTGACTGCAGTTCTCGCTGTTGACTCTTTACCTAGCCTGTGAACAAGGGCATGGAAGCCCGAAACGCATCTGGCTGTGATTTTAGACATCTTGTCGCTGCTTTGCTCGCTGCACCTTCATTAAAGGAATTTGAATCCACCTGAGAGGCTTTTCCGTATGGGGGCAACCCTTTTTCTGGATATATATATATATTCACTGAAAAAACCATAGGTTTCAGGCACGTTATATTTAGAAATTAGCATTTAAAAAACCTTAGAAATTCACTGAAAAAACCATAGGTTTCAGGGGCGTTATAGTTAGTTGGACATTTCACTCGTACAAAACCATAGAAATTCCCCCGTTATAGTTAGTTCAGCTAACTATTACTCGCGCGCCCGCAATGCACTGCTGATGATGTCACATATTACATCACTCATGACATGGTCAGTGACATCACTCATGACATCACTGATGATATCTCAAATGACATCACTGATGACATCACTGATGACATCATCCTTGTGATAGAGTGGCAGACCTCCTCTCACCCTAATATAACCTTTGATACACACACTCAAAAATACAAACTAACATTTTCAAAACAATGGACATACCAATACCAGTTAGAACACACCTATTCAGTAATTCCAAGATCTCACACACACATCCACTCATTCACCAACAGTCCCTATACAGTCACTCATACATGTACTCACTCATCATATGTACTCATACACCTATACATCCTGTTACACACACGCCACTCATCCATAGAGTTACTCACACACATAGTCACACATGCAAACAAAGTATCAAACATCCATTTACTTGCATATACAGTTATACACACACTACCACACTTACTTCTACAGAAACTTACACATACTTACTCTCTTAAACAATCACTTATAGAAACACCTACTTATTTGTACAGGAACTCTTCCAATCTCTCACTCTCACATATACTCACTTATATACACCAATACTCTTTTGTGGCAGCCAAAGATCACCGCCGCCATCCCGTGTTGCTGACCACACAGGGGGAGGACTGCCAGGACCATCCAGCATCGCGGCAGGAGCCGCGTCAATAGCTCACGCCAGCCGGTGCTTTAAATTCCTGACCTGCCTCCCGCAGCGCGGGGATCTTTTGTGGCTGCCAAAAATCACCGCCGCCATCCCGTGTTGCTGACCACGCAGGGGGAGGACTGCCAGGACCATGCAGCATCGCGGCAGGAGCCGCGTCAATAGCTCGCGCCAGCCGGTGCTTTAAATTCCTGACCTGCCTCCCGCAGCGCGGGACCCGCGCGGGCGAAGCCCGGGCCAAGGGCGGGCCCGTCTGAGCCCGTCAGAGACCGAAGGAGGCCGGGCTGGGCAACCTCTCTGAGACCTGTTATTTCCTACCACCTGTGACTCCTACGTGGTAAGCAATATAAAGTTAGATAAACATCACCACGGTTAATATCGATGATGTCCAAATGCACTGCCCCGCCTAGTTTGCGCACTACTACCACTATTGATAGCATGCTGGAGAGAGCTGTCAATATCGTCAGCACCGAAATAGAACTGACAGAGAGACGTTTGTCCCTGGGCTTATCAAGTTTGCAAATTTCCCCTCTAGTTGCAAACAGGGATCTCCCTAGCCCTACCCAGCCACCGTACCCACCATCTGAGCTCAATATGCACTTGTCAGCTCAAGGAAATTGGATGGCTGCTGAGGGAAGTAATAGCATAGGGGACACAAGGGGAGTCAAGGATCCTGTTGTCCCAACACACAGCAGGGATTTTGCCGATTTTGAGAACATTTCTCTGAACCCAGAAATATCCGGGGCTAAGAGAAAAAGGAAACTAACCAAACCAGTCTGTCCTAAGAGGAAACAACCCCCACGTTCGAAGATGCAGCGCACCGCTTTAAGCACATGGATTCAGGGCCCGGCAGCTATAGTTGATATAGTCGACACAGCCTCTGTCAGCGCCCCATTTTGACTTAACCCCTCTTGAGTCGTCAAATCGCTCAATCTCCACTCAGACTGAGTCTTTACCAGCAATTTTTAATAATTTTACACTTGGGGACACAGCAATTGACATTATTATAGACACTGTCAAAGAGAATGTCAGGGAGCTTGTTGACAGGAATTTTACCACACTCTGGAAACGCCTGGCTCGCTTAGAATCCTTGTTCAATAAACTAAGTGTGCCTGGTAGTACCTTTAGGCCAGTATCCCAACAGGGAGGGGGCCCTAATCAGCAACCAGCAAGTAGAATAGAACCTGGGTTGACACAGGAAATTGTAACACATGATCAGCGTCCTATGGTAGATTCGTGTACGACCTGCCATCAAGCAAAAGGATGTTCTGTTCCTAAGCACCCAAACCACCATGTCACACTTTTAAAACCTAGCGACCCTTTTAGTTCACACGTACCGAACCAACAAGTCAACAATGCTTCTCCTTTAATTTTTGCACATAATGCTCATCCTGCACATGACACCAAGACCGCTGCCACTAAGCCCAAAGCAAGCGAGTACACTGAGGGTAGAAATGATGTGTTAAATCTACCTCCGGCATCTTGCCCTTATGTTTTGATCCTTGCAGGAGTCCCACCAATAGGGAAAAACCAGTCTGAATCTTGGGACCAATTACGAAATAAATGCACTGACTGGTTGATCAAACATAAAGGGTTTAGTGCCGGTAACATCAATGACATCATAATGGTGCGCAGGGTGGGCTTTGTTGGATCATCAGATAAAACTATAGAGGGCGACTGTGTCGTCATCAATTTTCGGCGACCGGCTTCTGTAAGATTCATATTATCATCAAAAGAGTGCACCAATGGCATATCCACTGATATTTGGTCATTACCTCTTGGTTATTTTACAAGCCAAATCCTAGACATAACATACCGGATACCAATTTGCCCCTGACGCAAAAATAGATTCACGGCCCTCCCTGGCCTGGACAGTTTAGACTGACTGCAGCCCACAATAACATCTACTGAGCCATCCCTTTCTATAGCCACATTGGTCCCCACTATAATTGACAGCCCGGAGACACACGATCTGTGGGTGCTAAGTTGAATATTGCCGGGCTGGCATCTAAAATAGCCATTGAGGATTGGGTAAAGATGGTAAACACATTTGATGTACTGCTATTCCAAGAGACCTGGGCAACAAAAGAACTGTATCTTGAAGGGTTCGAATGTTTTAATGTTATGGCAGACACCTCGACATATGGGAGACTGTCAGGCGGCCTCTCTATCTGGGTTAACATTTCTTCGGGAGGCACTGTTAAAATTATTCCTACACATAGAACTAGTTTTCAGGCCTTGATATATACACGTGGGGTCTCAATCTGTTTTATTAATTTTTATAATAATGATTTTTTATCCGAACCTAATTTGAATTTTGTGAATCTTTTTAACTTTGTCTCAGAGTTTCAAGACTCGATGAGGTTACATAAGTTAGTTGGAATCTGTTTGGGTGGTGATTTTAATGCTAAAATTTCAGGGGTAAACTGGGCAGGTGCTGCTTATACATTGCAAGCACCCTCATGCAGAAGGGGGACTGAGTTACTGGGCTATTTATCAAAATATAATCTACTCATTGTGATGGATATTGCTGATATAAACCACCGCAACAGTCACCCATTACCAACTTATAGAGGACGTGGCTGTGCCTCAGTAATAGACTACGTCTTTATATCAGACGTATTGGAAGATCTCTTGGTCAAAGCCGAGGTTATACCTACCATGTATGGGGACCATAACCCTAACTTTGTTACACTCAGGGTAGCCCCCAAACCCGGCCCCCCCAAGGAACCAGGGGCCCGTAACTTAGCACCCTCGACAGACAATTTAAGAATTATATGGAAAGGTATAGATAACCATAAAGTATCAACTATTCGTTAACAGCTGCCTGTCGTTAACTGACCCTAACTCTGAGGTAGTCACTGCTTTTACCGATTTATGCGCAGGTGTCAAACAAATAATCTCAAGACCAGTGTCAAACAATAACAAAAAATGGTTTAACACCACATGCTCACAGGCAAATAGAGAGCTTCGGGCAGCTATGAAAGCGGCACCAAGGGATGTTAACCTTATTAGATTATTGAGGATCCAATATAAAAAGGTGGTCAAGGAGAGAAAAGAGGAAATTTTGAAAGAACAGTGGGACAACTTGGCATGCGCTGCAAGACTCAATAACACAAATGGCTTTTGGGCTGCGGTTAAAAACATGAGAACCAGGGCCCTTTCAATCACCCCGATAAGCTGTAACATATCTGCTGAAGCATGGGAAGCGCATTTTTCTAAAATATACACAGCTCCGCCTGACAATGGGGACTATAGCGACATCCACCCTGTGTCAAGAATACATATAACGCTAACTGAAGTCGAGGATGCCATCGATCAGAGTTTAGGGAACAAGGCCCCCGGCCCGGATGGTCTTCCGATTGACCTTATAAAGTATAACAGGGGGGACAGATCCAACCCGAGCTGCTACAGACCGATCTCCCTGATCGATAATACTCTTAAGATACTTGGTAGGGTATTATTTAATAAAATCAGGTCTTGGGCGGAGGAGGGAAGCATTTTAAATAAATGCCAGTTAGGTTTCTGAAGCAACCTGGGAACCGTAGAACAATGCCTTAATCTCAATCTAATTATAGGTAAATATACAATAGCCCGGCAATCCCCAATCTACCTGGCTTTTATGGACCTGACCTTCGCCTTCGATTTTGTTAATAGATCAAGTCTGTGGGCATGTCTCTTAAGATACAGGCTGGACGAGGATTTAGTTCATTTTTTATCGTATCTGCACAGGGATTTAAGGGCAAGGGTTAGGATTAGTATGGCTGGGGAAGTATCAGGGGACATACCCATTGGTAGAGGGGTCAGGCAGGGGTGTATACTGGCCCCTCTCTTATTTATTTTATATATCAATGAGCTGCATAATACATTATCAACTCTGAATACAGATGTCCCAATGATCAATGGTAATAAACTCCCTGCCCTGTTGTACGCGGATGACGTGGTTATAATGGGTCGCACCCCAAACTCTCTCCGCATTTTAGTTAGGGGTTTTGTTGATTTTATGAATGGATTAGATCTTTGTACTAATTTAAAAAAATCTTTTAATGTGTTGTGGCCCCAAAAAATATCCTATTAAAGTTATTAATTTAGGTTCAGAAAAACTGATAAGCACTTGCACTTTCCCCTATTTGGGCTTAGTATTCTCTGATAATGGTTCTTGGGCGGCCCATTCTGCACATGGCCGGAGTAAATTCTCAAAATCGGTTAACTCAGTTTTGAGTCTTCCCTAACCTATAAGATCTGAGGTAGTGCTATCTTTACTGAAAATATATAAAACTCAGTGTCTATCCATAGTAACATATGGGGCAGAGCTAAGGGGACACATAAACAGCAACAGTACCCAGATCGAGGAAAATAGATTCTGCCGGAGAGTATTGGGGGCACCGATCTCTTCATCATCCTATATTTGTCACAGATAGTTGAATTTGCCAAATGTGGAAGATTATATCAGGTCCCACCCGGCCGTATTTTGGTTGAAAGTATGGCAAAATCCAGCGGCAGCACTGACCAGAGAAATTATAACTGACTGCCTTAAATGTGATAAGGGCATTGACATACCATGGTTGGCTGCTGTCAGGGCTAGTTTGACTAGTATAAATCTTGCACATATTTTTACAAACCCAAACCACTTGGAAGGCATCAATAAAAAGATCATTCAGAAGGCCCTGTATAAACATTATGAAGGTATGAACGAGAATTCCCGAAATCCACAGTATTTCGCTATATATCCACGGTAGAGGGTGACGTCCCCCGCCCATACCTGCCAGCTGGTTATCTTCTAGAAGCTATTAACCGCTGGGATCGTAGTTTGCTCTTTCGCCTTAGATCAGGCACCCTAAAATACTTATTGTGCTTCCCCTTAGGCTTCAACATCAACCTTGAGCAAATGCCATGTTATTGTGGCAACCGTGGAAACCAATCTATGTTACACTTTATATTCTTTTGTAACTATTACCGAAAATACAGCATGCAATTATTGATCCCTTATTTTAAAGCCCTGGGTATTGATGATTTTAGGGTAGCTTATAGTGTCATTCTTAAACTTGATGGGGAAAATTGAATTCTTCGTGTTTGCACATTCTTGAAAATGGCTGTCCGCTCACGTGCCTCTATGGACATTATTTAAGCAAAACTTGAGTGTACTTTTATAACTGTTCTCCCCTTCGGATTAGCATTTAAATTTGGACTCTGGTTGTCGTAGAACGCACTTTAATGACTGATACCTGTCATAATACATACACTTTACTCATTATGCTGCTATATTTTTATGAAATATCCTATTCTTGTTGTGTCGTTGTATGTATATGATATTATCGCATCTATTGTATTAAATTAGGTATTTATTGTATGTTTTAAATTAGAATATATCAATGTATTTTTTGCTGGTACTTTGCTCTGTACTTTTATGGATATTTTGTATATCCGAATAAAGAAGATTGATTGATTGACACCAATACTCACATATACTAGTTTAAAACAAATGTAGTTACTCATAAAGACACTATTGAGACAGTCATTCACTCACTAACACACCTATACACATACTCATCCACCTATACAGTCCTGCACACATGCTGTCTTCAACACATACAAACAGTGAGACACTCATTCATGCATCTATGCACTAAGTAATACCCCCACCGAACCATACAGACACTCAGACACTCATACTGATACTCAAAAAACCAACTAATAACCCATATAGACACTCGTGTAGCTACTCACCAACCCATGCAGCCACTTATACACAAAGTGAGAGACTGATACAGATATTTTCATATTTAAACATTACTCACTAACCCATGTATTCACTAAGATACACTTAGTCAGTTATACAATCAATTTTGAAAAAAATCACCCATTTAGACACATATACCCATTTATTCTTCCATCGACCTTGAGATATACATATATAAAACATATTTAATTTTCAGAAAAACACACATTCACTGGATGATGTCATCAGTGATGTCATCAGTGATGTCATTTGAGATGTCATCAGTGATGTCATGAGTGATGTCACTGACCATGTCATGAGTGATGTAATATGTGACGTCATCAGCAGTGCATTGCGGGATGCAGCAAGTTATAGTTAGCTGAACTAACTATAACGGGGAATTTCTATGGTTTTGTACGATTAAAATGTCCAACTAACTATAACGCCCCTGAAACCTATGGTTTTTTCAGTGAATTTCTAAGGTTTTTTAAATGCTAATTTCTAACTATAACGTGCCTGAAACCTATGGTTTTTTCAGTGAATTTCTAAGGTTTTTTAAATGCTAATTTCTAACTATAACGTGCCTAAAACCTATGGTTTTTTCAGTGAATATATATATATTTATTATACTATGTATACATGTGAAAATGTCTCGGTCCCCTGATTGCCTCGGTGGCACGGAAAAAATGGGTGGAACTGATGTCAGCACGCCGACGAGGTCCTCTTATGGCTCCGATGACGTCATACGGTGTCGCGAGCGGAGCCGTGCTCGTTGACGTGGGAGAGCTAGGAAAGAATTTCCGTGGAATGCTGGTGCAGGGGATATTCACCTAAGTGTTCAGGCTAGTCCTTTGGGAGCAACTGTTTATGTTGCCACTCCAGAAACCGAAACCAGTGATCCGAGGGCAGAGGCCCTGCAGATGGCACACGAGGTGGGGTGCCCAGTCGTGTGCACCGGCGGGCAGCGAAGTGACAAGCACCACAACCCACAAAAAAGGTAACGAGGGCACTGAATAACACAGGATCTTCTCTTTGTATCTGGCAGGAACAACGAAGTTAAAATGCCCTAGAACAAAATGTAGAATTAGTGCTACAACGGTCTTCAAGAGGACCTGCGATGCCGCTTCTGCCTCCCGTACCCTGGAGGCGGCACATGGGTCACGCGGTACGGTCATACTGCAGTGGGACGCACACTCGTTGACCTCTCATGGCACTGCTCCACACTTCAGGGAGGACACTTTCCATTAGCTATGTTTTCTGATGACATGTCGCGCCAGCCCCGTCCAACAACAGAACTCCTTTAGATCCAAACAGACTCTTCCACTCTCTCACCGGAAGTGAAACCAGGCCACGCGGACACTTTCACAATACAACAGCCGGGAATGCACTTTTCGGTAAAAAACCACATTCCTTCCTCCTAATTAATCAAATAAACGTCTCACTGAAGAACAGGGGCCAGCTTCGATCGGTAAACAGCCGTTACAACGACTTTTTACTTTGCGAGTACCAGTACAACGCATGCATTCCCACGCATGCGTTGTACATCACGAAGTCATTGCTACGCATTTTTTAGAACGCATGGTCATTTACCACGCATGCCTTTACAACGAATTTTGTTGTAAAGGTATGTATGGTAAATGACCATGCGTTCTAAAAAACATGTAGAAGATCCATGTCGTTGTAAGGAAACAGAGGCTGTTCCGTTTCCTCACAACGACGTGCACCGCCCCTCAGAGATGACGTGAAGCAGGAACCACGAGGAGAGAGGAACCATGAGGAGTGAGAGGTAAGGGGGATTGGGCATGGGGTGGGGGTTTCTTTTCTAGGGTTTAGGGTAGTGCAGTGGTGTTTGGGTGGTGTAGGGGGTCGTGCTGGGGGCAGTGGCGGATGGTGACATTTGAAAGTGGTGAGGCGTAAAACAATTTTCGTACTTCACTGCGGCGAGCGAGCGTAGCGAGCGAGCCTGAACCACCTACGGGGGGGGTTTCCCCCGAGAAAATTTTGAAAAAAGAGTGGGCAAATGGTGCCCCAAAATAACCGGCTGACTGTTCACATGTGCTGTAAAGGAGCAGGTGGAATTTAAGATTAAGAGAGCTGGAGAGCAGAGGCCCTGACTCATGCCTAGCTCGCACTCAAAACGCTGACTTCCTGTTACAAAAAGCAATTTGCAAGAGCAGAGCATGAAAAGTTGTTAAACTTTTACCTAAATCTCTCCTTACCACCTCTCTTCTAGTCTGCATCTCTCCCAGCCTGTATTTCTCCTTGTACACATAACATCTCTCCCTGCTGCCTCTCTTCCAGTCTGCGTCTCTCGCTGTACACATCTCTCCATGTCTGCATCTCTCCCAAGTCTGCACCTTTCCCTGTACACCTCTCTCCATATATGCATTTCTCCCAGTCTGCACCTCTCCCTATCTGCACCTCTCCCAGTCTGCACCTCTCCCAGTCTGCACCTCTCCCTGTATACATCTCTCCCTGTCTGCATCTTTCCATGTACACATCTCTCCCTGTCTGCATCTCTCCCTACCGCATCTCTTCCAATCTGCACCTCTCTCTCTGTGCTGACGCCTCTCCCTCCTGCACCCAACCCTTTGCCCTCCTTCCTCATACTCAGCTACCAGATCTATAGGTACACACAGGATATGTATTTAGGCCTCAGCATTGACAAAGTCAGTAGGTCTAGCGTATAAGTGAATATGCTGCCAGACATTCGGCTTCATTACTGCCGGGGCGGGTTTCATGCCTGTGCTCCCTACTTGTTACTCTTGACCCCTTCGCCCTATAATCTTTCTTGGGGTGCACCTTGCCTGCTGTCAGCTCTTAGTAGTGGTTTTCAAATAAATTAAATTAAGCATGCTGCCGACAGGATATGAATAGGTACATAAGTTCATTTATTTCGTGCATGAAACGGGAAAGACCTCGTTCCCAGCGCAGAAAAGACAATTCAACCATCCAGGAAGAAAAAGCATTGGTAATAACAGGTATTTTTGCTTCAACCTGCTGAAATATCTGGGCACTTCCGGTTTGTGGTATTCAAATCCCTTAACTATAAACAACGAGCGATTCGGAAATAAAGATCCATGAACAGAAGTGCGTGTTTTCTTTAAATACACTGTCACTCGCTAAATACAAATCCGGAATTTAATCAAATGTTTGAAAAATTGTAAGAAAATGAACATTGCATACACTTTTCACAGAGCAGGTCCAGTGACTGAGTGAGTCTAACACTTCCCACATCATAACAAAAGTACACCTTTAAAAAATGATTGACCATGGTTTCTTTTACTTGCCTAACTCTGATTAGAGTAACTTGAAACGGCGGGGTTAACAGCTTTGTCGTACATTGTTTGGCCAACACTAACTTTCATATTTTCATGGTAGCTACTGACCTCTCCTTCTCTTGGTCAGTCTGCACTTTCATAAAGTCTTTGCTTTTTCTCACTGAGCCAAGTCTTTATGTTCTAAAGGTGATTGATTCCTCACCTAAGGCAATCTAGATAGACGCTTTTGGCCAAACATTAGTTCTGACACTGACAGGCAATTTCCTATAGGCCATATGTGGTGTTCCGACAGTCTCAGCATCTGACACAGAGGCAGACACAGCAATATATATATCTATATTTTTTTTTTTAACCTTTGTATTGTTTTACAACCAAACAACACATCGCAGCTCTACTAGCAGAGTTGTATTGAATGGATTCTATAGCATAATATTGCGTATTGTTAAGTACAATTCCATTTCCCACTGCCAGCTATATTGGTCTGTTGCATAACGCTAGATAGCGCCGTGGTGATAGTGTCTGGCAATAAGGGCAGGTGGAAAGAAATACAGATCTTTAATCGTATCACTTAGTGCCAGCGTTCTGAGGTCAACTCAAACCAAAACAAGAAAAACAGTTAGAGCGGTACTGTCAGGTAAAAAAACACATTCACCTCCCACAGCATATCGTTGAGACTAGGAGGGCACTTAGCAATATGATTGTCCTCTTCCTATCCGTAAAGGAACTCCTTTGTGTTCACCATTACAAACAGAAATCTGCAGCTGTCGAAAGTGACATTTGCTTGAGCCTCACTGTGATATTGAAATACAACTCCATTGATTTTGAAATGCTAGCTAGTTGGCTGCAGGCGTGTGCCCCGCAGCACTCCGTGCACACTTACAGACATGATGAAGTGTGGTTAGTGTTAGAGTCTAACTGTAAGGATGGTGGTTGGTCTTCTGCAAGGGGAGGAAGGACATTCCTCGGCTGCCTTGGCAGGCTGGTGGGTCGCGTGCCAAACTTTAAGTAAACAGTACATTTACAGGCATTTCCATGGTGAGAAACTACCAGCAAGGAGTAAGTGAATACCTACAAATGCACATTTTTGTGCGTGCTCTAATGCTGCTAGGAGCTCCGCCCAGGGACACCCTCTGCCTCTGACTCTATGTTTGATAGGATATCTACATTTCCAAAGTCACTTCTGTGCGCAAACTACCAGACTCCCTCCCGTAACAGGCAGCGGTGAAAGGGGCGTGCTTGGAAGCTGACGCAACAGAGATTCATCCAGCTTCCTGGCACACACAGCAGCCCAGTCAAATACGCCTCCAATTCCACTTATTAATTGTACAATTAAATGAATTACATTTAGCCTCTGGCTCCAATGCCCAAAATTCACATGCAAACTAGATTAGAAGCGCGAGGTTGAACAAGTTCTTCCTCACAAGTGGTCAATTTACCGGAAACAGATACCAACACGAAAACAAAAACCCGGGGTACATTCATCTCCACCCCGGGTTTTTGTTTTCGTGTTGGAAGAATGGTACACTTTAGAAATGCAGCTAAACTGTAACGATCAAGGTCCTAGGCGTACAGCAGAGTCAAGAAGTGGTAAATTTGTTTTTAAAAATGAAGTACAACATTTTTCAACTGTATTCCCGTCAAACCACTACGTTGGGATTACTGCCCCTCAAACGTTAACCTTGAAATACAGCATACATATTCTGTTCTACTAACTAGCCCAAACGCCAACACTATTGCCACAATATTTACATACTTGAGACTGTATTGTCGGACGCCTGAGATTGAATGGGAACACTGCACCCGTCACGCACCCGAGGGTTGTGGGAGAATAAAGCTCTGGTAGACATGTCAGTTTGAGACATGCTACACCAATATCCATCGTGATTATCATTCCCCTATCGCGATTTCCCCAGCTTAGGACTCAGAGCACCTAGTGAAAAGCTGCCTGGGGCAATCACCAGTCGCGGCTCGCAATGGTCGGGGGTTGCCGGAGGGGGGTTTAATAATAAAGTTTTTAAAAAAAAGAAAACAAACTTACCTGACCGGGCGAGTCCGCGACGCCTCTGCTGTCTGCTCCTGGGCCGGGGTCCGGTGCATTGGAATGGCGCCTTCTCAACGTCTTGCGTGAGTGGCTGGCAACCCTGGCTCTCAGCCAATCCAGGCGCTGCTCCAGCAGCGCCAGGATTGGCTGAGGGCAGGGATACTCCCTGCCCGTTAGGAGACCGGGGCTGCGCATGAAGCAACCCTCGGTCTCTTAAGGGGAAGGCTAGTGCGCATGTTCGGGCTGATCGTAAAATGATCAGCCCAAAACGAACATGCGCACTATTGCGCTGTCCGCTGTCACTCAACCCGGAGAGTGCTGCCGCAGCCCCACCCCTTCAGCGTCCGTCCGTGTACTACTTCTGATGATAATTGCAAGATTGCTGCAATTAGCGTCAGAAGTAGAACGATGGGGCCGTGGCATTAGTGGGGCAACGCCCCAACGCCCCCAATGGACGCACCGCCACTGGCTGGGGGTAGTGTTTTAGGGTTTAGGGTAGTGCAGTGGTGTTTGGGTAGTGTAGGGGGTCGTGCTGGGGGTAGTGTTTTAGGGTTTAGGGTAGTGCAGTAGTGTAGGGGTCGTGCTGGGGGTAGTGTTTTAGGGTAGTGCAGTGGTGTATGGGTAGTGTAGGGGTCGTGCTGGGGTAGTGTTTTAGGGTTTAGGGTAGTGCAGTGGTGTTTGAGTAGTGTAGGGGGTCATGCTGGTGGTAGTGTTTTAGGGTTTAGGTAGTGCAGTGGTGTTTGTGTAGTGTAGGGGGTCATGCTGGGGGTAGTGTTTTATGGTTTAGGGTAGTACAGTGGTGTTTGGGTAGTGTAGGGGTTGTGCTGGAGGTAGATTTAGGGTTTAGGGTAGTGCAGTGGTGTTTGGGTAGTGTAGGGAGTCATGCTGGGGGTAGTGTTTTAGGTTTAGGGTAGTGCAGTGGTGTTTGTGTAGTGTAGGGGGTTGTGCTGGGGGTAGTGTTTTAGGGTTTATGTTAGTGCAGTGGTGTTTGGGTAGTGTAGGGGGTAGTGCTGGGGTAGTGTTTTAGGGTTTAGGGCAGTGCAGTGGTGTTTGTGTAGTGAAGGGGTCATGCTGTGGGTAGTGTTTTAGGGTTTAGGGTAGTGCATTCGTGTTTGTGTAGTGTAGGGGTCGTGTTTTAGGGTATAGGGTAGTGCAGTGGTGTTTGGGTAGTGTAGGGGGTCATGCTGGGGTTAGTGTTTTAGGGTTTAGGGTAGTGCAGTGGTGTTTGGGTAGTGTAGGGGTCGTGCTGGGGGTAGTGTTTTAGGGTTTAGGGTAGTGCAGTGGTGTTTGTGTAGTGTGGGAGGTCATGCTGGGGGTATATTTAGGGTTTAGTGTAGTGCAGTGGTGTTTGGGTAGTGTAGGGAGTCGTGCTGGGGGTAGTGTTTTAGGGTTTAGGGTAGTGCAGTGGTGTTTGGGTAGTGTAGGGAGTCGTGCTGGTGGTAGTGTTTTAGGGTTTAGGGTAGTTCAGTTAGGTTTGGGTAGTGTAGGGTGTCGTGCTGGGGGTAGTGTTTTAGGGTTTAGGGTAGTGCAGTGGTGTTTGGGTAGTGGAGGGGGTAGTGTTTTAGGTTTAGGGTAGTGCGCCCAACCAGCCACAATATCCGTGGACAAAGGGGATCCTGACTCTTTGGAACGCTCCGTCAATTGAATAATTTGGGTCAAGGGCCCTACCACGTCCAAGACCTATCAATTCCTTTCTTGGGATCCCTCATATACTTGAAGAAAAAGGTACATAGTTTCTCATCAATTTCAGGCGTGTGTGCCACCTTCCCCTTCAGTGAGGGCCTGGGGCATTCTCCCCTCATCCTATTCCTGACCTCCCTTTCAAGGGGTTGATGGATTTTCCCCACCACATACTCTGCCACTTTGGCGTCAGGTGTCCACTCTGCCGACCTAGGATGGTAAATTTGGGTAGGCTCGAACATGTCCGAGTGGACCCCGTCCCCAACCGGGGACTGAGAGGAGTGGGACTCTGGACGCCAGGGACGCCCCGAGTCCTTATCCTCATCGGAGGAGAAATCGTCCTCCGATACACCCTCTCCCTCTAAGGGAAACCCGCCGTCGGGGTCTACAATAGTGGTGACAGTGTCGCAATTTTCTCCGGGCCCCTCCTCCTCCCGGCAGGGTGCATGTTTTAGCGTTCGCGCACTCTTGAGGAAGGTCTCCGTAAGTTTATCAAATCCTTCCAAGTGCCCCGCGTTATGCTTAACGGCCCTTTTATTCCCCATCTGGGAGCTACTTGGACCCGCCACCACCAGATCTGGGTCACTGAACACCCCAGGGATGCTTTTCGCCAGCTTATCAACCTGATTCCTAAGAGGAGCCAGCGCCCTAGAAATAGCCAGAGAGAGGGCTTGGTCCACTGCTGGAGGGAGAAGTTGGGGGCCATTCCTCCTCCACTTCCTGGTAGGAGGAGTAAAAATGGTCTTCTGGAGAAGACATGATAGCAGAGGGTGTGAGCACAGAACAAATGCCCTTAAAATCCTTAAGACAGCCCCTCGCCGGTGCTCCAACAGCTGGACTTTCCCCGAAGCTGTTATAAGAATAGACTGAGGCGCAATACCAACTACCACCACCAGGTGGCGCTGGTCACTAACGTGGCCGTGTGGGGAAATCACCGCGTAGCGGTGTCAAAATTAGGCGAGGGTTGGTCGGGAATCAAGCGGACACTAAAGGAGTGACCGGATTCCCAAACGCGCGTAAAGACCAGCAGGAGCGCTCGACGGAGCTGCCTCGCTCGGACCAGACGCGCCTGACAGGATCTCACCGCGCGCAGAGCACACAGCGGGAGAAACTGCGAGGGGGAGAACGCGCTCGGGCAAGAGCCTGCTGCGCAGGGAATATGAAACAATACCAAGGCAATAATGCTAATAACGTGCACAAGAAACCGCTATACAAACAGCAACAACGTCAGATTAAGCCAAGAATGTAAGGAATGCACTTAACTGACGAGCAGTGAAGAAAGAGGAAGCGGAAGGGACGTCACAATATTATATACAATGGACTGTGATATGATTGGACTATAGTTGCCTTGGAGACTACCCCCTAATGGTTCATGGGTTGTGTAGTCTTTTGTTTAATGATTGTTGTGTTACGTTTTCTTTGAACTGCTATGCAAATAAAGTGAGGAAAGATATGCATAATCCTCGCCTCCGTCCTGCCATAGAATTCATTAAACTTTATTTGATCTGATTTAGAAACATAGATCATAAAAGTGTACATAAAAACAGTAAATCCTCTTTCCTAATGCAATACAGTGAGAATTAATTAAAACCAGTAGGTAAAACGGGTGTTACAAAGCCCGGTTCAGAGCAACTTCAGGTTAACAGAATCGTAAAGTTCAATGTTTCGCAAGATCAATCTCATGTACTTCGTGCAAAATACGCAATAAGGGGTCCAAGTAAGATGTAACGCTCCAATACCTGACCAGTTTGCACTATATAAAACTGCAGAAAAACTCAAAATAAAAAGTGTTTTGCACACTTCTGTCATTGGGCTATATGTGGGCTACATCTGGGTGATATTTGTGCTACATTTGGCTCTTTTTTCCTCTGGTGGCCATCTTGGGAGACTTGTTTGTTATGAAGTTTCCTAATTTCGTCATTTACTGCAGTCTCCTCAGTAGGAAATGCTTTCAGTTTTTTACTTTGATTCCATCAAGAAGGCATTCAGATGTGTCACACATTTGCCATAAATTCAGAATGTTAGCACTCTAGTTGTTCATTAGATCACTGTAGTAAAGCTACTGCTCACCAGGGAGTTAACTGGAAGTCTACTGCTGGTATTGAAAGTGATTGTTTCAGTCTGCATGTCAGAATTTTCTAATGAAATAGAAGAGGATTTGAGATCTCACTTAAAACATGCCCTAAATTTTCTTTCTGCAGCACTAACCATAATTTCTATGGCAAAATGAACCCCCTCATTTTGTTCCTTTTTAAATTAAATGTTTTAAGTGTTACCAGTTTATTCCAATCAAGATGGCCTCAGGTGTGCCATACTTTTGTCATAAGTAAGACTGTTAGCGCTCTAGTTGTTCTTTAGAACACTCTGGGAAGCTGCAGTAGAACACAAAGGCATCAACTGACAGGCTGCTCCTGTTGAAATATAACAGGAAGATATTTGAGATCTCACTTAAAACATGTCCTAATTTTTCTTTCTACAGCACTAACCATAATTTCTATGACAAAATGAACCCCCTCATTTTGTTTCTTTTTAAATTAAATGTTTTAAGAGTTACCAGTTTATTCCAATCAAGATGGCTTCAGGTGTGCCATAATTTTGTCATAAGTAAGACTGTTAGCGCTCTAGTTGTTCTTTAGAACACTCTGGGAAGCTGCAGTAGAACACAAAGGCATCAACTGACAGGCTGCTCCTGTTGAAATATAACAGGAAGATATTTGAGATCACACTTGAAACATGTCCTAATTTTTCTTTCTACAGCACTAACCATAATTTCTATGACAACATGAACCCCATCATTTTGTTCCTTTTAAATTAAATGTTTTAAGTGTTACCAGTTTATTCCAATCAAGATGGCTTCAGGTGTGCCATACTTTTGTCATAAGTAAGGCTGTTAGCACTCTAGTTGTTCTTTAGAACACTCTGGGAAGCTGCAGTAGAACACAAAGGAATCAACTGACAGTCTCTGCCCTTGTTGGATGTACATGTTTTACTGAGAATGTCAGACTTCATTCTCACATGACTGAGAAAGATAATGTGAATTTACAGAAAATATGCCCTCATTTTAGCTTCTGGAGCACCTTCCAAAACTGTATGGGACAAGCATGTGAAAATAGTTTTCTCTCAAACATGATTCATGATATCCCAGCAGAAGGTTTTTCACAGGGTAAAATCACCTTAGAACACACCACAATTCCTGAAATTAGTATGGTACCATCAACAAATGAATTCTAATGTAACTAAAGTCTGTTATCACCCTTTGTAGTTCTCCTTTTGGTAACCCTCAAAATCTTCGATTCATTACAATGCATTTCAATGGGGTACTATCATTTATATTGGTCCCAAGATGGCTGCCAGCAATTCCAGGATGAAGTGCTGACAGCCAATCAGATCTCACGATGACATGTGTGGTTAGGCTCCGCCCAGATATATATGTGTTTTCTTTTTCAAATTTCGCAGGAACTACTAAACGGATTTACACCATTTAACCAAAAGGCACGACTCTGACCAAGGGCTAACTTTTTGCCAAATTTGGAGTAATTCCGTTCAGCAGTTCAGGCTGTAGCTGCGATGAAAGGTTCCTATGGAAAATTGCATGGGGAAAACACGTTTTGGGACCCCCCTTTTTTCTTGGCCCCCACTTGACGAATCACCCCGAGACTTTCAGGATAGGAGCAGACCGGAGCGCCCCACGAGTTTTGAAAATCTCGCGAAGATTCGTCAACCGGCGCCAAAGTTATTTCAAATAGAATGTTGCGGATTTCCTATGGAAAATAGGTCCTAACTATAACTATCTACTGGCGACCGCCAGTAGATAATATATATATATATATATATATATATATATATATATATATCCAAAAAGACAATCCTGCTCCAATGAAGAAGAGGCACGTACATCAGGTATGTAGATCTACGGCTTATTTATTCAAAGTCAGGTCTCCCACGACCCCGCATTGAAAGAGAGACGCGTTTCGCCTGCGCAGCAGGCTTTATCAATCTATTTGGCGCCATAAAATTACAGGTATATATAGCCCTCCTCCTACCTTCAGGCATGAATAGACATAAAAGATAGACTGTGCAAAAGAAAATAGAACTGGTAACACACGCTTATCAAAACATATGCATAAAATGCAAAGTGCAAAAAATTAATCAAGACGAATAACAGCCTATTGCATAGTCAGCATGTTTTGCCAGCAATTAAACGAAATCACTTTCATGATATATACACAGTAAAAATATTTGTATGCCATCTGCCTCTCAATGTATGAATGTCGTAATGACCAGCCGAGGTGCATAAATATTTGTCTAAATTATGGTGCCAAAACTCTCAGAACATGCTGCCTTCCTAATGATAAATCCGACAATATAAAAGAGAACTGCAAAAGTTAAAACTGTTTCGCATACAAATCATGCTGCCAATATTGTTGATACTTGTTTCCATCTACCACATTGCCTCGTATTTGCACAGAACAAAACCTGTCCGGTTTAAACATTGATGGCACACAGAGCGAAATTTTAATTGTGCTCCCAAATGCTCGCAGGAACAGACACAAGGGGTAAAACATATATATATACACACGTATATGCATATATATATATCTATATAAAGCACAGTCACAGTATTTCAGCTATGGCAGTACAATACGCCTGTTCCTTTTTACATGAGGGATTTCATAGGGGCATGGCACCACTTTCCATGACGTCACTGCATGTGATTCATTACATATGCTAATTAGTCCCACCACTTATTATTTTAGGGGGAGCTTGAGCCTTGGAGGTAAGTGATAGGTGTACAATAAATACATTTCTCATCTTACCACTCTCCTAGGCACGGTGAAGGAATGAGCACGCAAAAGCTGACACCTAACTGAAGTAGGCTATAGTACACCTTTTTGATTGACTTTGGTTGTGCACTTCATGACATTCTATGTAATAATGTAAAGAGAAACTATGACCACAATGCTTACCATGATGATTATGTTGACTGTGCATGCAGTGAGAGTGCTACTACTCACATTCAATCATACATGGTACAGGGTTGCAGACCTTCAGATAATGTATGTCTCCCCCTCTCTTGCTCTTCTCCCTTGTAGTGCAAATGCTTACTCATAACAACTTATTTGTATTAATCACATGGGATTCTTTGAATTGGATAATTATTACTGATGTGCTCATTTGTGGAACACCATGTATATGCAAGTATTCATAAGAGTTCTCGTTAGTCTCTCAACTACTCTTGGGTTGCCTGCAGCCTCTGAAGGCAGTACTGACATGGGGGTGGGAAGGGTCGCTTATGTCCGAGTATAGATCTTCAAGAAGCAGCTCTTGGGTTATCTGGATTGTCTTTACTTGGTGCATGCTTGACAGTAATCTGAGGAGCATGTTGTAGGATTGTGTGTAGAGGGTGATTTCAGTTGTGGTACGCCTCACCACAGTTAGATGGAGTGCAGAGACTCTCAGTGAGCTCAACAGCATTCCCGTAAATGGTATAGAGTCATAATATCGATGTTTAAATATCAAGATGCCATAATATCGATGTTTAAATATCGATGTGACACAATATCGACCTGCAAGAATATCGTCGACCAGAATATCGACATGCAGGTAAGAAATATCGTTTTTGTTAATATCGAAGTTAGCAATATCGTTAGTCAAACTATCGTTGTTAATAATATCAAAATTTATTTTAGTGTTCTGTATTTTAGTATATGTGTTAAAAGTATAGTTTATTTTTCTAATGTATGTTTGAAATTTTTAGAAGTAATTAATTTTATGTTAAGTAATTTTTGCGTATTTTAGTTCCGTAGCGGGTTGTGGGTTCATAGGGGAATAGGGTGGGAAGTAATTTAATTATAATATATTTATTAATACATTTTTAGAAATTATTAATTTTTTAAGAAATTAAATATTGCGTTTTATTTCCGTAGCGGGTTGTGGGTTTATAGGGGAATAGGGTGGGAAGTAATTTAATTAAAATTAATTAATTAATAATGTTAATTAATTAATATTTTTGTATTTAATCATTCATATTGTTAATTGTGTTAATTAATTTGTTGTTAATTAGTTATTAATTGGTTAATAATTACGAATAATTAATTGGTAAATATGTTAATTGTGTTATTTTTTTAGGAGCGGGTTGTGGGTTTATAGGGGAGTAGGGTGGAAAGTAATTTAATTATAATTAATTAATTAATAATTGTATTAATTTATATTTATGTATTTAATATTTTATGTTAATTGTGTTAAATATTTTGTTATTAATTAGTTATTAATTGGATATTAATTATTAATAATTAATTGGTACATATCTTAATTGTGTTATTTTTTAAGAGCTGGTTGTGGGTTTATAGGGGAGTAGGGTGGAAGTAATTTAATTATAATTAATTAATTAATCATTTTTATTAATTACTATTTGTGTATTTAATATTTCATATTGTTAATTGTGTTAAATAATTTGTTATTTATTAATTATTAATTGGTTATTAATTTTTAATAATTAATTTGTAAATTGTGTCAATTTTTTATGAGTGAGTTGTGTATTTAGAGGGGAGTAGTGTGGCAAGTAATTACAAATTAATATAATTTTTTATTTTTTCCGATAATATTTATTTATTGTTATGTTATAGTCTTAACAGTATGAATTAATTTATTACTCATTGTTTTTAATTTTTTTGTATATTGTTATTAGTTCATTAATTAATTGTTAAGCAATTATGCTAATTGTGTCATGTTTAACAATAGTGGTGGTGTTATTTATAGGGGTATTTGGTGAGAGGTAAATTATTTTTTATTATTTAAGTATTTGTTAATTAATGTTTATTATTTTACTGGAGTGGGAATAGTAAATTATTCACCTCCGCTATCCAACACTTTCCCTATTTTTGCAATTGTTGGAGTGGGAATAGTAATTTTATCCCCTCCACTATCCAACACTTTCCCTACTGTTGCACTCTGCGGAGTGGGAATAGTAAATTATTCCACTCCGCTATCCATCACTTTCCCTACTGTTGCACTTGCTGGAGTCGGAATAGTATATTATTCCCCGCCGCTATCCAACACTTTCCCTACTGTTGCATTCGTTGGAGTGTAAGTAAGTAAGTAAGTAATTTTTATTGTACAGTTAATTAAAACTCACAATATAAAACATTCGAACATAAAAAATACATATATCAACATTATCTCTCTTTATACTTTAACGTTTAAGATTCACTCTTCCATGTAAGCTTATTGATGTTGTACTATGGACAAGAGTCATATCAACCTCAGTTTCCTTCTCTATACAATCCTTTCAAGTATATAAAAGCATGGACAAGGTGCTTTGTGCTTCAGGTTGCCTTTTCAAACCACTTTAAAATGAGTAAAAACATAATAAAGTGCTTGTGCTTCAAAGTGCAAAACATGAGTTTGACAAAACAGGCCCGCTTGTGGGTTGGCTGTTGACGTGCACAATAAAAGTATGCTAGCTGCTTTCTATTCTGCTTTCACCTCTTGCTGGTACTTTAAACTTCCAGCCACTAAGTCGAAGTACTTTGTAAGTAGGCAGTTTAGCTGGATCTCTTCTGGGTTAAAACACAGTTTTACAGCCTGCCTGCAGGTCCTGATACCCTTCTGATTCCATATTGCTCGAAGTAAGGCGCGCCTTATGTCCATCAAGCTTGGGCAGATACAAATAATGTGTATTAATTCCTCATTCCCTGTTCCACAAAGACAACAGGACTGTTCTTCTTGTCTCCTTTTCCAACGTGCCAGGTGAGGGAGAATTGGTAAAATGCCAAAACGCAACTTTAAAATTTTTTCTTTTATCTTCTGTTTAACTCCCTCTTTCAAGTAAACTTGTGGCATAAGAGCTTTATAGTCATTTAGCACTATCCATCCGTGAGCCCTCTTGGCCAGAGTTTCCTTGTCTTCTGTTATGGATATCCTTTTTGTTACTTTGGTTACAACCTTTTAAAGCTCTTATGATCTGTGGATGATTCCCAGAGGTTGGTCAGTTCGAGGCTTTCAAGTGATTCCAACAGATACTCCCTTGCCGGTGATTTCTCTCGATGTGACAGCTCGGTCCAGAGGTGGGCATTTAGAGATCCTTGCTCTGCGCCTCTGATCTTGTGCCAGCTTTTTATATAAGCACCCCTTCTTTTCACTGTTTGCTTCTGAAGACCAAATTCGAGGCGTATTTGGGCAGGTGACACATAGTTAGGTAGCTGAAAGATTGCTCTATATGTGCTACTAATTATTTTATCTAGGACCAGCGCATCTTTCCATTGCGTTGGTTCGCTCCCGTATGTGAGCATTGGCTGCAGTGGTGCTCTAATCACTTGTAATAGAGGGTCTAGTGTTCGGTCTGGTAGAACTTTCTTCAGGGGCTTCATTGCAAGGTAACTCGTGGTGCCCTTTCGACGTAGGGCCTCCAATTGAGGTTTGTACGAGCCTCTGCTATCCAGTAATACCCCGAGGTACTTATAGTTAGTTACCTGGTCTAGGCTCCGCCCTTCCAGGTACCATGAATTTTTCTTGGTCTTATTGTAGTTCAGTGTCATAATTTTTGTTTTGTTTAAATTAATGCTTAATGCGTTATGTTGCGAAAATTTATTAGTGGTGTCCAGAAGGTGTTGAAGGCCAATTGGGGACCGGCTTATTAAAACCAAGTCGTCCGCATATAGGAGATTGGACAGCGAGATTTTTCCCAATTGTGGGGCATGCGATGTGGTGTTGTCCAATTCCCCTGGAAGGTCTGCTAAGAAGAGGTTGAACAGCATGGGGGCTAGAACGCAACCTTGTTTTAGGCCTTTGGAGGTGTTAATTCGCCTTGAGAGGTGCGTCCCGGCTCCCAGCTTGATCTTGACCCAAGTGTTGGTATGTAATAGGATCAGCTGTTTCAGGAGAGGCCTTGGTATCCCCCACTTTTCCAACTTCTGCCATAGTTTAGCACGATCTACATGGTCAAATGCTGCGCTATAATCTATAAAGCATAGAAATAGCGAGCTCTTTGCTGCTTTGGCCGCGTCTATCAGCAGAGTTAGCGCCATGATTTTCGTTGTGGTTCCCTGTCCTCTGCAGAACCCTGTTTGATTTGCGGGATAATGCGTTTTGACGATGCCCAAGATATTAATTCCTCCAGGACTAGCCCCGCATAATACTTTGCCTCTATATCAATTAGGGCAACAAGTCGATAATTGCTAGGGTTGTTCCTGTTGCCCTGCTTGTAAATTGGACTTATTATCGATCCTTTCCAAGATGCCGGGCTGGTTTCTGATTCCTGAATGCCCTTGAAAACTGGTACCAGTGTGTTGCTCCAGAATTCAGCATCATGCTTATACATTTTTGGGGGTATTCCATTTGGACCGGGGGCTCCTTCCGACTTGCCTTTTAATATTTGTGACTTAATCCGAGCTGCTGTTATTTTGTTACTATGTTCTTTGCTGCTTTATGGTGATATTGAGCTCCTTGTTCTTTCCACCTCTTTGTCCTTTTGTTTATGCGGTATCTCAACCTGTTTGATGCCCTCGCTGATCCCTTGTTTAGTTTTTTCTGTGTTGTTATCACTCAAGTTCCTCTTGATGATCCGTAATTTTTCTTCAGCTAAATTCCCCTCTTGATTTTTATCATTAAAGTGGTTGTACAGATGATGCGCCCAGTCGGCTTCTGTTATATATGAATTTATTCCGTGGTGGCCTGGACGTTGGAGGCTATGGATTGTCCGCCAAAACCTGGCGCTGTTGTTCAATTTCGAGTCATGCACTATCTTTGCCCAGAGTTCGTCGTTCACTTGCCTTTTCTTTTCCCAGGTCTTCTTTTTTAACATTGCCTTTAGATTCCGTAGCTCCCTTTGCAGGGCTTCGCTTTGTGGTCTTGTACGAAGCTGTCTTAAAGCTTGATTTATTTTCCGTTTAAGGTTTTTTATCTCGGGTGAGTTTGCCTTTCCTGGTAAGGGACCCAGTGAGTTCCCATTGAAGATCTTTGGCTTTTTGGCATGCTTTGTCCCGAGGTCCATTGTAAATGCCTCCCAGGCCTCTATCGGGTTCATGGTCAGGTTGTTGTCTCGGTGGATGAGTATTTTCGCATTTATGGATAGCTCTTCGATCTTATCAGGCTTCCACCTTCCACCTACCGCATTCGTTGGAGTGGGAATAGTAATTGTATCCCCTTCACTATCCAACACTTTCCCTACTGTTGCACTTTGTGGAGTGGGAATAGTAAATTATTCCCCTCCGCTATCCAACACTTTTCCTACTGTTGCACTTGCTGGAGTGGGAATAGTAATTTTATCCCCTCCGCTATCCAACACTTTCCCTACTGTTGCACTTCCTGGAGTTGGAATAGTAAATTATTCCCCTCCGCTATTCAACACTTTCCCTACTGTTGCACTTGCTGGAGTGGGAATAGTAATTTTATCCCCTCCGCTATCCAACACTTTCCCTACTGTTGCATTCGTTGGAGTGGGAATAATAATGTTATCCCCTCCGCTATCCAACACTTTCCATACTGTTGCAGTTGCTGGAGTGGGAATAGTAAATTATTCCCCTCTGCTATCCAACACTTTCCCTACTGTTGCATTCCCTGGAGTGGGAATAGTAAATTATTCCCCTCCACTATCCAACACTTTCCCTACTGTTGCAGTTGCTGGAGTTAGAATAGTAAATTATTCCCCTCCGCTATCAAACACTTTCCCTACTATTGCACTCCCTGGAGTGGGAATAGTAAATTATTCCCATCCGCTATCCAACACTTTCCCTACTGTTGCACTTGCTGGAGTGGGAATAGTAAATTATTCCCTCTGCTATCCAACACTTTCCCTACTGTTGCACTCGCTGGAGTGGGAATAGTAATTTTATCTCCTCCGCTATCCAACACTTTCCCTACTGTTGCACTCTGTGGAGTGGGAATAGTAAATTATTCCCTCCGCTATCCAACACTTTCCCTACTGTTGCACTTGCTGGAGTGGGAATAGTAAATTATTCCTCTCCGCTATCCAACACTTTCCCTACTGTTGCACTCCTTGGAGTGGGAATAGTAATTTTATGCCCTACGCTATCCAATATTTTCCCTACTGTTTTAGTTAATGTAGTGTAAAATGTTGTTTTAAAGATACATATTTATTTTAATATTTTATTTTATTATATATATAATTTATTTTTATATTTATCTTACAGGTTTATGTATATATATATATATATGTATTTATCATTTTTATTATGTTTGTAACGTTTTATAATTTAATAAAATAATTATTTATTAATATTAAGTAAATATATATATAATATTTTTCTTATATATTTATGTTTAATTTATTTTTATATTACATTTATTATTTATAATTTTTAACAATTTTAAATAATTCTAACTATGGGGGTCATTATGATAGCTGGCGATCCGCCAGCTATTTCCCACCTCCCGCAGGCCAATTCCCCCCCGCCATATTACGATGGTGGGGGGGAGCCCGGCGGATGGAAAGACCGTCCGCCAGTTTTCCGCCGGTCTGACAGGAGACCGGGCGGAAAAGGGCTCTAATATGGTGGCGGTGTCTGCAAGACACCGCCATCCATATTAGCATGCAGGCGGAGATGTGCCTTCCCATGGCGGCATTGCCGCCATGGAAAGGCATGTGGCCTTTGCCTTTGGGGGCCCGTAGCGGGCCCCCAGAAAGTTGGGGGGTGGGGGGTGCCCATGGGGGTACCTATGGTACCCCCCTGCATTGGCATGGACAAAGTGGCAGGCACCGCGCGGTGCCTGTCACTTTGTGCATGCCAATGCACAATGTATATTCCCAGCATTGTGTCGGGCGGTGCTGCGAGCACCGCCCGCCACAATGTTGGGAATAGGGCTTGCCACCGCCACGGTGGCATCCTAATTTCACGTGCGGGACCGCCGCACCCCTTGCGGACGGTCCCGCATTCCGTTGCGGTGGTGGGCGGACTTTGTCCGCCCGCCATCGTAATGATGCCCTTTGTTTTTATTAATTATATTTATTATGTAATTTATTTAATATTATTTTTAAGACATTTTAAAAAAACGATATTTTGAACAACGATATTTTAGTTTAGATATTTTTGGACTTACCTTTGTAGAGATAGGACGTCGATATTTTGTCCATCGATATTCTTGACACGATATTCTGGTAGGTCGATATTGTTGTCGTCGATATTATGTCAGTGATCCCCTGTAAATCATAGTGAAGTTACTACAATTTAACCCTGAAGATAACTTATGAAATCGATGATGCACCATCGCTGGCCACCTTCTTCCACCGCAAGATCGCAGACATCCACGACAGCTTCAACGCCACGACCGCCCCGACAACCACTGAGACCTCCGCCCCCACGACCACCATCCGCACCAACCGCCTGCTCTCCTGGACCAACATCAACAACAACGACACCATCAAGATCATGAACACCATCGACTCCGGATCTCTGTCAGACCCATGCCCACACCACATCTTCAACAAAGCCAGCACAGCCATCGCACCCCATCTCCGGAAAGTCATCAACACCTCCTTCGAGACAGCAACCTTCCCGGAGAGCTGGAAGCACGCCGAGATCAACGCCTTACTCAAGAAACCCAAGGCGGACCCCAAGGACCTCAAGAACTTCCGGCCCATCTCCCTGCTCCCATTCCCGGCAAAGGTCATTGGGAAGACCGTCAACAAACAACTGACCCGCTACTTCGAGGAGAACAACATCCTGGACCCTTCCCAGTCCGGGTTCCGCAGCAACCACAGCACCGAGACTGCCCTCATCGCCGCCACCGATGACATCAAGTCCCTGCTGGACAACGGAGAAATGGCGGCCCTCATCCTCCTGGACCTGTCAGCCGCCTTCGACACGGTCTGCCACCACACACTACGAACACGCCTCCACAATGCCGGGATCCAAGAGAAGGCCCTGGACTGGACCACCTCCTTCCTCTCTGGCAGAACACAGAGCATCCGCCTTCCCCCCTTCCGCTCCGAAGCCACCGAGATCATCTGCGTCGTACCCCAGGGCTCTTCCCTCAGCCCAACTCTGTTTAACATCGACATGGCACCGCTCGCCCACGTCGCCCGTCGGCACGACCTCAACATCATCTCCTACGCCGATGACACCCAGCTGATCCTCTCCCTCACCAAGGACCCCCACACCGCCAAAACCAACCTTCATGAAGGAATGAAGGCTGTCGCTGAATGGATGAGGAACAGCTGACTGAAGCTGAACTCGGACAAGACGGAGGTCCTCATCCTCGGATCCACCCCTTCGGCCTGGGACGACTCCTGGTGGCCGACCGCACTGGGAACCGCCCCAACACCCACCGACCACGCACGCAACCTAGGGGTCATCCTCGACTCCACCCTCTCCATGACTAAACAGGTCAACGCCGTCTCCCCGCCTGCTTCAACACCCTCCGCATGCTCCGCAGGATCTACAAGTGGATCCCCACTGAAACGAGAAGAACGGTCACCCAGGCCCTTGTCAGCAGCAGGTTGGACTACGGAAACGCCCTCTACGCAGGAGCCTCGGCCAAACTCCTGAGACGGCTCCAACGCATCCAGAACGCCTCTGCACGCCTGATCCTCGACATCCCTCGCCGCAGCCACATCACACCCCACCTGAGAGACCTGCACTGGCTCCCGGTCAACAAGAGGATAACCTTCAAGCTCCTCACCTACGCACACAAGGCACTCCACAACACCGGACCAACGTACCTCAACAGACGACTCAGCTTGTACACCCCCACCCGCCAGCTCCGCTCCGCCGACCTCGCCCTCGCCACTGTCCCCCGCTTCCGAAGAACGACCTCCGGTGGCAGATCGTTCTCCCACCTCGCCGCCAAGACCTGGAACACCCTCCCCATCCACCTACGGCAGACCCAAGACCTGCTGACCTTCAGAAAACTCCTCAAGACCTGGCTTTTCGAGCAGTAGCAGCATTCCCCACCCCAGCGCCTTGAGACCCTCACGGGTGAGTAGTGCGCTTTACAAATTATATGATTGATTGATTGATTGGAACAGTAGGAATCTGACTCGTCTAGACCAGCACTGTTGCAGAAGTTGACAACGAAAAAGCTCACATACAGGAACACAACGAGGGATGATGCCAGGGTGTGGAGCTAGGGTGTACAATTACCATTATCAAGTGCTCTGGGCTGTGGTGGGAGAGTATGGAACAGATGTTGGGAACTCAATAGAAACACAATAGACCACAGAGCTGAGTAGGAAGAGAGAGCAGCAGAACAATGTATGATGTGTACAGTATTAATGGGTCATGGCTATGATGTTGGCAAAGTGACAGTCTGGTGGTGATGTGGCAGATGAGTAATTCAGCAAGATACAGGATTATTAAAGCATCGGCATTTCCTAGGGTTCTTGTGCCATCGAGGTAGCATGCGGTGATGTGTTGAGAATGCTGTCTTGTATGACAGAAGACCAACAGACCTGGTCACTGTCTGTTAATGTAGACTGCAGCATGAATATAATTCCCTCTGCTTCCATTGAGACTCTTTTTCCTAAATGTAGACACAGGCATGCATGCTGCCCATCTACCATAACAGACCTCTTGAATTATCGAGGCCTTCTTCACGGCAGAGAATTCTTTGGTGTATATGTCAGTCAAGCTAGTTATTGGTCACCACCTAGAGAGGTTCTCAAGAAAGAAGTCCTACTGTAGGGGTATTTATAATGTATGGTTACTGTGATAACATTTTTGAAATTTGTGAAAAATGTGCAAAATCATGTGAAAATGATTTCTTATAATGAATGTTTCATATAATGCATAGAGTCATAGCCGATTAATTAATGACGTTGCAACTAAAATGAATTACCTAAGTCATTTGGAAGGGTAGATAATGAGACAAATAGTTTTAATGCATTTTAGGGTAAGACGCCATTTTTTATAATATGGATGTAGTTTCGGATGTTCTGTTCAACCTGCTCCTTCCCATTCCCACTGCAAAGCTATCTCTCCCCTTGTCTCTGCAGAACACCAAATAAATGACGTAAATGTGATAGTGATGTACTGCATTATTAGAAAGACCGTATTGTGAATGAAGCTTCCACCATGTACCCAATGTACAATTTTCAAGGACTTCCACTGGAAGTGTGAATTTAGATGTGCAGAATATATGAACCATTGTTGGTGGGATGTTTCATTTTGTGCTGATCATCTCGTGGTTCCTAAGGGAGAAGATTGAAGATTTTTATTACCTTAAAAAATGGTTTAGTTCTAATATCTCTTTAATTATGTAGATGTTTCTGATATGCGAATGCAACCCTAAGCATGATCATTTCATGCCGAATTTGCAGAATCTATTTTAGAAAGTGTGATTTGTGTATAGAAGTTCTTGGACTTTAAGCCATTGAAGTTTAGTCTTAGCTTCATTAGGCTGGTCCTTTTGGGGTTCTGGTGGGTTTTGTAGCCGTCATTAAGACTGCTGATACTGGAGACTTTATTTTCTATATCCATTTTTCTTAGGCTCTCTATGGGACGTGTCTATACTCTTTATAAGTCTGACACTTAGAAAACTTTCTTGATTTCTATTATCTAGGATCTAATAAGTTCTATGATTTTCCAATTATTTTGTATTTCTGTATTTTGAGCCTTTTCTGTACTAAAAATCTACTATTTACCTTATTTTGGCCTAGAACTCAGGGCCAGATGTATGACCCATTTTTGCGGTCGCAAACGGGAGATCGGGAGTCACTGACTTGCAAAATAGCATTTGCGACTCTCGCTATCCGGAAGGGGTGTCCCTTCCTAATAGCTAGTTTCAATGCCATGTACAATTGTTTTGCGACCGCACATGCGGTCGCAAAACAGTCGCAGTTTGCCACCTACTTCAAGTAGGTGGTAAACCACTCTCAAACGGGAAGGGGTCTCTAGGGGACCCCTTCCCCTTTGTGAGTGTGTGCAAAAATATTTTTTAAGAGCAGGCAGTGGTCCCAGGGACCACTGCCTGCCCTTAAAAAATGAAACTGAAAAGTTTCATTTTTCTTTTTTAAATGCATTCCGTTTTCCTTTAAGGAAAAGGGGCTGCATTTTTTTTAAAAACTGCTTTGTTTAAAAAGCAGTCACAGACATGGTGGTCTGCTAACCCCAGCAGGCCACCATCCCTGGGAGTGCTAGCCATTCCCAATGGGGTTGATAATTGCGCTTGCCTCATGAATATCGATGAGGCATGCAATTTGTGACCCCATTGGGAATCACAAACAGTGTCTAAGACACTGTTGTACATTCACTTTTGCGAGTCGCAATTCGACGCAATTTGCGACTCGCAAAAGTAAATGGTCGTACATCTGGCACTCAGTCCTTTACGCTTCCAATATTTAGTTTTGTTTAACTGTGCTAAACTTGTTATTTCTGATGAGGAGTGTGTTCTCTAACCGCTAGATCGACTGGAGATGCTAGAGTCGAATAATTTAGGTGTAATTTTGGGGTGCATAAATATTGGGGTTCAGATGATTATTGGGGTTTGGCTCCCATATTACTCCACACGTAGGTGGGAATTATGATTATTATTTTTTTTTAACCTATGTATGTTGCATGGAATCCAATTTAGGTATTTTCTATCCAGTTGCATGTGAGTTCCTATAATGCCCGGTTACTCACCGGTAATATTCATTACTCCGAGTCCTGGTCTTCCCGTCCCATTCCTTAACAGTGAGCAGCTAGTCTGCTCCCCAGAAACCCTATGCCTAGCAGAACTTTTTAGCACTTCCCCAATATGGCGCCACCTATCAGGCGACCATATAGGGGGAAGCGCGTCACACAACTTCCTGAGAATACCATAGAATCCCAGAAAACAAAAAACAATCACCACAAACAAAATCCCAGGGAGGGAGGGAAGGGCTCAGGAATGGGACGGGAAGACCAGGACTCAGAGTAATGAATATTACCGGTGAGTAACCGGGCATTACCTCCTCGTCCAGTCTTCCCGTCCCATTCCTTAACAGTGAGCCCATACCCAAGCACACGGTGATTGTAATAAGAAAGACCAGAAATTGAAGCAAAACAGGTCACTTTAATTAAAGGAAAGCAGTACAAATCAAACATCATGTACAGCAGACAAAACATGAGAGCCAAAGGCAGCCGAGGCTGCCATCCCCAACTGAAGATGGTAATGAGAAACAAACGTTTGGCGAGAGGCCCAAGTGGCAGCGTTACAAATGTCACGCAAGGAGGCACCCTTGAACATGGCCCAGGAGGAGGAGACACCCCGGGTAGACTGACCCTGCACTGAAGAAGGGAGAGGACAGTGAGCGGATTCATAAGCGGAAACCACAGCACATTTCACCCAACGAGACAAGGTGGATAAGGAAGGACGAAGCCCCTTCCCAGAGGTCCCGTAGGTAACAAACAACGAATCAACCTTACGAAAGGCACTGGAGCGATCCAAATAGATGCGGAGAGCCCGCAACACATCCAAAGAATGCAGAACCACCTCCTCCGGAGAGGAGGGGTCCGGAAAAAAAAGAGGGAGGACAATATCCTCCTGACAGTGAAAAGAAGATAAAACCTTGGGCAGAAAGAACTGACAAGGACGAAGAATCACCTTGTCCAAGCAGAAACGCAAAAAAGGGAGAAGCCATCAAAGCACCAATCTCACCAACCCTCCGACCAGAAGAAACTGCCACCAAAAAAACAACCTTAGCCGTAAGGAACTTAAGGTCCACAGAAAGCAAAGGTTCAAAGGGGGGCCCAGTCAAGGCCTGTAGAACAAGGGGAAGATCCCAGGCCGGGACAGGAGAGCGAGAAATAGGACGCTGAATCAAAAAACTACGCAGAAGGCGAGCCACCAAAGGGGAGACAGAAGACACATCAGAACCCCTAAAAGCAAGAATGACAGCCCATTGCGCACGGAGAGTCGAAACAGCGAGCCCCAGGACAAACCCATCACGCAAGAAGTCCAGCACCCGTACAGCCGCACAGGAGGAGGACAAAAGACCCTTCCCAAGGCACCAGGAGGAGAAGTTATTCCAATGACGGTCGTAAGACTTCAAGGTGGAAGGACGTCTAGACAACTGGATACTCCTGGCCACTTCGACAGAACAACCCTAGTCCAACAAATTCAACCTTTCAAGTGCCAGACCCCCAGCCGGAGGCAGCGCTGAGAGTACACACGGAGAAGAGGAGCCCGCAGAGGGGACGGCCAGAGGGGAAACTGCCAATGGGGGCACGCCGACAAGGCCAACAGAAGGGGAAACCAAGGCCGACGGGGCCACTCCGGCACCACCAGAAGAATCTCCGCCCGATCCAACCGAAGTTTCCGGAGGACCCGGGGGATCAATGCAAAAGGCGGGAAGGCAAACAGAAGACCCAGGGACCAAGGAACGGCGAAAGCGTTGATCGCCCAGGCCAGCCGAGAAGGAACAAGGCTGCAAAAATGGGGAAGAAGGGCCGACTCCTCCGAGGCAAACAGATCCAGCCAGGGAAGGCCGAACCGGAGGACGATCTGACGGAACAGAAGAGGGGACAGACACATCGTCCCAGAGGAAGGGAACACCCTGCTCAGAGAGACCGCAGGCCCATTCTCCGTCCCCGGAAGATACACCGCCGTCAGAGACAACAGATTGCGCTCGGCCCAAAGACCAATCGTCCTGGAGAGGAGAAACAGAGACCGGCACATGCCCCCTTGACGAGTGACATAAGCCCGAACAACCTGGTTGTCGGTCTGCACCGAGACAGCACGACCCAGAAGAAGAGGAGCAAACTACAGGAGAGCCAACCAAACCGCCCTCAACTCCTTCCAGTAAGACGACTGGCGAGACTCGAACAGGGACCACCGACCCTGAGCCTTGGAAGGACCCATGCCCGCCCCCCCATCCAATGGCACTGGCATCCGTCGACAACACCACCACAGCCGGAGGAGGAAGAAGGTCGAAGTCCAGGGAAAGAGACAGAGGGGACAACCACCATTGGAGAGCCTCCCGAATCCCCGGGGTGACAGGAATAAGAGCCTCGTAGTCCCGAGAGGCAGGATCCCAGTGGGCCAGAACGTGATGCAGGAGGGGATACAAATGCAGCCGGACCCAAGGGAGGAGATGCAGAGTGGAAGCCATCTCCCCCTGACTCCGCAACAAGAGCCGGGCAGACACCTGGGATTGGGACAGAACCCAAGAAAGGTGACGGAACAAAGTCAACTGATGATCCCTGGAAAGGAACACCATCCCCAGATCCATGCGGAACAGAGCCCCCAGGAACTTCAGAGACTGGGAGGGCAGCAGGGAGGACTTCCGGTGGTTGATGAGGAACCCAAAGGACCCCAGAAGACGACACACCTGGTCCACATCCGACAGAGCCTGAGAAAAAGAAGGAGAAACAATTAACCAATCGTCTAGATAGGGAAAAACCTGAAGGCCCCTGGAATGGAGAATACCCACCAGAGGGGCCAAGAGCTTCGTGAAAACCCTTGGCGCCGACGAAAGGCCGAAAGGAAGCACCCGGAACTGGAAGTGACGGGAACCAACAGCAAATCGGAAAAACTTCTGATCCACAGGATGGATAGGGATGTGCAGATAAGCATCCATCAGGTCCAGGGACGCAAGGAAGTTCCCCCTGAAGCACCAGATGCAGGATGGACAGCAAAGTCACCATCTTGAACGTACGTCTGGGAATGAAGAGATTGACCCCCTTGAGATCCAAGACAGGGCGAAAATCCGCCGTATCCTTCTTGGAGACCAGGAAGAGGATCGAATAACAACCTCCGCCCCGTTCCAGAGGAGGAACCTCCACGATAGCCGCCTTCTCCAACAGAAGGCGCACACCCTCCAGCAAGCACTCCCGTCGCAGAGGATGACGGGGCAGAGGGGTCATCCGGAAGACCGGGGGGGGGGAGGAGAACTCGATCCGATAACCCTCCGACACAGTTTGCACCGCCCAGGCATCCGGAACCTCCAACCATCGGTGTAGAAAAAGACGAAGGCGACCCCCAACCGGAAAAGGCAGACAGTCATTGTGCAGCGGAAGGAGCGGCGGCAGCACCACCGGCAGGGGCACGGGGCTTGGCACTTCCAGGGGTCCCCCGGCCACGACCCCTGCGAAGCACCCCGAGCAGAAGGCCCAAAGGCGCGCCGGTAGCCAAACCCACGCCCCCGAGAAGGAGGGCAGACAGGAGCCACAAGCTTGCGGTTTTCCGCTGACTGTTTGACCATGTCCTCCAGCTGGGGCCCGAACACCTTGGACCCCACAAAGGGCATCCGAAGCAGGACTGCCTTCTGAGAAGCCTCAGCCTTCCGGGAACGCATCCAGATATGACGCCGTGCAGCAATCGAAGCACCAGAAGCAGCCGCAGCGGCACTCAGATTGTCAAAAGAGATGAATGATAAATAGTGAACCTGCAACTCCATGAGGGCCAAGAGAGAGGAGGCATCCTCCCCATCCTGTAAAAGAAGAGCCAGGGCCTGGAAATCTTTGAGCAGGGACTGGACCATGTAATTGGAATAGGCCGTCGCCCTGACAGAAAAATTAGAAGCAGCGTAGGAACGCTTCACCGCCCCCTCAACACGTTTATCCACAGCGTCAGAAGGAAGGGCGTCATCAGACAGAACTAAACCCTGTGAGGAAAGACCAGCCATTAAATTGTCCACTTTGTCGGCCTGGGGAAATTCAGCAGCAAACCCCTCCAAAGGATAACGTCGGGACAAAAAGCGAGGGAAGGTGGACTTATCAACCTCCTTCCACTCATGATCCAGCACCTTGCGCACTGCACCATGCAAGGGGAAGGACTCCGGAGTCGGTTGGTGATACTGAGTAAAGAAGTCATCCTCCAGGACATCAGACACAGGAGGAGCGAACCCCAAATTATCACGCACATGGGAGAACAAATCAGAGAGCTCCGCACCCTAAACAAAACGCCCACGCACACACTCCTCCTCCTCAGGACCCAAATCGTCGGCAGGAGCGTCAGGTGGATCGACAGACCCATGAGGCACCTTGGCAGGAGGGCCAGCCGCTTCCCGAGCCCGGGAAGCAGCAGAAACAGCCTCATTAATAATGAGGCGCAGGGCATCCAAAGTTGGAGCAGCAGAGCCCTGGTCCATGGCAGCGAAAACAAGCAAGACAAGGCACCATAACAACCAGCAAAAGGTCGGGGAACAACTGAAAAAAGACCCGCTTATAAAGAAACGAAGTCCCGAGGCACCCGACCTCTCGCTCAACCAACAAAGGGGGCGGATGCTGAAAAGGAGAGCCCGGCTGCCGGAAAAACCCATAGGGAGACAGTGAACCCATGAGGACGCTCCGCGCCGCGAGGAACCACAGAAGACTCGCGCCCGCTATAGCTATAGCAGGGCGTGACGGGAGTGTCTGAAGAGGAGCGGCCGCTACAGCACGCCGCTGACAACCCCAAGCGAGGAAAACAGGTACAAGCGGCCGCTAGAGCGGGCCGCGCAAACCAAACATCCAGGACAGCAGACACAGGTACAACAGAACAAGGCAGCCGCTACAGCAGACAAAAGAAAAAACAAAAACAGGAACGATACACTTACCGGACCCACGTCCTGCTAGGCAAAGGGAAAACTGCGAAGGCAGAAAAAAACCGAACAGGAAGTTGTGTGACACGCTTCCCCCTATATGGTCGCCTGATAGGTGGCGCCATATTGGGGGAAGTGCTAAAAAGTTCTGCTAGGTATAGGGTTTCTGGGGAGCAGACTAGCTGCTCACTGTTAAGGAATGGGACGGGAAGACTGGACGAGGAGGTAATGTCTCAGAATATACCCTGAAGCTGATGAAGCTCGTACTACTACTATTAGATATCAGTCGTTGCTCCTTTAGTCTGAACCAGGAATATCACCCCCTACTGGAAACAGCACATCCTACACCACCGCAAACAGCTTGCGGGGCTCCTCATTTAGGGTGCAGTACTTATATTGCCTATTTAACATCATGTCACCATAATAGGAACACAGAGAAAATATAAGCCTACTTCCAGAAATCGGGACAGCATATAAATGAATTAATTCCATAGCAGATGAGCGTTCAGCAGCCAGTGAGAATCCCGTACTGTTTATTAGCCATTAGTTTGCGAAATCCACACAAACAGCAATCATTTCACCTCTTTTGAACATAATTTCCAATGTATTCACCAGCTCCGCCATCACACTTAGCGGGAGTCCTATAAAACACTGCGCTAATCCGTATTTTTCCTTCACTCTTCTTGTATGCAAAAATGCCCGCGGATAATTTCTCCATGATTGTCAGATTTGGGGGAGCGAGTTAAAAAACATGACTTTTCTGAGTGGGAGGCTCCGAGGAAGACAGATGGCTCTTACAACAGATCTTTGCATTACAAATAAGCGGGTGGGAGATCAGGCCACTGGGGGGTCTTCGGCTCTTTTTCATTCCAGGCAGGTGTCCTTCATATAGAGGTAATCTTTAAGGCATTTTCCACTTCAGGAACACAGGCAAGTTGCGCGAGCATGTGCTTTCCCCTTCGGGGTACTTGCAGCTCAATCAGCTCTAATATTTCCCGCTGCCTCCTCGGGAGTGAGGGATAATGGCGCTTCCCTCGAGAGCGCAGATAAAATGAGGCAGCGAACACGACGAAGATGAGGCTTGACACACATACAGGAAAATTCTACGTTTGATCACTTCTGGCGGAAAATGTCTCACTTAAGAACAGTTGCTAGCGTACCTCGCTTACAGTGTTTTACTCAAATAGATAGCTTTTTTTTTGCATTTAACCTTTTTTTTCTGGCGCGCTTTTAACAAAAGCTTTTATAGAAAGCTTGCATATTCACTGCAGAGTGACATTAAAACTGGTTCACTGCTTATTAAATCATTCGGAATGTGCGATGACGCAGATATATTTTTTTCAATTTCTTTCAATTGTTACTGCTCCTCATGGGCCAGATTATTACCAGAGTCAATTTGCAACGATAGGCTCTGCCTGCCTTTGCATTCCCGGGGTCTCCTGGGTTTTTTGTAGGGAGAGATATCCATTGTGACTGTTGAATCAATAACCTTCTCAGATAATATCACTTTGAGAATCATAATCTGATTACCTCGTGAATCTCTCAGATTGTTGATACCAATTGGAATGCCCTGGGAAGTCATGATGTGTTCATTGGGGCCTCACGCGGCTAATCCTACTGCTTGACAATGCGCTCACAACATGGCTCCCTGGATTGCCAGACCTAAATTGCATGTCATGAATGATTACGGTCATGGTTAGTGTGTGCTGACCTTTCACCGCAAAGTCGAAGCGTGCTAGGTGAAGTGAATGCACGTGCGCCAACTACAGAGAGTCCAATGGTTTGATTGGATTGAACTACCCCCCCCCCCCTTTATCTGCTCAAAGCAATATGAACTGTAGTGAGGAGGGTGATGGCAAATGGCTATTGAAACTGTAGATGCTGCATGTCAGAAAAAGGCGTGACCATGTTCTACAGTAATGCAACAAAAACAGCGGCGGTTTATTTATTGGGTGGGGGGCGTTGCCCCCATTTGTTTTGTCGTCCCCATTGATGTTTACGGTGTAAAATAGTTTTCATTCCTTTTTCTTGTTGTTTTTTTTAGCAAACTTTGCCTTTCATTACAGGAGAAGTCGCATCACGTGGTTGGTGGAGGGCCTGGATGATCGACAGGTTAGCTACCGTCCTCCTTGGGGTGAAGTGCACATGTCGGGTTGGACGGGTGCCTTGCTCTGTCCAGCCCAACATGCACACTTGATCCCTCACCTACCTGCACAATTGTAGGAGCCTGGTGGATTGCTGCCACAGCTCTGAGGGGTATATTCACAAGAACGTGTGATAACTACCACAAGAGTAGCGTAACGCAACTTTCAATATCGCAGCCTAGCGCGGGAAAATAACCCAGTGTCAACGTGGAATTCACAACAAGGCGGTAGCATGCGATAGTCACCAGATAACGCATCAAATGTCAGCGTGAAAATCAACGCCACGCCGAAAAAATGCGAAACTCGAACGCGAGAATTCATGCGATGAGGCCAATCGCGGTACAAAAAGTAGCGAAAAGCAGCCTCAGGCCTGCATAATCCCACGCGTCTGGCGGGAAATTGCACCATAAAAACCACAGAAACAACACACCAGAAACAAGCCAAAGCACGTAGCAACATGGATGCACCCTGACCCAGCGCAGAGGTCAACGCGAACCGCACAACCCCCACAGACCACCAGCAAGGAACAACTGGGTCAGGGAAGGCCAAGGAGAAAAGGGAGAGGAAGACGGGGTGCAGACCGCAGGAAAACAAGACTAGCGCCACTAGTGACAGAACACTACCAGCAACTGACCCACAAGCAGACCACCTGGAATGCAGTCGGAGTGCCCAGGAGGCCTATCCAGGAGGCCAAGAGGCGCCAGCAGGACATGGCAACCTAAGCCAGGTACAAACCCGCTGCCAACAGGAAGGCAGCAACAGCGACAGGAGGTGGCAGTCCAGCGCCACAGGAGGAGCTGGAGGAAACCCAGGCCACAGTCATCAGTGTGGAGACGGTGCAAGGAGTAGGGAGTACGGACACAGCTCGAGAGGACCTGACACAACATCAACAGGGTGAGGATCCAACAGGGACTGGGGGGACGGGGGTGATGGGCACAATGCCACACATGCACAATGAGGTGTAGCACACTGCACACCCACAATTACCCAGGGACATGTCCCCCATCCCCGTGGTACACTGCAGCACACACACATAGCAATCACAGCACATACCATGACAATGTGGCACAAAGTGCAACACCCACACTGCACAACAGGGGACACAACTGGGTCCGCCCAGGCGCAGAAACAGAACAATCACATTGGACAGAGCAGGGAACTGTGAGATGCATATCTACCCCTACAACTCTACATCAGCCATGTAGGCCAAATGTACACTGTCCCAACTCAAATAGCCACCACCGCCCAAACAGTCACAATGTACATTGTCACACAGTCTGCATGTCGACAAGAACAAGGCGCCAACACAATGCCAACATGCACCTCCCCTTCACAATGCAGAGGGACAAACAACACCTCCAGCAGGTCAGAACAGACAACCCATCAGTGATGCCCGAGACGAACACCACACCCCCGACACCGACGCCCTACAACAGCCCATGGATATCCCACACAACCCACCACCAGGACCAGGGCAGACAAGCTACTCAGAGGAGAACCCAGCCCCTGAAACAGACCACACAGCATGAAGCACCCGCAATCACGGCTGCCTCACAACACTTCACCGACCCACACATGGCACCCCAATGCCAGGTGGCAGAACGCCAAAAGGAGGTGGCCCAACAGGTGAGGGTGTTGCCTAACCCATGGAATGCGAACTAGAACACATACGTGGGTGTCCAATACCCTTCAGGGACCACCTACACCCCACAAAGGAGACCCATACTTCCATAGAGACACATGCAGATGCACATACCCAGTACAGAACCACGCCCAGGGGCACGCACATATCAGTCACACACCCACGTTGGCTCTGCGTACGACGGCACAGTCCACTCCCCTTACGAATTGAGTGGGTGACGACAAAGCTACATGTCCAGGTTCTAGCTCGCTGCCTGCGGTGACATGTCTGCGTCCACTGTACACAGCACAATGTGATGTCGTAGGGCCCAGGGCCCCCATGCATACAACAAGACCACAGGGACACATGCACATATCATGTTGAACTGGCTACGGGCACGTGCGCCCGGCCCCTTTATTGGCAGGGCCACATGTACAGTGACGCCTGTGCTGGATGTGTGTGGGGTGAGTATAAGCCAGCCCGCACGGAGTGCTTGGTGCTGGCAACAACCTGAACAGTGGGCACCAGTGTAATGGAAACAGAAAACACCAGCATAACAGAGTCAACTGCAGAGCAACATGGAGGGATCCGGAGTAAGGACAGAGGTCACCCAATATTCAGTCAGGAGGTTCTGTGAGTTGTATTGCACTGAGGTAGGGGCACTAGAGAAGAGCTCACTCATGTGAAGAAATTTCTAGGATTGTGTCCCTTCGGGTTAGTCCTGATGCAGATGCAGTGGAGTGTGTTATACCTGCATCAACTTCCTCATCAACGTCCCAGGTCTCCCACACTGCCTGAGGTGACAGTTGCATCCGCCGTCCACAGCGCAATACCCAGTATTAGATCCGGGTGTGTAGCTTGAATACCACCACCAGTCTGCATTCCTGCCTTGGGGCTGTTGCCTCCAGCCCTCCCATTGTCTGTGCCTTCTCCCGTCAGCACACTTGACACATCCTCCTCATCATGGTCCCAGGTCTTCCCCACTGCATGAGGTGACATTGCTGCGCAACCTCACAACAGCACAAAACTCAATCAGTAACAGACAATGGCTTGCGGTGCACTGAGTCACTGGCACCTGGAGTGCTGAGCAGGGTATCAGGCCGATGATGGCATCCACGACAGGTCTGAGCAGCTCCGTAGGTCTGTCAGGACCACCGTTTCGACTCTGGCAGATGGCGGTTGGAGGTGGTCCTTGCGGTGGTGGCGTGTGCCTCCTGCGGTGATGCGACGTACGGGCTGGTCAAGACTCAATGCTTTGTGTGGGCCCTGGTGGCCCGCAGTTGAGGCCGGAGGATGCGGACAGCGCAGGGCCACAGACACATGGCGTTGATGACCCCAAGACCATCGCTACAGAGGCCATTCAATGTCTCAGAAGAAGGGGTCCCAGGCCTGAGCAGCACAGAGTTAGTGGCCCCGGAAGCACTGCGGCCGGCACAGGCACCCAGCCACGGGACGGTGACTTGCGGTGCAGTCAGATGGGCCATGCTGAGCAGGTCCTAATCAATGTCCGAGGTGTATGTTGCGGAGGGTTTCGGAGGACAGTGGAAGGTGTCCTCCAGGGCATGATGCGGAAGGTCTGATGTTATCTGGAAGCAGCAAATGGAGGAGTGGAAAGCGCAACCCTCGTTTTCACCAACAATTCGGTATCAGCTACATGAGGATGAAAACTAGCCCCTAGTCCATAGACTCAAACGCCACCAATGTGCGACCAGTGAGTGTCCATGAATGTCGGGGAACACACTTAGTGGCACAGGTGCTGTGAGGGGATGCAGTCTGCGATGATGCCGGTACCCAGATGTGAACTCCAACATTGCCAAATCAAGACTCTGTGACCTACTGGACCGCAGTGTAGGCCGGAGGCAGCAGTCAGCATGGACCCACAGACACGTGTCATGTGCTTGTGATGCATTCGTTTGCTTCACTGATAGCAGGGAGTTTAGTGATATCACCCCTGCAGTAGACATCTGGTCACTGCCATTCATGACTCAGGACACAGTTTCACATATGGGACCTACTGGTCCGAAGAGTAGGCCTAAGGCGGCAGTGGAGTACGTCAACGAGAAAGGAATAAAGCGGGCCTGTGTCGTGGAGGCCGTGATGGTCTGAGGTGGGTGCCAAGGTCACGGAACTCGGGCTTGGAACTTGCGCAGGCACGTGGTGGGCCCTCCTTGACACACGCCGGTGTCGGCGGGTGATCAGTGTGGCCTGGCTGCGCAGGGGCGGGCCTGACGGGTTCGTGGTCCAGCGTGCCAGGGTCCGGCAGGCGCACAGCATCGCTGGCAACTCCGCTCACGAGGACGGCGTCGGCCTCGTGGCGGGGTGGGAGGCGTCGCCCTGGCAGAGATGTGGGTCTTTCTGGAAGAGGACCACGCCCAGGCCTACGTGCTTTTTATTCACACCCCTACGCTGGCGTGGCGTACACCGGGCCATCCCACTCCGGTGACGCTTAGGGGGGGCGTAACAGGCAACATTTCCGCGAGGTCCCCCACTGGCTGGGGTGACATGGTTGCATCCACTGTCCACTACACTCCATACACCAGCGGTGTATGTCGCCATGGATAGGGGTGTGTTCTGCATACTGCGGTGTGTCCAGCACATCTCCGCCACCCATGGCATTGTGTACTTTCCCAATCATGGTTCTACTGCATCCTTCACACATGCCTGGTTGCCACCTCTCCCCACATTCGGCTATTATGTGGCTGAGGTGCCATGCCGTTGCTGGCTCATGTTCAGGGCTTGCCCATGTGGACATTGTAAGTTGTTCTGTCGTGTCTGGTGGTTGGGCATATTGTTGTGCCTGTTGTATGTGATTTTGTGACGTGTGCATTGCCAGAGTTGTGAGTTGCATGGTTGTGGAGTTGAGGTGTGTGGGGTGTTCATTTGGATATTGCCAAGGGGCTGTGCATTTCCCTTGTTGCCATCCTGGGAATGCTGGTTGATGATGGACTGTCGGAGGATGAAGGTATCATGCACACTGGCTGTGTATTTGAAGGCGACATTGTTGGGGGTTCCACGGTGTTCTGTTGTTGCCTGCACATTGATGTGAGAGGTGTGCTTCCTGTTGCGGTGATTGTGTGCTGTGTCACCAGGGGGCACAGGTAGTACATGTGTGCTGTGTATTGCCCCCGACACGTGTGTGCATCCTGCTTGGGCGTATGGTCCTTGCTTGGTCTCCAGCGGATCCTGCGCATTGTGTTGTATGTATGGGGACTGGGGTGCCAGGGTGATGGTGATGTCCAGGACAGGTTGGATGTGGCTGGCTGTGAGACTCCTCCGACTCTGGTGGGTGTTGGTTGGGGGGTACCAGGGGCTAACAGGTGCAGTCAAGCCAGCAGCTTTGTGTGGGGTGGGATGTTGGTTGTCCGCCGTGTTGGTGCCGTAGGCCTGTTAAGCGATGATGGTCAGGATGCGTAGGATGTTTGTCACTTTCAGCCTGTAGTGGACGGTGACATTGTCAGATATTGGGTCTGTGAGGCTGGTAAGCTTCCTAGGGGTCCGCTGTCTTTGTCTGCGCTGCGTCTGTGGTGGTCCATGGGGGGGGGGTTCTGGGTGTGAGTTGGGGTCCTGGGGTGGTGGCGGTGGGTGTTGTGGCCATCTTGGGTATCTGGGCCGCATGATGAGTGGCTCCATGGCATCTGTTGCCCTTCGGTTGTGGCCCTGGGCTGTGCTCCCTTTTGTGGTGCTGGCTGCCGTCCGACTTTACACCAGGTCAGGGCAGGTGTAGATTTCCTGGTGCTAACACGCCTTATTGCCTGTTTTGTGTTTTTATCGCTGATGTGGCTGGTCGTTGTGAATGTTAAGGTGTGATGTTGTCGCGCCTTTTGGCACGGGAATGCCCACTCTGCATCTCATTAGCGATAGTTCGCGGGTCCTCTGTGGCGATGTTTTTTGCGGCTGCTATCGCGGGTAAACTGGTGCTGTGGGCTGTTGACACCGGCTTGTGAATGGGGAGGTAAATTTATCACGACTTTGGCTGCAATAAAATGCCGTTAATTCGGCGATAGCTCCTTGTGAATATGCCCCTGAGTTTCCTAAGTAGCGCTGGCAGCGCCTGACCGAGCCAATCCTCGCGCTGTTCTCATGCTGTTCCCTAACATAAACAGCAACGGAGCAGCGTCTAGACTGTCTCAGGAGTCGTGGGTGGGATCGAGCTCTGAGCTGGTGGTCTCAAGTCTCATTCAAGTCTGGGGTAAAGTCACTAGTCCGAGGAGTGTTCTTCTGAGGACCTGTACCAGACGGCGAGTCACTTGTGTGCGTCGTGCAAGGTATGCCTCACTACTAAATAACATTGGCACATTGATCGGAAGCTGCCTGTCAAGCGGTCCTGAAGGATTCCTTTTCCGTGCAATTTCCGGCCTCATCAAAGATGTATGTGGCCCATACTTGAGTACAGTGTCAGTCAGAGAGTCAGAATGGGGAAAAGGGGGCCTGGGGCAATGCCACCATGAAGCGCGCGCTTGTCCCCTATTTAAAAGCACCACCCTGGTCTGGGCTGTAAATATCACACACCCCGATCGTAGGGTGCTGAAGAAAGTCGTAGACGCTAACTTCAGTGAAAATGATACATTGAAATCCACACAGACCACAGGATCCAGCCATTTACTGAATTTGGGGTTTTCAGATTATGACGCTGTTGAGCACAGTTGCACAGTGCCACCCTGATGCCAGCAAACAAGCTCCGACCTTACCTTTTGCATAGTGCCGCACGGATATCAGTAAACACGTGGCATTCCTTACCTCTAACAGTGCCCCTTGCCATGGCAGAAACAATGTGCACCCCCTCTGGTACATATAAGAAGGTACTTCCTCTAACTCCCACACAGCACCCCCTCTGATGCAGTTAAACAAAGTGTGCCATTAAACGAGTTGCCCCCACCTTCCTCTCGCATTGTACCCCCTATGCTAATAAACAAGGCCCTTTCTTACGTCTTGCAGTAAACAAGCTGTGTTCCTCTGCACTGTCATTTCCAATCTAGGCCCCCGTCTGACGTTACCGTGCCCCGCAGCCCCATAACTGATAGCTTGCATGTACTTCTTCCCTGGGAGTGCGTTTGTCAGGTAAATATTGTGTGAATGGGATAGAACCGCCATGAAGAGGTTAAATGTGTAAAGGGGCACTGGGAGAAGGGGTTATCTCATAAACCCCCTTCTACTGCCAGCCAATGTACCTGTTCCTTTTTACCGAATTTAGTGGGGGACATGTCATGATAATCAGTCAGCTGCACGACCGCTGCAGAGATGTTTGCGTGACTTACAGGTCATGTGTTTTTTTATATCCCTGCAGGGCCGACTGGGCCTTTCACCCTTCAGAGTACAAGCTTATTTGGAACCATTGAGTTGCGTGATATCATCTGCATTTAAGCACCTGGAGGAACCTCGTTTTGGGTGTGTTTTTGTGTAAGCGGCGAGTGTAGGCGAGCGCAAGCAAGAGTTGATGTTCCCAAGTGTGATTTTTAAGCCCTAGGACGGCACCTGGTGAGATTTTCTCAATGCTGGCGGTCGCGGGTAGTCGAGACCGTTCGCGGTGATAAATGAGAAAATCTACTCGAGCGGCAGCAAAGAAGCAGCGCCCTCTGTCGCGCCTGTGGTGCTGTTCGTGCTGATTTTGCAGTGCAGAACAAGCATCTGGTGCAAAAAAAACCTCGACATGCCAATTCTGTCCGCTCGCAGAACTCAGCGGAATCATGCAGAGTTTTTATGTAACTCCACGGAATTACATGGAGGGAAATCCGCAAATTCCACCCACCCCTAATAATAATCTGAATATACACATGTGTTTTATGTATGCAATTCACAGATGCTAAAAGCAACACGCATCAAAATTCACTACATTTACGTTATGTACAAAACACATGCCTTCATAATGCAAACATAAAGGTAAGTAACAAACAGGTGCGAAAGTGGATATAATCGAGCTGTGTAATAGGATCGCCCAAAGACATGTTATGCAACTTAGGTGTACAACAATAATGTAGTACCTAACACTTCTCAACCTTTTAAAGTAGCATGCAGGTGACACAAACTGTTTTGGTGGGAGACCCCTGATTTTTGTTACCCGATTATGACATTAATTTTCCTTTCAGCAGTGAATACTTAAAGCACACTGCAAAAGATTATTTAGGTGAATGGATGGCTTATTTAGCAAAGTGATACTATTTAAATATTGCACTGCACTCTTCTTTCAGCCGTAAAATGTTCTATCAGCCTGCGGAGGGATATTTCAATGTGTTATACGTTCATCAGAGAACAAAGGGGCCAGGGCAGGACTGGCCGTAGCGGGCACCGGGCGTTTCCCGGTGGGCCGCCAGGGTGAGTGCCGGTTTTGGGCCCCTGGGGGCTGTTTATGTTACCGGGGGCCTGCAATATCGCCCCCCGGTAACAAAATCGGCCGCAACCGGCCCCTGCAAACAGCTTGGCCGCACCCCCTCAGCCCCCCCAGGCAGGCCGGCCGAGCAGTTTGCCAGGGCCGGTTTCGGTTACCAGTCTGGCCCTGAAAGGGGCACTCATGAGGTCACGGTTTGAGTTGTGACAGGGGGGGCTAAGTTGGGCACATAAGTTTTGTTTTTATGACATCTGTTAATTACAGTCCATCAAGACATAATTTATTCACAACCGCTGCTACCAGTAATATGGGTGGAAAAATTAGGATGATGGGTGATTTGAGAGGTATAGTACCTTCTTGTATATTCAAAAAACATTGGCTATGCCTGGTTTTACATGTATGTGAGGACATAACACCCAAATGGACCAATTGCATTGTATTGAAAGTTCACAAAATACACCACGTCACGCAGTATTCACGTGATAAATATAGCTAAGCTTGGCATATAAGAAGGTACTGTACAAAGTTAAGAAACGTAAAGGGCAAAAGTTTGAAATTTGTGCACTATCCTTGCATTGTTAAATTATGTGTACATTATTCTTCATGGGTATTTATTGAATGGAATAACAGGTGTATAGCCAACATACACGAATGCCATACTTTTATGAACATTCTTTGTGCAATGCATGCATTCTCTTAAAAAGTCTTAACTTAATTGTTTCAAAATGGCAGACATTCATTTCCAGGTCACCGGGATACAGCCATCATTGGATATTACATAAGGATTTGTATTGTTCTTTCCTTTGTGTTGTAACATTTGAGGATGTGTCTTCCAGCTGTCAATGCTCCTTGCATATGAGCCTCTTGTTTTCTGATTTCTGACCGTGATCCCTGTTTTGTCTCGAAATTAGAAGCTTTATGCTTTTTTTGTTCTTCAGAGGATTTTTATGCCTTATGCTTTTCCTCTTTATCAGAGTTCCAGCTCTAAATTGTTTAAAGATATTCTTCATCTCTTCATATACGTACTTCACCTAATTTTCCATCGTAGTCTCTCCAGGAATTTAGGAGGAGGACAGAAGGGTGATGTGTAAGGAATGTCACTCTTGTCACCTTCAAACCGAAGGAAGAAGATAGAGAGGAGGGAAGTATAGCCAGATGCTAACATCTGAGTCACCGACAATGCAGTGACAACAGTGCCACCGGCATACCTGGCTCAAAAACCAACCACTCCACACAACTAACGTAATACAAGGAGTCATGACAACACCAAATCAAACAAAGACATGAAAAAGGGGCCAAATGGCGGAATGCCATACTCTTGGAGCTAAGAAGCACAGTAGCATGTGTATTGGATAGTCCTCTGGATTTCAGAGCCTTCATGAAGAGGGTGAAGAGGTCAAGTTTCCTTTGGCAACCAAATAACACATGAGCAAGCACCAAGGAACGATGCTCCACCACCTTCTTAACAGCAACTTGCTTCTGTGGATGGAGGCGGAGATCGTGATTACTGAAGGCAAAGGTAAGCTTGCACATCGTTTATATTGGGCTGTGTCCCTATAGTGGGAATAGAAGCGTCAGATTTCTGGCCTTTACTTGGGCTTCTATTAATTCTCACTATCTAATAGAGTTGTGTACCTTTCGTACCTTAGCTGTGTGCAGTTAAGCAAAAGGAAACATGACTGCTAAAAAGCTCAGACGTCAATTCATCGGAATGCAAAGGCACCCAGTAGTGTCACGAATAAGAGGTCGCCAAAAATCTTTACATATCGGCTCTTTAGATGATTTTCCTTCTATTGCTGAATTTTTTCCAAAATTAAAATCAACTGCAATGTAATAATCAAATTCTTGAACAAGTAAAAACCTGAAGATGTCTCTCTTTATAGCAAATTCCATGTAAACAGACGTAGTTGTGGCATCCTGGCAAAAGCCTCCATTAAAATTAGTTTGACAAAAAAGCATCATCCCTTGAAAACACGCCCAACAATACTAGGATCATCAAGGAGAATCAGCCAATCTTGCTTCCTCTGGATTACGCTTTACCTAACCTAGACCTGAGCACACTACCGCAGACAAGGAGGAGCAAAACTCCGAAAGAGACACAGAAGTTTTTTAACAGCACCTTCAGTGATGAGCCTGCCTGCATGGACGATCTATCTTGTTTGCCTGATTTGCCTGTAAGCAACTCTTTTACCCTACAGAGGATTATTTGCAATTATATGAGGCTCTCCATGCTCTTAAAAGAATGTTAGTAAATTCAGACCACACCTTGGAGATTTAAATGGCAATTTTGAACTTTCTTACTTTGAAAAAAGATACTCCTGCCTCCTCACAGGCATGCAAGGAACTTAGACCAGGAGGTCAAACAGGGGCCTTGAGTAAGGAAAACAATTTAGAAAAGAAGGACCTAAAGCAAAGAAAGTCAAGGGCAACTCAAACAGGGAATGTGTGTGTGAGTCACAAAAATAAGCAGGAATCCAAGAGTTCAGGAATTGTCATCTCTTTGAATAAGTTGTTTTCTGAAGAGACACAAGATCCCCAACCATTATTAAACACAATTTCCCCTCTCAATTGCCCTCTGTTTAAAAACAACCAGCTCTTGGGTCTAGGGAAGATAGGTATAATGGTGCAGTAGAATTAGAACCAAATATAACAGTAATCCTAGCTGAAGAATAGGCCAATAAAAGAACTCGAGCAAAGAAAATAAATAAAGCATAGAATCATTAAAAAAGGAGCAAAAAAGATAAGATTCAGTTTAAAGTAAGATGACAAAGCAAATAATGCAACTATTATCCCTACTTCTGTAAAATCAAATACAAGTGAGGACATGGAATTTGCTTTGGTTCCACCTCTTGACACCCTTAAGGGTGGAGGTTGGCTATTAATTTGTCATGCTCCATAATTTAAAGTCACTCTCTTAGCGCCAGAGGAAACAGCGCCTCGATCTGAAGACTGTGTACTCCTACTTAATTCTAAGAAAAGGAGCACATCAGTAGTAAATTGAAACCCACTTCATTTCTCACCAATCATTGAAATTACAGATCTCTTTCCCATTGTTAACAGTCCTTTAAAAAAAAAAGACTTAAGGATTCTCGAGCTCTTGCTTATACCTCCTCAACTCCAATCCCTTTCCTCGGCTTAACTAAAATGTGTCTATTTTCCTATAAAACGTGATTTCTTTACAGACCCGGTTCAATTCTGGTCAATTTTAGACCTTTGTTTTTTGGAGGAATGTGATACTTTACAAAAGAATGGCTTTGATGTACATAGTATCTCTAATTCTAATTTAAAAATCCTTCATAGTCATCAATCCAATGCAGGAATACTTAGGCAGGTTCCTCAAGTTAATTTAACCAATCACACAAATAACATGGGTCAGCTCGATTACTTTATTATACATGTTAGCTCAAATGGTAGGCAAATTAGAAACCAAGAGCAACACTCCATCCAAGCAAAAGTGAGTAGGAATCTTGATCTTGGATTGCTGGCCCAATCAATAAAAATAAATAAAATAAATGAACTGAATATTACACTTCTTACCTGCTGGAACTCTTCTAAGGAAAAAAGCATAACTCCATCGACTAGTTCGAAAAGATTTTAGCTGAAGTAACAAATTAGTTAAGGAAAGCCCATAAGCTGCTAAAAAGAAGGAAACAGTACCAAGCAATGCCCAAGCTACAAAACTCTCTATGGAAACAAATACTCTAATTCACTCTCAATTTGTTGAATACTCTGCTTTCAGAAATAAAGAAATTCAAGTACTTCAGAAAATAAGAAAAAGGATCTTCATACCCCAAAAAGAATTGGTTTGAATTGCAGCGGGCAGCACAAAATAAAAACCCAAAGCAGTTTTGGAGGTAATATGGCAATGCATAGTGAAACTGTAAAAGCTTTGCCTGCTGTTTCAAAACCAAGACTGGTTTGGATTGAAGATATCTCAAACCTTTATAGGGAAAATTCGACTTCAGAAACTTACAAAGGATCCTTAACATTCATACAAACTAGAATGATCTATTCAGAGGAATTATTTCCTCCAACATGTAGCCAGATAGAGGCGTATATTAAAAGACCAAGAACTTTTCAGCAATGGGCCCTGTTGAAATCCCAGTAAAAGTTCTAAAAAAGGATCCTGTGGCATGGAGTAAACTCTTAACTGTGCCTTTTAAATACTGCTACTGAACAGGCCACGTTTTCACTCCTGGAAAGGCAGTATAATAATACCTTTCCATGAGAAAGACTCCCGTACTATCCCTAACAAGTTTTTATCAGATTGCCCTCCTTGACGCCACAGGAAAGATCTATGCTGCAAGTGCCATGGAGCAGCTCCAGGACTGGGCCCTTGAAAAAAGAATAATCCCAAAAGAACGCCTGGTTTTAGGGCTAAACATCCAGTTAATGATGATATAGCCATTGTCCATACTATGATTGATAAGAATGTTGTCACACAGGCACAGTCACAGATTCTGTGAACTGCTTTTAAAGACTTTTTTACAGATTTTGACAATGTGGACAGGCCAACCATATGGAAAAAAACTACTCACACGTACATTCCTTTAAATCTCCTAAGAGTGATTATAACACTCTATTCTTCCACATGGAGTATTGATGAGTGGTATTCAAGACTTAACCCCTACAATTTATACAAAGAATGGCTTTTCTTGCATAACTTACCAGCTCAATTTGTAAATATCAGAAATTTTCCTCCAAGTATTGCAGCTTAGATTTGCATGTGCTAATGTATGGAGATGATTTGGTTTTATTAGATTTAACCCCGAAATTTGTGTGCCCTAAATACGTATGCGAAGAAGAATTTTTAAAATAAGAATATATCTAAAACTGAGATCTTGACCTTCAAGGGAAGAAAATACTGCCACCCCTTTTCTCAGAAGTTAGGTGGAAACACACTAGAAACAGTAAAAACGTACACATTTTTTGGTAGAGTGTTCCTCCGGAGTTTAGATCATAAACTACAACTCTCTCATCATTTAGGGGACATGGCTTTTCCGTAGGTTGATATTTTAAATATATTTTATGTAGTTTCTGGAAGAAGACATTTTAAATATTTATTGTAAATTTATAGAATAAAAATCCCATCGATTCTTATATATGCACTTGAATACATTCCATTCAGCACCTGGTTATCATTAAACCTGCATGAGAGGAAGGTCCTGCAAAAGTTAACTATAGTAACCCAACCAACTCTTGCCCAGGCATTGCGTTTGTAACTTGCACTAATGAGTTCTTTTGCTTCTGCAATGGAACATGGGCAGCCTTAGAGACCTATTAACGCAGGACATTTTTGCTGTTCCCAAGATAAACTCCACTTTCTCTAGAAACCTTTAGTTTGCTTTAGGAAAACTGGATTTAGAATACTTGCAATTGTAGACTAATGGGCAAATTAGAATTTTCTTAAAAATGCAATTCCAAGATTCAGTTTTTCTGATGACTATTCCTATTGTAAGAAACAGAACTTCTTTAAGTCATTTTTAGAAGTCACAGGGTGTAGGTGTCCACAAAAGTATGTATCACTTAAATCAGATCACAGAGTTAGGTGTGTTATGCTAGCACTCAGGTTGGGCAGCCTTCCTCTGAATGCATACAAATGTCATTGGGCTAATTTTAAAAAACAGACTATTTTATGGGGCTTATGTAATGGAAGGATTCAAGATTTAAAAAACAACACTTTTTATACAGTGGTGGCTGGCATCTACTGGGGGGGCGGGCATATAGGTGCACGTGCAAATTACATAAAATTACAAAATATAATACAATACATAATATAATAACATTTAAAAGACCCTTACCGAACACGTCCTCCTTGCTAGGACCCTCAGAGCTCTTCTTTCGTAGAATGCAGTGTGGGCACCAGCAAGTTCCCTTGACCAATCCTGATGCTGCTCACATGCTGTGAACAAGCATGACAGCAGCGCCCTGATTGGAGGGAGTGGCCTCTCTCAGCGCTCACCAGTGCACTGGAGGCCTGCACTTGCTCGTAACTCAGCTGCCTGAGACAGCTGGGTTGAGAGGTTTAAATTGCGCATGTCTGGCTGGCTGACGCAAGCCAACCAGCCAAAGAAACATGCACACTTCATACGATGCACAGGCGTGCCCTCTGCCCACCACTCTTCCCTGCTGTCACTCAGCAGCCCCGACCCGTCCTGACATTCGGTTCAGGACAGGATGATGAAAAATAAAATGTAATAAATTACCATTTTATTTTTTATCTCTGGAGATTGGGGGGCATTTAAGTGGGGCAACGCTCCTCCGCTCTCATGGAGGAGTTGCCCCTGGTTTTATTAACCCTGGGTGGGTAACTCCGCTCCACCAGCGGAGTTTGCGGAGATTTGCCTATCTCCGCGCTCCGTGGCGAACGCAGAGATAGGCAAAACTCCGCCTCCGTGGCAGAGTGGAGTTAGCCGCTCCCTCCCCCCTTCCAAATACTTTAAAAATACTAAAAAGAAGGCACTTACCTGTGTTTCTGCCACCTCCCCTGCCTGGCCGCTCTCCTTCCTGCTCCTCTCGCGTCCTTTTACATTAAAAAAAACACTACGTTGTACGTCTTGCGAGTGCGCATGCGCACGGCAAGATGTACAAGGTAGTGTTTTTTTAATGTAAAAGGACGCGAGGTGGCGAGGAGCGGGAAGGAGAGCGGCCAGGCAGGGGAGGCGGCAGAAATACAGGTAAGTGCCTTCTTTTTAGTATTTTTAAAGCATTTGAGAGGGGGGGAGCGGGGAGGGAGCGGAGCGGGGCTATGCGTAGCTACACCGAGTTTTTTTCAAACTCCGTGGAGCTACGCGTAGAGGCACTACGCCAGCTCCGCCCACCGCTTGTTTTTATATGCCCTGCAGTTGCAATACCATGCAGCCGTTAGTTAACTCCTCCTAATTCTTAATTTAATTTGTCAAGAGCTCATGTTTGGTTACTCTAATATTGTTTCCTGCAAATTAATATATATGGTATAATGTTTTTTTTTTAGTTTTTGCAGATTTTTGAAATTTCTAAAATTGTTATGGTAATGATGTGTGGAAAGAATGAATAATGTTTATTGTTTTATAATTGTTGATCTCAATTGAGGTCTAAACCAATAAACTTGACTTGACTTGGCGGTGGACTACGTATGATTCAAGATCAATTTCAACAAGACTTTTCTCTGTTAACCATGCTCCTTCCTCCACAGACACCTCCTGGTTCACACTTTGAAACATTGCAAAGCCCAAATGGCATGACTATTCAGGCTATGCAATGCTCATGTCCATTTCTTAAAGATTCATGGATATGGAAGTTATAATTTCCATATCTAACAAAGACACATTCTTAGATCATGTCTGAGAGAAAACACTTGATCCACAAGACTATAAGTGTTTAGCTAAACAGAACGTTTAGTCCAAAGTGGGACTATTACAAAACGATTTGCAGCTCTACCCTCTACCCTAATGCTGCAGTCTGTAAGCTATACCATCGGTTGTTGATTGCAGTGATTCAGAATGACTGCACTGATGGACACCTGGTGTGTTTTCTGCTCTGGAACTGTGTGAATCAAAAAAAATTCTTAAAGCTCCTTACACCATGTGAGCAGACTTGTCATCAGGGGAACCTTTTCTGACGTTTGGAACTGTGTTACTGAAAAGCTTTTTAAAAAACACCTGACATCCTGCACGCAGGTTTTTGATCAGGCACTATCAAGAACTAAAATACAAAAAACCAAATAAAAAAATCACTTGGTAAACAAACTGAGATTAATAATCGAAATAAGCATGTCCATGTGGTTGAAATGAAGGTTAGGGCTAATTCTTGGGCCGAGCAAAAATCTATCTTTTCCAGAGTCAAACTTCAAAGGCTTTTGTAGAAAATGGTTTGAGAATGGAGGCAGAGACTGATTCAGGCCTTAAAGGGGAAACAGTGTGGTGACAAGTTATAGTCTAGAAGGAAAACCATTTAGAAATTAGTTGTTCCTCAGCCTAATCTCTCCATCTTGTACCGTTCTTAACAAGAATTTTGTCTACTTCTCTCCCTGGAAACAAAACTAAAACACCCTTTAAAACTGGTTTCAACTTCAAATGACATGAATGAGCTTTTCCTTTCTGATAAGAATACATACAGTCCTTTGCAGACTTTATTGTGATTCTGTAAAATATTTTATTTTTGATTTTATAATTGTTTGATAATGCAGTTGATAATAACATACACAGTCAAACAGAGTTAATTCAAATCAACACATGCTCTGCATTTAAGCGAAGAAATGAATCAAGGAAGGGTTTTTATTAGTTAGATCTGATGAATTAACAATAATATTTGTGCAGGTAAATAAAAACAGTCTTGAAAAATAAATGTAATATCTGTTGTAGGAGTATCTACTTAGATATTAAAGATTTACTAAATTATATTTTCATCAGAAACTTTTATTTTAGTAGATCCCACCCACTTTCCTAATTTAAAGTGTGAGAAAATAGGAGTGCTGCTGTCTAAAAGAAATGAACAAGCCTGCCTGTTTCAAAAGATTGTAACTGAGGATATTTTAATGGAATATCAGTCGTTCCAATGTATACCATTACATCGTGGTACATTACAATGTGGTTTTTACCTTGCATACCTTTACAACTCAATGTAATGTACCACTATGTAATTTATGTTAACCATGCCGGTTTTCAAAATGCTATATTGTATACCATGTGAAAAGCCAACAATATGTAATTTCATTTAAAATAAAAAAAAAACATCTTTTGTATGTAAAATGTAACATTAAACATTTATGGTAATTGTTAGGCACACTATGAAGGAGTTTTCATTTTTTATTTTGGAAATTCCACAACCAATATGCTGTCTCCATTCACACACTTAAGAAGGGAAATTAACATATTCAAACACCTAAGCAAAAAATAAAGGCCTGGTCATGCATTTACTCACTCAATTTAAAAATAAATGTAAATACATATTTTTAAATCAAGATTGGATTTACAGCTAAAGGACAATATAATCTGATGTCACTCATATTGTGAATATTGCACTGATGACAGTATAACAAGCTTGTAGCTAGTGACAACTGGTTTTCCAGAAACATATTTTTCTTTTGGTAAGTTAAGATAGGAATAATGACATATATAACAATATATATATATATGAGTAAAGACATTTTCACTGGTTAAAATACCACCAATTAAAAATCTGTTTTTTATTTTCTTATAGGTTATTTACAAAGACAAATTATAATCTAAACATTTAGGATACTTCTCAAATACGTTAACTTAGTTTTTGTAATTTTACTTGCAGGATCACAGATCAAATTTTACGAAGAGTCTTTTCAATTCCACAAGTTTAAAAAAGAATACACCTTACACATTGTAATGAGCTAAAAAAAAAGCTAGAATGCTAATTTTAGAGTTACATGTTAATAACTAAATTTCTCTCCTACAATAACGTTCCTTTTTGTTTAGGCCACGAGTAGCTGCTTTATCCAAAGGTACTGTATTCTTTAAAAGTAAATATAAAGTAGATAAAAATAATATAATTACTATTTCTTTGAGTCAAATAAAGTAAGATTTCCCAAAAATTAAATTGTAATTTTTTAAAGACAGAAAATGTTACCAGAGAACTCTCAAGAAAAAATTTCTACAACTCAGGATCAAAAAGAGTAAACAGGGTAAAAAGGTTTAACACATGAAAGAAGTCTCAGACGCTACATCTAGAACAGACTGTAAAAATATAATACCTGTGTTTGCAATTTATTCTTTTTTTCTTTGTTAATTTCAGCTTTTATCCATTCAGACCAAGATGAAAGATGTGCGCTGAGCTGAGTATATTCTTTGAAAAAAAAAGAAAACAGATTACTAAAGTACAATGGGTACCATTATTCTAAGGAGAAACTCAATGAATGCAGATCTCATTGGAGGTGTGTGAATTACTTTTCTGCCCGTTGCAGGGGCAGATCATTTACTGTTTGGGATTATATTGAAATCATTTCACTACTTTTCTGCCTCTGACTTGAAAGTCGAAGTTTGTTTCTAGCTCTGTCAATCAGATCTCTTGTTCAGTGCTCTGGTTCACTGTTAAGAAAGGGTTCCATGAACATCCCTACACATGTTGCTGGACAGATGCCTACTATGCCAATTTAAAACATATAATTCGTCGAAGAAACAGGTAAGTAATGCAAACCCCTCTCAACCCAAGTCATTTAGTGAATTTTCCTAAAGAATTAACTATAACATAAATTCACAAAACATTTATTATGCATGATAAAGAAAACCCTCAGTAAAGATTACTAGTATTTGGCACTCTCCTTAACTTAGTAACATTAGAAAATAGTGATATTTGGATGATGGATGGGACATCTCAAACAAAGCCCATCCATTTTTCCAAACTGACACTCTTCATATTAAAAATAATAATACCACAATGCCTCTTACAACTGTACTCAAAGCAAAAACTAATAACAAATCACCTAAGAACAGCTCAACACCGCCCTCAAAAGCGACGCACCCAAAACCTCGACCAACGCCATACTCGCAGCCAAAGAACTCCACAGATGGATCTCCAACTGCGCAGACGAGCTCGCTCCACTATGCAACTCCGACAGACAGCGCCCCAGGAAGGCCACCTGGTACACCACCTACCTCCAAGAATCCAGATGCACCTGCAGACATCTCAAGAAGAACTGGAGAAACAGCAAAACCCCAGAAGATCGCACCACATTCAAGAACGCGATGACGAGATACCACCAACCCATCGGATCCACCAAAAGGACCTTCATCCAAAACAAGATCCTCGCCAACTCCAGCAACTCCAAGGAACTCTTCAACGTCATCCAGGAATTCACCAAGCCCCCCCAGCGAAACCACGGACATCACCCCCTCCCAGGACCTCTGCGACAAGCTCGGATCCTACTTCCACCTGAAAATCAAGGGCCTCTATGACCACTTCAATGACCAGACACCTGACCTGACCCCAAAACTTCCTCCATCTCCATCAGTGCCAACCAGCCCACCGTCTCCGCCTGGACCCCAGTCACCACCGAAGACACCACTTCGACCATGAAAGGCATCCACTCAGGAGCCCCCACAGACCCCTTCCCGCCACACATCTACCACAGAGCCGCCACCGCCATCGCTCCAGAACTACGACGCACCATCAACACCACTTTTAAGACCGGCACCTTTGCTGATGACTGGAAACGCACAGAAGTCAGACCCCTGCTCAAGAAGCCCTCAGCAGACCCTACGGACCTCAAGAACTACCATGTCCCATCTCCCTCCTCCCCTTCACGGCCAAAGTCACAAAGAAGATCGTCAATGCCCAGCTAACAAAATTCATCGAAGAAAACTTCATCCTCGACCCCTCCCAATTCGGATTCCGCAGCAACCACAGCACTGAGACCGCTCTACTCGCCGCCACAGATGACATCCACACCCTCCTCGACCAAGGACACACCACGGCCCTGATCCTACTCAACCTCCCTGCAGCGTTCGACACCGTATCCCACTGCACACTCACCACCAGACTCCATGACGCCGGAATAAAGGGAACCGCACTCGACCGGCTCCGCTCCTTCCTCACCGGCAGAACCCAAAGGATAAGACTGCCACCTTTCCTCTCCGAACCTACGGAAATCAACTGCGGAGTACCCCAAGGATCTTCGCTCAGCCCCACGCTCTTCAACATCTACATGGCCCCCCTTGCCGCCATCGTCAGACAGCACGGACTCAGCATAGTATCCTACACCGACGACACCCAGCTCATCCTCTCCCTCACCAAGGACCCCATCACCACCAGACTCAACTTCCAGGAAGGAATGAAGGACGTCGCATCCTGGATGAGTAGCAGCTGCCTGAAGCTCAACTCGGAGAAGACAGAGGTCCTCGTCCTCGGACCCTCCCCTTCTGCATGGGATATAACCTGGTGGCCCTACAACCTCGGCAGCCCTCCCACCCCCATGGACCACGCCCAAAACCTTGGCATCGTACTCAACTCCTCCCTCTCCATAACCCGACAGGTCAACGCTGTCGCCTCCAGCTGCTTCAACACCCTCTGCATCCTCCGAAAAACTTTCAAATGGATCCCCCCAGAATCAAGGAAGACCGTCACCCACACAATCATAGCCAGCAGGCTGGACTACGGAAATGCCCTCTACGCCGGAGTCAACAAGTCTCTGCTCCACAAACTCCAGACCATACAGAACACCGCAGCCAGAGTCATCCTCGGCATCCCTCGACACGAACACATGACCCAACACCTGCGTAGCCTCCACTGGCTCCCTGTCGAAAAGAGAGTTACCTTCAAGATACTCACCCACGCCTACAAATGTCTCCTCAACACTGGACCCCAATACCTCAACGAGAGAATCACATTCCACGTACCCAAGAGAAGCCTTCGATCCGCCGACCTCGCCCTCGCCAAAACACTGACCTGGAACGAGCTCCCGATCGACATCAGACGCGATCCCTCCCTGAACATCTTCAGGAAGACACTCAAGATCTGGCTCTTCGACTGTGTGGAGCTGCTTACTCCCCCCCCCCCCCAGCGCCTTGAGACCCTCACGGGTGAGTAGCGCACTTACAAACCCCGGATTGAAATGTCCTGTGTAAAATATAACTGATTTTGAATTGGCTATGATTACAACTATAACATTTACATTACGACTCAAACACAAGGATTTTATGTCCATATTCTAAAGACTATTTGGCGCAAAATACGTAAAACACCATCAGCAGAAGACTACATGAATAACAGTAAACTGAAATTACAAATTTTAAAAGAATCTGCTTTAGCTTTTCTTCCTCCTGAGCACATAGACATCTTCTACACTGAGATTATACAGTTTGAAGGTTATGCCCAAAACGAAGAAAAACTGGCATCCATTCAAAATTATTTTGAAGAGACCTTGATTGGCCATCGAAATTGGTTCGGTTGCAAAAGGGTTCCACATTATGATATTGAGTTGTGGAACTGTTGCTTGACCTGGTTAGAAGGGGGAGCGAAAGTGAGCAATGCCATAGAGGACTGGCATAATTATTTCTCCACCTGTATAACGCAAACCCACCCCAATGGCGACCATTTCCTTGACAGGCCCAATCTTTAATGGGCAATCTGAAGCCCAGAATCTAAAAAAATTAATTAAACTCCTTTCCATAATGTAACATGTTTGGGGAAATATACTCCCTTGGAAATATAGCTTACATCCTACATTACTAACCTACTTGCTTTACTAACCTTTCTAAACAAGAATTGCTAAAAGCAACCTGACTCTCCTTTCATAAAAGAAAATAATTGTCTATTTCCTAATAAAATAATACAAACTCTATACACATAACATCCTATTTTTTAGTTTTTTTCTTACCTTAAGTTGTCTTATTTCTTCAAGTAATGGAGGAGGGGTGGGGCAGTGGGGGTTAAAACTTCCTTCCAACAATACTCAACAACAATCATATAGAGTGAGAAACAATTCTTGTTTGAATCCATGAAAACAGGGAAAAATATTTTGTTAATAAAAAGGCTGCCTTTTTAAATTAGCATTGCCATAAAACAATTACTGGGTCTGGTGACTTGATGGATTATTATGTCCATTGTAGGGGCCTGTGTTTGACCTCATGCTCACAGGTTCAAATCCATGCGGGTCCCCTCAGCCTTTCATCCTTCTAAGGTTAATAAAATGAGTACCATTGAGTTGTGTAACAATAAACATCTGTTATTCAGCGCCAAGATGCCCATCTGGGTGAACGTGCGCTTTACAAATACTTATGCTATGTTAAAATGATCTCTAAAAATACATTCATTTAGAAGACCGAAGCTGCAGCACCATTCCATTCTCGACTGCGAACCTCCACAGACTGATGAAAGAGATGCAGAAACCAAAACAATGTGAAATTAAAAAATGGCAGTGGTAAGGAGTTTAAATGAACAGCAAACTTGATGTCATAGACTAACCAGAAGGAGTTCATCTTGAACTTCCTATGAAGTGCTCAATAAACTCTTTTAGGAAGGGCAGGTGAGTGGTCAGATAGTTTTTTGATAGTCTGTTAGGGTTCAAATTCGCCTTTTTCCATTGATATATCTATCCTTGAGTGGTTCACTGACAGAATATCGATGTAAAAAATAAAGGGGCCGATTCCGATCTGGGTCGGAAAACTCTCCGACCGAGTCGGATCCGGAGAGATTTCCGACCGAGCCGGACTCCTGCAGTCCGACCGAGCGAGTACGATGCGGCCGCACGCTGCCGGACTCGATTCGGTCGGACTCCCATTGAAGTCAATGGGAGCCGGTCGTACGACGCGTACATGGGCTCCCAGTGACTCAATGGGTACGTCGCAAACAAGTGCGCCCCCTACAGTGTGTACGCGTCGGTGCAACTCGCACTGTACATGCATGTTTAGGGGGGACCCTTGGGTCTCCCCTGTGTTCGACTCGTACGGCTACAGGTGCAGGGGGGTCCGGCACGGACCCCCCAAGTCCGGCTCCGGGAGCTTTTTTGAGCCGGACGCTCCGACTCGATCCGGCTGTCCGACGCGCCCATCGTACTCGCTCGGTCGGATAACGTCTCCATTGTGTGGTGCGATTCGTTTCCGTACGAGTCGGTCGGAGCGGTTTGGATCCGGAAACGGTTCGGTCAGAACACACGCGTACATTCGCATCGTACTCGCTCGGTCGGACAGCTGTACGAGTCGGTCGGAAAAAACGCGTACGGCTCGTACTTTTTCCAGCCGGATCCCGTTCGGAGAGCTTCCGACCGAGATCGGAATCGGCCCCATAGATGTAAAAAATATCAATGAAAAAATATAGAATGCAAAAATATCGACTCCCTATACTTAAACAGGTAAGTACAAAAATATCGAGAATACAAATGCCGATGTTAAAAATATAGTTGCACAAAATATCGATTTATATATATATATATATATTCGTGCTACTCGTCTCGTACACACTTCCATAAACCCGGAAAAAGACGATGCGGACCCAAAATGCTGGTGCAAATAATTTATTTTGCTTTGTGCCCTGCACCAACCGCCATTACGCGTTTCGGCCTTCCAAAGGCCTTGATCACATGACGCGCTTAATCCTAGTTTACATCTATTTAAAGTGACAGTGCTTGAACCTGGTGACTAAACTAACAATAGACATAGAAGAGTCAGTTAACTCATCAGCATTAATGACCGCATACAACAATAAGTTTATCTGGTGTTAAATCCATTTTAAACAGTATGATTAAATATCATTAAATATGCAACCTTAAAAATAAATAAATATTTAAATAGGTGCAAAACTGCTAAAAACATGTGAATGCGAAACGAGACTTCATAGTAAAATACAGGATAAAATACATTAAAAAAAAAGCTTTCCAAATAAAACCTTTCATATATAAACATTCCCAACAGTACTAAGAAATCCCAATTTGTCAAACATGCTGAATGAGTAGTTAATACAGCCCAAGTGGGCCTTTTCGACCCTCAATGTCTAGTCTTAAAAAAGTGCAAGTGCTATTAAAATAAAGTGCCACCAAAAAGTTGCAATGTGCAAAAATGCAAATAGTAATAAGGAATTTTAAAACAATTGCAGAGGCAGCAGATAAAAATATAAACAAGTATATTGGGAGTTGTAAAGCTATAAACAAGTATAAAAATCTTCACTAGAATTAAGACCAAAAGGTGTTTTACAATCTAATTCTAGTATATGTCTTGTCTCAAGTTGTCTAAGAAGAGCCTCTCGGTCACCTCCTCGTCTCAACGGGGGCACTGTGTCCACCACGAAATATTTGAGGACACTAGCATCTTTCCCATGGTGCTCACCAAAATGCCTAGCTATGGGATACAACTGATCACCAGTGTTGATTGCCCTTATGTGCTGGAGTATCCTCTTGTGCACCTGCAGCTTTGTACTTCCCACGTACCGCAGGCCACAAGGACACTCCAGCACATAAACTGCAAACTCAGTTTTACATGTCAGTTTCTTTTTTATACATGTGGGCTCATTTTTAAAAGGTGTGTCGTATTCTGTTTTATTAATCCCGTGTTTGCATGCCTTGCAAGTAGCACATTTACGGAAACCCTTGCTAGAATCTAACCAAGAGCTATTAGTTCTTACTTCTGGACTGCTCCTGACCAAAGAGTTACTCATGGACCTACCCTTCCTGAAAGTTAAATTGGGCGATTTGGTGAGATTGGCACCCAATATCGGATCATTTTTTACCAAGGTCCAATTTTTATTAACTATCCTACGTATTGCTTTGTGTTGATTACTGTACGTCAGGATTAGTCTAGATGGTTGTTCAGATAGGGTGGGCTTTTTTGTTATGGTGTCAGCTTTGCAAGTCAGGGCCTGTGATCTTTTCATTTTACTAGTTTTCTCTATGGCCTTGTTGATTTCGCCTACAGAGTAACCCCTGGCCAAGAATCTTCTACGACTATCATGTTGTGCAGACTCACATTCAGAATCAGTGCTGCAAATTCTACGAATTCGCAGCATCTCACCATAAGGGATGCTACGGACCAGGTGTGCCGGATGGTGACTCGAGGCATGTAACAACGTATTACCAGCTGTTGGTTTCCTAAACAGTCTGGTTTCAAGCTTGTTGCAAACAACCATGATTTCAACATCCAAAAAGAAAACAGAAGCCCTGCTGAAATTGCCTGTAAACTGTAGATTCAGTTTATTATCGTTGATCTGCTCAATAAAATGGAGGGCACTCTCATCAGTGCCCTTCCATATTATGAGCAAATCATCGATATAACGAAACTCAGCGCATGACATTATTAGACATTGTGTCCGCATGTAACACCCTAAGGACCTGTTCTTCCCAGAAACCCATGTGTAAACAGGCGTAGCTAGGGAAAAACAAGCCCCCATAGCCACGCCTCTCACTTGTTGAAACACCTGGTTTTGGAAAAGAAAGTAGTTATGTTCTAAGCAAGCTGTAATCATTGCCAATAACATCTTGTTGTGTTGGTGAAAGTATAAAGGTCGAGTGTCAAGGTAATGCTTAATTGCCTTCATTCCATCTATATGATTGATGCTCGTATACAATGATGAAACATCAAGCGAAATCAGAAGATATTCAGGTTGCCACTTAATGTTAGTCAATTTTCTTAACAGATCGCTTGTGTCTCTCACATAGGAAGGAAGGTTTTTCACATGTTCTTGTAAATGGTAATCTACATACTTAGACACATTTTCCATTATGCTATTGCAGGCAGATATTATAGGCCTTCCCGGTGGTTTGTTCACATCTTTATGTATTTTTGGAATGAAGTACATATATAATAAAATAATAAATATTAAATATATTAAATAATAAAATTAATTTAAAAAAATTTCGTAGATTTAATATACATTTTAACAAATATTTACTATTCCCACTCTCGTCAGTGCAACAGTAGGGAAAGTGTTAGATAGTGGAGGGGTAAAAATATTACTAATCCCACTCCAGTGAGTGCAATAGTAGGGAAAGTGTTGGATAGTGGAGGTATAAAATCTACTATTCCAACTCCCGTCAGTGCAACAGTAGGGAAAGTGTTAGATAGCGGAGGGGTAAAAATTACTAATCCCACTCCAGTAAGTGCAATAGTAGGGAAAGTGTTGGATAGCGGAGGGATAAAAATTACTATCCCCACTCCAGTCAGTGCAACAGTAGGGAAAGTGTTAGATAGCGGAGGGGTAAAAATTACTATTCCCACTCCAGTGAGTGCAACAATAGGGAAAGTGTTGGATAGCGGAGGGGTAAAAATCATTATTCCCACTCCAAGAATTGTAACAGTAGGGAAAGTGTTGGATAGTGGAGGGGTAAAAATTACTATTCCCACTCCAATGAGTGCAACAGTAGGGAAAGTGTTGCCTAGCGGAGGGTAAAAATTACTATTCCCACTCCAGTGAGTGCAACAGTAGGGAAAGTGTTGGATAGTGGCGTGATAACATTTACTATTCCCACTCCAATCAGTGCAACAGTAGGGAAACTGTTGGATTGCGGAGGGGTAACAATTAATATTCTCGCTCCAGTCAGTTCAAAATTAAAAACAAATAAAATATAAACAACAACAAAAATATTTAAATAACAAAATAAATAAAAAAATATAAATATATTAAAAATTAAAATATAAGTATATTTAATATTAAAAATAAAACATAATATAATGTTAAATACATATGACAAATACCTACAAATATTATATTAAATAAAATAAAAAATAATTTTCAAACAAATAAATATTTTTAATTAGAAATTATTTAGAAACGAAAACATTAATTATTACATAAATTTACTTTTTTATATTTCCTACCTTGTAACACCACACAATTCACAACTCACATCTAAGGGGCCCATTAGGATGGCGGACGGAAGCACCACCGCCATGCTGGCGGATGCAAAAAGCACCAGTTACCGTCCGCCCGCCACAGCACACACGCCCGCCCAATTAGGATGCAAAAAGACAGCCAAACACCGCCCGTACGCCAGAGACGCTGTCCGCCATCAAAGTGCGCCCGTTCACGGAGCGGCGCGGCCCAATGGAGACACAACGCCCGACGAAATCACGTACCGCCCGGAGTACAAATTACGATGCCAGAACCAAACAGTTCCTCCGGCTAAGAGACACCGCACGTGAAAGCAAGGCGGAAAACCGAACTCACAGTACGGATAGCAAAGAGGCGGACCCCCCGAGCATGAATCCAGCACTGCAGGCCCTCCCCATGCTCTACCTGATGCAGCACCCAGGAGTCAACGCACCGCGGCGACGCAGGTAGGCAGACACACAACAGGGGCACGCAAACAGCGCACACAGTGCAAGGCCGGGAAAACTGTATATGGCCCCCACCCCGACACCCCTGCGTGGACACGACACATCCACCACTGCACCCACACATGCGCACAACGCAGAGGCCAACGGCAGCGCAATGCATGCGCCAAACACAAACAACACAGGGTTACAACCAAACACCACACACACCAGCACCACCCAGAACGCACATGTCACGTGACAGCCCTGCCACAGTCATGTCCCCAACCGGCAATTCACTGTTGCCAACCTGACGTCACACAACTGACCCGAACATGTCAGTGACGTCACGCCACATTAGCGCACACCCCTGTGTGCAAAACACGGTGAAGCACACAGCGGAGGCAACATCACCCATCAGAATATGGACCCCGTCGGGAAAAGGTACGCCAGTACCACACAGAAACACCGGTGCCACCCTGCACCCAATAACAAGACATGCAATACGTAACATCAAAGATACCGGGGACAGACAACAGGTGGGACCAATTATAACACAAGGCCCAACGTACAGCGGAAAAGCAGCCTGCTGCCCACACACGGGAGAGGAGACAGCACCGAATGACCTTCCATTCCCACTGTGAAACCACATCCCGACTAAACAAGCCGGAGAAAACAGTCATTGCACCAAACAAAGCCCAACACAGGCATGCAGAGGGAAGCGGCCACAGGGCAGATAGCGCATAACACCAAAGAACATTCAGAACGGAAAGAAGAAATGATAACACTCCCCCATGTGGTTCACATGCAAGTTATCTGGAAGGAGTCAGACACCACTGACCTTGACCATTCAGAGAAGCATGTGGGATGAGGGCCCGTGTCCTCCGCACAAGTCAACATAACACAAGTCCTGCCTCCCTACGACCATTACAGAATTCCCAGCAACATCGGAGGTTGCACTCTGCAGACTGCACAGACAGCCGGAGCACGCCACCACAGCGCCCTGCAGCAAAATGGCACTTGCACCATACCTACCCAACTACGCCGGACAGATCAAGCTGTACAAACATAACCTGATACAGATTTTGGGATGTGACAATCTGGCCTTGCTGAACGTAAGTTACCGACTAACTTACCGCATTGCATTGTTCAGCTGCGTCATCCCCGTCTTCTACTGTCGTAGGTGTCCCTTCTACTATCCTGTGGAGTTATGTCTCTCCAACCCGGCATGTCCAAGGGCGGACCTGCTACAACTATTCAACCCCCTGGACGCCCACGACAGGGCCTGTCAGCCTATGGGGGCATGGCGTATGTGGCGACTATCGGACCCACACTGCAATGGGACCACTGGGCCTCCACACGACGGATAATGGATTACAGTTACATCGAATGCCATCCAACATGTCCCATCATGCTCCTACAAGGGACAACTCATGACCAACACCTTGACAGCCACCATCCGCTACATTGGCTGGCAACCATGTCCACCACCAATGCCATGGAAGCCCTGCTGGAAGGTATTGCATTCCTGACAACCTGTCAATTCGTCGGGCCCCGTCGCCAGACCCCCAATTGAGCAATGATGTCCCACACCGTACCCATGCTTGGCTTACGCACGGACTAGGCAGTTACCAGTACAACTACTACACCATGCAACCTGCAACTGACACCACAACAACAACTACACTGCCATGACATCTGATACTATTTGGGAAATGCACCCTGTACCTCATCACATCCAGTAACTCTGCATGAACAGGGGGAGGCAGAGGCATGGGATTTGTGTATGGCAACCACATGGACAGAACTGCACGTACAACCATGCCATGATATGGATCCTGCGCCCATGAACATATGCACCGGTCAGTGGACAGCAATCGTCCTGCTGTAGTATGTGAGAGCTGTCACCACACCTCCCTCTGAACGTCCGTGCCAGGACCTTTGCATGGACACCAAGTGCATCCACCAACAACATGAGCCCAGTGACTGTGACATGGCCAGTACCCACCACATCGCAACAACAAGTGGGACGCCTTTGCATGCACGTAAGCCCATGCCCTGATGTCACCTCCACGCACGTGTGTATGAGTAACCATAGCAGCAAACCTGTAACATGGAACTGAGATGCACTGTGCCCATGATGACAAGCGGACTGGTAGGCTAAATGTATACTGTCTGTGTCAGTCAGCAGCACCACAGTAATTAGCAAATGTACATTAGCACACCAACGGCTAAGCAGTTGGAACTCTGAAGCCCACATCCCACAGTCAACAACTAATCACTGTACCCCTACACCCTATGCTATGTGTAATCATGCTGAGTATATCCTCCACATGCACTTCGCTGCCAGTAGTGTTCACTATACTGCATCACAGAGGACATTAGTCCCAATACATGGCTTGAAGCAACAATGTGTCTCTGCTGATTCATTTCACAAGTACGAATGAGAGAGGATGAGAGTGTGTGAAGTACACGGCAGTCGTGAGATGACCATGTAGTCCACTGTCATTGGATGTCAACTTAAATGAGTAGCACAACTGTGGGAGACACACATGTGTCATGTGAAGCGGGAGTTACGCATGGCTCAGGTGGGTTGGTGTGACGGGTAGGTGCGCACATGCAATGTTGAAACACGCTGTGTTGGGAGGACTCAGGACCAGTACATTGGCGCACTCCTGGGAATCTGTAAAGACCACCTGTCTGGTGACGAATGTGAACTCATGTGTGCACAACAGGCGGGCACACGAACAATGCCGCATCAAGTGTAGACGTCAGCCCACCCTCCGTGGACATGCCGGATACTGCTGCGCGTCCGCCAGGCCCTTGCCAAGGCACTCACATCCCCTGTCGACCTGGTGTATCCCCAACATTGTCCACTTGCACAGGCAATCCAGGGCACGGGATGGCAGTAGAGCATGGTGGGTGAGAGGTCATGGCGCGCTCATCCTTGTCACATCACGCAGGCAACACATCCACAATGTGTAGAATGGCACAAGTCAAATGGAAGTAGTGGGGGGACGCACACATCACAAGCAGCAGTGACGTCACGGAAGGTGGCTCGCACCATCCCACCCATTGACAATACACCCACACACGTTACATGCCATTGCAACAGAGAAGCCAGCGCGTGCACAAGCAGCTCCAAGCTCGCCCCAGAGAGGCCAAAGAGTGAATGTGTGGGGCCATGAGCTCCAGTTGGACGCGGACTGGCCCGCTAGGGCAGCTACAGCCTCTGTGTGTTGCAGGTGGTGTATCCGGACTGCGGAGCCTGTCATGCATTGTCAATGTTGCCCGGGTCTCGAGTCGGGGCACCACGCATGTGGACGGCGTAACGCCACTAATTATACCGTGAGACAGACCACATGTACAAATGGACCCACACATACACTCCTTGGCCTCTCTGGGGCGAGCTTGGAGCTGCTTGTGCATGCGCTAGCTTCTCATGTGCAAATGCATATTGGTGTGAGCGAGGGGAGGCCATGAGGACAGTGTAAAAGATAACTGTTTGACTTTCAGTTAGTTTAAGGAATGCCCCTGATGTGGTCAGAAAAAGACATGTCTCGTGTGTATTGCAACTAGTAGATAAGCCGATGACCTACCCATGTCTTGCATGTAGCCCCGCACCTAGCCCCGCACACTCGACACAGCAAAATGAGTACCAGCACCACATACTTCCCATTCGAAGCACTGACTGGGGGTGACAACCATTGGACAGTCTTGTGTAGTCCACCCACGCGTACATGTGGGCCCTCCATGAACCATGTCACCTGCGGCAAAGTGATGTCATGGGCAATGACGGAAGTGAGCAGAGCTGTCTGCCCCACGCACAGACGGTGCATCAGCTCAACAGACCCAGCACTGAGTGCAGCAGGGGTCACATGTGCAGGGGCAGTTGTGCCTGGTGTGAATGCACATGCACATAGACAGCACATCGAGCAATGTGTAGCCTGCCCACATCTACTGTCCATTGTCAGGCTGACCTAGAAAAAGATCACAAGGCAACACATCTGTGTGGGTGTACCCACTGTGACCAACGTCGCAACCATCAGCGTACTCGCCCTGTGCATGGCCCACCCCGCAACGAAGGTCACATTCAGTGCCACTATCTCTCACACACATCCCTATCACGAGTCATGGTGTGTCCAATCGACAGTGCAGAGTAAGCGCTCATCCGGGGGTCCTGAACAGGAGACACATGTAACCCACTAGGCAGTCTGTGTCGGCACCTACTGGCATTGTGCAGTCAATGTGCAGGCCAGGCCTGCTGGGACTGAGAAGGGCAGCATGGCCCCAGCCTGACTTCCACACGACCAACAAGTGCACTGAGACCTGCATTGCCAATTGTCTGTGTCACTGGATGTCTGACATGAAGTTGCCATGTACCACCACTCGGGTGGGACAGACAGGTCAAAGCGCCCGAGAGCTCACATACCCATGCCACCTGCAGCCAGCATGGTGTGCAGTGCATGTCTGTACTCCACAGGCTCTGACTCATAGTGCTGAGGAGCAACGACATGTGTGTCCCCCACATGCACACCCACACCCACTGCAGTTGTCTCTCACACACAACTTTCGCAAGGAATAGCCATGTGCAGTGTGCGTGGAGCACGGAATCCAGGTTCTCCAGCTCCTCGCTGGTGAGTGGACCTGGACATGTCCTCAGCGTCATCCATGTGTAGGTGTAGTGGTGGCAGCAGCAGCTGTCGTCGAGGGGTGCCAGGCTGCAGTGCCAGGTAGCTGTGGTCATGCCTGTCCCACTCACACACACATATTACCCCCTGGGGCCGTTTCAGTGGGTACAAGCTGCTGCGATTCGTGTACCATGTCTGGCAGCTGCAATTGCAGACGTTGGCCTGCTCCCAGCTGGCCATGGACGCCTACCTCCACAGTGGAACACGCAGGGTGCAACCGCGAGGGTCATTGGAGTTGGCCGTAAGGGCCTGGCCCATGCCGGGTACAGTCCGCTGATGCCATGTGCACCACACAGTATAATGTGCGCAATGCATCTGCAGGTGTGGCCATGATTTGCGTGTGGGTGCAGGTCCACAATGGACAGGGCCACAACATGCCGTGTGCATAGGCAGGGACGGCCAGTGCTCAGCCTCCACATGTATGTAGGAACATCATCATGTACACATTGGCATGGGAGCATGGGATATGCATATGCACACACATGCCATCTTTCACTATGTACATCTGCCACTTGGCACGTGCAATGTTACGTGTCACTTGTGATGTGTAGTTGCAAGCACACAGCCGTGTCGGCATGGGGCTGTCAATGTGTACACCTGTCAATGTTTCTGGAGGTGTGATCCGTACAGTGCTGTACTTAGGGTGCAGTAGGGACATCAATGACTGTCTCATATCCCCTCGTGCCACCGGTCCCACTTGTTTTGGCCGCTCAGCCTGTGTCCATAGCGTTGTTGGTGTGTGCCCTACACACCCAGCCTCGGAAGCAGTGTGATGCACAGCAGCTAGTCATGTTGCCGTGGTGTTGCAGCTTACCGAATATGCAGTCTGTTGCCTTCAGCATGCCTTACAAGTTGTTAAGGCCTAACTCCCCATGTGCATGCTCATAGCAATGGTGTGTGTCACTGCCCATTGCTATTGGTAGGGGACCTGTGTAAGTGTATTGTGGCTGTGCTGTCCCTACTTGTCAGCCGTTCTGTCATTCAATTGCCTGCTCAGTCATTTATGTTCTGTGTATGTGAATATGCCATGTGGCGTGTTGCTTTGACATGTGTTCACTTCCATCTTTCCTAGGCGGAGACCAAACATTCATCGCCCCTACCAATTGCTGTCAGACATGGTGGATGTTGAGGTCATCCGCAAATATCGTCTGGACCGACCCACCCTGCATCGTCTATGTGTCTTGTTGGAACCCCACCTCCGTCCTCGCAGGGTGTATCCAACAGCATTCACCCCCACGGCTAAGGTGATGGCTGCACTGCATTTCTTCGCCACTGGGTCATTCCAGCACACAGTGGGCAGTGGAGGTGGGATGTCCCAACCCATGTTCAGCATGGTGCTCAGGGATGTACTGTCAGCCATGATGCTGTACAGGAACAGATCCATCCGCTTCCCCAGGGCTCGTGAATTGGCGGCAGTGAAGGGTGCATTCTATGCTCTTGGACGAATCCCACACGTCGTTGGTGCAATAGACTGCACCCATGTTGGCCTTGTTGCACCACAGGCCACCGAGCACCTCTACCGCAACCGGAAGCACACGCACTCCCTGAATGTGCAAGTGGTGTGCCTTGCGGACATGGTGATCACACACGTGTGTGCGAAATTCCCAGGATCGGCCCATGACGCGCACATCATGCACAACAGCATCCTACCACGTCTGATGACCGATCTGCAACCGGACCGTGGCTGGATTGTTGGTGAGTATGTGGAGTAGTGTAGCGTGCTGGCTGTGCGATGCTGTCTTGTGTCCAGTTGGAATTGCAACGGTTCTCTGTGTCCCTCACACCCAGGTGACTCTGCTTACCCGAATGGGCCCTGGCTGCTCAGCCCATTACGACGTCCTGGGAGCCCAGTAGATGTACGCTACAATGAGGCACATGGGAGGACCAGACGTGTGGTTGAGCGGACCTTTGGCCTCCTCAAGTCCAGGTTCAGATGCCTGGACCGCACCGGGAGCGCACTGGCATACTCCCCACAGAAGGTGTGCCAGATAATTGTGGCTTGCTGCATGCTGCACAATCTGGCGATCCGCAAGCAGATCCCCCTAATTGTGGATGACGGAGATCAACCAGGGCCCCAGCCTGCAGACCTGGACAGCTCCAGTGAAGAGGACAGTGGAGAGGATGAAGCTGTGAATGTGCGTCAGCAGCTCATCGCCCGCTACTTCACTTGACGGTGAGTGACCATGTACGACGGCTGATGTAGCTGTAGTTGTGCAGGTGTATGTGTGCTCTGTTACTGGGGCCTTTTGTTCACTGAGTGCTGTGTGTCAATGGTCCATGTCCAGGTTGGTATGCCACTGACAGTGGCTGTAGCATTGTGCCCTGTTGCTCTGTGAGATGTGTGTGCATTGCTTGTAGTTGGTGACAAGTACTGTGTGATGAGTGTGTGACACACTCATTGAATGTACTCTTGTTCTGTTTTTCACCCCTAGGTCCCTGCAGCCTCTCCTGTCCCATCGACATGCCACACAGCAGATGCATTTCTGCTCATGGTGGCGATTGCACATCGTGGAATAAACCCAGGACACATTAAGCCGATTGTGATCAAGGTGTATTTATTAACAGCGGTGACATGTGATTGTGTGCAAGGTGATGACAAATGTGGTTCATGCTGTGACAATGAGTTGACGGTCATGGCTGCGTGATGGTCAAGGTGTACCCATGGAGTTCTATGTCCACAGTCCAACAGACACATGCCATTCACATGGCAGTGTGGGATAGGATCGTATTACATGTCAATGCAGTAGGTGGTCAAGGTGGCTGGCTGACTCACTGGCGTTTGGTGCGGGCGAAGTCCTCTCTGGACACCTGTTTCCTTTTCGGACGGCCCCTTCCACGTTTGGTAGGGGGGGGTGTTGTTGTTCCGCTGGTGGTGGCTGAGGAGTGCTCACTGGCTGTGGACGCAGGGGAACTCGATGCTGCACGAGCCTGCGCCACAGCAGGTGGTGGCGGAGGTGGTGTTGCTGGCCTTGCTTGTGCCCTCCCCCCCACCACCAGCTGGCCCATGAGGGCCGCAATTTGGGCCATATGGGCGTCCATGGACCTCAACACCGCAAGGACCTCCCGCATGTCGCTTGCCGACCTGGCCCATTCGCCTTGGGCCTCTTCATAGGCCCCAAGGACTCTGTCGATTGGCGGCAGGGCTTGGCTCCCAGGCACAGTTGGCGTTGGCCTGACCCTGCTCCTCCTACCAGTACTGCTGCCACCGACCTGCCCACTAGCCACATTGCTCACCACGGTCCTCGCTCTGGCTCCCAGGGTGGAGCCCGACGGCCGTGCCGACCCTTGCGCAGGGGCTGTGGCGAGGGATGGCGTGGTGGTGGTGGTTGCGGCGGTGGTGGTGGTTGCGGCGGTGGTGGTGGCCGCAACGGCTGTGGCAGCAGGGGTCTGTGACTGGTCAGCAGCCCTGGGTGATGGGTTGGTAGGCAGGAGGGGCCCTGGGGAGCGGTTGTGCCCTGCCACTCCAGATGGGCCTGCTGGGTGGTCCGTGTCCGGAGAGGTGTCCAGCTCCTCTACATCCGTGAGTCCGGGTCGGGGGCTTGCGGACTGGCTGTGCTGGCTGCTGTCACCCTCTCCAGCATCCAGCAGTTCGGCACCTGTGGGGAGGATGAGATGGGTCATTGTGTTGCACCTAGCAAAGTATGTATTGGTTGTCTGACATTCACAGTTCGTGCACTGTCGTGCACAGGTTTCCCAGTGGCGTGTGTGTGGATGTACGATGTGTGTATGCGTGGGCTAGGCAATGGGTCTGTGTGATGTGGACATGTGGCATGGGACGGATTGGCAATGCCGATGGGTGTGTGTTGCTATGCTCCTACATTTTGTGGCTCGTGTGTATGCGTGCTCCAGGACCATCGGCGATGTTGGGTTGAACGATGGTTCAGGGGAGGGATGGAACGCTTAGGTACGCTGATGCCAGAAGGGGGTACTGCCCCTAAACGCTCTTGGGTTGAAATATGCTTTTGGGGTACATGCTGTGGGTAATGGGTGCAGAACGTGACATGTGTTCTGGCAACGTGACAGTGCATGGACAAAGGTGTGTGTCTGTCTCACATGGCCGGAATATCTGCTGACTGTTTTCATTCATGGACATCACATTGGTAGCAATGTTGTGAGTTCGTGCTTGTTGTGTGCCACACGTCGTATTGAAGATGGGCCAATTCCTTTGTGTGCGCGCTGCCCTGGTACATGTGCATCAGTGCTGTGCTCTTGGGGTGTTGACTATGTTATGTGTGTCGTTATTCGCAGTGTGACGTGCGCTTCGGTCACTGCAGGCACTTGATTTGTCATGGGCAGGTATCTTTGCATGTCTACTGTATGAGGGCCAGCTGTTCGGATGTCATACCTATCATGACATTGTGGCTGTGAGATGAGATGGATGATATGTTGAATGTGCATTGTGTGCCTGTGTGTTTCATGGGTCCGGTTGTCTATGTGTGCAATATTGTGGTTCCAAGCTGTTACTTCTAGTACGGTCTGTCTTACGTGGGCGTTGTTGTACGATGTGTGGGTGACAGGCAGTGAGGACTACATGGACAGGACTTCGATGGTGTTGCTGATGTGTGTGATGGGTGGCACAGTGCCTGCCGTGTGGGTCTGTGCTCCAGTGGGACTTGTACATGCAGACGTGGCTCCTTAGGTGTTGCTGTATCTGTAATAGGTCATGTGGGGTTTGACTCTGTTGAACATGTCCGTGTGCACATTGGTCTCATGATTGTGACTGGGAGCAGTGCTGCGTGTTCCTCTGCTACGTGTCATGTCCCATGTGTCAGTCGTAGTACAGTCCTCATGCCTACAGACGCCCCGCCCTGTACAGTTTCCCACCTACAGGTTGTTTCTGAGTGCGCAATGCAATGGATGCCACATGGTACTGGGAGGGAGGGGTGCTCCACCTTGCTGGTCTGTGGTAGTGGGGGCCTGGTGGGTGTTTTACTTCAGCTGTCCCCCTCCGACCCACTGTCTTTGTGTTCCGGCTACTTACCTGTTCATTGTCGGTCAGTGCAGCTATGGCGGACACATGGATGTGGGTGTGGGAGTGCTCCTTCTGGCGCATCTGGAGTACAAGGGGACCTGGTGGTAGTTGCGGTGCTGGCTGACTGTACACATGCCCCCATGGTTTTGTTAGTTGGTAGCTTTGGGCTGAGTGTGTGTGAGTGTCTGTTGCATGTGTGGGTGATGTCTTGTGTATTGTGTACTGGACATGGGGGTGTTTGTCCCTAGGAGCTATGGCATGGTGGTTGTGCATGTGAGTACATAGCGGTGTGCTGGTATACGTTTGTTTGTACTTACCAGCCTCCACTCCCCTGGTAATCCGGTGAGGATCTCCGGATGTATGATGACTCGCACCTTCTCCTCCCACGCCTTGAAGGTCTTGAATAGCGCGGCATTCCCTCCGCCAGTCCTGGCAGCCAGCTCTCGATTTTTGCTCTCCTTCTTCTTGACCACGCTTTTGAGGTCGTTCCACCTTTTGTTAATTTCTCCTCTGTTGAGTGGAACGTTCCCGACTGCATTGACCTGGTCTACGATCCTGCTCCACAACCGGTTTCTGGTGGATAATGGTGTCTGTTGGACCTGGTTGCCATAGATTTGTGGGTGCACCTTGACGATCTCGTCGACCATGACCGTCAGCTCGGTGGAAGTGAACTTGGGCATTCTGTGTGATGCCATGGTGTGTGTTTTGGTGTTTGTGGTGCTGGTGCGGTGTGTAGTGTGTGATGTGCAGGGGGTTTGTGGGTCAGGTGTTTGGTGGTGGTGGTGGTGATGGGTGTGATAGGTGCGTGTCTGTGGTGTGCTGCTGTCCTTTCTGTCTCGCTGTGTTGTGTGCTTTCGTCCTCAGTTTGTAATGTTGCAGGGGGTTGTGGTCTGTGGAGGGGCTGGTTTTGTACTTACCTATGTGGGTGTGTCACGATGGTCTGTTGTTTTCAGGTGTGTTGTGGCTGGTGTTCTGGGATTTGTAGTTGATTTGTATGTCCAGGGGGGGGTGTTTCAGGGATGTGTACCGTGTTTGGGTTTTTGTGCGTGGGTTGCTGTGTGGACTTGTTAGCCATGTTGTGTGTGTTTGTTTTCGTCAGCGGATGGTTTCTGTGCATGGAGGTGGCCGCCAGGGCTTCCGCCGTGTCCATTTTCGTCACTGTTGTTTGCGCTGGCGGGCGGTGTATTTGTGGATTTCCCGCGCTCATGTCGGTACGATCCTAATTTGACGGGCGGTGTCTCGGTTGTCAGGGCAGCCGGTTTTGGCTTTTCGTGCGTCTTTCCGTCCGTGGCGGGCGGATGGACTTGGACTCGGACATGGGCGGGCGGTTTTTTCTGTTTATTTTCCGCCTCCGGCGGTTTTCGGTTCGCGGCATCGTAATTGCTCGGTCGGTATTCAGAGGGTGTAGGCGGGCGGATTTTCGCCACTGTGGTTGGTGGCGGATTGTTATCCGCCCGACATCGTAATGGACACCTAATTTTTTTTTTAAATGCACCGCCATAATTAACATAATTAATAACAATTAGAGAAATATTATTAATTAAAAAACAAATAAAAACTCATAAAAATTAATAAACTTTCCACACTTTACCCCTATAATCCCCACAACCCACAGCTAAAATTAAACTGTAAGAAATGTATTTCACAATTAAAACTTATTTTCAAATAAAAAACTAATAGTATTTAACATCTAATTATAAAGTAAGTAAAATTAATTTACTCCCTACCCTTTACCCCTATAAAAGTAAAACCCACTCATAAAAAAATATAAACAATTCCCCTAATTAAATATCAAATAATTAATTAATATTAATGATCAACTAATTATTAATTATTTAAACATAAATTACTTCCCATCCTTTACCCCTGTAAACCCCACAACCCACACCTAAAATTAATTACACAATTTCCATATTTAATTTTCAATTAATTAATTAATTTCAATTAACAACTAATTATTGATTATTTAGACATAAATTACTTCCCACCCTTTACTCCTATAAACCCCACAACCTGCACCTAAAATTAATTACACAATTTCCATAATTAATTTACAATCAATTAATTAATATAAATTAACAACCAATTGTTAATTAATTAAACATAAATTACTTCCCACCCTTTACCCCTATAAACCTCACAACCCTCACCTAAAATTAATTACTCAATTTTCATAATTAATTTTCAATCAATTAATTAATATAAATTAACAACTAATTATTAATTAATCAAAAATAAATTACTTCCCACCCTTTATGCCCTATAAACCCCACAACCGCACCTAAAAAAATCTACACAATTACCATAAATAATTATCAATTAATTAATATTAATTAACAACCAATTAATAATTAATTACAAATAAATTATTTCCACAATTAACACTATAAAATCTCAATTAAATATATTATTAATAAATAAAAAATAATCATTAATTTATTATAATTAAATTACTTCCCACTCTATTCCCCTATAAACCCACAACCCGCTACGGAACTAAAAAATGCAAAATTTAATTAAAATAAAATTGATAACTACTAAAAATTCAACACATACATTAAAAAACATAAACAATGCTTATACAAAAATATACATCACATACATTTAAAATATAAACTAAAATACATAATACTAATTAAAAAATTGATATTTTAAACAACTATATTTTTGCAAACGATATTAATGACTTCTATATTTTAAAATGATGTTTCATACCTTAAATTCGATATTCTTGACCACAATATTCTTACTGTCGATATTTCTGTGTCACGATATTTACAACTCGAGATTTGTGTAAGTCGACATTTCCAACTCGATATTCCGTCTGAATACCTCCTTGAGTGTATCTGGAGGTGCTTTGAACTAGTAACACATTGTCAAAGTTCATTAGAAACAGCAGGCATTCACTGGAGGTCTCTGTTACTATTATTAATGGGGCGAGATTGTCCTGATATCATATGGTCTTTATTCAGGGATTGGAGGAGTTGAGCCAAATTGTCAGTAAAGTGCTCATTGAAGTTAGACCATTTCAGTGAGATGTGGGATCAGGGTATTGTGATGATGGAAGTTGTGGTTCTGTTGTGAGCCAAAGGAGTCTTTTAGTGACCTCACAAATACCTCTTGCCCCTAAAACTCTTAGGAATTCCAAGTAGACGTATGTAGGAGAGTAGGATCTGCTTCTTATAGTTACCCCCACTTTTTGCTGATGTTTCACTGTTTTTCGACTTAGCCAGACTGAGGCCCTGCTAATCAGGACCCCTGTCTAACTGCTTTCTACTCTAAATTGACTGTATGTACTTTAGGTACACTCCAGATTGGATTCTGGGGTACCCTTGTGAGTCCCTAGTATATGGTATACTATGTACCCAGGGCTTAGGTACCCCAGAGGCCTACCAGGGGCTGCAGCATGTATTGTGCCACCCCTGGGAAGCCTTTTAAAATGACACAACAGGTCTGCTACAGCAGCCTGTGTAAGGTGGTATATGCACCCCTTACTGAGATATAGGTTCCCTATATCTCTCCATATCACTGCACATGTAAACCTATCAGTCACCCCTATGGCAGGCCTTAACAATCCTGAAGGCAGGGTGCTGGGTTTCATGTGAGAGGGTGCCCATGCATGAGGAGAGCCCCTCTGCAGCTTTCGGAATCTTTATTCCGGGGTTGTTTGTGATGCAGCCAGACCATATACTCTTAAGTGCATTATAACCCCGCGGTAAATGCTAACTTGAGAATGGCTGCATGGAAAACTGTCGTGTTTGGTGTCAAACACCTTGGAATCATACCTCCACCCCAGTACTGGGGTGGGAGGTATGATTCCTCCCTTCTAGAGGGAGCAACATGGCACCACCGGTACACCCGGTACCAGCTTAACAGAACCTTGGCATCACAAAATGGATGCTGCAGCCACAGACACGAGTCTGCCCTCCTGCTGCTGGACGAAACTCCGGCAGGGGAGGCCTGGACAATAGGTTTCCTGTCACAGGGAGGTGTGACCACCTCCCAGACAGGCTTTAGTGTATTGGGGCTGGGTGGGTGCACTCTCAGAGTGCTTTGAAGTCTGCACTGGGGGCACATTTGGTGTCCCTGTGCATAGTCCAGCTCAAACCGGTTGCAGGGGCACACAGCCCCTGCTCTGGCGCAAAACTGGACAAAGGAAATGGGTGTAGCCACCCCTCTTTCCTGACCCTCCCATAGGTGGGTCCCCAGAGTTTGTCCAACCCTTTTCTTGGGTATAAAGTAGGAAACCCTGACTACAGGACTTTAGATTACACCTGGACTAAACTCTGCTACAGAAACCAAGTACTTCGATGATCTACACTACGCTGGATGACTGAAGAATCTCCCTTGGAGTAAAGGAGTTACTCCCCTGCAAGGCAGGCACCTTTAACGCAACTGACCGGTTGGCATCTCCAAGCTCTGACGGACTCCGAAGAATATTACCACACAGGAGTGGTTTTTCCGAGATCTCTGAGGTTGATCTGTGCCCACAGCAAGTCTGAGGCCTGTATCCCTTGTGGAGACCATGCAACCTGAACCCCTGGACACCGCAACCATTTGCAGAAGCATCATCTTTCCGGCAACCCCTGAGGGTGATCTTTGGGTTACTTGTAGCCCTGACCCCGAGCAGTAATTGCACCAAAGATTGCAGGCCTACACTCAACAAGTGTTCCGTGGGCCACCCATTTGTGATTCCTCTAGAGGTCCTTTTGTGATCCCTGGTCCGTTGACCTGTGGGTCCCCAAGAAGGCAACTCTAACTTTTATTGGGCTTCCCTGGTTGCTCAAGACGTGCCCTGACTCTCCATTGCTTGGGGAGTCCCCAGGACCTTGCTGGTCCACACAGAAGCATCTTTTCTCTTCCTGCGTGGGTTGCTGTTGCCAAGGCTTGTTGTGGTCAATCCGATCACCGACACCCCAGCACTCAACATCCTTTGTGGGACAGCTCGAATCCGGCTCCTGGTTGTCGTCGACATCTCCGGGACCCCGTGGCTGCAGAGTCAAGCTTCACCTCTTCTCACCTGAAGCACCCGACATCGGTGGGCATTCGATTGCTCCGCTCCTGGACACTGGCTAGTGACCCAGACTCTGTCCCCTCTGCTTTCAGGTTCTTCACATCTTTGATCCAGGCTTGGATCACCCCGGGCACTTTTCTTCTTCACGGCAGCAGCACTTTGCAGCAGATCGCCATTGAAAACGACGACGATTCCCGACACCCTTTGACACCTATGCACCCGGCTTCCCTGGGTGAGGTAACTTGAGTACTTCGGTGATCCCGTGGGTGTTGGCCCTAGAACCCCTTAAGTCTAAAGGTGCTAGCTGAAAGTCCTCTCCTAAGTGTCCTTTATCTTTAAAATTCCAACCGCGATTTTCCGCATTGAATCCTATGGCGCTCGCGGCTGTGTTCTCACACTGCACACGTCCCCCGTGGGTCTCCTGTGTCACTGCCTTGGGCGGTTCCTTGGGGTCCCAGCGATTCTACGTGCTCTAGGCACTGTGTCTAGTCAAGTCGTGGTTCTTATACCACTTTCTTAGTATATGGTTTGGTCTCCCCCTGGAGCCCACAGTGTATTGTGCTATTTACTGTCGTTTTAATACTGTGATACTGTGTATCTTGAACTCTAATCTCATAAAGAGATTAGTAGTTAGTGTTTACAAATAAATACATATATTTTATATATATCTTGTGTGGTTCTCCTTTCATTTAGTTATTCAAGAGGTTATAATCTGGTAAACCAAGCTGCTTTACACTCCTTCAAGACTTAGCCTGAAGGCTGATCTCCATAGCTACCACTAGGATAGCTTTCAATAAAGGTTGTCTTTAAACCTATCATCAATAAGGGTCGTTTGGACTGGTGCAAGCTGGCCACTATAACTAGTGGACAGCATATGCCAGGCCAACTTCTCACATTGGTGTGCAGCGGTTGGATTCAAGCTTGCTATTGCTTTACCAGATAATCTCTTTGAAGTGACTAACTGAAAACCACTATAGGTACATAGGTACATATAAATCAAGTTTAGAATACAGTAGGTTCTACTGAACTTAGAGTTGTGTGTCAAGGGCTTAGCACACCCTTTCTACAACTCAAGAGAGTTTCAGTTCCCACTAGAGTAGGTAGGTGCATACACCACACCACACTAGAAGGTCTTCAAGGCCTGAAGTCAGTGACTCCTTGCCCAATAGGTATGACAATCTCACATTCCAGGAATTGAGAAATATGTGTACCTCTAGGAGACTGAAAACAGGGAGACACGCAAGCACTCAACGCCTCATAGAGGCTTTGCTGTTAGATGACCTCAGAAAGACACCAGGGTTTGATGAGGCAGGCAGGTTGGGTGGGGCAGTAGAAGAGGAAAGGCCAGGTAGTGAAAACTACTATGACCCAGACTCTGATGCTGGCCAGGGGGATCAACATGATTCCCACCTGGAAAATCCAATTCTTCCTGAAGGTGAGGAAGGAGACCCCAGTGGGGTTCTCTTTACCCCACCTGGAAGGGTTAATAGTCTACCAAGAAGATCCAGATCTCCTTCTCAGGAATCTAATCGTTCTGGTACTTCTATAGGGTCCTCTGCTTCTCATAAAAGGGCATCCTCTTATGAGAAGAAATGCCAACTGCTTGATTTTGAAAAAGCTAAGCTAAGAATCAAGAGAGAACAATTGGCCTTAGACAGGGAATCCCTGGAGCTTCAGAAAGCTTCACAGAAATTGGGACTAGGGTCCCATGGTGGCAGCAGCAGTGTCCCTAGAGGTAGAAATCATACTTGTGACCATAGGAACCTGAACAAGATTGTCCCTCCCTACCAGAGTGGGGATGACATCCACAAATGGATAACTGCACTGGAAAGGGCCTGTAAGGTACAGAGGGTCCCTCAGGAGCAGTGGGCAGCAATCTTGTGGCTCTCCTTTGCAGACAAAGGTAGAGACAAGCTCCTCACTGTAAGAGAAGAGGATGCTGACAATTACAAAGTCCTGAATAGTGCTCTGCTTGAAGGGTTTGGCCTAACCACTGAACAATACAGGTTAAAGTTCAGAGATACCCAACAGGCACAGACACAGGACTGGGTTGACTTTGTTGATTGTGCTACTAAGGCTCTGGAAGGCTGGTTACTTGGCAGTAATGTGTGTGATTTCAAAGGATTGTATAATTTGATCATGAGAGAGTAGATCCTTAACAACTGTCAAAATCAACTGTTGCATCAGTACCTGGTGGACTCTGATCTGACCTCTCCCCAAGAATTGGGTCAGAAGGCAGACAAGTGGGTCAGAACCAGGGTGAGGCAGAAGGTTCAGAACCAAGGTGGTGACTCTAAGAAGCAAGATTATAAAAGCTCTGATAAGGGTGGGGAAAGGGGTAAAGACCAGAAGTCTTCTCAAGGGCCCCAAAAATCTGCATCTGGTGGGGAGTCCCAATCAAACAAAGGAAAAGGCCAAAAGAAACCATGGTGTAAAATCTGTAAGCAGAAAACCCATTGGACTAGTGATTGTACCAAGACCAAAGACTCAACTCCAGCCACCATTGCCCCTAAGGCAACTGTTCCCCCTAGTTCAGCTCCAAGTGGTGGTGTTCCAAATAAGGGTGTAGTAGGGTTAACCCTGGGATCTGAGATGGACTTGGCCTAGTCAGAGTTCCAACTCAGGCTGTACTGATCTGTGATGGAGACATAGATATGTCCTCCTATGTGAGTCCCAGTAATCTGGGAAAATACAGACAGCAGCCTTTAATTAATGGAAGAGAGGCTTTGTCATACAGGAACACAGGAGCAAGTGTCACAATGGTGACAAAAGATCTTGTAGCCCCTGAGCAGATCATACTTGGTGAAGTGTACCAAGTGACCAATGCTAGCAATGTCAGGACAGACCATTCCCTGGCAGTTGTTAATTTCTCCTGGGGAGGGGTAACTGGCCCTAAGAAGGTTGTGGGAAGTGCAGACCTCCCTGTTGAATGCTTGCTTGGAAATGATTTGGAAAGTTCAGCTTGGGCTGAAGTTGAACTCAGGACCCATGCAGAAATGTTGGGCATCCCTGCAGATGTGTTTGCTATGACCAGGTCACAGGCAAAAATGTCTAAAACTGAACAGGCCCTGGATTCTGGAAGAATGGACCAGGTGCCTCCCAAGAGGAGGAGCAGTAGGGTTAAGGCAGTGTCTTCCCCCCTGCCTCAGAATGCAGATCAGCCTCTTGAGGGTGATGATCTCAGTCCTGAAGAAGGAACTGTCCCAGAGGAGCGTGAACCTGATCAGGTTGAGTTCTTGGGGACAGGGGACCCTTCCAGGGCAGATCTGAGCCAGGAGCAACTGAGCTGCCCCCCTCTCTTGAACCCCTCAGACAGCAAGCTGCTGCTGAGGCTGCTGGGAGTGCTAGTGGTACCCATAGGATCTATTGAGATGATGGACTCCTTTACTCAGAGTGTAGAGACCCCAAGCCTGGAGCCACCAGGAGGTTGGTTATACCTCTGAAGTTTAGGAGCTTCCTATTGACCCTAGCACATGATATCCCATTGGCAGGTCACCTAGGTCAAAACAAGACTTGGGACAGAATTGTCCCTCACTTTCATTGGCCTCATATGTCTGAAGACACCAAGGAGTTTTGTCGCTCCTGTGTTACCTGTCAAGCCAGTGGTAAGGCAGGTAGCACTACAAAGGCCCCCCTGATACCACTACCTGTGGTGGGGGTTCCCTTTGAGAGGGTAGGGATTGACATTGTTGGTCCCCTAGATCCCCAAACAGCATCTGGGCACAGATTTATCCTAGTGGTGGTGGACCATGCCACTAGGTACCCAGAAGCCATTCCCCTCAGGACCACCACAGCTCCTGTAGTGGCAAGGGCCCTCCTGGGAATCTTTTCCAGGGTGGGTTTTCCTAAGGAGGTAGTATCAGACAGAGATGCAAACTTCACGTCTAGTTACTTGACTGCTATGTGGAAGGAGTGTGGAGTAAATTATAAATTTACCACCCCTTATCACCCACAATGCAATGGTTTAGTTGAAAGGTTCAACAAAACCTTGAAGGGCATGATTAAAGGTCTCCCAGAAAAGCTTAGGCGCAGATGGGACATACTTTTGCCCTGCCTTCTCTTTGCCTACAGAGAGGTTCCACAGAAGGGGGTTGGTTACAGCCCATTTGAGCTTCTGTTTGGACATCCAGTTAGGGGTCCATTGTGTCTAGTGAAGGAGGGATGGGAGTTACCTCTCAAACCCCCTAAACAGGATATTGTGGACTATGTACTTGGTCTCCGCTCCCGGATGGCTGAGTACATGAAGAAGGCAACTAAAAACCTTGAGGCTAGCCAGGAATTACAAAAGGCCTGGCATGACCAAAAGGCTGTGTTGACTGTTTATCAGCCAGGACAGAAAGTATGGGTGTTGGAACCTGTGGCCCCAGCAGACCTCCAAGACAAGTAGAGTGGCCCCCATACCATTGTTGAACAGAAGGGAGAGGTTACCTACCTGGTGGACCTTGGAACTCCCAGGAGCCCCCACAGGGTGCTCCATGTCAACAGACTGAAACCATATGTTGACAGGGCAGACATGGGCTTGCTCATGGCTACTGATGAGGGACAGGAGGAAGAGAGTGATCCACTCCCTGACCTGCTCACTCAGAGCCCTGATGATGGCTCAGTAGATGGTGTAGCCTTGGCAGGCAGCCTCACTGACCAGCAGCAAACTGATTGCAGAAGAGTTCTCAATCAGTTCAGACATATGTTCTCTCTGACTCCAAGTCAGACTACCTGGTGCACTCATGAAGTGGACACTGGGGACAGTCTGCCTGTTAAAAATAGGATTTACAGGCAACCTGACCATGTCAGGGACTGCATCAGGACTGAAGTCCAGAAGATGTTGGGTGTGGGTGTGATTGAACCCTCAGATAGCCCTTGGGCTAGTCCAGTAGTCTTAGTGCCTAAACCTCACACCCAGGGTGGTAAGAGAGAGATGAGGTTTTGTGTAGACTACAGAGGTCTCAATGCAGTCACTAGGACTGATGCCCATCCCATACCAAGGACAGATGAGCGCATAGACACTTTGGCCTCAGCCAAGTTTCTCAGCACATTTGACCTGACAGCTGGCTACTGGCAAATCAGACTAGCTGAGGATGCAAAAGCCAAAACAGCATTTTCTACCCCTAGTGGGCACTACCAATTTGTGGTAATGCCCTTTGGTTTGAAAAATGCACCTGCCACTTTTCAAAGGTTGGTGAACAAAGTCCTTACAGGCCTGGAAGCCTATAGTGCAGCATATCTAGATGATATTGCTGTCTTTAGCTCCACCTGGGAGGATCACCTGGTCCACCTGAGAAATGTTTTGGAGGCCCTGCAGAAAGCAGGCCTAACTATCAAGGCCACCAAGTGCCAGATAGGGCAGAGTCAGGTTGTGTACCTGGGCCACCTTGTGGGTGGAGGCCAGGTTCAACCATTGCAGAGCAAAATCCAGACCATAATGGACTGGGTTGCTCCCACTACCCAGACTCAGGTCAGAGCTTTCTTGGGCCTGACTGGGTACTATAGAAGATTTGTCAAAGGGTATGGATCCATAGTGACCCCTTTGAATGACTTAACTTCTAAAAGAATGCCCAAGAAGGTTCAGTGGACAGTTAGCTGTCAAAAGGCATTTGATGACCTGAAGCAGGCCATGTGCACTGCTCCCATTCTGCAAAGTCCTGATTACTCCAAGCAGTTCATTGTCCAAACAGATGCATCTGAGTTGGGGGTAGGGGCTGTGTTATCACAATTGAATGATGAAGGTCAGGATCAGCCAGTAGCTTTTATTAGCAGAAGGTTGACCCCCAGAGAGAAACGTTGGTCAGCCATTGAGAGGGAGGCCTTTGCTGTGGTTTGGGCCTTGAAGAAGCTGAGGCCATACTTGTTTGGCACTCACTTCATTGTTCAGACAGACCACAAGCCCCTCTTATGGCTAAAACAGATGAAGGGTGAAAACCCCAAACTTTTGAGGTAGTCCATTTCCCTACAGGGGATGACTATACAGTGGAACATAGACCTGGGAGTAACCATGCCAATGCAGATGGACTCTCCAGATATTTCCACTTAGAACATGAAGACTCAACTGGTCAAGGTTAGTTTAATGTCCTGACGTTTGGGGGGTTGTGTAGAGAGTAGGATCTGCTTCTTATAGTTACCCCCACTTTTTAAAAACATTTTTTTATATATATCTTGTGTGATTTTCCTTTCATTTAGTTATTCAAGAGGTTATAATCTGGTAAACCAAGCTGCTTTACACTCCTTCAAGACTTAGCCTGAAGGCTGCTCTCCATAGCTACCACTAGGATAGCTTTCAATAAAGGTTGTCTTTAAACCTATCATCAATAAGGGTCGTTTGGACTGGTGCAAGGTGGCCACTATAACTAGTGGACAGTATATGCCAGGCCAACTTCTCACAACGTATGTATTAGAGGCAACAGACAAGTGTCTCCTTCCCCCCAAGGGCTGGGATACCAGGGTTGATCAGGAATAAGACTGATTTCTGGCAGGGACTCAGCTGGGATTTGTATTTGGAGCCTCCTGACCGGTTTTGAGAGACCACAGGTTGTACTATATAAATATTTATTACATCCAAGTATGAAGCAAATGAATAACAAAATAAACAATTTAATAAATGAATGAATGAGTGAATTAATATGATTCTAGCAAAGTGTAACAGCTTTGGATACAGTGCACAGAGACCAAGAAAAAGCAATCCATGATTAAATAGCCAGATTTTCAATTTCTTACGAAAAAATAGTATTTGAAGGGTCATGATGGTGTTTAATAGGAAAGGAGTTTCAGTTCTTGGTGGCCTGATATGTGAACGAATGCCTGCCCATTCTGGCATGTTTAAGTCAAAGAATGATTAATGACTTAGCTCCTGAGGACCTTAGAACTCTCCCAGATATACACAGGTGAAGCAACCTCTGAAGATATACTGGGCCTTATTTCACAAAAGCTGTGTAAGCAAGAACAAAAGTCTTAAACAACACCATTTCGTGATTTTGAAGCTAATGCAAGGTCCAAAGACGTGAAGACATAGAATACTACCTATGTACATTCAGAATGTTGAACAATCTGTAAACTCTAGATCAGAAACTTGGGAAGACCCAGATAAAGTGAGCTACCAGAGTCACAAGTAGCTGTGATCAAAGCATGGGCCACTGTCTTTCGACTGGAAGAAGGAAGAAACTCCAGAAACATTTCGAGAGACTTCAGCAAGGAGAAGCAGGTAGGTGAGACAGCTGTTATTTGAGATCTAAAAGAAAGGTCATAATCAAATTTAATTCTGAGGTTTCTGGCCATCTCGAGGAAGCCAGCATCTGACCCAATTGAGCACGCCACCAAGCTGGTGATGGTGCCCAGAAAGAATGAGGTCTAACAAAAATAAGAATTTCTTTTGTTTCTGGGTTAAGCTGAACACAGTTTATGGGCATCAATTTAGTAAACACTGAAAGAGAATCTTTAAACAGTTCTTGAGTATAAGAAACATTCTCGGAAATGGAAACAATCAGCTGTGTGTAAATATTAAAAAGCATCGGGCTAAGTGTTGTGCCCTCAGGCCACTTTCTGTTTAAGCTGGGTGACAGCAGATTTGAAAGAGACTAGAGTCACAATCCCAGTGCAGTCTAATAAAAAAAGAACCATTTTAATGCCGAACCATGAACTTACCCATAGGGACATGCATTCTAGTAGAATCGAAAGAGAGACAGTATCAAACGCAGCAGAAAGATCTAATAAAATCAGCACAGCACTGCAACTTTCACCCAACATAGATTGCACCTTCAGATATTGCTAATAGTGCCTTTTCCATACCGTAATGTGACCTGAAACCTGTTTGAGAATGGTCTAGGATATAATGTGTTTCTAAAAGAACAGGACAATTGATTATTGATCGCTTTCATCAAAATGTTAGTTGGAAAAGAGATGAGCGATATATGCCTGTAATTGGCCATCACTGAAATGCAAAGGACCTACAAGGACCTGCTTATTGAAAGAGAGTGGCATCACCACCTTGATGGAACCGTTCAAAAACTGGCATAGTTGAGGTCCTATACGTTTTCGGCTCAGTTTGATGATTTGAAGTGGGCAGGAATTGTCTGGTGAACCAGAAGAACCTGAAAGAATGATGGTGTTTCTTTCCTCAATAGCAGCAGGAATAAAATTGACATGGCTAAGAGCAGATATCACAGAACTGGAGCCTGATTCAAAAGATAACTCCTCAAGTCAGGCTGTGGATCAAAGTTTTTGTGAATTTCTGCTATTTTTCCAGAGAAAAAAGATGCCTGATTTTCACATAAGACTTAGGGGTGAGTAATAGCTTGAAGGTGGCCTGAATGATGTAAAAAGGGGTATACTACCAGTGCATGCACAATTTCCTTGCACATACCAGAGCGACTCTATGCCAGAAGCTTCTGGGTAGCGTAGAAGATTCTTTCTTTGGTGCCTAAGGCTTCAAGGCCAGGGCTCCTGGCACTAGGTGCAGGCAAGGCTCGGTCATGTATAGACAGGTTTGTCTTTGCCACGCCGCTGACATGCCCACTGTGTGTGTGGCTGAACAGCACCTACTCTTAAATCAGTGTTGAAATGGAGGCACATACTGAATCCCAAGACTAGATAGCACTCTTACCTGCGCAAATCCTACACCGTCCCAAGATGGCACCCACAATGGAAATGGAAAAGAGATTCCTTATTACTTCCAAATTGGAAATATGGAACTGACTGGTCAGCAGAGAGGAAGGCAACTAAAGTACAAAAGTGTAGATTTATAACAATGATTTAAGTCCCCAAAAATTTGGGGGCCTTAATTATGAGGCCGTTGGTCACTTTTTGTGACGCATCGGCGGCGTAAAACATGCCTATTTACAAAGTGATGCATCTAAGCAGATGCATCACTTTGTAAACACCTGCGCTACATTATACCTGCGTCAGGTATAATGTATGCAGGGGGGTTGTTCCCACGTAAGTAAGCCTCGTAGAAGTGACGCAGTGAAATCTATGAAATTTCACTGCGCCACTTCTAGGACGCAAATGCGTCAAAACCTTACGCCTGTCTCATGGCAGGGGGAAGGGTGACGCAGTGCTATATTCATAGCACTCCCCCCAGCATTGCTGGAGTTGCTTCACGATTCTGACACAACTTCAGCAATGCGTCATTTTTGCGCCGACAGATACGTCAGTAAAACTGACGTATCTTTCATTCCTTGCGACATGATGCGTCATACAGTAAATATGACGCATACATCATGTCGCAAGGAGGGCACAATGAAAAGTGACAGATCACTGTTTTCACGCAGCGATGCATCACGTTTCATAAATAAGGCCCTAGTTATCTAAGTTCCAAGTGCAGATAAAAATTGGTTAGCAAAGTTTAACAAAATTGTAGAAGAGTAATCTCATGAAATCTATATTATATTATATTCTGCCATTATGAGGAATGTACCCCAAAGATCCCTGTACCTTTCTACTACATAGTCTGGTAAGAGTTCTGACCGCACATTCTCTGTATTTCAAAGCTGATAGATATTAACACATTTGTCCTTCAAAGACAGTCGCAACAGAATTATTTAATTTTATGTGCATCTGACTAAAGCACAGGGATTCTATACTAATACACACCAGAACAATATATGAAAGGCTAGTTCTTGCTTACCAATATGTAGATGAGAATTGGTCGTGAGAATTACATGTGAATAAGAAACTTATAAGTAAAAACAAGACCTATATGTAACATTTGTTATACTATGTTGCACTGTTTGTGCTATTGTTGCAAGGGCAAAAGGGTCATAGCTCATCAGTCAGGACCTCTAAATTATGACTCATTTCAGTGAAATTAAAGAAGATTAGAAACGCTGCCCTGCGGGCAACCAGGAAGTATCCAGAATCCAATGAGCGCCTGAACGATTATAAAACTGCTCAAAAAAACTACAGACAGGCACACCAAAAAGATAAACAACTTCATCTCGATCAATTTTGGTGTAAACTTCTCTGGGAAAGCAAAACCATAACTCAAGAAAATTTTGGGCACTATTGAACAGACAAATCAATGGAACAACTAGACAGGGGAGTGCAAACATTGCGGAGGCAGAATGGGTCTCATTCTTGACTGATCACTTCAAGGCCAATGGAGGTGCAGACTCCTTAACAGTAAACACCTCCGCATTAATTAAAAACGGGCCCTCAGAGAGCCAGGACAGCCCCCACGAGTTGACGCATCCGCAATGCGAGACGATCTCCACCACTCAAGCAAGGTTGATTAAAATATTATCAAAAGCGAGATCAGACGGAGCGCCGGGTCCAAATGGCCTGCCGCAGGCCCTGTTTAAGGCAAACATCCCCCTTTGGGCACAACAATTGGCAATCCTTTTTAGATCTGCACTGAGTTGTTCAGTCATACCGGACTCATGGCGAGGTGCAGTAATCCATCCAATATACAAGTCCGGTGCTCATTCGTCCCCAAACAACTACAGGTTGATAGCCCTATTGGACAACGAGGCAAAGTATTTTGCGAGTATCCTACTTGAAGAACTAAGTTCCTGGGCCGATCAGAAAGGCCTGATTCCAAAAACCAAACAGGCTTTACAGCAAATTCGGGCACAACCTCCAATCTACTGGCACTATCAATATTTATTGACAAATCGCTCATCTCATCGAAGGTGTTTTTTTGTTGTTTCGTCGACTTCAAAGCCGCCTTCGATCGGGTCCCCAGGCAGCACTTCGGGCAAAATTAACAAAATGGGGAATCCCGGCCAAACTACTGGAGGCCATTGTTCAACTGCACACCGACACTTGGATACAAGTCAAGCTTGGCACTGGCACACACCTGTCCCGAAAAATCTTAACAACAAGAGGAGTGAAACAGGGGTGTGTGCTTGCCCCATTGCTCTTTAACCTGTTTATTGCCGATCTCTCAGCAGAACTGGATGAGATAAACAGCCATTCCCCAAAGATTGGCGGTGTGCAGTTGAGTAATCTTCTGTACGCCGATGACCTTGTTCTTCTTAGTCAAACCCGAGTAGGGCTGCAACGATTGTTAAATAAATTATATAGTTACACCACTACAAACAGCCTAGAGGTTAATCTAAAGAAAACACAAGTAGTCATATTCGGCCGAAAACATTACGGAGGTGGCGGCTGGATGTACAACGACTCCAGCCTTGTCGTAGGAAAATCTTACAAATACCTGGGGGTCAACTTCGACTCAAGGGGCACCTTCGCCAAACATCGTAGCGACATTTCAATGAAAGCCACAGCTCTCCGACTGAATTTTTCAAAACTCTCGAAAAACTGATGGGTCCGAGTCTAACCCCAATGATGGAAGTTATGAAAGCCAAAGTCGGCCCTACGCTGTCATACGGCATCGAAATCTTTAGGGGAAAAATTAGCACAACACTAAATCAACATGTGACCAAGATCTATAAAAGTGTTTTTCGCATGCCAAAATCCGCCTCCGCCGCACAGATTCGATTAGAATTGGGCCTTTTAAACTACGAAATTTCCAGCTTAGGTGCCTATTTAAACCTGTGCCACAAGCTAAGGCTGGCAGAAGGTGGGTCCCTTGAGTCAATGTTGTGGTCGGACATTAGTTCTAATAATCCAAGTGGGACCTACAGCAAGCTCTTCCATGACTGTGTACAGCAATTTTCAGCAAGTGACCTTTGGAACCTAAACCCCAGTCAAACGGCCTTTAAAATTAGCATCAAGAAGCGCACTCGCATGCTGTCCCATATCACAGACAAAGCTGTTCTCGCCAAACGTAAGCATGCATGGGCAGTAATTAATTCCTACCAGTTGGCTACACCGTCATCATATCTGCCCTGCACATATTCTTTGTATCTAAAATTGCGTTTCATGGCACTAAGACTGGGGGAATGGCATCTGCTGAAACATTTACCCATCTGGCGTCACACGTCAGACAACCAACAGTGCAGGGGTTGTGGAGAATCGGTGGAATCTATGGAGCATGTTGTATGCCTCTGCCCTGCACTGCTGACTCAGCGCAGATCAAAATTGAGGCCAGAATGGAACAGATTGGGAGTTCGGTCCTGCAGACAGGCAATCATCGCAGCTTTGAACCCGGAGAACACAGCTCTAAATATAAGCTTCACTATTTTTATTCATTACGTATATCGCAAATTTAATCGGCAAATTGTAGGCCCGGTAGCAACTGTAAAAAGGGCCACAGGTGACTAAAACAAAACTGTAGATTTACAAAGCCCAACTTTGGTTTCTTCTGTGTTCCCCGTGCCTGTAACACTAGGGTATGTGAACCCGATGATCCTTTATGGATATTGACATTTGACAGTCGTTTCAATGAATTGGTCACACTCTCCGCATCCTCTTGTAACTCCCGGTCCCTTTTTCCCTCAGACTTTGACAGTAACGCTCACTTTTTTCTTTGTTTGTTTACATTATTAATCCTTTTAAAAATACTTTGCTGTTGCCTAGTTTTAAAATTTTGCATCTTTATACCACTTTGGTCATTTTAATCATTTATTTTGTATTTGTATGGCACGCATGTCCAGCTTTTATGATTATATTTTAATCAAATAAAGTTCTTCTAGAGACTCATTTCAGTGAAAAAGGAACACAGTTCTGTTGTCGAGATTTTTCGATCTTGCCATTGGCATTTCTGATAGCTGTGTAATTCTCCTTTGAGTGAGTGAGTGGCAGAGCTAGAATGAGGCTTACACAGTGCTTGGAAGCCTTGACTACCATAGCTCTGATATGTTCTTGCTGAATTGCAGAAAGTGTATTCAGCAAAATTGATTTGAAACAGTTCATAAAGCAACTTAAGGAAAGTCTCATTGCAGCCAGTGTCTTGCACAATTTTCCGCCGGATTTAGAATGGTATGTAAAATGCACAAGCTGATTCCAATTCTTTGAAACCCCTTATGAAGCTGGAATACATAAAAGGAATTCAATCTGCAATCAATGATTATAGGGTTAACAGCATCATATAGATTGACATTTGTGTTACCAGTCCCATTCCACTCTGCTGTTAAAAACCGAAAAAAGGAATATTAACAAAACACCTGTTATTTAAGGGAAGAATAGTTATATTACCATTTTTGAAGCACCCCATTTTTTAAATGTTTCTATTTGATGAAAGTTCATATAACTTGCACCACCTTAGATTTCAGATGCCATCAGTGATGTGAGCCCATAAGCAGTGCATCACAACGGTGCAAGTTACACTTATGCCAGTTACATATAACTGGCAAATTTACCTGGTTTTTGTTTTTTAAATGGAAGTGCTTTTTTAGTGTTTACAATACAGTGTTGACCAATGTAAGAAAACGGCCTAAGAGGTGAATCTTGGCAGGATTACACATAATGATATGGATGATTTTAGTTTAGATGGCTTTGCTTTTGTCTTTACCTAAAGTAGGATTTTTATCACTAGATCACCTGTGACACAATTGGATCAAGATAGTGCTGATTAACATGAGGAAGTCTCACTGTCTGTGAATGGGTTGCCATATATATTAGACAGGAAAAGCTAAGATGCTAGCTAGTTGCCTTTGAAGTTAGTCATAATGGATTAATTGTTTTTTTTTAAATTAGTAAAAATAGAATTTAAAAAAAAGATATTAGTCAATGTGTACTATGTATTTTAAACAAATTGATTTCTATAGTGAACTATACAAAAGGGCTAGCTGATAACATTTTGAAAATGTACTTGCTTTTTGGTATGAGACCAAATTTTATTCTCATGACATTTAGGGGCATATTCTCAAGGACTCATCGCCGATTTAGCAGCACTTTTCCGCCACGAAAGTGGCAATAGATTTATCGCCCTATTCACAAGCCTGCGCTAACAGCCGACATCGTCAGTTTACCTGCAATAGCTGCCGCTAATTACATCGCCAAGGCTGACAGCGACAACTAACGCTAATCATATGCAGAGAAGGCGTTCCCGTGCAAAAACTCACGATAACACCACTTCGCGATATTCTCAAGGACCAGCCAGATCGGCGAAGCGGTCCAAAAACAGGCGATAAGGCACGTTAGCAGCAGGGACTTAAGATCTGCTTTTTTCTGGTCTTAAGTAGGACGAAAACCTGCAGTATAAAGGGAGCCCAGCCCAGAGCCACATCTGAAGACCAACAGATTCCATGGAGCTACTAATCATGCAGCTTGGAGACCCAAGAGGGCCACAACACCCACCGCCACCACCCCCAGGACCACCCCCCTGGACTACCACCGAGGCAGCGCAGAACAAGACAGCTGGTCCTCCGGGGGGTTTGTGGGGTTCTGGTTGGCCTCTGTAGTTGCTCCAGCTTCCTCCATGGTGCTTCTCAGTTGTTTGGGTTTTGTTTTCATTTTTTTTTTTTTTGCAGCTTTAAGGTGATTTTTCCCGCCTGACGTGGGAATAGCAAGCCTGGCGCTGCTTATCGCTGATATTTTTATCGCTGTTAGGCCCATCGCCACTTTTTTCACGTTCGGGTTTCCTTTTTTATCGGCGTCCCGGTAATTTTAACGAGGACATTTGACGCGTTATCGGGAAACTATCGCCTGTTGCCGGCGTGTTGAGAATACGCCGTTAACACGTCATTAGTTTCCCGCGATAGACGGCGTTATGTAAAATTGCGTTAACCTAGGTTGGCGATAATTATCGCCCGTTCTTGAGAATATCCCCCTTAGTTTCAATAGGAGGCGCTCAATGGAATGTTTAGGTATCTAATTAAAATTTGATTCACTGTAAAAGGAAATAAGGTCACCCTATACACCATAGGACAATATATTTTAATACTTATATCTATAATGTAACTGAGCGATTAATTAGAACATGTTGGCCTATATGCATTTCACAACGGGTATATTGCGAGATCTTGAATTGGGATTGATTCTCTTGATGTCGTTCATTCTATGATGTTTTATCTTTCACACTTCTGGGGAATTAGAATTGAATCCTTGTATAGCTAATTTTACTCTGTTTCTAGTTTTAAGGAAATGATTAATCAGTGCTTGTGTGTAAATAGTGTTTTATCTTTATCTCATTTTACAGCCCTGAAGAAATTATATACTGTTTGGAGGAACAAAACGCGTTGGCTGTTAATATGTGGTTTATTCAATATTTGAGAAAAAGTAAAAGATGACTTTTAATTGGACACTTGAATCTTTGTTATCTCGTACTGTGTAGTGCACTCTCTTCCAATTGGATCCACAGGGTCATTCAAATCATAGGGCCATATTATCAAGAAAGGCGCAAACATTATCGCCGCTTTAGCGGCAGGAAACTGCCAATAGAAGCCCAGGTTTGATGTCCTTGACACCAGAACCTGGGCTTCTATTGGAATTCTCTAGGGCATATTATCAAGCCCCTTATCACCGCTTTAGCGGCAGTTTCCTGCCCCTAAAGCGGCGATAATGTTTGTGCCTTTCTTGATAATATGGCCCTTAGTTTTATCCCTGTAACATCCAGGAATCTCCTTTTATCACCATATATTTACTTACATGCCGACACATTTGTTTCTTTTGGTCATATAGATTCACTATGCCCTAACCACAGAGTACAAATTTCAGTACTGGAGCCAATTTCTGAGTGAGAAATGTATGCTCCTCTCATGAAGTATCAAACGTAATAGCTGGACTGGGGATAGCGCCTATGTTATTGTCAGTTTCATTGTTACCTGTATAGGTAAAATAGGGAACATTGCTAAAGACAGATTGCTCTCATTACACCTCTATTCATTACAAATAAAGAAAAACCCCACAAAGAGGGGTCTGGCTTCATTTTGTTTGAGACAAGTGATTTACCTCACATGGACTTCTCATTTGCACAGCTACTATTCTTCTTAAGGATTTACATATTCATATGTTGCGCCCAGCATTACCTTAGATAAAGACTGCTTTCCACAAGCACCGTGTATTAACAGAAAAGTACAAACGCGCCTTAAGCTTGCAAGGCAGGTTAAAAAAGAACATTTGTTTTAGACACCTTCAATAGTGGTAAGATGGAACGGCTGTGCTTAAGAAGAAGACTCGGCTGTGGGTTGGTTTACGTGACATACAGTCATTATCTAGAAACAGAGCACACTCTCGAGAGTTTATTAGCCTTGTGATTTATTTAAAAGGCCACTGTGTAGTGCTTCCCCTTCAGCAGGCAAGGAGCAATTGTTTCCCTACTGCATTGCCGTATTAAAGCAGTTTGGTGCAATCTGGGACGTAAGGGGCAGTAAAGAAGACACAAGCCCTCCTGAAGACTTTGGGCACAGCAATTATACCTATTGCTTTAATACAGACTTCTCACATGGGAGCTGATTTGCACCATTAACACTTGGGCCTGAGTCCCAAAGCTTTTACTCTGAGTAGGTGTGACTTACCCTTGTAGTACTTCCTGACTTACTCCTGAATTCCAGGAGTGTGCGACGAGTGCAGTGAACATTAACTGGCATGTAATAGGCAATGCCTCATTGAAATCTTGGGGGACATCTTGGAAAGGTGAGCATTATGAAACTCATTCAACAGATTAACAAAGCAGTTGTAACCTGACCCCTTTCCTGCTGGGATTTACATTTATTTGGTCTTATTCTCAAAGGGCCCAAGCATACATTCTGAGGGATTCATTTACTATATTTTGATGCACAGCAGTGCAGTAAGCCTTCCTGCTGTGCTGCCTTGCGCCAAAATAAAAGGGCAGGAAGATACAGCGCATTCCTGTCCTTCGCGCCTGCGCACAAACAGCAGTTGTGCGCCAACGCAGACACCCTTGCTTCATGTTACAAGGGTGCCTGCACTGAGGGAATGATTGTTTCTGGGCTGGAAGGGACATTGTTTTTGTACAGGAAGGGACATCTTCCTGCACAAAAACAATCATTGATGGCATTTGCCTCTTTCTAGCGTAGAAAGAGGAAAAAACAAGGAGAAATAAAAGTATTTCTCCTCTTTGTGTCACTCCTACGCCTCTCCTGGGGAGACGTAGGCTTCTGATGCATTCCTAGCTTTACAAAACATTGTAAATCTAGAAATGTGTCAGGTTCCATGGATGCTGTGTGGGAACACCCATGGAACGCCCCTTTCACGCAGAGTAAGGTGTGAAAGGGGCCCATACTTACAAGGACATGAAAAGTCATGCAGGGTGACTTTACATGGCCTTGTAAATATGGGCAAGCCCATTGCGTTGCCGGTGCGTCACAAAAAGTGACACACCGGCGGCGCAACAGGCTTGTAAATGAGGCCCGGAAAGTATAAACATGCCTTTTACATAACATAACATGTGTATTTGAAAGCGCCTGTTAACCCAAAGGTATCTTGGCGCTGAATAACGGATGTTTATTGTTACTCAATGGTGCTCATTTTATCAACTTCAGAAGGATGAAAGGCTGAGTGGACCTACCAGGATTTAAACCTGCGACCAGGAGGTTGCACGCAGGCCCCTACATTGGGTGCATTAGTCCACTAAGGCACCAGACCTGGTTTTGCAGGCATCCTGGAGTACATCAGGTACCCCTAGAGCATGTGATGAGTTCAAGTGGACAGTCTGCCATTTTAGAATTATAGTGGCTGTGCACTTGCACTTTTTAAAGATTTGTTTCACCACTGGAAAATTATTTTTCCTGTGTGGTAACAATTTCATAGTTAACCACAATAAATAAGGTGGTGTTGCATTCTGTACCCAACCCAAAAAAACACAATACTCACTTTTTCAACATTTTCATGACTGAGTTAGCAAAAAAAGGCAAAAAGTATTTGAAATTACTCACACATTCCTGACTTTGTTGGAGTTTGAAACACTTTCCATGACGGCTGTCCCTGATACATTCATGTTCTGCACTTTTTTTTAGGTCTTGCTGAACAGAGCACAGGCACTGCTTCTTGAAAGACCTTTTGTTATCTTACAGGAGGTTAGAGACCGCTCATTTGCTTATCATTGGTTGTCTTCATTGTCATGTGCTTGCATTTTATTGGTCACCTTCCTTAGGCCTCCTTCAACTTAATGTGTCTCGTCTAGATGCATTACTTGTGTCCTTCTACAATGCATTTTGTTCAGGTGTCCTTCCACAATGCATTTTTCAGGTGCTACTTTTCTATTTTTGTTTAAGCACAGTACAATATCTACAATAGTGTGTGTTTTTCACACCTCCGTGCTACACCCCCAGAACTTCATGCCTGCCAACCCTTCATTATCTGTCTGCTTGTCCCTCCCATCCTCTGTAGCCCATCTGCTTGCCCTCAGCATTTCCCTCCTACCCAATGTTGACTGTGTGCTTGCAGCAGCCCCACCTGACCACCCTCCATTGTTCGTCTGCTTGACCCAGCCCCCCTCCCTCCTTCGCTCCATTGTCCTCCGGCTTGCCCCAGCCCTACTCTACCACCCTCTGTTGTTCATCTGCTTTCCCACAGCCCCTCCCTTCCACCCTTCGTTGACCATCTACTTGCCCCTAGCACCCTCGTACCACCCACCATTCACCGTCTGTCTACCCCAAGGCTTCCCTCCCATCCTACATTGTCCACGTGTTTGCCCCAGCTCCTTCTACCACCTTCCATTGGCCATCTCCTTTTCCACAGCCTCCCACTCTCCGCTTTCCATATGCATGCCACTAAACCCACCCTCCCACCATCCCATCCATTGTCCGTGTGTTTGCCCCAGCCACTCTTTCCCACCCTCCATGGTCCGTCTGCTTGCCCCAAGCTCCTCCTGCACCCTTCATTGTCTGTGTGCTACCCCAACCACATCCTTGCCTCTTGCCTTACATGTTAAACTTTGTGTTGCTTCCCTGCCTTAGTGTTGCCTGAGGGGAGCATTTAAAAAAAGAACTACAACATGGTCAGCGCCAGAAGTGTCATAGTGCTTTTTTTTCTATTCCTTTCCCACCTGCATCCTTGACAATCAGTGTGACGCCCACCCTCCCCCACGCCGTGTTGCCTTGGGGAAGCAAAAGAAAAGCGCTATGATGCGAGCAGCACTGGCTGTGTCTTAGCACTTTTTTAATTACTTTTAGCCATGCAGCACAGCAGCTGCACTGCTGTACAACATGGCTATAAAACATTGGCAAAGCCAATAGTTCTCGCCTCTGTGAGCCACTCTATCTGTAATTGGTCTCACCTGCAAGAGCCGTTGGCTTTGTCAATTCTTTTTCACCCCAACCATCAGTCACTCCTTCGGAGAAAACTGCTTAAATAGACAGACACTTTCACAGGTGTAAATATATTTCCAAATCTAAAACTGCCCATATTGCTATCTATGCAGAACTCCTCGTTTTTGTGAGTATAAGTGTACGTTTTGGGCACAATTACAAGCCAAGAAGAAATCTATGCAAGAATGCTCAGTGGACAGAATTTCCAGTACCAGCCAGTATCTCAGTTAAGAATTCCTGCTATCACACATTAAATTCTGTTAAAGTCCAGGACCATTTACAAACTTTCCCTCCTGAGAGGATAGGTCTTTCTAGTAGGGTGAGCTTTGAAAGGAATCAAATCTCCATTTATCATTTCAATTCAGTGCAGCCAATGAAGCTATACATTAATCCACTCAACCCTTTGATCTGAGATTAGTAGGTTTAATTATAAGTTCAGAAACAAATCAATGAAGATAATTATAAATAAAATTGTATTACAGTAGAAACAGAACATAGTAAGCCCAAATCTCCTTAAGAGATGTACCCTATATAGTACAAAGCTAATGACTAACTCTAGGAAAACGACGCAGCTAATCAGAAAGAAGAAAGGAAGGTTAAATGGCATCAGATGATTCTCTTTAATGAGCATGAGTAATCTAACTTTCCCTACGCTACCTTAATACGGACAATCCTAAATTAAAGCATTTGAGCGAGGACAAAATCAAATAAGGAAAAAGAAAAGGTGTCAGCCATCAGAGACTTCAGTAGAAACACTCTTACGATGGGTTGAATAGCATAACGCTACGCAAGCAATAGTATACGTCTGCTCCCTGAGGAAACCCAAGATGGACTCTCCCTAACTAAACACAGAACATAATATCATTTGCCATAGACTCATGTGGCTCCTCCTTGGGAAAATTCCATAGCTCTGGTGCAACTGGATACTTTAGCTCCCCTTCTCATTCAGATAGCACCTTATCTCTTCTCGTCCTTGGCCATTCCTTTCCCATGTGAACTCCTCTCCTCGCATGTTACTGCGATTCCCTTGGCCAATTCTTCTTTCTCATGCATTGCTCTCTATTAACAAAAGTTCTTTATTCTAAATAATGAGGTTTATCCACACGTGCAATAGAAACAACTCAGCAACATACCGTTCATGCTTAAAGGTTAAACGTAAATTACAATTCACAATGTGAGCAACAACTGAACAAATTTATTCTTGAGGCCTTCTTTGCTAAGTTAAGAAGTGCACAGGAATACAGAATATGTGCACCCTTCTACAAAAAAGATAAATGCATCTGCATAAAGCACAAATAAATGCAATGAGTTATAAATGTCATTGTAAATGCATCTGCACTTGATTAATTCAAATTATATGTATAAACATTAAACATTAGTTGCACATGTAGGAGAGTAGGATCTGCTTCTTATAGTTACCCCCACTTTTTGCTGATGTTTCACTGTTTTTCTACTTAGCCAGACTGAGGCCCTGCTAATCAGGACCCCAGTCTATCTGCTTTCTACTCTAAATTGACGGTATGTACTTTAGGTACACTCCAGATTGGATTCTGGGGTTCCCTTGTGAGTCCCTAGTATATGGTATACTATGTACCCAGGGCATAGGTACCCCAGAGGCCTACCAGGGGCTGCAGCATGTATTGTGCCACCCCTGGGAAGCCTTTAAAATGACACAGCAGGTCTGCTACAGCAGCCTGTGTAAGGTGGTGTATCCACCCCTTACTGAGATATAGGTTCCCTATATCTCTCCATATCACTGCACATGTAAACCTATCAGTCACCCCTATGGCAGGCCTTAACAATCCTGAAGGCAGGGTGCTGGGTTTCATGTGAGAGGGTGCCCATGCATGAGCAGAGCCCCTCTGCAGCTTTCGGAATCTTCATTCCGGGGTTGTTTGTGATGCAGCCAGACCATATACTCTTAAGTGCATTATAACCAAACGGTAAATGCTAACTTTGGAGTGGCTGCATGGAAAACTGTTGTGTTTGGTGTCAAACACCTTGGAATCATACCCCCACACCAGTACCTGGTGCGGGAGTATGATCCCACCCTTCTAGAGGGAGAGACATGACAGCACTGGTATACCCGGTACCAGCTAACAGAGCCCTGGCATCACAAAATGGATGCTGCAGCCACAGACACGAGTCTTCCCTCCTGCTGCTGGACGAAACTCCGGCAGGGGAGGCCTGGACAATAGGTTTCCTGTCACAGGGAGGTGTGACCACCTCCCAGACAGGCTTTAGTGTATTGGGGCTGGTTGGGTGCACTCTCAGAGTGCTTTGAAGTCTGCACTGGGGGCACATTTGGTGTCCCTGTGCATAGTCCAGCTCAAACCGGTTGCAGGGGCACACAACCCCTGCTCTGGCACGAAACTGGACAAAGAAAATGGGTGTAGCCACCCCTCTTTCCTGACCCTCCCATAGGTGGGTCCCCAGAATTTGTCCAACCCCTTCCTTGGGTATAAAGTAGGAAACCCTGACTACAGGACTTTAGATTACACCTGGACTAAACTCTGATACCAGAAACCAAGTACTTCGATGATCTGCACGGCGCTGGGCGACTGAAGAATCTCCCTTGGAGTAAAGGAGTTACTCTCCTGCAAGGCAGGCACCTTTAATGCAACTGACCGGTTGGCATCTCCGAGCTCTGACGGACTCCGAAGAATATTGCCACACAGGAGGTGGGTTTTCTGAGGTCTCTGAGGTCGATCTATGCTCACAGCAAGTCTGAGGCCCGTATCCCTCGTGGAAGACTGTGCAACCTGAACCCCTGGACACCAGAACCATTTGCAGAAGCATCAGCTTTCCGGCAACCCCTGAGGCTGAGCTTTGGGATACTTGTAGCCCGGACCCCGAGCAGTAATTGCCCTGAAGATTGTAGGCCTACACTCACCGAGTGTTCCGTGGGCCACCACTTTGTGATTCCTCTTGAGGTCCCTTTGCGATCCCTGGTCCGTTGACCTGTGGGTCCCCAAGAAAGCAACTCTAACTTTTATTGGGCTTCCCTGGTTGCTACAGACGTGCCCTGACTCTCCATTGCTTGGGGAGTCCCCAGGACCTTGCTGGTCCGCACAGAAGCATCTTTTCTCTTCCTGCGTGGGTTGCTGTTGCCAAGGCTTGTTGTGGTCAATCCGAGCACCGACACCCCAGCACTCGACATCCTTTGTGGGACAGCTAGAGTCCGGCTCCTGGTCATCGTCGACGTCTCCAGGACCCTGTGGCTGCAGTCAAGCTTCACCTCTTTGCACCTGAAGCACCCGACATCGGTGGGCATTCGATTGCTCCGCTCCTGGTCACTGGCTAGTGACCCAGACTCTGTCCCCTCTGCTTTCAGGTTCTTCATATCTTCGATCCAGGCTTGGATCACCCCGGACACTTTTCTTCTTCACGGCAGCAGCACTTTGCAGCAGCTCGCCATTGAAAACGACGATGATTCCCGACACCCTTTGACACCTATGCACCCGGCTTCCCTGGGTGAGGTAACTCGAGTACTCCGGTGCTCCCGTGGGTGTTGGCCCTAAAACCCCTTAAGTCTAAAGGGGTTTGCTCAAAGTCCTCTCCTAAGTGTCCTTTTGCTTTAAAATTCCAACCGCGACTTTCCGCATTGAATCCTACGGCGCTCGTGGCTGTGTTCTCACACTGCACACGTCCCCCTTGGGTCTCCTGTGTCACTACCTTGGGTGGTTCCTTGGGGTCCCAGCAATTCTACGTGCTCTAGGCACTGTGTCTAGTCAAGCCGTGGTTCTTATACCACTTTATTAGTATATGGTTTGGTCTCCCCCTGGAGCCCACTGGGTATTGTGCTATTTACTGTCGTTTTAATACTGTGATACTGTGTATCTTGAACTCTAATCTCATAAATGGATTAGTAGTTAGTGTTTAGAAATAAATACATATATTTTATATATATCTTGTGTGGTTCTCCTTTCATTTAGTTATTCAAGAGGTTATAATCTGGTAAACCAAGCTGCTTTACACTCCTTCAAGACTTAGCCTGAAGGCTGCTCTCCATAGCTACCACTAGGATAGCTTTCAATAAAGGTTGTCTTTAAACCTATCATCAATAAGGGTCGTTTGGACTGGTGCAAGGTGCCCACTATAACTAGTGGACAGCATATGCCAGGCCAACTTCTCACAGCACACATCCTAATTATCTCAAAATATGACATTTCATGTTGTTTTCTCCTGTCACATTAATACATAAATTGTTATGCAACTTTTATTAATCACATTCTAAATACATGTATCAAAACAAAGCACCTCTTAGTATAAACTGCTCCCCCTTTTAGTACATTAGTTACAACAGAATATATTTGAGTGCTGACAATGCGTCAGTATGATGCACTCCTACATTATCTCCAGATGTGATCGAGATTACACTTCCTCTAACCCCCCCTCTGATGGTGAATCAAGCCATCACAAATCCCTTATCTTTTCTCCTGATCTTATCAGATTAACAAAGTTAAACTCTTGTTGTGGCAATTGCTGTTCTCTTGAACTCCCCCAACCATTTCATTTTGTTTTAATAATCATCTTGTTTTCTCTCAAGTCTCAAATTCTTTCCCTTTCTTGAAATCTCTCTCTGTTTCTTGTACCTCTGGTACACCTTCACCCCTACATCAAACATATTGCACAAAGAGCAGTTATCAACAGTCGTCTCAAAACAGAACTCACTATACTACTCCCCAAATATGCGAACCACCTTCTTAACAAACTAAATCCATGTCCAACCTTTTCCCAAACACCTTCTTCTGCCAATCCACTCACTTCATTATGCAAATTCATAATATTCTTTATGACCTGCTGCAAGTCCTTATTCTTATCTTGGATGTATGTAAAACACTGTTAGACCTTCAACATCTGGTAAACTCCGCCCTCTTTTGTGGGCAATATGTCTAATGCAAGACGATTCTGCAAAATCATAGCCCTAATAGCAATCATCTCAGTATTTTTCAAGCAACAAAGAAGCAGCAGTATTAGTGGACAATCTATCAGCTACAGTAGAAAGTTTTCTAATCTTGATGTCATTCAAGATCACCCCTACGCTTGGCATGATAGCTCCAAAGATGTCTCCAACTGTCTCTCCGGGAGAAGCACGTCATTTAGATCTGGACTTTTCCTCCCACACAGGGTGATCAAAATTCTCAACATGATAAATCTTTTGAAAAACTACCCCCACATAGCATGTACTGTACCATTTACTCGGCAACTTAAAGTAGGCATTCTTCCCACAGACAAAATAAACTCCAGGAATCACAGAGTCTGTGCCATCCAAAAATAACTTCCAAGATCCCTTAATCTCTAAGGTATGATCACATTCACTTTCTCCTACAGGAATAATGTCATGCATGCTTTTCCCATTATGTATGCACAATTTCCCATGATTTTGTCAATTTAATGTCAAAGTTCCAGTGTTTCCTTCCACCTGACGCTCCACTTCTTCTTGTGCCCAATGAACAATCTTTATTCCTATAGCTGCCTTTGCTTTTCTGCTCTATAGCTATCCTCTACTTGTTCTAGAAATTTCTTTTCTATGTCAAATTATATCTGTATCTAGCGTCTTAGTTGGTGCAAAATAGGTACTAACTTTTTCTGCAATCTGAGCATACAAATGTTTATTTAAGTGTTTAAACAACAGAAATTCTGAATAAACTAGATCATATTTTGAATAATACTACTGGAAATGTTCCTGTCCGTAGAACATGCTCAACAGCAGACTACATGTGATGCCATACGTCAACAGTAGGTGATGGTACGTAATGCCCTCGGACACTGAAGAAGGCAATTGCATGCAAACATAACAATATCTAGCTTCCATAGTTTGTATGTACTCATAAAGCAAATTTGCCTAAGTGTTAGATGTGTAATCCCCTTTTGACAAATCAGAATGTAAATTTCGCCCCTCTAATGAATAAAATTCTCTATCTTGGTTATGTTTGGGCGTCTGTACACCTGTATGGGTTTCTGCTTCAGCCTTAGTCAGACTCAAGCTCAACCCTACAATTAACTCTATTAAGCCTATCACTAATAGACTAAGGGCCAGATGTACGACCCTTTCATTTAGCGCCTCGCAATTTGCGACACATTGCGAGTCGCAAATTGCGAGGCGCTAAATGAAATGTACAACAGTGTGCTTACACTGTTTTGCGATTCCCAATGGGGTCGCAAATTGCGAGGCTCATTAATATTAATGAGCCTCTCGCAATTTGCGAGCTCATTGTGAATGCCAGCCCTCCCAGGGATGGTGGCCTGCTGGGCTCAGCAGACCACCATGTCTGGGAATGCTTTTTAATAAAGCTGCTTTTTTTAAAAAAATGCAGCCCGTTTTCCTTAAAGGAAAACGGGATGCATTTAAAAAAAATAAAATGAAACGTTTTCGTTTCATTTTTTAAGGGCAGGCTGTGGTCCCTGGGACCACTGCCTGCCCTTAAAACATTAATTAGCATGCATTTGCAAGGGGGAAGGGGTCCCCTGGGGACTCCTTCCCATTTGCAAATGCATTACCACCTACTTGAAGTAGGTGGTAATTGTGAGTGTTTTGCAACCGCAATTGCGGTCGCAAAACATTAGTACATTGTTTTGAGACTCGCAATTTGGAAGGGAACGCCCCTTCCAAATAGCGATTCGCAAAACATATTTAGCGAGTTGCAAAAAAATTGCGACTCACTAAATGGGCTATGTACATGGCCCAATATGTTTTTGCATGCGCAAACCCGTTTGCGCATGCAAAAACAAGTTGTACATCTGGCCCTAAGTGCTACAACTACCGTGTACCTACGTCTATGACTATTGCTATTCAGTTCCATACTATTTAGATTCAGACCAAGTGGGTAGAGAAATAGAAGCAACAGAATGTCCTCTGCCGTTCTCCACCTGTGCAAACGGCAAACAGTCTTTAGTTTTGTGAAACAGTCTTTTCGTTCGATTTGCATTCACACTATGTACAATCTTTGTGAGGCTACCCTAACCCTACTCCATGTTTCTCTAAATGTAATCCCTACTTTTTATTCTTCTTCCACTCGGACCTAGGTATTCTTCTTTAAGCAAAAACACAAAGTTCATTCAACATCTCTGATAATATGAGGACCAAGTTCATCGGTGAGCATCTCTAGTAACATTTCTCTCAGTTCAGCAACTTGCCCAGGAACGTATTGCGAGCTCAAATGAGGAAATTCAGTCTCATTCAATATCAGGTTCCTTAGACCACTCAGTTTGGTTGGATACAGAAGGACAAATGTAAGAAGAATGTTCAGACTGGTCTCTGGAAGTATCTACAGAACTTCCACTATCAGTCCAGAACTCCCATTCCTTCCCCTCGTTGTCATTAGTAGCCATGTAGGGCCACTCAGGAGAAGAGTACCTCCGACAAGGCACCCTCAGCCTTTTAGATTTGCGAAGGCTCGACCTTTCACCTTCGTCTGTACTCCGCTCCAACTCACCAGAGGCTTCTGGTATGGGTGCAAGAGCCTTTTCAGGGGACAACTCCAACCTTCTCCTCTCTTTAGACTTTGGCCAGCTTTCTTCCACCACTCGTAATTTCACAGCACTAATTTCTTCATTGGGGCCAGTCTTTGCTTCATTCACCAGGACTGTATCAGTTTAATCAAATTCAGACTGAACTTCAGATCTGTCGTGACCCCCTTCAGATTGCTCAAGTGCTGTCTCAGACTTCGTCCGGTCCCCTACAGCTGGGCTGACCACTTCCCGTGGCTCTCTAACCACAGTTGGCATCCCTTCTAGGAGTGGTTCTACTTATCGTTCAAGGGGACACTGGACTCTATAAGTGTGGGAGGCATGCACCCAGTTTGGAAGACCACCACACTTCACAGCTATCATAGAGACCAAAATCACCTGGTACAGACCACGTCAATGAGGCTTAAGGCAACTCTTCCTCACGTGCTTCTTGACCACAACCCAGTCACCCGGACTAAGGTCGTGGCACTGCTCCTGATGTGGCGGTGCAGTTGTTGCTTCAACCTGATGAGACACAGAATGAACCACGTCAGCCAATCCTTTACAGTAATCAAGTACTAAATTGTCTGTGATGTTAACTAATATGTTCGCAGGCACAACAGGCAGTCTCATAGCTCTCTCCATGATGATCTCATGAGGGGAGAGTCCTGTTCTCCGATCTAGAATACTGCAAAGACTCAAAAACACCAGAGGCAAAGCATCAGGCCATTTCAAAGATGTTGAAGCACATGCTTTAGCAATTCTAGACTTCAAAGTGCAGTTGACCCGTTCCACAATACTTGAAGCTTCTGGCCTGTAACTGCAATGCAATCTCTGCTCCACTTGTAATGCTGCACATAGCATTTTCATAACCTAATTATTAAAATGGGTTCATTGGTCTGACTCTAAAGAGGTTGGAAATCTGAATCCTGGGATAAGCTCCCTCAGCAACAACTTAGCTACAGTGAGGCTATCACATCTCCTAGTCGGATACGCTTTCACCCAACATAAAAAGATGCACACCACCACTAAAATGTACTTCAATCCATTGCATACTGGCATCACAACAAAGTCCAACTGCATCCTGTTGAAGGGACCTCCAGATCTCCCTATGTGACTCAGTAAAACAGCAGTTCCTTTTCCCACATTAATCTGCTGGCAAATCACACACCCGTAACACAATGCCTCAAACATTGCTCAAATCTTCGGGTCAAGCCAATTCTGCCTAAATAACCTCACCATGGCACCTCTATATACATTAAACCATAATAATGCCTGGTCATATGGGGCAGCAAACAATCAGATAATAATGGTCTTCTGTCCCCTGAAGCCCAAATGTCATCATCTTGTTTCGCACAACCTGCTCTTATCCATCTCTGCTGTTCTTCCTCAGTAACCTCCACTTGCAATCTTTTCACTTCCTTCCATGTATCAGCAATTGTCATGTATTTAGAAAAGGCACCCCCTAGAAACAACGTCGAAAAGGTCTGGGAGTAAGGGGAAAAAAGACCAATATAGCAAAAAGACCTCCCACGTGACCTAAATTTCTTTATTATTAGCTAACCTGTAGCTTTCATGCGGGTCATTAATCAATCCTTAACAATTCTCCACTTCAAGATCTGTTTATTATTTTTCCATCATTTTATTATTCATCTCATACAAAAACACAAATATCAAATTCATAATTTACACTGTAACACTGTATATCCATTATTCTTCTTTTTTGATCACAGTCATTTGATACAAAAATGCAAAAATACGATATATATAGCACTATTTACAATTAAAACAACTGCAAAAAACTTAAATTAAATTATCAAAAAACATGACCCCAGATATACACCTCATATATACAACCAACAATCATATCACTGACTCATACTACTCACAAACATACCCTCCCCAATACAACCCAGCAAACACAGATGTAAAAACGTGTATGGGGTGAAAACATCAACCCTCTAATATAATGCTGGTGATTGGGGCCTCACACTGTCATAAAAAGGTTGAAATTGGCTTGATCTGATATTTCATTTGTGTAATCACCATTACAAGTAAAGACATTCAAAGCACAGTAACGTGCGACTTCGTCAGCATATCTGTTGCCATTTGTCACAAAATCATTCCCTTGACAATGAGCAGGACATTTAACAACAGACCTTTTTTCAGGCATTTGAAGGGCTTCTAACAGTTTTCTCACATTTTCTCCATTGTGGATGGGGGATCGTGACGAGGTCATGAACCCCTCTGAGACCATAACTGTCCAAAGTCGTGAACCACACCGAAGACATACTGGCTGTCGGTGAATATGGGTACTTTTAGCTGGTCTGAAACACATCATGCTCTGGTAAGGGCAATCAATTCTGCCACCTGCGCGGAGAATACTCCTTGAAGTCAGGCAGCTTCCACCACTCCCGTAACAGTGCAGATAGCATAGGCAGCTCTCAGGTTTCCATCTTTATCCCTGAGGCAAGAGCCATCCACAAACAGAGTGTGATCAGATTCCGGTAATGGCTCATCAGAAATATCGGGATGGGGCTTGGTGCATAGTTCAGTGACATCAAGACAGTCATGATCTATTTCAATTTCATCCGCATCACAATCAGGAACAGGCATCAGGGTTGCAGGGTTTAAAGTACATCACTTCAGGGTCACGTTCTCTGTGGCCAAGATCAACTATTCGTACTTAGTGAGCCTGCTATCTGTTAAGTGTTGAGTGCGTGTTCTGGTTAGAAGAATCTGCACCGAGTGAGGAACATAGACAGTCAAAAGGTGACCCATCACTATGCTTTTGCATCTCTCCATGCTGACACCTGTTGCAGCAACCGATTTGACATCTCCAGGCAATGCTGATGCTACTGGGTCCAATGGCATTCCTAGTGCATGAGCACGGCAAAGACTTTCTCTCAACTCGAGGAAGGCATTCAAGCAATCGTCGTTCCAAGGCACCGTATCGGACACATCTTTGTGTGCTAGCCTCTGCAAAGGCTTGCCCATCAGAGAAAAGTTAGGTATCCACTGAAGACATTATCCCACCATCCCCAGAAACATCCTGACTTCCTTCTGGGTATGAGGCAGATTCATTTGCATGATTGCCTAGATTCTTTCTTGTGACACCTTTCTCGAACCCTTCACAATATGATGTCCTAAGTACAGATTTCTGTCATACAGTACTGCAACTTACTTGTGATACTTTATGTCCATTCTCAGACAGATGGTTCAGCAGAGCAATTGAATCCGTTTTGCAAGCCTCTCGGGCATTCGTTGAGACCAGCAGGTCATCGATATACTGAACTAGGGCGAAATTACAAGGCATGACAAGAGACTCCAGATTTCTTTTAAGATCTGATTGAATATAGAAGGACTCTCTGTATACCATTGTGGGACATGACACCATGTTAAAACACGATTCCTCAGCTGGAAAGCAAATATAAATTGTCTCTCTTCATGGAGGGGAATGGAAAAGAAGGCCTGGCAAAGGTCTTTGACAGTGAACCATTCAGACTCACATGGAATCTAAAACAATATCACAGATGGATTCGGTACCATCGGAAAACAAGGAATCACTATATGATGGATTTTCCGGAGATCCTGCATGATGCAGTACTTGCCGCTTGTCTTCGGCAAGTCCATAATGGGTGAGTTACATGGGCTCCCCAGCATCTCCTTAAGAATACCTTCTTCAATCATTGTCTCAATCACAGGTGTAATTCCAGCCACTGTTTTGGGTGTCAGATTATACTGTGGTGTTGACCAATATTCTGCATTTGGCTTAACTTGGATACGGACTGGCTCAACCCCTCGGATGAGTCCAATGTCCTTGCCAGAAAAATCCCAAACATTGGGCCAGATTCACAAAGGTAAACTGAGACTAAAGTCTAATTTTACGATTTTGGGTAATTCACAAAGAGCACTTACGAGTAGTAAAGTTAGACTTTTATCTCATTTTTGGTCTCAGTTAAACTCAAGACCATAAGTTTAACTGAGACAAAAGTCTAACTTTACTACTCGTAAATGCACTTTGTGAATACCGAAAGTCGTAAGGTTAGACTTTCGTCTCAGTTTACCTTTATGAATAGGCCCGTATGTCTTTCACTGTATATCTGAGATCCAAAGGCAAGTCTTCAATTGTCAACATGGGGAACAATGAGACATTTAAATTCTGACTTGCTAGCTCAAAGGCAATGTCTTCATCGTTTGTTTGGAGTTCTATTCCCTTTGGCATGCAGTAGATGGTGCAATTTAATTTGCACAGCAAATCACATCCTAGAAGACATACAGGACTAAAATCACGTACCACAAATTGATGATTATCCTCAAATGTCCCTATCTTTAACAGGTACTTCTTCAGAGAGAGGATTGGACAATTGTTTATTTGCAACCCCTACGACTTGGATTGTTTTTCCTGAGAGGGGTATGTTTGGAATCTCTGCTGTTCTCACAGTAGAGCAGGTAGCACCAGTGTCGATCAAAAAGGTGACATTGTGACCATCTACATCAGCATCGACATGTGGTCCACTCTGGTCTACCTCTAAGACTGCGCCAAGGATACAGTCTTCCTCCCCCTTCAGGCACCGTCAGAAGGATGGACCTGTGTCACAATCATTAAAAGTCTCCAATATTTTGTAATTCTGTGACACGCTCTGATTCGCGTTCATGTCCATGTTCAGATTAAACCTATGGTTACCCCCGGCATGCTGTAGCATTGGAGTTCTGTTACCTGCATAATAGGACCTTGTGAACCGGAAATATTTTGGGATCTTGGTCTGGGCACATTTTGAGGCTGCACGGTATTTCCTGCGACTGAACCATACCCCCATATTGTTCCTGATTAGCGGGATTTAGACGACATTCTCACTTCCAATTCCCCACCCTATTACAATAGTGGCATGGGTTATTCTTTTCCAAAATGGCTATATCGACTCCAGTCTTAGGATCTATAGGATCACCTCTTCCCCTTCTTTGTCCCTGAAAGCCTCCATTTTGTTGACCAGAGTCCAAAACCGCTGGACTCCCTGCATAGAGGTAGAATTCCCTACATAAGGCTGTCCGTGACCCCTCTGAGCCACCGTCATCTGTTCTACCATCAACTTCTCTTTCAACCTTTTGTGCTTCATTTACATTTTCTCACAGCAATACTTTACGTATCACAGAATCTCGTCGACAGACTTGTTCTGCCAACAGCTTAAATGCTGTTGAATCATCATGCTAATCTCAGGCCTCAATCCAGTCATAAACCTAGACACAAATTGTTCCATGTCCTTTGGCTCTAAAGTTTCCATTCCACTGTATTGTTTAAAAGCCTGCAGGAACCTTTCATTGAAAGCATGAATTTTTTCTTTTGGTTCCTTAGTTGTCCTGTCAATTTTTACCCCATTAATATTCTGTGTTGGCACCTTTGCCTTCAGCCAAGTAATCACCTGCTCGTACTTCTTCATTACTATAGATGCCGTACCATGTGTCACTGGATCTCTTTCAGGCTCACCTTCAGGCTAATCAATAGCTATCTTTCATGCTGACCATAAATAGCTAGGGACCACAATTTCAAACAATGTGTTCAAATCAATCCACAGCACCTTCAAGATTTTCACAAATGGATCAATCTGCTTGTACCACTCTACAGGTTTCTCAGAAAATCATTTGTAAATGCCTCAAGATCACCTTTACTCCAAGGTACATGTACATACCCTCCACTTGGCACTTCTCGCAAAGGGAAAGCTTGGACACCCACTCTCTTTTCCCCTCCAGGAGGAGGTTCTCCCAGTATTATTTTTGAAGCTTTCCTCTCAGCCCATCTCTCTTCCCATCTGCCCAATGAACTCCAAATTTGAATACACAGTAGGAGCTCTCGAATTTGTGTTTTCAGTCTTGGTATCCTCAGATTCTCTATATCCTGATCAGTAATGCAAGTCTGTGGTTTTTCTGCAATGCTTTAGTTCGTTCCATATCAACATCATATCTATTAGCCAATTCAGATAATTTCTCATGGACTTGTCTTGCTCTTCTAGTGACATCTTTACTCATGAATAATAATTCACCTGGTCGATAAGAATCTATTCAATAGAGTTTTAAGCTTCCACTTATCGTCGCATCCAATTCAGACTTCAATTTGAGCACATTTACTTAATCCACCTTTACAGCTGACTTAATAGTCCCCTGACTAGTTTCAGTACTTTGGCTTCCTATTGCTTTTTCATTATGTTCTTTCAACCACTTCTCTAGGCCTTGGACATCGATACATATTGACTCCAAGAAGTTCCTTTCTCCAGAGTAGTATTCTCACGAGGTGCACTGTTGCGCACGTTCTGGAGTGTTTCCCATGCAGGCGGGTTAAGACCTACTGATCCCAGAAAGGGCCTTACGGTTCACATCCATTCTGCAAAACAGACAGATCTGCACTTGCTGCGCAAGGTGTACTCGCATTCATCAGAACTAATGGTGCAAACTACATTCCCTGACCCTCTACTGTCTTCACTTCCGTAGAGGCAGGCATTCCCTGACTTTCATTTTCTGGAGAATTAGGATCATATATGTGAACGATTGGGCCAATAGTTACTGGTACTGTTAAAGCATCCGGAAGCTGCGAAGCCAAATAAGTGTTACCGTTTCCCGAGGTTACAATTTGCGTTCCTCTAGTCGATATGACCCCCACAACACCAGGGCTAGGAGCAACGTGTGCCGAAGCACTGCTAGAGCTGTCAGTAATATTCACATTTTCCCCACTTTCCATTTGCGTCTGATTATATGGAAGTGGACGTTCAGCTGACAATCCACCCAAAAGGCTGTCACTTACATCACTGCCTGCACCTTCCTCTTTCTTCTTTTCCGTTCTCTTTCTCTCAGCCTCATTTCCTTCGCTTGTTATGGCAGGGTACAATCTCACTTCCTCAATCATGTCTACACTCCATCTCTTTTGTTGGTTATCCCATCTTGCATCTGCATATGCATGCAGCACTTTTTCTGTCATCCTCCCATGGTATTTGTCTCTCTGCTTTACATGTGTTGCATGTTCCCATGAATTAAGCACTTCAAATTGTGTGAGTCTGGGTAATGATTTCATTGCAAACAATATCCCCCTCAAATAATCAATAATTCTCAAATTGAGAGTACCATAGCGGGGGAACATCAATGCACTTTCTTTCTCTGTGACCTTCTGCCAATTTTTAAGCCAAATAATAGTATGTAGCCCTACTTTTGTCACCATATAATGTGCTGGCATATCCTCCGGTGGTGCTTCCTCTCCAATTCTAGTAGGCACCCCTACATCTCCTCGATTCATATCTCTTATTATTTTAAAGCATCTCATTTTCAATCTCTTATTTTCAACAAATTTTAACTCAAACCTGAATTAAACAAATTTTAAGTTCCACGACAATACGATCATCAATATCTAAGAAATTATTTTACCCAATCCCAGCGCTGCGTTACATCAACCAACCTATCCCAGTGCAGCACACCTTGACGTCACTCTCACTCCTCTCAGCAGTTCACCCTCCTTCACAATCTTCCTCACACTCTCTCTCTCATTCACTTCTCTTTATACTAAAACAACTAACAATTGTCTGCTCCACTAAAAGAATTGATAGAATCACTCACCCAAAGAACACACATCCACATTTGAAACCTCGACCAGCGGGGAATCACTCAAATCAGTATAGTTTCCTTTTTGCGCACAAAGGTCCACCACACTAATTACAACTCTATCTAGCATACCAAAGTTCCCTTTCTCAATTGGGCTGTCGACGACGACTCACAACAAACCCCACAAAACCTTAGCAGACAATTACAACATGGTGTCTTCTTGCACCTTTATTATATATCCCAGGATCTTAGGTCACGCCCGACACGATAACAACTTCAACTTTAACAACGTCAACTTAATACCACATTCACACAACTCTCACAACATCTCCGCCAGACATCACACAATCAATACTGTACCGCAAGCTGAGCGTGAATTTCACACTCACCCATGCCTACTAATACTTGCTCCTTCTTCGCTGCCTTTTCAATAAACGCCACTGGAACTCCATTTGTCTTCCATGCTTACATCCAGGATTTTTAACTAAGGGCACTAATGTTGGGATCCAGATTCTCTAGGTCAAGTTCTAATTCCCTTCACTTCACTAACTAACCATTTGACATGCTACCAATTTGTTAAAGTCCAGGCCCATTTACAAATTTTCTCTCTAGATAGGATAGGTCTTTCTAGGCGAGTGAGCGGTGAAAGGAATCAAATCTCTATTTATCATTTCAATACAGTGCAACCAATGTGGCTACACATTAATCCACTCAGCTCTTTGATCTGAGATTAGTAGGTTTAATTATAAGTTCAGAAACAAATCAATGTAGATCATTCTCAATAAAATCGTATAAAAGTACAAAAAGCCCAGAGTAAGTCCAAATCTCCTTTAGAGATAGTACAAAGCTAATGACTAACTCTAGGAACATGACACATGGAATCAGAAAGAAGAAATGAAGGTTAAATTGCATTACATGACTCTCTTTAACGAGCATGAGTGACCTAACTTTCCATATGCTACTTTAATAAGGGCAACCCTAAACTAAAACATTTGGGCGAGGACAACTTCAAATAAGGAAAAAGAAAAGGTGTCAGCCATCATAGGCTTCAGTAGAAACACTCTGACAATGGGTTGAGTAGAATAAAGCTACGCAAGCAATAGTATACGTCTGCTCCCTAAGGAAACCCAAGATGTACTTTCCCTAACTAAACATAGCACATGATATAATTTGCCGTCGACTCATGTGGCTCCTCCTTGGGAAGATTCCATAGCTCTGGTACAACTAGATACTTTAGCTCCCTTTCTCATTCAGATAGCACCTTATCTCTTCTCGTCCTTGGCCATTCCTTTCACATGTGAACTTCTCTCCTCGCATGTTACCGCGATTCCCTTGGCCAATTCTTTTTTCTCATGCATTGCTATCTATTAACAGAAGTTCTTTATTCTAAATAATGAGGCTTATCAACACCTGCAATAGAAATAACTCAGCAACATGCGGTCCATGCTTGAAGGTTAAACGTAAATTCCAATTCACATTGTGAGTAGCAACTGTACAAATTTCTTCTTGAGGCCTAGTTTGCTAAGTTAACAAGTGCACAGGATATGTGCACCCTTCTACAAGAAAAATAAATGCAACTGCTTAAAGCATGAATAAATGTAATGAGTTATAAATGTCTCAGTGTAAATGCATCTGCACTTGTTTAATTCAAATTATATGTATAAACATTAAACATTAGTTGCACACATCCTAATTAAGTATCTCAAAATACGACATTTCATGTTGTTTTCTCCTGTCAAGTTAATACATAAATTGTTACGTAACTTTCATCAATCACATTCTAAATACATGTATCAAAACAAAGCACCCCTTAGTTAAACTGCTCCCCCCTTTTTGTACATGAGTTGCAATTGAATATTTTAGTGCTGACTATGCGTGAGTATGATGCACTCCTACATTATCTCCAGATGAGCTCAAGATTACACTTCTTCAATCCCCCATAATGGGAAATACCTGACTCCAAAGTACCAGGCAGATTGCCACACAGATTGCCATTTTCCAGGGGCTTTAGCACAGGCATTTATTACCTGCTCTGAGAATGTGTAAATATGTACACGACCTCTGTCTCAGGCCGGGGAGGGGATGAGGGGGATAGGTGGGGCTGGCGCCTTGGAGGAGGATCGGGTGAGGCAGGGCTTTAAGTGGAACGAAAAAACTGGGGGGGTCTCTCAAAGGATCGTTGACGATTTAATTAAAGGCATGGCTTAAAAACAAATAAGATGAAAAACTGTGCTAAGTATAGGGTGCTGCCCAACTGGTATTATGCTGTGTCTGTCATTGCATCCAGATATATAATTCAAGTTTACATTACACCAACAACAAGCCAGGACTATTGGATTTGTCAATGGTTGTTTGTTGCGTAAAATAAATAAGCAACAACTATGGCTTCATTGTATAGAATTTTAAAAATGCTTCAGTTTTGAAATGATGAGGCTGTAAAAGAACTATAACTAGTTCTTTGAAGTTACCTCAAAGGCAGTGCAGGGCGGTACTGCTGCAGAGTTAAGATTTTTTTTTTTCACCCTGGGGGTGAGGGAAAAAATGGAGAGCTTGATAGGGACCCGTCTCAGCACCTGCTTTTTAGAACTGCTGGTGCTGAGTACCGGCTGGACCCGGCCCACTTAAAACCCTGGGGTGGGGATGGGAAACAAATCCGGCCTGTACTGCAGCTCTTTCCTAATGTGATTTTATTGGCCAGTAAAGTTGGCTCTAGTGTTCCCACATCGGCTAAATCCTTGATGGAAAGATGTAGGAGAAGCATTTAACTGAATACCTTTTTGGAATGGCCTCACATGTGGTGTGTTTGACTATTAAGCGCCCCATCATTTGCTGACAAACATTGTGGATGAGAACGAATATATCTCTAAGGAGAATTCTTTGATACATCACATTCGAATGGGCCTATGGATGAAGAACCCCTGCTCTTAGATCATTTTGGCATGAAGAATGCCCCCTAGAGGAACTGCACAATAATCTAGCAGTGCCGTATCATTCAAAACGATTTCTCATTCCAGTAATAGAGTTATCTGAAGAGTTTAGTTCTGTATCTTCGTCTCTAGGCCTCTACTTGTGCCAGTGTGCTGTACGCTTTTGAACTTTCCTAGCCAGCCATGCAGATTGCAAGTATTGTTATGTTTTATAGGGTACCCCAATTTAGGCTTGAGTAGTCCCCTAATCCTTCACCGACATTTACCGTACCATACCATTAAACTACATAACGGGTTTTTGGTATTGACCTTTTCCCTAGTTAAGCGCTGCATAAATGTTGTTTGGTTTTCCCCGAATGTCCTCTGCCGTTCTCCACCTGTGCAAACGGCAAACAGTCTTTAGTTTTGTGAAACAGTCTTTTCGTTCGATTTGCATTCACACTATGTACAATCTTTGTGAGGCTACCCTAACCCTACTCCATGTTTCTCTAAATGTAATCCCTACTTTTTATTCTTCTTCCACTCGGACCTAGGTATTCTTCTTTAAGCAAAAACACAAAGTTCATTCAACATCTCTGATAATATGAGGACCAAGTTCATCGGTGAGCATCTCTAGTAACATTTCTCTCAGTTCAGCAACTTGCCCAGGAACGTATTGCGAGCTCAAATGAGGAAATTCAGTCTCATTCAATATCAGGTTCCTTAGACCACTCAGTTTGGTTGGATACAGAAGGACAAATGTAAGAAGAATGTTCAGACTGGTCTCTGGAAGTATCTACAGAACTTCCACTATCAGTCCAGAACTCCCATTCCTTCCCCTCGTTGTCATTAGTAGCCATGTAGGGCCACTCAGGAGAAGAGTACCTCCGACAAGGCACCCTCAGCCTTTTAGATTTGCGAAGGCTCGACCTTTCACCTTCGTCTGTACTCCGCTCCAACTCACCAGAGGCTTCTGGTATGGGTGCAAGAGCCTTTTCAGGGGACAACTCCAACCTTCTCCTCTCTTTAGACTTTGGCCAGCTTTCTTCCACCACTCGTAATTTCACAGCACTAATTTCTTCATTGGGGCCAGTCTTTGCTTCATTCACCAGGACTGTATCAGTTTAATCAAATTCAGACTGAACTTCAGATCTGTCGTGACCCCCTTCAGATTGCTCAAGTGCTGTCTCAGACTTCGTCCGGTCCCCTACAGCTGGGCTGACCACTTCCCGTGGCTCTCTAACCACAGTTGGCATCCCTTCTAGGAGTGGTTCTACTTATCGTTCAAGGGGACACTGGACTCTATAAGTGTGGGAGGCATGCACCCAGTTTGGAAGACCACCACACTTCACAGCTATCATAGAGACCAAAATCACCTGGTACAGACCACGTCAATGAGGCTTAAGGCAACTCTTCCTCACGTGCTTCTTGACCACAACCCAGTCACCCGGACTAAGGTCGTGGCACTGCTCCTGATGTGGCGGTGCAGTTGTTGCTTCAACCTGATGAGACACAGAATGAACCACGTCAGCCAATCCTTTACAGTAATCAAGTACTAAATTGTCTGTGATGTTAACTAATATGTTCGCAGGCACAACAGGCAGTCTCATAGCTCTCTCCATGATGATCTCATGAGGGAGAGTCCTGTTCTCCGATCTAGAATACTGCAAAGACTCAAAAACACCAGAGGCAAAGCATCAGGCCATTTCAAAGATGTTGAAGCACATGCTTTAGCAATTCTAGACTTCAAAGTGCAGTTGACCCGTTCCACAATACTTGAAGCTTCTGGCCTGTAACTGCAATGCAATCTCTGCTCCACTTGTAATGCTGCACATAGCATTTTCATAACCTAATTATTAAAATGGGTTCATTGGTCTGACTCTAAAGAGGTTGGAAATCTGAATCCTGGGATAAGCTCCCTCAGCAACAACTTAGCTACAGTGAGGCTATCACATCTCCTAGTCGGATACGCTTTCACCCAACATAAAAAGATGCACACCACCACTAAAATGTACTTCAATCCATTGCATACTGGCATCACAACAAAGTCCAACTGCATCCTGTTGAAGGGACCTCCAGATCTCCCTATGTGACTCAGTAAAACAGCAGTTCCTTTTCCCACATTAATCTGCTGGCAAATCACACACCCGTAACACAATGCCTCAAACATTGCTCAAATCTTCGGGTCAAGCCAATTCTGCCTAAATAACCTCACCATGGCACCTCTATATACATTAAACCATAATAATGCCTGGTCATATGGGGCAGCAAACAATCAGATAATAATGGTCTTCTGTCCCCTGAAGCCCAAATGTCATCATCTTGTTTCGCACAACCTGCTCTTATCCATCTCTGCTGTTCTTCCTCAGTAACCTCCACTTGCAATCTTTTCACTTCCTTCCATGTATCAGCAATTGTCATGTATTTAGAAAAGGCACCCCCTAGAAACAACGTCGAAAAGGTCTGGGAGTAAGGGGAAAAAAGACCAATATAGCAAAAAGACCTCCCACGTGACCTAAATTTCTTTATTATTAGCTAACCTGTAGCTTTCATGCGGGTCATTAATCAATCCTTAACAATTCTCCACTTCAAGATCTGTTTATTATTTTTCCATCATTTTATTATTCATCTCATACAAAAACACAAATATCAAATTCATAATTTACACTGTAACACTGTATATCCATTATTCTTCTTTTTTGATCACAGTCATTTGATACAAAAATGCAAAAATACGATATATATAGCACTATTTACAATTAAAACAACTGCAAAAAACTTAAATTAAATTATCAAAAAACATGACCCCAGATATACACCTCATATATACAACCAACAATCATATCACTGACTCATACTACTCACAAACATACCCTCCCCAATACAACCCAGCAAACACAGATGTAAAAACGTGTATGGGGTGAAAACATCAACCCTCTAATATAATGCTGGTGATTGGGGCCTCACACTGTCATAAAAAGGTTGAAATTGGCTTGATCTGATATTTCATTTGTGTAATCACCATTACAAGTAAAGACATTCAAAGCACAGTAACGTGCGACTTCGTCAGCATATCTGTTGCCATTTGTCACAAAATCATTCCCTTGACAATGAGCAGGACATTTAACAACAGACCTTTTTTCAGGCATTTGAAGGGCTTCTAACAGTTTTCTCACATTTTCTCCATTGTGGATGGGGGATCGTGACGAGGTCATGAACCCCTCTGAGACCATAACTGTCCAAAGTCGTGAACCACACCGAAGACATACTGGCTGTCGGTGAATATGGGTACTTTTAGCTGGTCTGAAACACATCATGCTCTGGTAAGGGCAATCAATTCTGCCACCTGCGCGGAGAATACTCCTTGAAGTCAGGCAGCTTCCACCACTCCCGTAACAGTGCAGATAGCATAGGCAGCTCTCAGGTTTCCATCTTTATCCCTGAGGCAAGAGCCATCCACAAACAGAGTGTGATCAGATTCCGGTAATGGCTCATCAGAAATATCGGGATGGGGCTTGGTGCATAGTTCAGTGACATCAAGACAGTCATGATCTATTTCAATTTCATCCGCATCACAATCAGGAACAGGCATCAGGGTTGCAGGGTTTAAAGTACATCACTTCAGGGTCACGTTCTCTGTGGCCAAGATCAACTATTCGTACTTAGTGAGCCTGCTATCTGTTAAGTGTTGAGTGCGTGTTCTGGTAAGAAGAATCTGCACCGAGTGAGGAACATAGACAGTCAAAAGGTGACCCATCACTATGCTTTTGCATCTCTCCATGCTGACACCTGTTGCAGCAACCGATTTGACATCTCCAGGCAATGCTGATGCTACTGGGTCCAATGGCATTCCTAGTGCATGAGCACGGCAGAGACTTTCTCTCAACTCGAGGAAGGCATTCAAGCAATCGTCGTTCCAAGGCACCGTATCGGACACATCTTTGTGTGCTAGCCTCTGCAAAGGCTTGCCCATCAGAGAAAAGTTAGGTATCCACTGAAGACATTATCCCACCATCCCCAGAAACATCCTGACTTCCTTCTGGGTATGAGGCAGATTCATTTGCATGATTGCCTAGATTCTTTCTTGTGACACCTTTCTCGAACCCTTCACAATATGATGTCCTAAGTACAGATTTCTGTCATACAGTACTGCAACTTACTTGTGATACTTTATGTCCATTCTCAGACAGATGGTTCAGCAGAGCAATTGAATCCGTTTTGCAAGCCTCTCGGGCATTCGTTGAGACCAGCAGGTCATCGATATACTGAACTAGGGCGAAATTACAAGGCATGACAAGAGACTCCAGATTTCTTTTTAAGATCTGATTGAATATAGAAGGACTCTCTGTATACCATTGTGGGACATGACATCATGTTAAAACACGATTCCTCAGCTGGAAAGCAAATATAAATTGTCTCTCTTCATGGAGGGGAATGGAAAAGAAGGCCTGGCAAAGGTCTTTGACAGTGAACCATTCAGACTCACATGGAATCTAAAACAATATCACAGATGGATTCGGTACCATCGGAAAACAAGGAATCACTATATTATGGATTTTCCGGAGATCCTGCATGATGCAGTACTTGCCGCTTGTCTTCGGCAAGTCCATAATGGGTGAGTTACATGGGCTCCCCAGCATCTCCTTAAGAATACCTTCTTCAATCATTGTCTCAATCACAGGTGTAATTCCAGCCACTGTTTTGGGTGTCAGATTATACTGTGGTGTTGACCAATATTCTGCATTTGGCTTAACTTGGATACGGACTGGCTCAACCCCTCGGATGAGTCCAATGTCCTTGCCAGAAAAATCCCAAACATTGGGCCAGATTCACAAAGGTAAACTGAGACTAAAGTCTAATTTTACGATTTTGGGTAATTCACAAAGAGCACTTACGAGTAGTAAAGTTAGACTTTTATCTCATTTTTGGTCTCAGTTAAACTCAAGACCATAAGTTTAACTGAGACAAAGTCTAACTTTACTACTCGTAAATGCACTTTGTGAATACCGAAAGTCGTAAGGTTAGACTTTCGTCTCAGTTTACCTTTATGAATAGGCCCGTATGTCTTTCACTGTATATCTGAGATCCAAAGGCAAGTCTTCAATTGTCAACATGGGGAACAATGAGACATTTAAATTCTGACTTGCTAGCTCAAAGGCAATGTCTTCATCGTTTGTTTGGAGTTCTATTCCCTTTGGCATGCAGTAGATGGTGCAATTTAATTTGCACAGCAAATCACATCCTAGAAGACATACAGGACTAAAATCACGTACCACAAATTGATGATTATCCTCAAATGTCCCTATCTTTAACAGGTACTTCTTCAGAGAGAGGATTGGACAATTGTTTATTTGCAACCCCTACGACTTGGATTGTTTTTCCTGAGAGGGGTATGTTTGGAATCTCTGCTGTTCTCACAGTAGAGCAGGTAGCACCAGTGTCGATCAAAAAGGTGACATTGTGACCATCTACATCAGCATCGACATGTGGTCCACTCTGGTCTACCTCTAAGACTGCGCCAAGGATACAGTCTTCCTCCCCTTCAGGCACCGTCAGAAGGATGGACCTGTGTCACAATCATTAAAAGTCTCCAATATTTTGTAATTCTGTGACACGCTCTGATTCGCGTTCATGTCCATGTTCAGATTAAACCTATGGTTACCCCCGGCATGCTGTAGCATTGGAGTTCTGTTACCTGCATAATAGGACCTTGTGAACCGGAAATATTTTGGGATCTTGGTCTGGGCACATTTTGAGGCTGCACGGTATTTCCCTGCGACTGAACCATACCCCCATATTGTTCCTGATTAGCGGGATTTAGACGACATTCTCACTTCCAATTCCCCACCCTATTACAATAGTGGCATGGGTTATTCTTTTCCAAAATGGCTATATCGACTCCAGTCTTAGGATCTATAGGATCACCTCTTCCCCTTCTTTGTCCCTGAAAGCCTCCATTTTGTTGACCAGAGTCCAAAACCGCTGGACTCCCTGCATAGAGGTAGAATTCCCTACATAAGGCTGTCCGTGACCCCTCTGAGCCACCGTCATCTGTTCTACCATCAACTTCTCTTTCAACCTTTTGTGCTTCATTTACATTTTCTCACAGCAATACTTTACGTATCACAGAATCTCGTCGACAGACTTGTTCTGCCAACAGCTTAAATGCTGTTGAATCATCATGCTAATCTCAGGCCTCAATCCAGTCATAAACCTAGACACAAATTGTTCCATGTCCTTTGGCTCTAAAGTTTCCATTCCACTGTATTGTTTAAAAGCCTGCAGGAACCTTTCATTGAAAGCATGAATTTTTTTCTTTTGGTTCCTTAGTTGTCCTGTCAATTTTTACCCCATTAATATTCTGTGTTGGCACCTTTGCCTTCAGCCAAGTAATCACCTGCTCGTACTTCTTCATTACTATAGATGCCGTACCATGTGTCACTGGATCTCTTTCAGGCTCACCTTCAGGCTAATCAATAGCTATCTTTCATGCTGACCATAAATAGCTAGGGACCACAATTTCAAACAATGTGTTCAAATCAATCCACAGCACCTTCAAGATTTTCACAAATGGATCAATCTGCTTGTACCACTCTACAGGTTTCTCAGAAAATCATTTGTAAATGCCTCAAGATCACCTTTACTCCAAGGTACATGTACATACCCTCCACTTGGCACTTCTCGCAAAGGGAAAGCTTGGACACCCACTCTCTTTCCCCTCCAGGAGGAGGTTCTCCCAGTATTATTTTTGAAGCTTTCCTCTCAGCCCATCTCTCTTCCCATCTGCCCAATGAACTCCAAATTTGAATACACAGTAGGAGCTCTCGAATTTGTGTTTTCAGTCTTGGTATCCTCAGATTCTCTATATCCTGATCAGTAATGCAAGTCTGTGGTTTTTCTGCAATGCTTTAGTTCGTTCCATATCAACATCATATCTATTAGCCAATTCAGATAATTTCTCATGGACTTGTCTTGCTCTTCTAGTGACATCTTTACTCATGAATAATAATTCACCTGGTCGATAAGAATCTATTCAATAGAGTTTTAAGCTTCCACTTATCGTCGCATCCAATTCAGACTTCAATTTGAGCACATTTACTTAATCCACCTTTACAGCTGACTTAATAGTCCCCTGACTAGTTTCAGTACTTTGGCTTCCTATTGCTTTTTCATTATGTTCTTTCAACCACTTCTCTAGGCCTTGGACATCGATACATATTGACTCCAAGAAGTTCCTTTCTCCAGAGTAGTATTCTCACGAGGTGCACTGTTGCGCACGTTCTGGAGTGTTTCCCATGCAGGCGGGTTAAGACCTACTGATCCCAGAAAGGGCCTTACGGTTCACATCCATTCTGCAAAACAGACAGATCTGCACTTGCTGCGCAAGGTGTACTCGCATTCATCAGAACTAATGGTGCAAACTACATTCCCTGACCCTCTACTGTCTTCACTTCCGTAGAGGCAGGCATTCCCTGACTTTCATTTTCTGGAGAATTAGGATCATATATGTGAACGATTGGGCCAATAGTTACTGGTACTGTTAAAGCATCCGGAAGCTGCGAAGCCAAATAAGTGTTACCGTTTCCCGAGGTTACAATTTGCGTTCCTCTAGTCGATATGACCCCCACAACACCAGGGCTAGGAGCAACGTGTGCCGAAGCACTGCTAGAGCTGTCAGTAATATTCACATTTTCCCCACTTTCCATTTGCGTCTGATTATATGGAAGTGGACGTTCAGCTGACAATCCACCCAAAAGGCTGTCACTTACATCACTGCCTGCACCTTCCTCTTTCTTCTTTTCCGTTCTCTTTCTCTCAGCCTCATTTCCTTCGCTTGTTATGGCAGGGTACAATCTCACTTCCTCAATCATGTCTACACTCCATCTCTTTTGTTGGTTATCCCATCTTGCATCTGCATATGCATGCAGCACTTTTTCTGTCATCCTCCCATGGTATTTGTCTCTCTGCTTTACATGTGTTGCATGTTCCCATGAATTAAGCACTTCAAATTGTGTGAGTCTGGGTAATGATTTCATTGCAAACAATATCCCCTCAAATAATCAATAATTCTCAAATTGAGAGTACCATAGCGGGGAACATCAATGCACTTTCTTTCTCTGTGACCTTCTGCCAATTTTTAAGCCAAATAATAGTATGTAGCCCTACTTTTGTCACCATATAATGTGCTGGCATATCCTCCGGTGGTGCTTCCTCTCCAATTCTAGTAGGCACCCCTACATCTCCTCGATTCATATCTCTTATTATTTTAAAGCATCTCATTTTCAATCTCTTATTTTCAACAAATTTTAACTCAAACCTGAATTAAACAAATTTTAAGTTCCACGACAATACGATCATCAATATCTAAGAAATTATTTTACCCAATCCCAGCGCTGCGTTACATCAACCAACCTATCCCAGTGCAGCACACCTTGACGTCACTCTCACTCCTCTCAGCAGTTCACCCTCCTTCACAATCTTTCTCACACTCTCTCTCTCATTCACTTCTCTTTATACTAAAACAACTAACAATTGTCTGCTCCACTAAAAGAATTGATAGAATCACTCACCCAAAGAACACACATCCACATTTGAAACCTCGACCAGCGGGGAATCACTCAAATCAGTATAGTTTCCTTTTGCGCACAAAGGTCCACCACACTAATTACAACTCTATCTAGCATACCAAAGTTCCCTTTCTCAATTGGGCTGTCGACGACGACTCACAACAAACCCCACAAAACCTTAGCAGACAATTACAACATGGTGTCTTCTTGCACCTTTATTATATATCCCAGGATCTTAGGTCACGCCCGACACGATAACAACTTCAACTTTAACAACGTCAACTTAATACCACATTCACACAACTCTCACAACATCTCCGCCAGACATCACACAATCAATACTGTACCGTAAGCTGAGCGTGAATTTCACACTCACCCATGCCTACTAATACTTGCTCCTTCTTCGCTGCCTTTTCAATAAACGCCACTGGAACTCCATTTGTCTTCCATGCTTACATCCAGGATTTTTAACTAAGGGCACTAATGTTGGGATCCAGATTCTCTAGGTCAAGTTCTAATTCCCTTCACTTCACTAACTAACCATTTGACATGCTACCAATTTGTTAAAGTCCAGGCCCATTTACAAATTTTCTCTCTAGATAGGATAGGTCTTTCTAGGCGAGTGAGCGGTGAAAGGAATCAAATCTCTATTTATCATTTCAATACAGTGCAACCAATGTGGCTACACATTAATCCACTCAGCTCTTTGATCTGAGATTAGTAGGTTTAATTATAAGTTCAGAAACAAATCAATGTAGATCATTCTCAATAAAATCGTATAAAAGTACAAAAAGCCCAGAGTAAGTCCAAATCTCCTTTAGAGATAGTACAAAGCTAATGACTAACTCTAGGAACATGACACATGGAATCAGAAAGAAGAAATGAAGGTTAAATTGCATTACATGACTCTCTTTAACGAGCATGAGTGACCTAACTTTCCATATGCTACTTTAATAAGGGCAACCCTAAACTAAAACATTTGGGCGAGGACAACTTCAAATAAGGAAAAAGAAAAGGTGTCAGCCATCATAGGCTTCAGTAGAAACACTCTGACAATGGGTTGAGTAGAATAAAGCTACGCAAGCAATAGTATACGTCTGCTCCCTAAGGAAACCCAAGATGTACTTTCCCTAACTAAACATAGCACATGATATAATTTGCCGTCGACTCATGTGGCTCCTCCTTGGGAAGATTCCATAGCTCTGGTACAACTAGATACTTTAGCTCCCTTTCTCATTCAGATAGCACCTTATCTCTTCTCGTCCTTGGCCATTCCTTTCACATGTGAACTTCTCTCCTCGCATGTTACCGCGATTCCCTTGGCCAATTCTTTTTTCTCATGCATTGCTATCTATTAACAGAAGTTCTTTATTCTAAATAATGAGGCTTATCAACACCTGCAATAGAAATAACTCAGCAACATGCGGTCCATGCTTGAAGGTTAAACGTAAATTCCAATTCACATTGTGAGTAGCAACTGTACAAATTTCTTCTTGAGGCCTAGTTTGCTAAGTTAACAAGTGCACAGGATATGTGCACCCTTCTACAAGAAAAATAAATGCAACTGCTTAAAGCATGAATAAATGTAATGAGTTATAAATGTCTCAGTGTAAATGCATCTGCACTTGTTTAATTCAAATTATATGTATAAACATTAAACATTAGTTGCACACATCCTAATTAAGTATCTCAAAATACGACATTTCATGTTGTTTTCTCCTGTCAAGTTAATACATAAATTGTTACGTAACTTTCATCAATCACATTCTAAATACATGTATCAAAACAAAGCACCCCTTAGTTAAACTGCTCCCCCTTTTTGTACATGAGTTGCAATTGAATATTTTAGTGCTGACTATGCGTGAGTATGATGCACTCCTACATTATCTCCAGATGAGCTCAAGATTACACTTCTTCAATCCCCCATAATGGGAAATACCTGACTCCAAAGTACCAGGCAGATTGCCACACGGATTGCCATTTTCCAGGGGCTTTAGCACAGGCATTTATTACCTGCTCTGAGAATGTGTAAATATGTACACGACCTCTGTCTCAGGCCGGGAGGGGATGAGGGGGATAGGTGGGGCTGGCGCCTTGGAGGAGGATCGGGTGAGGCAGGGCTTTAAGTGGAACGAAAAACTGGGGGGTCTCTCAAAGGATCGTTGACGATTTAATTAAAGGCATGGCTTAAAAACAAATAAGATGAAAAACTGTGCTAAGTATAGGGTGCTGCCCAACTGGTGTTATGCTGTGTCTGTCATTGCATCCAGATATATAATTCAAGTTTACATTACACCAACAACAAGCCAGGACTATTGGATTTGTCAATGGTTGTTTGTTGCGTAAAATAAATAAGCAACAACTATGGCTTCATTGTATAGAATTTTAAAAATGCTTCAGTTTTGAAATGATGAGGCTGTAAAAGAACTATAACTAGTTCTTTGAAGTTACCTCAAAGGCAGTGCCGGGCGGTACTGCTGCAGAGTTAAGATTTTTTTTTTCACCCTGGGGGTGAGGGAAAAATGGAGAGCTTGATAGGGACCCGTCTCAGCACCTGCTTTTTAGAACTGCTGGTGCTGAGTACCGGCTGGACCCGGCCCACTTAAAACCCTGGGGTGGGGATGGGAAACAAATCCGGCCTGTACTGCAGCTCTTTCCTAATGTGATTTTATTGGCCAGTAAAGTTGGCTCTAGTGTTCCCACATCGGCTAAATCCTTGATGGAAAGATGTAGGAGAAGCATTTAACTGAATACCTTTTTGGAATGGCCTCACATGTGGTGTGTTTGACTATTAAGCGCCCCATCATTTGCTGACAAACATTGTGGATGAGAACGAATATATCTCTAAGGAGAATTCTTTGATACATCACATTCGAATGGGCCTATGGATGAAGAACCCCTGCTCTTAGATCATTTTGGCATGAAGAATGCCCCCTAGAGGAACTGCACAATAATCTAGCAGTGCCGTATCATTCAAAACGATTTCTCATTCCAGTAATAGAGTTATCTGAAGAGTTTAGTTCTGTATCTTCGTCTCTAGGCCTCTACTTGTGCCAGTGTGCTGTACGCTTTTGAACTTTCCTAGCCAGCCATGCAGATTGCAAGTATTGTTATGTTTTATAGGGTACCCCAATTAAGGCTTGAGTAGTCCCCTAATCCTTCACCGACATTTACCGTACCATTAAACTACATAACGGGTTTTTGGTATTGACCTTTTACCTAGTTAAGCGCTGCATAAATGTTGTGTGGTTTTCCCCGAAAACTAGCCACATTAATTATGTATGAGGATTCTCAGAATCACAGCAGGATTATCATCTTCTGCATAATAACTATGTTTAAGGGTCTTCCCTTCCGTCATCCTCGGCCGACATGACACAGCAAGGTAGAATCCCCTGAGGGTACCTTTTGGGTATATATACACCATATCTTTGCAGGGACAGGCAAAGGATAAAGACTTCCATGCTGACACACTGACGCGAGACGCTGAGGTTCCTGCACGCAGACACTCCAGCTAGCAGTGGTCTGACATCCCTCGCGGGGGTGTCCATCTTGAGACGAAGACGGGGTTCCACAGTCTGTCACTTCAGGTAATGGGGTTGGCTTCAGCGTAGGGGGATTCTTGGCTCTACATCTACAAATATGCTAGGTACACTTAGGTACATTTAGATAGGGTTGCATCATAGGAGTACACATTATTACTGTCATGTATTTATATGCTTGCATATATTCATTGTTTTAGCACTATGGTAGAAATCTACCATCCATTTACTCTATTGGTGCTCAATATCGTTTACATCTGTTTCTGTCTTATGTTTGTTACAGCACACCTATTTTCCACTAGAATGACGCTGGTTCAATAAATGCTTATTGAAAACGTCCCCACCGTTTGTTCTATGCATCTCTATGAGACAAAGTAAGCACGAGTGACTGAGCGAAAAATACTGTACTGTTTCCATGATCCCTGATGGGACAGGGTAGACATGTTCGATAGTTGCCAAGAACAATTTTCTCCTTGGTAAGAGGAGTTTACAATGGCATTGTGAGCTAGCTGGTATACAGGCCGGTGGGGGTGTCTGGAATCAGCCTGGACACCAATCCCACAGTTTATGTTGTCTAAACACGCAGATCCTATATAGATTTATAGGAACTACACAACATGGCGCCCAACGTTGTTTTGGTTCTTATTCAAGGGTCAAATCTGAGTAGTTCAGTCATGCTTTTCTCAGAGACCCCTACTCACATCTACCCAGAGACATCTGGAGTGGGAAGGGAAAAATTTGCCACAGTTGAGTAGGCATATCCTATTTATTAACTGTAGGTTTATTAAACCTTGAAGGACAAATAGTTCCTATTGTGCATAAAACCTTATCTCAGTCTCCTTGATACTTTTTCAACAATGGCTGACGGAGATCTTGTTGTTCCAGTAGAGGAAGGAGAACAAGAAGGTGAAATAAACATTTCAGAAAATGTCAGAACTGCCTTTACCTTAAAACTCGCAGACTACGGAGTCACATCTAGAGGTGGGACAGAAACGTTCGTGATTGAGGCATACGAGTCATATAGAACTGAGGTATTCTATTCATGGTTTAAATTCCCACCAGCAGATTCACGCACACTCACATTTCCCTTCTGTACTGAAGATGAAGTACCAGATGAATACTGTCCGTATGAGGACACTGAAGTTCCGCTCACCTACCAGGAGCACATAAACTGGTTTAGAGGCGCCCCCCACACACAAAAGATAAAGTAAGACTCGCTCCGCTCAGTAGAGATGGAGCGACTTCCATACTGTTGCACTCACTGGAGTGGGAATAGTAATTTTTACCCCTCCGCTATCCAACACTTTCCCTACTGTTGCAATCATTGGAGTGGGAATAGTAATTTTAACCCCTCCACTATCCAACACTTTCCCTACTGTTACAATTATTGGAGTGAGAATAGGAATTTTTACCCCTCCGCAATCCAACAATTTCCCTACTGTTGCACTGACTGGAGTGGGAATAGTAATTTTTATCCCACCACTATCCAACACTTTCCCTACTGTTGCACTCACTGGAGTGGGAATAGTAATTTTTACCCCTCCGCTATCCAACACTTTCTCTCCTGTTGCACTCATTGGAGTGGGAATAGTAATTTTAATCCCTCCGCTATCCAACACTTTCCCTACTGTTACAATGATTGGAGTGAGAATAGTAATTTTACCCCTCCGCAATCTAATAATTTCCCTACTGTTACACTGACTGGAGTGGGAATAGTAATTTTTACCCCTCCGCTAGTAGTGGGAAATTTAAGTTTAAAGATTTTTAAATAGTTTAATGTTTTCATTCATAATAGAATGTCTTTTATTAGATTTTATGTTATTGGTACATATATATATATATATATTTTGTATTTTTCTATATATAATTTTAAAATTATAAAATAAATTAAAATTAATAGTTAAAGTAAATATATATGTATATTAATTATCATGTCTGTGTGTTTAACTTTTTTAATGAAGTTTATTTGTTATATTTGTTAAAATGTATATTAAATCTACTTAATTTGTTTACATTAATTTTATTATTTAACATATTTAATATTTATTCTTTTATTTTATATATATATATATAAAAATCAATATTTTGTACAAGTATATTTTTGACATCGATATTTTTTTCTCAATATTTTTGTATTTACCTGTTTAAGTATAGGGAGTCAATATTTTTGCGTTCTATATTTTTTCATCTATATTTTTTACTTCTATATTTTTTACATCTATATTCTGTCAGTGAACCCACCTCTGAGGACTACAAATTCAACTTTAAAAAATCGAAAATAGCCCACCTCAATGTCCCATTTTTGGGGTACGAGTTATCAAGTAAAGGGAAAAGTCTAGCGGCTAACTTTTTTAGAAAAGTGCGCGCTGCTCCAACCTCCAAGAACTCTGAAAAACTTACAATACATTTTGGGATTCCTAAATGTTGGCAGAACATACATTTTGGATTACGCAGAAAAAGTAAAACATTTCTTTGACTTAATCAGACCTGATTTTTCAATAAGACATTGGACACAGGAACACACGGATATCTTACATCCCTTACAAGCTGACATGATAGCTTCCAAGCACTTACACACACGTGTAAACACTACGAATTTGGTGATCCGTGTAATCTCGGGTCAATCAGGATACACTTACCTAACCTTCAATGAAGGAGAAACAGTGCCCATAGCATACAAATCACACTTGTACATGAACGCTGAAATGCGTTTTGCTTCTACAGAGAGAATTCTGATAGCAGTACAGACTGCTGTAGTGAGAGAAAGAGCACTGGCTCAGGGGAACTGAATAATTGTCGTGACTCTGGTACCGGCCTTAGAGGCTGTTACAAAGGCTAGCATTCCGAATGCTAAAGCTTTAAATCCAAGATGGATACAGTGGGCTAATTCTCTCACTGTAACAGATGTAGACTACAAATTTGATTCTACACTGAAAGCACAGGCATTCCTGCAATACGTACAAGAATATCCTCTCCGGAATGAAATTATGCCTCTAGATCAGTATGAATACATTATTTAAACTGACGGTTCTGCCCAGACTGCCATAGGAAGTAAACAACAATACAGCGCAGCTTGTGCGATTGTAAAAGGAAGTATGCAGGACGGCAAGTTCCATCAGAGTAGTGCAAAGACGCAGTCCCTAGGGAATTGCACGGCACAGCTGGCAGAATTAAAAGCCCTATTACTGGCACTGATACAAATGGATAGGGAATTCCCCACACTTATAATGTGTGACTCGTTTTATTGTGTCCAATCCTATAATGGATATCTTTATCACTGTAGTCAGAATGGGTTTAAAGACTCAAAAGGTTGCACAATAAAGCACAAAATGCTTTGGGAACAAGTGGCAGAGTTGAAGAAAAACTTGCCAAGAGCTCACGTGATACACACGCTGAGTCATCAACGAGATGGCATTCACGCTGAAGGGAATTCATTGGCTGAGGAAGCCGCAAAGGGGGCAGTACAAACTGCTGCCATAGCTGCAATCACTCGTTCTAGCACGAGGATAGACGGAAGCACAATGGTAGCTGTCATTGCTTCACGCAAAAACAGCAAAGCCTTTCCAAAAGGCTTTCCACTCAAGTACTCCTACAAGTTAGATGCAAAAAATATTCCGTATGCTCAAATTCCAGGAGTGGGGGATAGAGTTATACCAAAAATGGATCGCAGATTAGTCTTAATTCTAGCTGCACACGAGGGTCTGGGTTCTGCACACCCAGGAATTACTGTGACTGTTTCATTCCTGAAACAACGCTATTGGTGACCAGGTTTAACTAAACAGACAAAAGCATTTGTCGTTAAGTGCGACATCTGTCAGCAGATAAAGGGTTCCACCGTAGCACGTCCAGCGCAAACACCACTACTAATTTCCGACAGACCTCTCGCTTGTGTCTATTTGGACCACTGCGTCCATTTACAATCTGATGGGGCTTACAAGTACATCTTAGTTGCAGTGGATTCATGTTCTAGATTCCTGTGGGTTTGGCCTCAGCGCTCGGCTGACGCTCAAACTGTTATAAAAGATTGTGAGTCTTCATAGGAACATACGCAGTTGGCACATTACATTCTGACAGTGGACCCGCGTTTAGCTCTAGGGCTTACAAGGAAGCTATGGGAAGTTTGGATGTTGCATTGTGGAACTCCTCTCCGTACCATCGCGAGGGAAATTCGTTTTGGAGTGCAAAAACCGGGACTTAAAGCAATCTTTAACAGCAAGGGTATTAGGTTTGGGTGGCAGTTGGGTCAATCACCTAAATGGGGTCCAGAGGGCACTAAACAACATGCCAAGAAGTTCCCTAGGAGGTAAGACCCCTTACGAAGTCGTATTTGGGACGAGAATGTGGGAACCTGACCTCGATTGTGGCAGCACAGTGGCGGATGAAAAACCATTTGACATCAATGAACGTTTGGCTGTTTTACAGGAACTCAAAGAATTCCGGGCACTACAAAGCAACGTGGAAGTAAAACGCTCCCCCACTGGGGAAGTGAAATCAGTCACAGCAAGACCTGCCTGGATCCCACAAGTCGGTGATCCGGTCGGAGAAAAGATTGTAGACAAGAAAAAATTGGGGCCATGTACCTGTCCTGGCTGTTGATGGAACAAGAACAGTACTTCTTCCGCCTCTTGCCGGCAAGAAAGAAAAGAGATTCATCTCCATTGATCTGATCAAACCACACTATGTGGCCGATCCTGAATAGCATGCCATGTGGACTCCTGGGTAGCTGCCGCTCTCCTCTCCCTACTATACAGGAGGTTCAGACAGAAAGATTGATAACATTTGAAGATTCTACTCTGCACAGTAACGAGGTTACCAACAGTGGGATGGAACTCGTCCCTATACGAATTGAACAACAACAAGATTCAAATGAAACACAAATATCGATTCGGCCTAACACCGACGTCTACATCAATATGCCTCCACAAGAGACATCTGCAAGTTCAACTAAACCTGCTGAGTTACCAAAGATAGATCGAACTGCATCTGGCTACTTCATCGATTTTGACACCTTTTCTCTGGATCCAAGTGAACCTGGATCACCGCCAGCTCCAGTTTCCCGTAAAAATGACTGCATGATTTTTACATATTTCTAAAAAAGACATACCTAGTCTCACCATGGCTACAGCTCTGGATAATACCTGGAATACTGTTCCAGCTATTCTGGATTGGTTTTGTGACTGTCTTTTCCTTACTTGTGAATGGACACTATCTCCCAGAACGCTCTGCAGTATCCCAAGTAGACTTGGTATTGAAACTTCATACATCATCTCATCGTGAATAGAGAGACCTGTCCTATGTGAACATTACGATACGAAAAACAATGGTCCTGGATCTAATTTCCAAAAGATGAATCAAATCACCACCTACAATACTAATTTAACAAATTATTTACTGAGCCTAATTCCTGTTGGCTCACAGTAATTAATTACAGGCAGTTTACTAATGTGCAACAACCACAGAGAACATTTTTCTTTTCAAGAGTTTTATTCCATCATATTTAATAAAACAATATGTACTTACAGTACAGTACAGTAAAGTACATATTGTTTTATTAAATATGATGGAATAAAACTCTTGAAAAGGAAAATGTTCTCTGTGGTTGTTGCACATTAGTAAACTGCCTGTAATTAATTACTGTGAGCCAACAGGAATTAGGCTCAGTAAATAATTTGTTAAATTAGTATTGTAGGTGGTGATTTGATTCATCTTTTGGAAATTAGGTCCAGGACCATTGTTTTTCGTATCATATCAAACCCAGGTCCAAGACCACTTGGTCACCCCATTTTTCATAATGGCTATGTGAACATTACAGCAGTTCCAGTTCCTGACGGAATAGTTTGGGATACGGTTTCATATGATGTATTTGGCCCCACTGAACATTTAAAAATACCACATGTATTCAAAATTTCTTTAAATGATATCATCACCTCAAGTACACATTCTGACGATTGGGGTTTTGAAACTGCTAATAATATGTTGTCTGATTTAGAAATGTCTGCAGCATTTTCGAAAAATGAAATGTTTGACGACTCATCTGACTTTGATGCCATGTACTGTTACAAACATTACGGTCATCACTTTCTGCATATAACAAGTGCACCACGTAATGTTTTCAAATACCACCAATAGGAACATTGCCCAAAGCCACCGAAAGGTAGTTCACAAACGTTTGCACAAAAGTTTGCTTATTTTTCTGGGTTTAATACATCAGATCCGCACTCATATTATTATAAGCTTGCACCTACATCTGCAAAGAAAAATATGCTCACTAATACAAAACAAATATACTCTGCATCCTTTATTGCCCAACTGTCTGAACAGGGTTTCAACTTATGGAAAGACACTATAGACATAAAATCAGTCTGTGGGAACTAAGGAATGGCAGGTTCAGGGAACTGAGGTACTATTTAGAGCATGCCTTATACTGCAGCAGATGATTTTCCTGAATGACACCGTGCAACAGACTTCCTGTCTTTGGTTAGCCAAGATTAAGGACCTAAACACACCACGTATTCCCTCACCTTCACACTATACAGAAAATGGTGCAAGTACACTAGACGACATCATACATAATGTTTCATACAATTCAACAGACCCCCAATTGTAGAGGATGGTTAGTTTGGCCTATCGACACAAACAGGTGTCAGTCAAGATTACAGGGTACCACTGAAGGGTTTAGTATCCATAGGCCCGACTTACGCTATGTACAAAGAGAACACCTGGGGGTGGTGACATCATACAGTGTTGGGAAGGTGTGCCTTGATTGGCTAAAAACCTCTACACTGTCTCAGGGGAAACAACACGTCCTTACTCTCAGAAGGCATGGATTTAAGGGATTTTTTTTTTAGGTCACTGAAAGCCACATCAGAAACGCTTCTTATACGCTGTTTATAATGAAATTTGGAAAATCTCTCAACAGGAAGCTGTGGAGAGATTACACGAAATTGACAGAATTAACTTAGAAAAGGCTTTGGCTGTGGTTGACAATGGTATGACCACACTATCATCCAGGATTTATTCACTGGGCAACATTGTATCTTCTGCTATAGATATACTGGAACAAGGTCTGTCCATCTTACAATACAGACAATCACAGTTACGTTCTATTATGTTATTAATCTGGACGCTACAATCATTGCGCATTGGTTATGTGCCCTGGCGATATATCAACAGTACGTCTCAGTTCTCTGCATAGAATTTGATGGAAAGGCAGACAACAAGGGCACAAAGAGATATGAAACATACAATGCTGCGCATTGAAAAATTAGACCAATTACCTTTCACTGTGGCAGAGTCACCATCCACAGAATGGTTAATTCATGGCAATATAACATTGCCAATAACAATTTTCCAGTTTTAATATTTCCTAGAACATCACCAGGTAGGCAGATATGAAGCAATGGGTAGGAAATTCATCCATGAATCTTGGGAATTACCAAATAGATTTTGATGCAGGAACGGGGACACTGAAGTTTTTCACAGCGGTACAGACTGCAAGAATTCTTTGAGTAGATCTCAAATTTGCCAGGATATCATGCTTCACGGGGACTGTAATGGTTCAGGAGCCAACTTATCCTGTCATCTGAAGGGTTCCCCAGCTGCCATGATTAATCCAGTGTTCAGGCTACTCTCAAATGGGAGTGACTTAATGCTGAATGATCAAGGTTGTTGTGGGATGCTTCTAGGCATCGCATATCTTGTCACTGTAAATTCCAGGGTTACTTGTTGTATGCAAGTATTGTTTCCACCGACCCACACAGTCAGGGAGGTGCCGTTATGGCCTTCGTTGAAAGTTTCCTTTATACGGCTTGATACTCCGAACCAAACGAAAGCCATGCTTTTATAGAAGGATGTGCCCTTAACCTCAGCCCAAGAGATTTTTGATCTCCAGGTTGCAATGTCCTCAGCTGAGATACAGGCACTGGTACAAACAAATTGCCCTTTCCATTTCGGAGAAAGGGTACAACGTATCTTTAACATGTCTGATACGAAGGGTATAGTACACCTATTTAAGACCATAGGTTCTGGACTGTTAAGCACCTTTCAGACAGTCTTCGGAGTGATTTCAGCCTTCATACACTCCGTCTTTGGAAGCATTTTTGGAGGGCTTCTGCTGATCCTGCTACTGATAGTGGGTATCCTGATTTTTATTTTTCTGCCATGCAATGGACGTCCCAGTCACCAAGGAAATGGAAAAAGAGCTCTCGGAGCGTCGTTACCGTGATCGCATGGTACTCCAGCTTGGCACACCTCAACTTCGGGAGCTAAGCGAGTCTTGGTTCATATCGTTTTGACCAGTCTGGATAGATTGTGTTTTGCCTGTCCTCCGCTGCTTGTTCTGCAGCTATGAATGCGTGTTGGACCTCTGTCTAACACTTCCATCAGTTGCGCCACCGGACGTAGAAGCATTGCTGGACCGGTTAACGGCCCACGTACTGCAGGATCCCCAGCGTATTCCAACGCTGATGTCTCCATTCTTGGAGCCACCACTGGATGCTTCAGCTCCTGTTGGAATGGATACCGGCTCTACTACCGGCACACAGGCTTTGGATGTTACAAATGCTTCCCCAGCATCGGCTGTGGGAACTGAGGAAGATCATCTGTGCTCAATTGACCTGATCTGCGAGGTGTTACAGGGACCGTATTCTGCGAAGGCTAGCAGCAGTGATGTTGCGTCTCCCACACAGGACACATAAACATCTGGTGTGCTGGGAAAAATTTGCCCTTTTTCCAAAATAGCCGAAATTGAATTTTAAACGACATTTTTTTTACCTCTCTTATTAACTTTTACTGGGCACCATGGCTTTCAGACGTACTCAGTGGCTCAGACTATATATATGAACACATTTTAAAGGACTTTTAGAGTTTATTTTTTAGAGATTTTATGAATTTTTAGAAATTTTTAAACACATTTTACCAATGTTTAATGCTTGATTAGAAGGAAATTCCCTTTTAGTATGTTGACCGGTCGGATGAGGAGTGGGTGTTATGTTTCATAAGGTACCCCAATATGGGCTTAACCCTTCACCTACATTTACTGTACCATTACAATACATAACAGATTTTTGGTATTGACCTTTTACCTAGCTAAGCGCTGCATAAATGTTGTGTGGTTTTCCCCGAAAACTAGCCACATTAATTATGCATGAGGATTCTCAGAATTACAGCAGGATTACCATCTTCTGCATAATAACTATGTTTAAGGGTCATCCCATCCCTCATCCTCGGCTGACATGACACAGCAAGGTAGAATCCCCTGAGGGTACCTTTTGGGTATATATACACCATATCTTTGCCAGGACAGGCAGAGGAGAAAGACTTCCATGCTGACACACTGACGCGAGACGCTGAGGTTCCTGCACGCAGGCATTCCACCTAGCAGTGGTCTGACATCCCTCGCGGGGGTGTCCATCTCGAGACCAAGATGGGGTCTCACAGTCTCTCACTTCAGGTAATGGGGTTGGCTTCAGCCTAAGGGGATTCTTGGCTCTACAACTACATACATGCTAGGTACACTTAGGTACATTTAGTTAGGGTTGCATCTTAGGAGTACGCATTATTATTGTCATGTACTTATATGCTTGCATATATTCATTGTTTTAGCACTATGGTAGAAATCTACCATCCATTTACTATATTGGTGCTCAATATCGTTTATATCTGTTTCTGTCTTATGTTTGGTACAGCACACCTATTTTACACTAGAATGACGCTGGTTCAATAAATGCTTATTGAAAACGTCCTCACCGTTTGTTCTATGTATCTCTATGAGACAAAGTAAGCATGAGTGACTGAGCGAAAAATACTGTACTGTTTCCACGATCCCTGACGGGACAGGGTAGTCATGTTCGATAATTGCCAAGAACTATTCTCTCTTTGGTAGGAGGAGTTTACAGTGGCACTGTGAGCTACCTGGTATACAGGCAAACATACCCGGTGGGGGTGTCCGGAATCAGTTTGGACACCAATCCCAAGTTTATGTTGTCTAAACGCGCAGATCCTATATAGATTTATAGGAACTACATGACAGTATGCATACACCTATGTACACCCACGTGGTTTACCAGTCTTATTTGCGCAGTAGTGGCTCCTCCGCTAAGGTGGAGGAGCGTCGCCCCACTGCTCAAAAGGAAAAATAAAAGGATAATAATGTAACGTTATGATCATTTCAATTTTCCAATTGCAGTCAGTGACGTGGCGGGCGGGGCTGGCCAGTGCAGGGGGAGGACTGATGTGCATCCCTAAGCGCCCATGACTGACTGGCCGGCCCTCTTGGGGTGGCCAAACAGTCATGCGCACTTTGCATGTTCCCCACCAGGCTGCATCACACAGCCTGGTGAGGAACATGCACTGGCTCCCTGTCCCCGTCTGAGCGCCGAACCACGGCGCTCAGATCACAGCGCTGCATTGCAGCTTTGCGATTATCTCAGGGAAGCCTGTGTGCCTGGGTGCTTCCTGCTGCCGGCCGGGACTGGAGACAGGAAGAAGGACCAGTACGGAGGAGCGGCGGCGGCCTGCCGTTCCAGGTAAGTCCATTTCATTAATTTATTTATTTAATTCCCTTGATCCTGACCCCAACCCTCCGAACGCCCCACCACCCCCGTCCGGTAGCAGCCGATACTGAATTCTCGTTATCCCATTGACAAGAACTTTGGCAAACATTATAAATTTTCATTTATAATATTGATCTACCTAATCCTGGAATTGTATGTGGAAAATATTTGCAAATCTCCGCATAACTATCGCACATTTTTAGACGGTTTTAGGGATAGTCTTTTCAGGGGCGTAGCACAGGCCCCCCTGAAGCGAATATGTGGCTCCCAGCCCTTCAGGTAGCCCCCGTTCAGCACAAGGTCAATGAATATTTGTGAGATGCGGGAGACTCCAGGCCCCCCATCACATTCTGCAGGGGAGTGTGGCCATTTTGCTTGATGCCACAGTGTCTTCCAATTACTTTAGGGGCGACAGGTGTAAACAGAGGACAGAAGTGGATGGAGCACCATCATATTGATATGCCACGCAGTGAATGCAGCATGCTCAGGAGGCTGGATAATACCTGCAAATGCGGAAAGCTGCCGAGGGCAGCATGACTTTATTAATGGCCCTCACGAGTCAATCCACAACAGTGATGTATCATGCCCATGATGTGCTGCAGAAATACATTATTTTAAGGAGCTGGAGAGTGTATTGAAAGGAGCTCAAGCTAGACAGAAGCCGCTGAAATCGCTCGTGATGTATGCTGATTTCCGGGTGTTCCCCGTCTGCACGGCTGTTTAAGCAAGCACTCTAAATGGAAATGCACTTGACATTTTCGCGAGTAGATGTAATCAAACAGCATTAGAATTCAGCTGATCTTACAGAAGATGATTAAACAAATTTCTTGCTTGGTCCTAATATGCCTAATGGGGAAATGGAGGCAGCGGACATGTTGAGGGAAATGATCCCCAGATGGAAAATGGACTCTTAAAGACTCGCTCACATGGGAATATCAATTTTTTGTTTAATGTGTGCATTAGCTGCTGGAATGACTGCAAAATCAGACGATTGACCTCGTGTGGGAGATATACCGTTTGAAAGCTTTCAGTGTGTATGTCCTTGGCAGTGATTTTAAAGATTATCTGCCTTTGGGGGACCCTTTTTTATTCAATGGGCTATATTCAAATATTTACTCGATGAAACATTTCTATGTGTCAGAGAATTATATTTTATCTTTCTTGGATCATTTTATGCTCCACAGTTCTTGAGGCAACAGGTAAATGTGTCGTTTGGGGGAGCCACAGCAGGGATTCTGTGAAGGTACAGCCTTCTGTACTACACAGGAGCAATGTTTCCACCTTTCATGCAGTATTAATTATATAGCCTGCGTCTCATGTAACTTTCTTCACTTTTAGCAAGTATTACTACAACATGGCAAACCTGGGATTTGCCATAGTTGTCACCCTGAAAAAGGTCTGGGGATTGGCAGAACTTTGAAACATTTTTGAAGCGTTTCTGTAATTATTTCATTTGAGGAGTAGTGACTTTTCACCCCTCAGTGGCCTTCCAGTGGCAGTGTGCTTTACACATCAATGAACAATGTCCATGAGCTGCTGCCCCGATGACTGTTTTGGATAGAGGAACTCATTTCTGTACTATATTTTTCCATTGACGATTAGCTTCCTTATTTTTAATAATTTTGATTTGATTAATTTAGGTCCGGTTATCGTGTACTATTTGTGAAATATTTTGTTTAGAAAATGCTATCGTCAATCGGTTTGAGCCTTTTAGTTATTTGTTTATTACCTGTAGCGTTGTTTGGTACACGGTACCACCTATCAGTTATACAGTGAGTAATTAATAAAGGCACAAAACATATTTAGTTCAAAAGACCAGACGAAAAACTGTGAGAATACATATAAGTAGTAAAAATCATAGCAAACAAAAACAACATTTTTAATTTTGCAATAAAGTATAGGGACATTTAGATGTGTGGGCAGCAGTGCATTTAGACTCAGAAATGGCTGTGAGTGATTTCTTGGATTATGACTCTGGTTGCGTCGGCCAAGGGGCTGGTGGTAAGGCCTGACACAATGGTAAGTGAGAGGAACCTCCAATACAGCTGAGATTCTGCATGCCTCTCTTGTTGCCCCAGGGTGTATCTTCCTACAACTGAATGCGGCAGAAGATGAAATAATGCAAGGCGAGGTGGCTATGCAGTGGTACCTGCAATGGTACTTGTGATCTGCCCTGATCATTCCTATGGCCAAATTAGTGGGACAGGAGATAGCCAGACATGGGCAGTATTAAGTATTTGCAAGCTCAACAGTGCCTTGCTGTGCTCTGAAAACCTAAATTCCTGAAAGTTAAATGTCACAATGCTTCACTACTCCTTCCTCAGCAGCATTTACAGCCTCATTAGTAAAATATGCGTCTTAACTGGATCCCATCGCCCTGCTATTCCCTTAGGGATTGTGGGGCCTGGTCGAGCTATTGATATTTAGAACTTACCAGGGCTGGACTTGAAACCAAAATCTGCCCGGGAAAAATGTTCAAACCAGCCTCTCACAGCAGGATACCGCCACTGCCATAGGACCATGGAGGCATGGTTGGGCCATAGACGCCCATCCTGCTATGAAAGCAGCCCCTTAGCCTGAAACTTTGTGAGGAAATGCCAAAGTGGGACAATCTGCGGTACAGCCTTGGAGACTACAGTCTTATGTATTCCTTTACATGAGATAGTGTTAATTTCCTTAGACTTTGTGAGGGGAGTTGAATGCTTGCAGCCTAAAGAACCCCCAAGCCATGGTGCCTAAAGGGCTTAATTAGTGCCTAATTAGTGTTTTTGGGATGAGTTCTCAAGCCAGTAGGACATCCATAGCCAATCGCCATATTTAGGGTGTCTAAATTGAGGGCTGGCGGGTGTCCTGTTTTCACTAAAAGTGTTTCCGCTGACATTGAAGGTGCACTTAGTGCAACAATTGCACAGCACATTTTTTACTGGAACAAAGTGGGAGCTTGTTTTTGGAAAACAAATAATTGATGCACCTGATTTGCTCAGAGTGTCTGTCGGTGTGTGGAGAACATTCGACAGGAAAACACAGGCAGAAAAACACAGTGGACAGGGAAAGAAAACACAGTGGACAGGGCAGGAATACACAGGGGACATGGCATTGTATAGTCTGTCCACAGATAAGGCAGGCCTTCCGATGGCATGTTTGCCCTTCAAATGTCAGCAATTTGCTCAACTGTGAGAGTGTTTCCAAGGGCTGAAGCAGCACCAGCTCTGCCATCACAAACAAAGGAGTTTAACCACTTCTAAATGAGGGGGGTATAGTGAGGTTGGCAGATGGGGCACATGACAATTTCTCTCAGATGCCTCATTACCACCAAAGTCTAAATGAGGATCTGAGTTGCACCACATTATAAATGAGGACCATTGTTGCAACTAAAGTCAGCAGCTTTTCGTGTCACCAATGAGGAGAAGAGCAGCAGAATTGGGTACCATATAGTTTGGTGAAGTTGAAGAGATAAAGCATATCCTGTAAGGGGGGTTGTTCTATAGTCTACCCACGGCCTACCCCTAACACAAGCCACTGCTTTCTCTATCTTTCCTGCAGACAACCCCACACTCTCTAACTGCACTAAGGTGGCCCTGTCCCTTCAGCCATTTTCTATTGGCCAAGTATGAGTTGAGCACATAGAAGTAGAGGGGAGGCGCACATTTTATTGATTTCAGGGATAGTTAGGAAGCTTCGACAATGCACAATATGGGGTCGTAGGTTCCCTTCTGCCCTTCCACTTAGCCACCCGAAATCAGCTGACTCCAACAGAGGATTGCAGCATCCTACCATATGGTATTTAGGAGGAATCCAGGAGTTTGAGGACAAAAAAGTAGGACTAGTAAAGGTATTTCATGCAAGACTGCAGAACATGAGTAGCCCCCATTATGCTTTCTTTGGCCCCTTATGAGATACCTACATAAATGTCAAATGTCTCCTCCCCAGTGATTATCGCACCTATATGCTAACAAAGTTGCATATGTATCCCAGCAACAGCAAAAGACACAATTATTGTTTACTCCTCTGTAGTAAAACATATGAAACGAACCCTGTGAACAATCGCTCATTTGGTGTACCTGTTGATGCCACTGTCCTTTGTTGATTAGTCAAATCATTTGCCCTGCTAATTTTGGGTCTACCCAATTGCTCCCCCCACAAAAATGACTATTATGACCAGTGTATTTGTCTTCAACCGCTGTACAGACCAGCAAGTGTTTTGTCTCTTTATTTCATGGTAGTTCTGAATCTACAATACATATGAACAACCCTTCGATGTCACTCTCTAGGACTGTGTGATTTGCCTTGAATTAGGCCTTTGGAAAATTCCACTCCCTGGCATTTTTCATTCTTGGAGGCAAATTGTTTGGGGTATATTCACTAGAAGGTTTGACAAAAAAACACAAATCAAAGACAGAACTAAAGAATATACCATAAGGGTACAGGCCCAGTTCCTCTCAGGGAACGATCACATGTAGCTTGGTGCAGAGAGGCCAGAATTACTGGGGCCGGAAAAGCTCAATCCGTCTGGTAATTCTTGTCTGGCCAGAAAAGGGAATAATATGTGAGACTCGAATCTACCAGGCCAATTCCCTCAAGTTTTTCCTCATTCCATCCATGTTTCCACACACAGGATTCCCATTGCTTTCAGCAAACGTGCTAGGGCCTGAAGATTTTCTCAGGAGTCTGCAGCCAGCTCTGGTCAATGTCAGGGATGCCCAGTCTTGATTCCACATAGTGCCTGTTTCTTCCTCCTATGTATGGTGTTCTTTATCTCACTTATGCAGGTTATTTTTTTTATCTGCTTTCTTCCCTTGCCATTCTTTCCCTATCTTCCTGCTCTTCCTTTCTCCCATTTTTCTCACTTGTTTCGGTCAAAGTTATATGATAAATAATAAGTCTTGGTCTACAACCCAAAAATAAAAAATGAATGCTGGTGGCTATCACAAGGCCTGGGCGGTGACCTCCGCTAGGTTCACAGAGTTTGTGGAGTTTTCCGCACTCCGCAGCGAAGCGGAGCTGAGTTTGTTTCTTGCTTGCCAACGATCACGAGCAAGGAAAATCCAAAGTTAGACCACCTCCCAGCCAGATTTCTCATCCGTTCGCGTTGAGGAAGCAACCGCTCGAGTAGAAAATCTACTCCAGTGGCAGAGAGAAGCAGCGCCCTCTTGCGCTGCGCATGGTGTCATTCGCGCTGATTTTCCAGCGTGGGACAAACACCCGGCGCTAAAAATCAGCGCGAACGGCGCGACCTAACGCACTCTGCCTCTTGCGGAACTCCACGTAGCACAGCAGAGCTTTTTGGTCACTTTACGGAGTTCCGTAGCGTAACTCCACAAACTCTGCCCAGGCCTACCCACCACCTGCCACCACTGACACAAATCATGGCTCTTGGGAGTCAACAAATATAAAAGCAGAGGGTGAGTGCCTGCTAATGTTGATTGATTAAAGCCGAGCTCGAGGCGCAAAATCCATGAACAAATTTCCCGTCATTAAGCCAGTTGAGCTGTTAAGCTTTAACTCAAAGAAGGAGGAGCTTATTTTAGATTCAGCTTCTTGCTGCTGCCGAGTAATGAACTGATATTGTAAAAAAAACCTGTGAGATTTGAAAGTCTTATTTTTACTGCACGTCATAATGCTGGTTGCAATGTACGCGCCCCCCCTAAAAAACAAATATGAAAATAAAATAGAATTCATCTGGTTCTGTTGTAAAGCCCCATCAGGGCCAAGTTCGCGCCATAAAACAGAAAAAAAACGAATTAAAATTTTCACAATTTAAAAATCTGCGCAAATATAGTACTAGCTTCTTTAAGAACCTCAATTCCATACTATGACCTCACTTTTGCGAGTCGGGAAAATACAAATCCTCTTGTTCACCACAGGATTTAAATTAGCTATAGGTCAAGCCGTGGCTAGTGATTGGACCATTTTATAATTGCACCTGTGAAAATGAACGGCCTCGAGACATTAACTGTGAAAACACGCTAGATGGTGATTACATGTTTCTGCATTATATTTCCTTCACGCGTTGCAAAATAGGTTAATTGAAAATTAACTTTACAATTAACTTAATCGTGTAAAGTAATCAATCGCTTAATCAACTTAATTTGAAAAAATGGTCCTTACATTTGAGTCAAGCAGAAGCTGAGAACGAGCAGCTGCGGTTTAGGGACGCTGGGCACAGGGAGGGCTGATATAAGCAGTGCAGTGCAATCTAAACCCTTAGCTTGTGAGACGTGTGGAAATTTGATTGGTCTGAATGTGCAAAGACCACCTTGCTAATGTGACAAGTACACAGAAGGTAGGTTGACGTGAACATTTACACCAAAAGCAACGTGGTACTAGAACTTAATATCACATTGAACTGGATGCAAATTGTAAAGTCCCTCAAAAAAGGAGGCTTAACAGAGAAAAAGGCACATTTGTGAAATGCAGTCTTATGCGTATGCTTTTAGCGAAATGACTCTTTTAATGGGATTTGTATACATTCCAGATAGACTTCTTTGTTTCCCATGTGTATGGCTAAGCTAAAATGATGGATTCACTCCTGGTGGAAAATTCTACCAGTATAGAGTCAAGTTCCAGGTGCAAATGAACTTTAACTTGTTTTTTTTTTTTTCGTCAGCTAGAAAACATTATTCGAACTCACGGCAACATTAATCGAACCCACAGTATTTCTCACAATCAGTTCACACACTTACACCTGTTGTTTTAAAAGGGCCTCATGCCTAAATATATTTTGTGATTCAAAGCCTGCATATTGCAAAAAATGCATTGTGAGCATAAATGAGTTTTTTTGCTATGTACAGTATGCCTTTTATGAGTCAGAAATGTTTTCCTGCTCATCAAAAGTATGCAACCCATACGAATCGTAAATAGGAGGGGGTGTGAGAGTGGCGTCCCCTCCAATTTGGGAGTTGCAATGGAATGCTTGAGGCCATTATTGAGGGGATAAGCATTGTTCAGAAATTGCCAAATCAAAAGGCCCCATTTGTGAATTTTGTTGGGTGGCCTGGGGGAGCAGGCTGTGGTTGAGGGGTCTGCCTCCACCCCTCCCCACCTGATGTGATCCTAAGTGGGCAAACCTTTTTATACTAGAATAAGTTGACATAAGAGAACTTAGTAAAAATGTCTTTCACCTTTCTGTATATTGTTTGTACCTTGCTCTTAGAACTCTATGGACAGCGTATCATAAGCATCAGGTATTCTTAATGTATTGCAACGCCAATCATCTCTCTCTTTGATACCATGATGGTTATGTTTGCGCTTTATAAAACACTATAAAATAAATAAATAAATAAAGTACCCATTGCTTTAAGGAACATGATCTGCTTTAAAAGTAAATGCTTTGTACTTGGGACAGCCAATGCAAGTATAATGATCAACTATAAGGGCATTCACAGTTTTTCAAAATGGGGGGAGCACAACATGTGAGTCACCTAATCAATATTCATTTGGCAGGTAATTATGTGACCCCCCCACCCTCAAATGTGCAATTTAGGATGCAACCTATTAGTATATGTGTTGAATAGCAACCTGCATATCCATTCTCGTACCAGTCGGTGTGCAAATTGTATATCCCAGCTGAAGAATGGGTCCGATGTGTCATATTGGGTTTGGAAATTATTGAGAAGGTTTGTAAATTTGTACAAAGCTAAGTCTTTGTAGGTGTTGGCTACTCTACCACTTGTCTCTCCTTTGCCCTACTCCTAGGAACACCCATGTTTCCACTCCTAGCTGTGAACTCACAATTATGGAACATTGGCTATTTTAATACTGTCCAAAGTCTGAAGTTGAATTTGTGGCCATAAACACCTTCAAGCCATGATTCTGTGAATCATGATTTGTGGCCCAGGATTGCAAAATCCACATTGTGCACAATTGTATGGTAATTTGGTGTGAAAAAAAGTTGTCAGGTGGGACCCATGATGCTTAGGTACATATTAATACAATCATCTGTAAGAAGATGGTCTGTTTAGTAACAAGAGGTGCCCAAGATATTTAAACCTGTGAGAGTTAATAAAATCATATTTAATTTGTGACATTGCCATCTGAAAAGTTATCTAATGCAAACTTAACACAATGTGTAATTGTAAAGTGCATTTTGTACCTGAAGTCTATCTTGGTGCTGAAATAATGGATGTTCATTGTTACCCAACTCAATGGTGCTCATTTTCGTGTTCTCAGAACGCGGAAAGTTTGAGTGAGCCTGCCAGGATACAAACCTTTGACCATGAGGCCAAATACAAATCCCTGCAGTGAATGCATTAATCCACTGAGCAATGGCCTGGAACCTTTCTTACCGTATGCCTTTCTTTGTTATTTGGATGTGCTTGTCTAGCTCTATGTGCTCACATAAGGACCTGCTAATAGTGGGTATGAGTCATGAAGCAAAGAAACCTTAATTTAGCCCACATATTTTCGAAGTTTTGTGTTGTTCCTGCTTTTAAGGTCAGGTATTTGTAGGATACCGCAAAGGCATATGAAATCCTCTGCACTGCATTAGACCAGTTGGGTAGAAGGTTTTGTCACTGACTCAGTCCTGCAATGGGCAACAACTCAATCAGCGCAGCAGCAGTTTCCTTACATCTCGCACTGGGAGTCCACTCCACTAGTTTTCTCACTGGTCCTCACTCCTTTCAACGCTCTCCTCTTCCTCACAGGGCACACTGATCTTTGGAAGCAGGCAGGTGCTGGTGCTGCAGGCTTATGGGCAGGTAGTCTTGGATTCCATAGGTAATGTCCCCCTCACCAAGCAGGGAAACATGCAGGCCTTGTCCCCCAGTTCTGGTGAGAGGCAGAAACCTTGCAGAGATTCCCCTCCTCATGCAGCCCACCTGGCTGCTTGGCAGATGATAATTTTTTGAGTCTCAACCTCACCTTCTTATAGTCAATCTTCAGACACCAAATGTGATTTAGGGACTGTGTATTAGAAGTTTTATATTGGGGTCGGCTTCTTTTGAAGTAGATACTCCTCTGCTCTGTTTTCCTCTTAAAAAGCAGTCTGTCACAACGGGAGTGTCTCCAAAGATGATAGTCCCACAAAACAGGCCATGGGAGAGACTAGATTTCACACATGGATATCAGCCACAGTGATATGTGCATCAAAAGGTTAGCCCATGTTCCCCAGCACTATTCTTAATGATTCTCTTACCAGCCTCATCTCCTTCCTGAGATGTTCCCGGGCCCCTTCCTTGTGACCTCTCACTAAATCAAAGAGCACCCTTTGAAGAAGGAATGCACAAATCTGGCTAGGGAGATCACCCTACCTCCTCTTAGTGTTTCACCATGCAGGCCCGAGTCTCCCCAAAATGGAACCCAGGGCCCTCCATGTACCATTCACAGGCACACATACACCCAGTGCATGCATACTACATAGTCACACTGCACAGTACTGTATACTCTATGTACTGTACCATTTATAGGCACACATACATCCAGCGCTTGCATCTAACATGCAAGCACTGCCAAGCACTGTATCCTTTATGAATGTACCACTCGTAGGCATACATACATCCAGCACATGCATTTAATATGCACACTCTATACCCTTCATGTATTGTACCACTCACAGGTGCACATACAACCAGCACATTCATTTCCTGCATGCACTGTACAACACTACATCTTTCAGGTACTGTGCCACTCATAGGCACATGTACATCCAGCACATGTAGTTATCCGGCATGCACTGTACAGCACCACATCCTTCAGGTCCTTCAGGTACTGTACCACTCATAGGCTCATGTACATCCAGCACATGCATTTACCATGCATGCACTACTCAGTACTGCATTATTCCTGTTTTGCACCCTTCCCAGACACATACCCCCTGCATCAATACACCACTTCTGCGCTACGAAGCACTTCACACCAACCTGATGTAGGCTAAGGGTGAGCAGAGGAACTTTAAAAAGCGAGGGAGCCTCTATACCTCACTCCAGTGACACAGGTTAAAAAGGACCTGTTCACTCCTACAGATCACTACACTTTATGCTGTCCCTAGTGCATTTGTGCTGCTTAACTCCTGGTGAAGGTGGTAACCTTCCACCACTATGAGGGTATAGCTTTGGGCGCCCTTCCCAATCCACCAAGACCGCAATCTGAGAGACAGGGCTATGTCATCGCACACACAAATGATCCATGTTTGCCTATGACAACAAAAATCAGCATTAGGGATCCAGACATCAGTACAGTTGGGCACTCAGAGCAGGAGTGTACATCCATTACCATGTAGAGGACTTTTCCTTCCCAACAGTAAGGCTATTATAGTACTACAAAATGTACTACAAAATGCAGTTTGTGAATAGGTTCATTACTGTTGCCTACCTGATTGATCTGCCTGACTTCATTGGAGATGTGCGCAGAAAGCTTGTGGTTCCCTTTGAGAGATCACAATCCAGCCCTACAGACATTGCAATCACTCTATCATGAGCCCTAGATACTTCTGCTATGACATGCTGCTGAGGAACAGTTGCTAGAGTGCCACTGAAGGGTTGGAATCTGAAAAGACTCCTCATGCCGTATTTCATGACAATGTTTGTTCTGTGTTGCATTAGAAAAAATAGAATGGAGGTATGGAACCACAGGAGAGCAACATTTTAGGGTGTCAGAAGCATCTACAGTTTAGAAACCACTGGAATACCCAGCAAGCATAGAGAAATTTAAATTGCATAACACAACTGCAATCAGCTCTTGAAAGGAGAAGTAAAAGACTGAAAACACATCCATATATGTGTTTCCACTTAGGAAAATGCAATATGTCTGTTCAATTTTCACTTTCTGAATGAATAAACTAGCCCAATACATAATTACTCATCGCACATTGCTGAACTATAAAAAAATCAATTTTCAGGAATTAAGTGTTAAAGTGTCAAAAATAGTTAAAAAGAGTTCCTTTTCGGGCATCTTTCTCTCTATGAATTTTGGAATGATACTTTAAGTGTGCAATAGAAGTGTGTGATGGAAGAATTGTCACTATGTGCATAATGTGTCTCAAGCCCTACCTTAAATACGTCTCCAGCATATAAGACACAGCAAAACACATCACTGCACACTGTTGGATGCTTCACATCACTGCACTCCGTTGGATGCTTTATAAACTATGGGGCATATTTACGAGAGAAGTGGCGGAGCGTGGCGTTATCCTTCTTGGCTTAATGCCACACTCCGCCACTTCTGAAACGCAGGACTGCACCGTATTTACAAGAATTTTGGTGCTGCCTCCTATTTACACCACCCTTGTAAATAGGGGGCAGTGTTAAAATCAATGAGTATTGAGTTGGAACGCCCACTGCAACACCCATTGCCCTCCCCTTTCATGCCAAGTACAGCGTGAAAGGGTGCTTTATTTACAAGGCAGCCTTAAGCCACGTTAAGTGGCTTAACTCTGCCTTGTAAATAAGGCAAAACCCCTATTGCCACGACAAAGTCTGGAAAAGTGACGTTGTGGTGGCAATAGGGCCTTATAAATATGCCCCCATATGTTGAAACCAGAGTTACAAGACAGTGGGCATATTTACAAGGAAAGCGTCGAAGCGTGTCGTTAAGCCTAGAAGGCTAACAACATGCTCCGTCACTTTAGAAACGCAGGGCTGCACCATATTTAGAAGAATATGGTGCAGCCCTGTGTTTCCCCCTGCGCTGGCGCTAAATTTAGCTGCCTAGCACCAAAGCAAGCACCCTTGAATCATAGTACAAGGGTGCCTGCGTTGAGGGGAGTGATTGTTTATGTGCAGGGAGGTGTCCCATCCTGCACATAAACAATCTTTAAATGGTGTTTTGTAACTTCTATGTGTGCTGTTTAATTTTGGTGCTGCCCCATATTTATGCCACCCTTGTAAATATGGGGCAGCGTCAAAAGCAATGGGTGTTGCGGTGGAACCCCCACAGCAACACCCATTGCCCGCCCCTTTCACGCTAAGTATAGCGTGAAAGGGTGCCTTATTTACAAGGCAGTGTTAAGCCACCTTAAGTGGCTTAACACTGCTTTGTAAATAAGGCGAAGCCCCTATCGCCACCACAACATTGTGGAAAGTGACGTTCTCGTGGTGAAAGGGGCTTGTAAATATGCCCCAGTGTTTTGTGTAAGGACAAATTGTGACAGGTCCCAAAGCACTTGTGAGTTATTAGAAAATACATGTAGTCAAGCGAGATTGGATTATTTGGACATCTAGGCCCTCAATACGAGTTGGGATATTTCATTTGGAACAATAACTCTGGGTGAAATACTGCAAGTAGCAGTTCTGAGTCCTTGGGTCCCGGAATTAATTTGCTGCTGTGGTCAGTAGTATTGCTTGGACCCTGCCCAACTGCTGATGCAGACTGCCACCCACCCCCTGAAGCAGACTGACACCCACCCCCTGAAGCAGACTGGGGGGAGTAGAAAATACTGCACTCCCACAGACAGGCACCAGCGAACCCTAGAACCCTGAACCCCCATCCCACCGCTCACCAACAATCCCTGCTGATGCTTTCCACCTGCACAGAGCTGGGAAACACAGGAAACCTGCTTGTTAAAAACCCAGTAATTTCAGGTCAATGCAGTTATTCCCCATTTCAGAGCAAACCATTAATGGGCAGACTTCAGTGCCGAGATGTCGGCCGATAACCTAGACTCTGGCCCCCAATATCCCCGTACCAAAATCCAGCTAACTCATAATCGGTGCCTTACAGAAAGGAGCACTGTTGTCCTCACTAGAAATACACTGTTTTAACATAATATTGAGTTACTTTGTGTATATATTTTGGGAATGTATTGTCCTTCTGATAAACACACTTTGATAATTTTTAGTAAGTGTTTATAATTTTATATTGATTATTCTTTTTTACGTACTCCTAAAGATGGCATTATGCTGAAATGCATTGGGTATAGCTGACTCAGTTTCACATCTATTCATGTTGATTTGCCTTTGGGAGGCAGAAATTGAATACATATTTTTGGAATCATGACTAAGGAAAATATGAAATGAGATTCTCAAAATATTCAGTATAAAATTATTTTATTCAGTGAATGATAAAAATGGAGAGGTGATTTATTTTTCGCAAAAGAGTGCCCTTTTACAGTGATGTAAGTTTGATATCATGGGTTGCTTGGAGTCACACAAATTACACATGTGGCTAGAGCATGGCCCTTGAAACATCGTCAAGAGGTTGCTGCTGTGCAGCATGCTTCACCAGTACCATCTTTTCTGGTAACTGTAAGGCACTTGAAAGGGTTTGAACATGTTGTCCAAAACACCTCTTTGCATCCAGAGGAGCCCAAAGCCATATATCACTCCAAATGTGCACTCCGAGTCTGTGTATACAGTAACATCTTTAGTTTGGCTAGGAGTAAGAAGGATGAGCTCTGCAACTTGAGCTGACTTCACAGTAGGTAAATGGCAGCTCTCCGGAATTTGATGTACAGTAAATACAGCAAAATCAGAGACTAGGATACCCTCGCTGTCCCTGAGACATAATCCATCCACAAAATATGTTGGCTCGCAGTCAGTAATGGGCAAATCAGTCAAATCGATATGGGGTTTGTAACATGGACACCCTTGAACCCTTGCAGTGGTCTATTGAAGCTGAAAACGCATTTGTGAAAATTAAACAAGCATTGACTTCTGCACTTGCTCTAAGGCTCCGTGATTATACAAAGCCTTTAATTTTGTATTGTCATGAACTTAAAGTATTCGCACTTGGTGTACAGATTCACTGAGATAAAAAAAAGCCAGTAGCGTACTACTCCTCAAACCTACACCCAGTTGTGGCTGGCCTCCCACCATGTTTATGATCTGTAGACGCTGCCACACATCTTTTTGAAGCTTATAAAAATATTGTGTTGAGCTCTCCTCTGAATTTTGTCATGTCATATTCCATTGTTGCACTCCTCAATACAAAAGCCCAGCACCTTTCTACAGCCCGATTATTATCCCTGTGTGCAATTCTACTATTGTCCACTTTTCATATCATACCAGCCCATTGTGCTGCCCTGAACTCTGCCTCTTTAATGCCCACACCTGACGCAGGGTAACCGCATGATTGCTTACTCTTTACTGCCCAAATGTTCAAGTCACATGTTGATTTAAATGATGTGCACATTCCTAAATGTGAACTGCTGTATTTTGTTGATGGATTATGTCTTAGAAATAATGTTGGTGTCCTAGTTGCTGGTTATGCTATATGCACCCTGGGCCTGATTCACAAAGATAAACTTGTGGGTTTGTGTAAGTTTACTCTTTTTTGGTATTCATAAAACTGAATCGGGCCCTGTGTATCAAATTGTACAAAGCTGCCATTTACTAAATTTGAAATCTGCTGAAGTAGCAACGCTTGTTGCTCTTACCAGAGCCTACATGCTAGTGAAAGAAAAGATTGTGACTTTGTACTTGTATCAAAGTGTGCATTTGGAGTGGTGAACAACTTTGGGCTCCTTTGAATCGAAAGACATTTTTAACTTCTATTCGAACCCCTATTCAGAATTTTGAAAACCTTCTAAATCCACTACAATTACCTAATAAGGTGGTGGTGGTAAAGTGTGCTGCACACCAACATCCCCACGATTATGTATCCCACAGTAACACCCAGGCACATTGAGCTTTTCAAAATGCTGCCTTGTCTGAAAATGCTGATGGTGCTATGCATATTGTGAGAACCGATCGGTTTCCCATGCCATTGGTAAAAGATGTGTCTCAATTGCAGAAACAAACCTCTGAAAGTGATCAGAAATACTGAATCATGCAGAAATTTGAAAGAAACCCTGAGAATGTGTGGAGAGACAGCATTGGGCGTGAGAATGTTTGGAAATTTCTACTCCCCAACCTTGCCTGTTTGTATCATGGTGCGGCACATGCAAGTAGGGACAGCATGTTATGTGCTGCCACAACCCATTAGTTTGCACCCTTCTTTTCCTCTGTAGCACAACATGATTGCCAGGTGTGTCTTAGCGATAGTGTGCATGTTTTCAAGTTAGGTGGAAGTTTACCCCCTCATCTGTGTAGATATCATTACAGTAGGTAAGCAAAGACGCAGAAATGGTATCCCACAGTGCAGAATACCAAATCGAATTTCAAGTGACAGAGGAACTCAGTTCATTTCTGCAACACTTCATTTCAGGAGTAGTACCAGAAGTCTCTCAAGCCTTAAGGATATATTAACATTTACACTGTGGCAATAGAACTCTAAAAAATAAGATAGGTGAGATATATTCAGAAACTCAATTGAAATGATCTGATGCCCTGCTGTTGCCATAATGGTCCCTCAGAGCAATTCCCTCTCAGAAATCAAAGTTAAGCTCTTACTAAACAGTTGTGGGTAGATCCATGATGCTGCCCTCTAACCTACCAGTCTCAGCTGCAAAGTTAGATTTACAATTGAATAATATTGCAGTCTTAAAATATTGCAGAAAGTTGATACACAGTCTCTACAGTTTCCATTATTAGATACAAGCAACAATATCTGAGTGTCCAACCGAGGCCTGGCACTTCCTCCAGCCTGGAGACTGGGAGTATGTGTATGTGCACCAGAGAAAGCCAGCTTTACAACCTCTGCAGCAGGGGCCCTACATCATCACCAACAAAGCCATTAAAAGTTGTGTTCTGGCAATGTGAATTCACTCATTTCATTGCAAGTAAACTGCTCCACCTGTACATGACAAAGCCTCTTCTTCAGGACATATTTGCAACGCCAAACCAGGATTCTCTTTTGGCACTGCCTCTCCTGCTTTACCTCCTGCCTGTGGAACAAGCCATCTGTGCCCTACTTCTCTGCCTGCCCCTCCACAGCAGTGCTATGCTACACCCACTGTCTCTCATCATTAACACCTCTGACTGATATGAGCAGCCCTCTCCTGGATAATGGATCAATCTGTGAGTCTGGTCTGCTATGTTTTCCACTGCCTTGACCATTTACAGGTAGTGGGATAAAATATTGCTGTGGAATGGAGAGTTATTCAAAGGCTTAACTGTACTGAACCTGTCCTTAAGCAGAGTCACCGCTGTGTATATGTCAACAACTCCAATGTGATGTTGGTACAAAAATACAGACAAACGATTAATGTCTTCTCATGCTGGATCATGCCTGTGGGTGTGAGGGGAAATGTGCCTTGATCGGAGTGCCCTTCGCAAAGAATGAAACTTATCTTGACCTGTTTTACCGTGTGCACCAACTGTCAAAGTATGCCGGTAATTCTCTTCAGTCTTATCAAGGCCTTGAAAAGTATAACAATTTTTATGGACATTACCCACCCAATGTCACCCACCTCGCTCTGTTTGAACATAGGAATGGGTTGGGGGAAACACAAATCGAGCAATCTAAGTATGCTATAGGGTCGGAGTGAGTGTGATACCTTTGTGGAAACCAAACACTTTGATTCTTCTTTGTATGTATACTGACTTCCCTTCAGCAGGGCCACCATGAAATTTCTGAAACTAATTATTTTCTATCTTCTTTCCATTGTATGATGAGGGTGAGACCATTTGATAGACTAAATGCAATGCAGAAGTAATGGAAGAAGTCACTAATGCAACCACAATTGCCCTAGGCATAATCACTGATCAGTTAGATGCCCACAAACCAATGCTCTATCAGAATAGAATACTCTAGATTACCTCTTACTATGAAAGGGTGGCATCTGCGCAATAGTAGGGACCAAATGTGGCACATATTTACCCAACATATCACTCAGCATACATGATCAAATAGATCACATCAAGAATAGTTTTAAGAAACTACAAAAGCTCCAGAACGTTTAGGTTGTAACCTCAGTGGCACATGGACATGGCTAGGTGGAATCTTTGGAAACTGGGGTATGGAGACTTTTTAATTAGTTATGTCTGTCATTCTAATTGTAGTTACTTTCTATCTATTAATAAAGTAAGTAATGTGAATCATCCTACATACTTGTGAAAATAAAGGCACTGCCCAAACCTTTCCACTCCTTTTAAGGATGATGAGTATAGCAATAATGAAGGTGTAGAAGATGAAGTACTGTGCCTGGTTGCAATTGAATTGTTGTAAAGGGTTTTGCTTCCCGGCAAAAAAAGGGAGAGACTCAGAAGGCAAAACCTCAAATATTCATTGCGTTAATACTAATGCTTCCTTACACGTGTGACTTAACATGCACAGATACATTCTGTAACCAAGTATTAATAAGCCCAGAAGCCATTTTATTTTGTGTTGCACTGGACTTTGAGTGGATGCTCTGGCACATTTAGTTGATGACTCTTCGCTCTTTTTGTGTTTTACGTATGTTAGACTTTTGGCCTCCCAACGTGTTGTGTTTTTATTATACAGGTTCAACTAAGTTAAAAGGCATACCTGCCGTAATTTGCAGACATTTTTCAGAACATTAAAAAAGAAAAAAGAAAATTTTTAACCCTTTTCTCCAAAATATGGTGACCACCATTTTCTTGAAACACAATATATAAATCGATTGACAATAAAAATAAACATTAAAAAATATGTGCTCAAAATAGTAAAATAGTATTTTTACAGCACACAGTAGTACTCTTTGGCCTTATCTTCAAATTTAAATTGTGCCTGACAATGCACAATCTACACCACTGGTCTGCAAACGTTTTTATGCCGAGGCCTGCTTGAATAAAAAAAAAATATCCACCTTCCCTTCCACCAAGTGATGTAACCTGCTAAATGGTGAATGCTGAATTGCTTATGATATCAGAACAGCCATGATAGTCATTTGTGCATTTCCCCACCATCATGGGCACTTAGCTCGCCTTCACATTACCTCAGCCTTACCCCAAAGACACTTGTGGCACTCGTAGATGCCTAGCTAGTCCTTCAAGATAAATAATATCCAAGCCAAATCTCAAACATCTATATGCCAGTCCTCAGCCAATCTCAGAGACCAACGGGCAGGCCTAGGACACCCTCACCAAGCCCTCAATGCCCTTTGGGCACTCTCCTCTCACCATATAATTCCTTTCCCTGCCCTCTTATCTCACTCAACTCACTGCGAACCAGCTTTCATGTCTCAGGCCCACAGAGTCCTCAAGCATCTGCATTCCCTGTAAAAACAAGCACTGCTCTCACTTTTCTGCAACAGTTAGGGCCTGGTTATGAGTTTGCCGCGTGGGTTACTCCATCACAAACGTGACGGATATCTTGTCCGCCATATTACGAGTTCCATTATATTCCATTGGGTATAATGGAACTCGTAATATGGCGGACGGGATATCCTTCATGTTTGTTATGGAGTAACCCGTCCGCCAAACTGGTGATCAGGCCCTTATTGTACCATTTACAGCAAGCAGTAACCAAACATTAAGCCTGACTCCTCATAAAATGACTTGTCCCTTTGCAGTAACCTTTTTCACATAGACAAATATATCTACTTTTTGATTTCATTCTGCTTGTTTCTACTGTCTTGTGGTTTACAAGCAATAAAATATGTATTCAGTGCAGCATTGCCTCTAATCTACTGACCACAGGGACAATTCCTAGGTATTATGCTCAGTTTATTTGTGTGGGCTGATGCATAATTCCTTGTGAAACATGAGCTCACAAGCTTCTAATGTTTCAAATGATTCAGTAGCTTACATGCATCTATATGTGATCTGCCATAAACTTGCAGGACAAATTAAAAATGTTCAGATGTTGAAAACATTAATTCCCTTGAGTTAGTTAGTAATATTAAATGTCAAAACATATTTTGTTAATGTATGTTATGAAAATAATAATACATTATTTTAATATATCACTCCATGCCATACATCTGTAGTTTATTAGTAGTGTACATAAACAGCGTTTCTATTGCATCATGTAAGACACTCAAGTTACAGATCTTGGAAGGATAGGCATTTGAAATAGTCTTGCCAGAATTTAAACTCATGACTTTTAGATCTCCACATGTTTCAGCGGTGGTCCTTTAGCTTACTGATCCAACCTTAAGCACTTTTAGTTAAACTACATGTAACTTTGCATTCACATATACACTTACAAACAAAGATACATACCAGAAGTATCAACATTGAAATGATTTTTACAGTGTGAGAGGCAGTGGTGGGGCTTGGACTGAGGGCGGGCTTTGAGTCCATGACCTTTTGGCCAAGCATGGGGGCGGGCCAAGGAGAGGGGGCAGGGCTTAGAGTCCAGCACTGCCTGAGACTCCCTCAAAAAATCATATCACAACTTCTGACACGGCTGACTTCCTGGGGAGGGTGTAAACCCCCTGATGGATGTTGGCTGGCTCCACAGAGCCTCCATGCTTGAACTGAAAATCTAATGTCTCAGCAGGGATTTAGAGCTTACATTGTGCCGGCGTGGTCTGCAAAAGGACGATGGATTAAACCCAGATCCTTGTGACTGGGCCTGAATGTTTACATTGTTCAGCATTCCATTCATCATTTGTTCCTTTTCCATTTGTCGCCCTAAGTGGGAACGGTATGCCCACACGTGGGTCCCAGCTCACTGCGCCACTGGATTCAAGCTAGCCTGGCTGGTGAGGGGTGATGCCTCGAAACTGGTCCCCGGATGCTTGTTTCAGGTCCAGGGAGGACCTGGCTTGGAAGTTCGGGCTGGACTGTTCCCATGAGGAACAGGGTCAAGACTGATTTGCAGATGGCTGGGTCCAAACTGGGGTGGCGTGGTGAGCAAAAGAATGGTGGATTAAACCCAGATCCTTGTGACTGGGGGTGAATGTTTGCATTGTTCAGCATTCCGTTCATCATTTGTTTGCCCTAAGTGGGATGGGAATGCCCAGACGTGGGTCCCATGCTCACTGCACCACTGGATTCAAGCTAGCCTAGCTGATGAGGAGTGATACCCCCAAAACCGGTCCCAGGATGCTTGTTTCCGGTCCAGGGAGGACCTGGCTTGGAAGTTCGGGCTGGACTGTTCCCATGAGGAACAGGATCAAGACAGCTTTGCAGATGGCTGGGTCCAAACTGGGGTGATGTGGTGAGCAAAAAATCGATGGATTAAACCCAGATCCTTGTGACTGGGGGTGAATGTTTGCATTGTTCAGCATTTCGTCCATCATTTGCTCCTTTTGCACTGTGTGATTTCAGCACCTCATCAGGTGACTGTGTGAAGGGAGCTGATATCGTGTGACACACTGTGTCACTGTGTTAGTTGATAGATCTGACATATACACAAATACATACATGCACTAACACTAGCCCCACCCACCTCACTGCACTAATTTAGGAAATCACAAGTATGTTTTCCCATATGAATTACTGCTTCATGTTTCCCACTGTGAATGTCCCAAGGACTGTTTCTCACCTCTGACTCCTACTCATGAACATTCACAGGCTACGCTTGCAGAGCACGGAGAGGGGCGAAGGAGTCTTCCTTTTGGTTTGCCACTCTTTTCCCTGCATTACAGCAGGAAGTACACCCTGTAAAGTGCCAGCAGGAGCCGCTGTAGTGCTCACAGTTACATGTCTGTTGGTGCTGCGCCCACTTACATGACTTTACAGTGCTTAAGGGGGCGTGACCCACAGTTTGAAAACAACTGATCTGAACTGCTACATTCGAACCAGCGCCATCAAATCACAGTGAGAATTATGCTATTAATCTAGTGCTGATCTTTGATACATAACACCCATTATCTATACTTGTTTGCGTATAAAATTAGATAATTCAATTAATATTCAAGGCAATGAATGATTCCAAAAATGATTGAAGTTCACGTCATCATTCAACCCGTATTATACTGTAATCAGTTTAGAAATGAGCTAAGCTTCCTTTTTCATCTCCAAGTTAGTTCTATAAGCCCTTCTTTTATGAAGGATAGTATTTGTCCAATTCTGCAAAATCGTATACTTTCTATTTGGTACTATCATGGAATTTACTAAAATGAACAGCTATGGGATGTTTTCCATTGCCAATTTTTCCATTACCATTATTGATGATCTCATGTACTGATTGCACTTGATCATATAAACAGAATATTTTATATTGTGATGTATAAAGCATGTAATTGAAAATGTTGTTTTACCCAATGGATTAGGTTAATCCATAGCTTTATTCTAAGTCAATTTACAACAAGTGCACACTCCTCCTTTTAAATAACCAACTGGATTCTCACTTTACCGCGCAATAGGTCTAGGGACCTTTTTTGTTGATGACCTATTGACTCAAAAAACGTAATTTTACTTGCCTGCCAAGTTAATAATTCATTCTTAAAAACAGAATAACAATTGGTTGAATTCTACTTACAAATTCAGGAACAGCAGCATGGCCTTAATTTTGCTTTTACAAGTTTCGTATGAGAATAGGGATTGTGGCGATTCTAAGTGGGGGGCGGGAGTTATGCACAATAAAGTGAACACCTAAAGACTCGTAATTTCTGTGTATTCACAGTCAATTTCCCTGTACCTACTCATCCGTGAAATGAGCATATTTTACTGCTATAAAAGGCTAGGGAAACTACCTTTCTAGGGTGGTGAGGTTGAGGTAGTATCAACAAATGTGATGGGTGTGTAAAGGAAGAGGTTTATTCACAGTGAAAAATATTTTCTCTGTGGCAATAAAATTACAAATAAAATATGACTTGTGTTAATACACATTTTAGCATCATTTACACATATGGAACTTTCCACCAGGTGGAATTATTGCATGCATCGATTCTGAATATTGGAGTGCTCCTGGAAATCTATGAATGTCATGTACTTCCAGGTATAATCCCCATATGTTTTTCGATTCTGTTATAAAACCAATATCTACTCTCGACACGAGTAACCCTATTGCAGCAAATGTCTGGCTCTTACAACAATGCCTTTTTCAATTGGGTCCATAGAGGTACATGTTTGTTAGAACTTTAATATTCCACCCTCTGATCCATTAGACACCATTCGAAAAGTGGGGCTGGCCAATAAGGAAAGACACACGAGTTTGTCAACATTAGGCTAATACCCATTCAGAAAATTCTTGTAAAAGTGTGTTTAAACTTAGTCTACCTGTTTTGTTAATGGTCAGTCATGGTACGATAGTTGGGAGAACAAGGTAGGGAAGAAACAAAGCCCATCAACAGAAAAACTGATGCACTTATTGACGGTACCAGAAAATAAAATCACAAGATTAGCTGTAGGAGGGTTACAAGTGTCAACATGATGATATCACCACTGGGTTACATTAAAAGGAACATCTCTGAGGAATCTCTGGGTTTCCACTCAGCATCCAAACAATTGGGATCTAGACTTTTAGAACTGGATTATTATTTTGAAAAGGTTTCCTTCTTCCAGGTTTAACTAGACTAAGGCTAGCGTACATGATCCACTGGCATTCCCTTCGGCCAGACGAGGAGTGAGAAAAGTGTGTTGCATTCCTAGGGGGAGTAGGAACCCCAGGGATTCCTCCATGTCACTCTGCTTCACACCAGAGACCAGAGGAAGAAAGCTTTGGGGAGCCCACTGTCCCCAGACCTGGGAGTTATATCTTCCTGCACTGACGTGTAGGTGCAGAGGAACACTAGCTGGGAGAAAAGTACCAGGGATTCTCCTGGTTAGAGGGAACACAAGTCAAGTGGATGCCCCTCCTATCTCCATAGTGGAGGTCAGTGGTTAATTTGTAAAAAACATAAGTGCCGGGGCTGTCGTCAGGAGGCAGCTTGCACTAGCCCATTTCTCCTATTAGCGCTGCCTAAAACAGAGCCAACCGCTAACCATGAAAGTGGGGAGAAGATGTGGTGTAATGTCTAGAGCTGCCAACTTCGGTGCTGGGGAACCATGTTCGAGTCTTGGCGTCGGCTCAACATCCTGTGATTCTGGGCAAATCACTTAATCTCCCCATGCCTACCTACCATAAATGAATGTGTCCTTAACTGGTGCTCATAAAAAGTGCCAGGTGCTGAACACTGGAAAACATCGGCTCAAATTAAGCACTGGTGAAGGTCCACTACCCACGCTACCACTGTTAATGGGCTTCAGTACAACAGGAAGTCTGTCAACATGATGATATCACCACTGGCTGTCCATCTCATAGTCAGAGAGAATCTATGTCCTATTGAAGGAAAGATGTGGACAGTACTTCTCTACTAAAATGTTTCTACTCCATGGATCTTCAGATTTTTTAATTCAAACTTTAATTTAGTTTTTTTTCTTTAAATCAACGATACCGCCTGCAAATAACCATATTCCTTAAAAACAAAGTTATAGTACTATATTTTTGTATGAATTTGTCGAGGCTGGAATAGTGACTGAAAGATGCAACAAACAATGCTGAACGATTCAGAAACGGAGACCATCTGCAGCGAGAGAGCTCAGTCGTTCTCTTGGTAAATTTAGAAGCTGTTTCTTTAGTAGAGGAAAATCAAAGCATAGAAAAGAGCCAATGGAGAGGCTAACAGGTGCTCCACAGGAGCCCCCCCCAGGGAATGATTCTATGCTTTCATGGGTGTAATTTGTATTATTATTTAAACTGTAATTTTGGATATGAATAAAATATGTTGCATGCTGTTTTACAATAACTGGTGATTTGGGGCCTACCTGAGTTCACTGTGAGAGACGAGATTACATTCGCCTGATTTTCCGGATGACAAAGCAGACAAAACATGTTGAATGGAAGAACCTGCAGGCATCCAGTGATTTGAAATGCTTTCCAAGCAGGAGAAACACAGACACGCCATTTGAAAGGAGACCATATAAAGGGGCTTGAAACACACGCTTTATTCAAGCACCAGAGACCCATCTTCTTGTAGATGTCTGGGCAGACAATGTTCTCTACCCTGCTCTTTATGGCTTGTCTTTCTTTTTTTTTGGACATGGACTTGTTGCCAAACACAGCATGAACAGGAGCCACTGTAAATTCTTCCCTCTTCGTTTTCACTTTTTGTAACTTTACCAGTGTGAGCCCACCTCTTTCTCATGAGTTGAACCAGACCACGGTTGCTTATGTCATCACGAAAGAGTTATTGTTGTTGGATTTTTTCCCCTTGGAGTAATCTGGATATTACCGAGTCTGTGTTCATCGGATTTTATGCTTTTATTGATGTTGTTCAGTTGTTCTTCTGTGCTCTGTAATACTCAGTGGCCTTTCAGGTTTCAATGTAGATATTAGAGGTGTGCAAAATAGAATTTTGTGCGAACTTTTGCGAAATTTCACTACAATGATGTGAAATTACACAAAATATACTTGCAGATATTTCACGTGAAAACTGAACATTATAGCATCCCTCATGTTCAAAAGTGACACAAGATACAGAACCAAGCATAAAAGGTCTTGTGGATTTACTGTTACCAAAAGACAGTTTCTGTTATAACCATATGAAGTGCCACTGCATTTTCATAAAGCAAAATTTGTGAATTTTTCAAAATGTCACCATTTGAAAAAATGTCCTAGACAATTGTCCTAGATTAGCAGAAACTAAACAGGAATTTGCTGTAAATCTCTGAGTTCTAACATGGCTTGAGTGTACCTTTAGAAAAAAAAACACAAAAGGAGCATCACGTTATTGTTTTAAACTTGGGCATATGAATGCGACAATGGTTTTCACTGATTCATGTACACATTATCTGCAGACATTCGGGGACATGAGCATTGACAAACAGTCTCTATCCAAAGAATGTGGGATAAAGTTATCAACGCAATATCACTCAAATCGTATCTCTTTCAGAAATAATATAATATGGGCTGAACCGTAAACCTCGTGGCAGTTACCTTTTATCTTGAGTCACTCTAAAAAATCTTGGTTTTACAATAGTGGATAAAGTGACGGCACTGTGCTGAAAGTTTAAAAAAAACTTAGTGAAATGATAGCAAAACGTGATCAACACTTAAATAGTGACGAAGTCTGAATGCACGCTAATTCCCTAAGCAGTAGGCCAGAATAAAGCATTTTAGTCCATGGTCCAATCAGTGGTCTTTTCAAGCCGTTCAAAAGAGAAGATCAGTCGATATTTGACCCATATTATTGACAAATGCCGGGGTCTTCGCACTTGGACTGACATGTAAGGATGGTAGTGGGTCCGGAGGAACAAAAATAAAAGTTAAACATAAGTAAAAAAAAAATAATTCCACTTACCTTCCTGGCGTGACGTCCTCCTCACTCCTGTCTTCTCCAGGCAGGCAGGCTCCAACAGGACCCAGCAAACTGCAGTAACCAACCCTGGTGCTGCTCTCATGCAGCATGAATGAAGCGCCAGGATTGGAGGGAGCAGCCTCCTTCAGCGCTCCCGAGGACACTGAAGCCCTATGCTGTCTCTAACCCAGCTGTCTCAGCAGCAGAAACCAGAAAGCCCTGCCCCTCGTCCTGATGCTCTGGTCGGAACGGGGTTTTGAAAAATAAAATGGTACTAAATTAACTTTAATACCATTTTATTTTTTCATCTCTGTGGGCAATTTTTTAGTGGGGCGACGCTCCTCTGCCATAATGAAGGAGCTGCCCCTGGGTCTTTATCAGAAGCAAATAAGCAGTCGACATGCGATGTAGCACACTACAAGTACAAAAGCATTGCATGTTGTGCAGTGGACTAAAATATCACAGCACAAACACAAGGCCATTGCTCTGCAAAGGTGCTGAGACAGAATATCGAGTGGGAAATGTCGACTTACACAAATATCGAGTTAAAAATATATTGTGATTCAGAAATATCGGCAGCAAGAATATTGTGGTCAAGAATATCGAATTTAAGGTAAGAAATATCATTTTTTTAAAATATAGAAGTCATTAATATTGTTTGCAAAAATATAGATGTTTAGTTTAGTTGATAATGTAGATATTTAGTGATAATTAGTGTTTTGTATTTTAGTTTATATTTTAAATGTATGTGAGGTATGTTTTGTTGTATAAGTATTGTTTATGTTATTTAATATATGTGTTAAATTTTTAGTAGTTATAAATTTTATTTGAATTACATTTTGTAATTTTTAGTTCCGTAGGGGGTTGTGGGTTTATAGGGGAATAGGGTGGGAAGTAATTTAATTATAATAAATTAATGATTGTTTTTTATTTATTTAATTTAGATTTTATAGCGTTAATTGTGGGAAGTAATTTATTTGTAATCATAATTAATTGTTGTTAATTAATATTAATTAATTAATTGATAATTAATTATGGCAATTGTGTAATTATGTTTTAGGTGCGGGTTGTCGGGTTTATAGGGGTAAAGGGTGGGAAGTAATTTCTTTTTGATTAATTAATAATTAGTTGTAAATTTATATTCATTATTTTATTGATAATTAATTATGGAAATTGTGTTATTTATTTAAGGTGTGGGTTGTGGGGTTTATAGGGGTAAAGGGAGGGAAGTAATTTATGTTTAATTAATTAATAATTAGTTGTTAATTTAAATTAACTAGTTGATAATTAATTATGGTAATTGTGTGATTTTTATTAGGTGTGGGTTGTACGGTTTATGGGGTGAAGGGTGGGAAGTAACTTATTTTTAATTAATTAATAATCAGTTCTTAATTAATATTAATTAATTGATAGAAAATTAATTACAGAAATTTTGTAATTAATTTTAGGGGCGGGTTGTGGGGTTTATAGCGGTAAAGGGTCGGAAGTAATTTTTGTTTAATTCATTAATTAATAATTAGTTGTTAATTTATATTAACTAGTTAATTGATAATTAATTATGGTAATTGTGTGATATTTTTAGGTGTGGGATGTGGGGTTTATGGGGTAAAGGGTGGGAAGTAATTTATGTTTAATTAATTATTAATTAGCTGTTAATTAATACTAATCAATTAATTGAAAATTAAATATGGAATTTGTGTAAATAATTTTAGATGTGGGTTGTGGAGTTTATAGGTGTACAGGGTGGGAAGTAATTTTTGTTTAATTAATTAAAAATTAGTTGATCATTAATATTAATTAATTAATTTATATTAAATTAGTGTATTTGTTTATATTTTTGTGTGTGTGGGTTTTATTGTTATAGGGGTACAGTGTGGGCAGTAAATTAACTTTACTTACTTCATAATTAGTTGTTACATACTATTGGGGGCCCATTACGATACCCGGCGTAAATAAAGCCGCCAGGCATGGAAGCGGCAAAAATCCGCCCGCACACACCGCCTGAACACCGACCACGCCATTACGATTACACAAACCGAATACCGCCATCGGCGGAAAAAGCACACAAAATACCGCCCGCCAACGTCCGAGTCGGAGTCAAACCGCCCGCCACGGACGGAAACACGCACGACAACACAAAACCGCCCGCCCTCACGGCCGACACACCGCACGTGAAATTACGATCGCACCGACATGAGCGCGGAAAAACCACAAATATACCGCCCGCCAGCGCAAACAACGCCGATGAGAATCGACACGGCAGAAGCCATGGCGCCAACGTACCTGCACAGAAACCATCCGCACACAAAACCAATAGCACACAACATGGCCAACAAGTCCACACAGCAAGGCACGCACAAATACACAAGCACAGTACACATCCCGAAAACACCCCCCGGACAAACAAAAAATACAAAGGCCAGAACCCCAGACACAACACACCTGAAAACAACAGACCATTAGGACACACCCACATAGGTGAGTACAAAAGCAGCACTCCCACAGACCACAACCCCTTGCTACATTGCAAACCAGAGAGGAGAGGAGAGGACACAGTGACACAGCAAAGACAGCAGCACACCACAGAAACGCACACATCACTACCACCACCACCACCACCACCACCAAACACCACCACCACCACCACCACCACCAAACACCGGCACCACAAACCCCCTGCACATTACACAACACACACCGCACCAGCACCACAAACATCATGGCACCACAAAGAATGCCCAAGTTCACGCCCATGGAGCTGACGGTCATGGTCGACGAGATCATCAAGGTGTACCCACAAATCTATGGGAACATGGTCCAGCACACACCACTAGCCACCAGAAACAGAATGTGGAACCGGATCGTAGACCAGGTCAATGCAGTCGGGACCCTGCCCAGGAACAGAGTCGAGATTAACAAACGTTGGAATGACGTAAAGAGCCTGGTCAAGAAGAAGGAGGGCAAAAACAGAGAGCTGGCTGCCGTCACTGGCGGAGGGAATCCCGCGCTCTTTAAGACCTTCAAAGCGTGGGAGGAGAAGGTGCGAGTCGTAATACATCCGGAGATCCTCGCCGGATTAGCAGGGGGAGTGGAGGCTGGTAAGTACAAACTAATGTATACCAGCACACCGCTATGTACTCACATGCACTACCACCATGCCACAGCTCCCAGGGACAAACACCCCCATGTCCAGCACACAATACACAACACATCACACACACATGCAACAGACACTACCACACACAGCCCAAACCGAACAACTGTAAAATGCGTGGGGACATGTGTACACTAAGCCAGCCACGTAACCACCAACAGGTCCACAAATATGCCAGAAGCGCCACAACGAGCACCCACCACACCCATGTGTCCGCCACAGCTGCACTAACCGACAAGTAACAGGTAAGTGGCAGGAACACAAAGTGCAGTGGGTGGGAGGGTGGACAGCCCAAGTACAACACACACCAGGCCCCAGTCCCACAGCACAGCAAGGAGGAGCATCCCCCACAGCCACGTGTCAGCCACCGCAGTGCACAACGACAGCCGAAAGGCAGACATCACGGTCCACAGCAATCGGCGTCAGTGGGTGTCCAGCCACCCCCACGACCCACAACACCCCCCACCCCCACAGACCTGCAACATGGAGCACCCCCGCTTAGAACCATGTGGCATCCAGTACAGTGCACGCCCGAACAACCTGCAGGTGGGAAACTGGACAGGGCTGGATTACTGGAGGCATGAGGGCCGTAACACGACCAACACATGGGACATGTCACGTAGCAGACGAACACGCAGCACCGCCCACCGTCACGAACAAGTGAACAATGTGCACACGGACATGAACAACAGACTCACACCCCACATGACCCATCACAAACACAGCAACACTCAAGGAGCCACGTCTGCATGCACAAGCCACACTGAACATAGTACCACACGGCAGCCACTGTGCAACCCATCACACACAACCGAAACACCATTGAAGTCCAGTCCATGTAGCCCCTACTGCCTGTCAACCACACACCCCACAACTACGCCTATGTAAGACAAACAACACTAGACGCAACAGAGCGGAACTACATAAATGCACACGAACACCACTGAACCCATCAAACACACAGACACACCATGCACATACAACATACAATCCATCCCATCCGTCAGCCCCAGTCTCATGAAAGGCATGTCATCCGCACAGCTGCCACATATACAGCAGTCACGCTAAGACACATGCCCATGACCAACCATGTGCCAGAAGTCAATGAAGCGCACGACACACTGTGAGCAACAACACACAACATGGGCCCCCCGAGCACTGCAGTGATGCACATGGCACAGGGCAGCACGCACACCAAGGAGATGGGACAACTGCAATACGTTGGCTGGCACACAACCAACACTCACTCATAACGATGCGTCCAATGCCATGTCCAGTAATCACAACAGACAGCAAATATGCAGGCCATGTCAAGCATGCACACACCTCAAACCATGCACTGTCATGCTGCCACAACACATGTCACGTTCGGCACCCATGGCTTACAGCATGTACCCCAAAAGCATATCCCCTCCCAAATGTGAATCTGGGGCATGGCCCCCATGTTGCCATATGGGTGCCTAAGCGTTCCATATGAACCCCAAAAGCAAAGTACAAACCAGACCCAGGATGGGCCAGGAGCCCGCATACACCAGAGTCACAATGAGTAGGGGCACAGCAACACAGCCATCGGCATGGCCAATCCGTCCCATGCCACATGTGCACAGCACACAGTCCCATTGCCTAGCACACACAACTACAGATGCCACAGCCACACACTCGCCTCCGGGAAACCCATGTACGAGATTGCACGAACTGCCAATGTCAGACGACAAATACATACTTCGCCAGGTGCAACACAATAACAAATCTCATTCTCTCCACAGGTGACGAACTGCCGGATGCTGGGGATGGAGACAGCAGCCAGCACAGCCAGCCCACAAGCCCCCAACGAGGACACACGGATCTGGAGGATCTGTCCTCCTCTTCGGACACGGACCACCAAGCAGGCCCATCTGGTGTGGCAGGGCCCAGCCGCTCCCCAGGACCCCTCCTACCCACCAACCCATCATCCAGGGATGCTGAACAGTCCCAGCCCCCTGCTGCCACTGTCGTTGCGGCCACACCCATGGTCATTGCGGCCACTACCACTGCCGCAACCGCCACCATCGCCGCACCGACCACCACCGCCACCACCACCACCACGTCTTCGCTGGCACCAGCCCCAGCGCAGGTGGTGGCCCGGCCGACTGGATCCACCCTGGGAGCCACAGCGAGGACCGTGGTGTGCAATGTGGCTAGTGGGCAGGCCGGTGGCAGCAGGACTGGTAGGAGGAGCAGGGTCAGGGAAACGCCAGCCTCCCCTGGGAGCCATGCCCTGCCTCAAATGGCCAGAGTCCTTGGGGCCTATGAGGAGGCCCAAGAACAATGGGTCAGGTCTGCTACAGACACGCGGGAGGTGCTGGGGGTGCTGAGGTCCATGGACGCCCATATGGGCCAATTCGTGTCCCGTATGGACCAACTCGTGGACCTCATGGGCCAGCTGGTGGTGGCGGTGGGGTCACAGGCAAGGCCAGCAACACCACCTCCGCCACCACCTGCTAGGGCGCAGGGTCGGGCAGCAGTGTCTACTTCCCCTGCGTCCACAGCCAGTGAGCACACCTCACCCACCACCAGCAGGTCGCCACCACATACCCCCTCCCAAACGTGGAAGGGGCCGTCCGAAGAGGAAACAGATCTCCCGGGAGGACTTCGCACGCTCCAGTCGCAAGTGAGGCAGCCAGCCAGCCTTCCGCCAGCCTTCCTTGACCAGCCACTGCATTGACTTGCTCTACGATCCCACTCCACACAGCCAGCTGGATGGCATGTGTGTGTTGGACTATGGACATAGAACCAGTGGGTACACCCTGAGCTTCACGCAGCCATGACCGACAGCTCATTGTCACTGCACGCACCACTTTTGTCATCACCTTACACACAATCACATGTCACAGTTTGGAATAAATGCACCTTTTTCACTAACTGCTGTTTGTGCCCTGTGTTTTATTTGTACGGAATACAACGGCCACCTTGGGCGGAAAGGCACCTGATGCGTGGCATGGCAATGGAATCCGGAGGGCCTGTAGGGACCTAGGGGTGGGAGACAGAACAGGAGCACATTCAATGAGTGTGTCACACACCCATCACACAGTACATGTCAACAACTACAAGCAATGTACACACATCGCACAGAGCAATAGGGCACAATGCCACAGTCACCAACAGTGGCATACTACCCTGGCCATGGAGCGTTGACACACTGCACGCAGTGAACATACGGCCACCCTGACACAGCACACACACACCTGCACAGATACAGACACATCATCCGTCGTACATGGACACTCACCGTCAAGTGAAGTAGCGGGCGATGAGCTGCTGGCGCACATTCCCAGCTTCCTCCTCTCCGCTGTCCACCTCACTCGAGCTGTCCTGGTCTGCGGGCTGGGGCCCTGGTTGATCTCCGTCATCCACAATGAGGGGGATCTGCTTCCGAATGGCCAGATTGTGCAGCATGCAGCACGCCACCACTATCTGGCACACCTTCTGTGGGGAGTACGCCAGTGCACCCCCGGTGCGGTCCAGGCACCTGAACCTGGACTTGAGGAGGCCAAAGGTACGCTCGACCACACGTCTGGTCCTCCCATGTGCCTCATTGTATCGATCGTCTGCTGGGGTGCGAGGATTCCTCATTGGACTGAGCAGCCATGCCCCATTCGGATACGCAGAGTCACCTGGGTGTGAGGGACACAGAGAACCGTTGCTAATCCAACTGGACAGGGGACAGCATCGCACAGCCAGCACGCTACACCACTCCACATACTCACCGACAATACAGGCACGATCCTGTTGCATATTGGACATCAGTCGTGGCAAGATGCTGTTGCGCATTATGTGTGCGTCATGGGCCGAGCCTGGAAACTTGGCACACACGTGGGTGATCACCATGTCCGCAAGGCACACCACTTGCACATTCAGGGAGTGCGTGTGCTTCCTGTTGCGGTACAGGTGCTCAGTGGCCTGTGGTGGAACAAGGCCAACATGTGTGCAGTCAATGGCTCCCACGACGTGTGGGATTCTGCCAAGGGCATAGAATGCACCCTTCACTGCCGCCAATTCACGAGCCCTGGGGAATCTGATGTACCTGTTTCGGTACAGCATCATGGCTGCCAGTACATCCCTCAGCACCTTGCTGAACATGGGCTGGGACATCCCTCCTCCACTGCCCACTGTGTGCTGGAATGACCCAGTGGCGAAGAAATGCATGGCGGCCATCACCTTAGCCGTGGGGGTGACAGCAGTCGGATACACCCTGCGGGGACGGAGATGGGGCTCTAACATGGCACACAGTCGATGCAGGGTTGGCCTGTCCAGCCGAAACTTCCTGATAACCTCTGTATCGTCCATGTCCGCCAGCAATTGGTATGGGCGGTCAATGTTCGGTCTCCGCCTGGGGTAAATGGCAGAGGACACATGTCAAAGCAACACGGCACATAGCAATTTCGCATACACATCACTGACATGACTGAGCAAGCACATGAGCCACAGCCCAGCTGTCAAGCTGGGACGGCACGGCCACAATACACTTACACAGGTCTCCCAACAATGGCAATGGCAAGTGAGACATACCACTGCCATGTGCATGCACATGGGGATCTAGGCCCCAATGACTTGCGGGGCGTGCTGATGGGGACTGACTGCATATTCGTCAAGCGGCAACGCCACGGCAACATGAGTGTCTGCTGAGCATGGAACTGCTTCCGAGGCTGGATGAGTATGGCACACGACGACGACGATGTGGGCACGGGCTGAGCGGCCAATACAAGTGGGACCTGTGGCACGAGGGGATATGAGACAGTAGTAGGTGTCAGCACTGCACCCTATGTACAGCACTGTACGGATCACAGCTCCCGAAACATTGACTGGTGTCCACATTGACAGCCCCATGCCAAGACGGCTGTGTGCTTGCAGTCACACGTCACAGGTGAGAGGTTACATTGCACGTGCCAGGTGGCAGACGTACATAGTGGGAGCTGGCATGTGTGTGCATGTGTCTCCTGTTCAGGATCCACCAGATGGGCGCTGACTCTGTACTGACCATTGGACACAGCATGTTCCGTGGAAGGCTTGTGTGTGTGGGATGGTGGCACTGGATGTGCCTCCGTTGGGTGGGGGGCCATGCACAGGGCGGGTACGTCGATGATTGCGCATTGTTGGTCACGGTGGGTGCACCAACTAAGATGTGTTGCCCTGTGTTCAATTCCTATGTCCGCATGATGATGGACTGTGGATGTGGGCAGACTACACATTGGTCGATGTGCTGTCTATATGCATGTGCCTTCACACCAGGCACAGCTGCCCCTGCACATGTGACCCCTGCTGGACTCGCTGCTGGGTCTGTGGAGCTGATGCACCTTCTGCGCGTGGGGCGGACAGCTCTCCTCACTTCCCTCATTGCGCATGTCATGTCTTTGCCGCAGGTGACATGGATCATGGAGGGCCCACATGTACGCGTGGGTAGGCTACACATGATTGTTCACTGGTCGCCACCCCCAGTCAGTGTTTCGAATGGGAAGGTTGTCGTGCTGGTGGTATGTTCGATGTGGCGGATGGGCGGGCCTAGGTGCGGGCTTACATTCCGGACATGGGGGGGTAGTTGGATTGGCGACTAGTTGCAGTACACACGGGACACGTCTCTTCCTTTCCACATCTGGGTCATCCCTTGTACTAACTGACAGTGATACAGTCATCTTCGCCCCAGCCCTCATGTCCTCCCCTCGCCCCCCAATATGCATGCTCACCTGCGAGGCTAGCGCTTGCACAGGCAGCCCCAAGCTCGCACCAGAGAGGGCAAGGAGTGTATGTGTGGGTCCAGTTGCACGAGTGGGCTGTCTCAGGGTATGATGTGTGGCGGGACGCCGTCCACCTGCGTGGTGCCCCAAATGGAGACCCGGCCTGCATGGACTATGCATCACAGTCTTCGCCTTCCGGATCCGCCACCTGCGACACCCAGTGGCTGTGGCTGCCCTTGCGGCCAGGCCGCGTCCGTCTGTGGCTGATGGCCCACACATTCACTCTTTGGCCTCTCTGGGGAGGGCTCAGGGGTGGTGGCGCACGCGCTTGCACTTAGTCGCAATGGCATGTGGCGTGGTTGGTATGATGGGCAATGGATGGGATGGTGCGAGCCACCTCCCGTGACGTCAGTGCTGCTCGTGCTGTGGTGCGTCCCCCTACACTTCCATTTGACTTTTTGCCATGCTGGACGTTGAGGTTCTATTGCCTGCGTGATATGACCAGGAGGAGCGCGAGGAGACCTCTCACACACCATGCTCCACTGCCATCCCGTGCCCTGTATCGCCTGTGCGGATTGACTATGTTGGGGTTACACCTGGTCGACTGGGGCTGTGTGTGCCTTGTCAAGGGGCATGGCGGGCGCACAACAGGATCCAGCTTGTCCACAGAGGGTGGGCTGAGGTGCGCCTGGTACCGCTTTGTACGTGTGCCCGGCTGCTGTGCACACACGTGTTCACTCCCCCCCGACAGGTGTCCTCTCACAATGCCCAGGGAAGCGGTGGTGTACTGTTCATGACCCCTCCCAACACGGCGTGCTCCAACTTGGCATGTGCGCATCTACCCGTCGCACCCACCCACCTGAGCACTGCGTCCATACGACTTCACACGACACATGTGTGTCTTCCACAGTAGTGCTACTCATTTGCGTTGACATCCAATACCAGTGGACTACATGGTCATGTCACGACTGCCGTGTACTTCACATACTCTCATCCTCTCTCATTCGTACTTGTGAAATGAGTCAGCGGAGACAGTTTTGGTTTCAAACATTATATTGAGTCTTCTGTCCTCTGTGATGCAGTATAGTGGACACTACTGGCAGCGGAATACATGTTGAGGATATACTGAGCATGATTACAAATTGGATAGGGTGTGGGGTTACATGTGATTGGCCTGTTGCATGTGGGATGTGGGCTTCAGAGTTACATCTGCTTGGCCAAGGCTGTGCTAATGTACATTTACGTATAGCTGCGGAGCTGCGGACTTTGACACAGACGGTATACATGTAGCCTACCAGACCGCTCGGCATCATGGGCACAGTCCATCTCAGTTCCATGTGACAGGTTTGCTGCGGTTGTTCCTCATGCACGCGTGCATGTGAGATGACATCAGGGCATGTGCTTGCGTGCATGCAGCGGCGTGCCACTTGTTGTTGCACTGTGGTGGTTACTGGACATGTCACAGTCACTGGGGTCGTGTTGTTGTAGTATGCACTTGTCGTCCATGCAAAGGTCCTGGTATGGGATTCCCGGGGCGGGGGTGGGAGGGGTGCAGCACCCACAGACTCCAGGCGACCTATTCATGTCCACTGAGCGGTGTGTGTGTCCATGTGCGCTGGATCCATGTCGTGTCCTGGTTGTTCGTGCAGTTCCGTCCATGTGGGTGCGATACACAGAGCCCATGCCACTGCCTCCCACGATGCATGCGGTGTTCCTGGATGTGATGGGGAACAGTGTGCATGTCCCGGTCATATCCGATGTCATGGCGATGTCGTTGATGGTGTGGTTACAGTTGCCGGTCGTTTGGTATGGCTGTTGTGGTGGTGACTGGCCAGTCCGTGCGGAAGCTGAGCATGGGTGCGGGGTTGGACTTCATAGGTCACTCGGGGAACCTGCGTTGTGGTCCGACGTATTTACAGGTTGTCAGGTATGCGATGCCGTCCAGCAGGGCTTCCATGTCATTGGTGGTGTACATGTTTGCCAGCCAATGAAGCGGATGGTGGCTCTCAAGGTGTTGTTCGTAAGTTGTCCCTTGGAGGACCATGATGGGGCATGCTGGGTGACATTCAATGTAGCTGTTCTCGATGATCCGTCGTGTGGAGGCACAGTGGTCCCATTTCAGTGCGGGTGCGATGTTGGCCACATACGCCATGCCCCCATAGGCAGAGCAGGCCCTGTCGTGTGCGTCCAGAGGGAGGAGTAGTGGTAGCAGGTCCGCCTTCAGACATGCCGGGTTGGAGAGGCATATCTCGACGGGATGCTGGTAGGGACACCTCCGACAGTAGAAGACGGGCATGACGCAGCTGAACAATGTGATGCGGTAAGTCAGTCGGTAACTTACGTTCAGCAGGGACAGGAGATCGCATCCCAATGTATGTATCGTGTTGGTTTTGTACAGCTTGAGCTGTTCGGCGTAGTTGGGTAGGTGTGTTGCGGTTGCCATTTCGCAGCGGTTCGTTGAGATGGCGTGCTCCGGCTGTGTGTGCAGTCTGCAATGTGCACGCTCCGGGGTTGCTGTGAGCTCTGTGTAGTCGTAGGGAGACAGGACTTGTGTTCTGTTGGCTTGTTTGGAGGACACGGGCCCTCTTCCCACATGCTTCTCAGACAGTTCAAGGTCAGTGCTGTGTGACTCCTTCCAATTAACTTGCATGTGGCCGACATGGGGGAGTGTTTTCTTCTTTCTTCCCCGTCCGTTGTGTGCTTCTGTGATATGCGCTATCTGCCGTGTGGTCGGTATCCTCGGCATGCCTGTGTTGGTCTATTCTTGGACAATGGCTGTATTCACCGGCTTCTGTCGTAGGGCTGTGGTTTCGGAGTTGGAATGGAAGGTCATTCAGTGCTGTCTGCTCTCCCTTGTGTGGGCGGCAGGCTGCCTTTCCGCTCTGCGTTGGGCCTTGTGTGTGGATGTTATTCTTGGGCCACCTGTTGTCGGTCCCCGGGCTCTTTGGTGTTCCGTTTCATATGTCTTGTTCATATGTGCAGGGTGGTATGGGTTTTTCAGTGTGGTACTGGCGTTCCTCTTCCCGAAGGGGCCCTGCTTCTCCTAGTTGGTGTTGCCGCCGCTGTGTGCTACGCCATGTTTGTTACACTGGGGTGTGTCCTGCTGTTGCGTGACTTCACTGACATGTGTGCGTCGGTTGTGTGGCGTTGGGTGTTGTCCGTGAATTGGGCGTTGGGGACATGTCTGTGGCAGGCCTGTCACGTGTCATGTGCGTTCGGGGTGGGGCTGATGTGTGTGCTGCTTGGTTGTGTCCCTGTGTCTGTGTGCGACGCATGCATGGCGCTGCGGTTGGCCTCTGCGTTGTGCGCATGTGTGGCGGCGTCATCGGCGCTTTGGGGCCGTGACGGGGTGGTTGGTTCCTAGTCCCAGGTGGTGTGTACACATGTGTTCCGCGATGTTAGGATTTGGCCTGTGTGTCATATGTGGATGCAATGGTGGATGTGTAGTGTACACGCGCTGGTGGGGGTTGTCCGCTTTTTCCGCCCTTGCACTGTGTGCGCTGTTTGCGTGCACTTGTTGTGTGTGTGCCTACCTGCGTCTCCGCGGTACGTTGCGTCCTTGGTGGTGCATCAGCAGAAGCATGGGAAGGGCCTGCAGTGCTGGATTCATGCCCGGGGTGCCGCTTCTTCGTTGTCCGTGCTCTGCGTCCGTGTTACCGCCTCTCTTTCACGTGCGGTGTCTCTTAGCCGTGGGAGCCGTTTGTTTGCGGCATCGTAATTTATACGCCGGGCGGGACGTGTTCCGTCGGACGGTGTGTGTCAGTTGGGCTGCGCCGCTACGTGTACGGGCGCACTTTGATGGCGGACGGTGTTGCTGGCTTGCCGGCGGTGTTTGGCCTGCTTTTCGCATCGTAATTGGGCGGGCGTGTGGACTGCTGCGTGCCGGCGGTAACTGGTGGTTTTTGCATCCGCCAGCACGGCGGTTGTGCTTCCGCCCGCCATCGTAATGGGCCCCTTAGTTTTTTAATTGAAAATAAGTTTTAAATATGTAATTAATTTTTTTACAGTTTAATTTTAGCTGTGGGTTGTGGGGATTATAGGTGTAAAGTGTGGGTAGTTAAATCATTTTTATGAGTCTTAATTTGTTTTTTAATTAATAATAATTCTTTAATTGGTAATGAATTATGTTAGTTGAGGAAGTAAATTTTTTTTTAAATTTAGATGTGGGTTGTGAAATGTGTGGTGTTATAGGGTAGGAAATAAAAAAGTAAATGTATGTAATAATTAATGTTTTTGTTTCTAAATAATTTTTAATTAAAAACATTTATTTGTTTGGAAATGATTTTTTATTTTACTTAATATAATATTTGTAGGTATTTGTTATATGTATTTAACATTACAATATGTTGTTTTTAAAATTTTAATATTAAATATATTTGTATTTGAATTTTTAACATATTTATATATTTTTTAATTTATTTTGTTTTTTAAATATTTTTATTGTTGTTAAAATGTTGTTTGTTTTTAATTTTGAACTGACTGGAGTGAGAATATTAATTGTTACTCCTCTACAATCCAACACTTTCCCTACTGTTGCACTCACTGGAGTGGGAATAGTTATTTTTACCCCTCCGCTATCCAACACTTTCCCTACTTTTACAATTATTGGAGTGGGAATAGTAAAGTTTATCCCGCCATTATCCAACACTTTCTCTACTGTTGCACTCACTGGAGTGGAAATAGTAATTTTTACCCCTCCGCTATCCAATACTTTCCCTACAGTTGCACTCACTGGAGTGGGAATCGTAATTTTTACCCCTCCGCTATCCAACACTTTCCCTACTGTTGCACTCACTGGAGTGGGAATAGTGATTTCTACCCCTCCGCTATCCAACACTTTCCCTACTGTTGCACTCACTGGAGTGGGAATAGTCATTTCTACCCCTCCGCTATCCAACACTTTCCCTACTGTTGCACTCACTGGAGTGGGAATAGTAATTTTTACACCTTCGCTATCCTACACTTTCCCTACTGTTTGTACTGTTTAAGTTTGATGAGGTACTATGTACAACAGTGGTGAAGAGAGGAGAAATGTAATTCTTGAATGAACTGTATACTTTTGGAGCGCCCCATTGTGGTACAATAAGTAAAATCTGCATTAGTCATTGTGACTTTTAATGTTAATGTACTCCAGGAGTATGGATTGCAGTTTTCCCGTAATAACAACGGAGGGGCTAAAAGACATTGGTACGGGACTGACCAATCACTTTTTCCCTTTCATTCACAGCATTCAATGGAAAATCAGCTATGACTTTAAAAGTGCCGTCATGCATCTGCTGTTTGTTTTACATGCGAGCTAGAAGAAGGCAGAGAGCCGAAACGCGTCCTCGCAAATAAATGGATTAAGATTAACCCCGTGAGTGCAGCGTGTTCTTTGGACACAGGAGCTTTGATGTTTTGAATGGACCCACCTCCATTCTTGTCTCCACCCGTCACTAAGAGTGCAGCGTACGCCAAGGTGGGCAATAGAGCGGAGTAGGTTATGGCGTCTTGCACCGCCACATGGGCACCTGAGGCACCAGCGTCGACATAGTCACCAGCTATACAGACTGGTGGAGATCTGGATATTTACCGACTCCTGCGCCGAGTGCCATAGAGCCTGGTGGTTGACGAGGGGTTTTTCCATAAGGGTCACCGAAACAACGTGATGAGGTACTATGTACGACAGCGGTGAAGAGAGGAGAAATGTAATTCTTGAATGAACTGTATACTTTTGGAGCGCCCCATTGTGGTACAATAAGTAAAATCTGCATTAGTTATTGTGACTTTTAATGTTAATGTACTCCAGGAGTATGAATTGCAGTTTTCCCGTAATAACAACGGAGGGGCTAAAAGACATTGGTGCGGGACTGACCAATCCCTTTTTCCCTTTCATTCACAGCGTCCAATGGAAAATCAGCTATGACTTTAAAAGTGCCGTCATGCATCTGCTGTTTGTTTTACATGCGAGCCAGAAGAAGGCAGAGAGCCGAAATGTGTCCTAGCAAATAAATGGATTAAGATTAACCCTGTGAGTGCAGCGTGTTCTTTGGACACAGGAGCTTTGATGTTTTGAATGGACCCACCTCCATTCTTGTCTGCACCCGTCACTAAGAGTGCAGCGTACGCCAAGGTGGACAATGGAGCGGAGTATGTTATGGCGTCTTGCACCGCCACATGGGCACCTGAGGCACCAGCGTCGACATAGTCGCCAGCCATACAGACTGGTGGAGATCTGGATATTTACTGACTCCTGCGCTGAGTGCCATAGAGCCTGGTGGTTGACGAGGGTTTTTTCCATAAGGGTCACTGAAACAACGTGATGAGGTACTATGTACGACAGCGGTGAAGAGAGGAGAAATGTAATTCTTGAATGAACTGTATACTTTTGGAGCGCCCCATTGTGGTACAATAAGTAAAATCTGCATTAGTCATTGTGACTTTTAATGTTAATGTACTCCAGGAGTATGGATTGCAGTTTTCCCATAATAACAACGGAGGGGCTAAAAGACATTGATACGGGACTGACCAATCCCTTTTTCCCTTTCATTCACAGCGTCCAATGGAAAATCAGCTATGACTTTAAAAGTGCCGTCATGCATCTGCTGTTTGTTTTACATGCGAGCTAGAAGAAGGCAGAGAGCCGAAACGCGTCCTCACAAATAAACGGATTAAGATTAACCCCGTGAGTGCAGCGTGTTCTTTGGACACAGGAGCTTTGATGCTTTGAATGGACCCACCTCCATTCTTGTCTGCACCCGTCACTAAGAGTGCAGCGTACGCCAAGGTGGACAATGGAGCGGAGTATGTTATGGCGTCTTGCACCGCCACATGGGCACCTGAGGCACCAGCATCGACATAGTCGCCAGCCATACAGACTGGTGGAGATCTGGATATTTACCGACTGCTGCGCCGAGTGCCATAGAGCCTGGTGGTTGACGAGGGGTTTTTCCATAAGGGTCACCGAAACAACGTGATGAGGTACTATGTACGACAGCGGTGAAGAGAGGAGAAATGTAATTCTTGAATGAACTGTATACTTTTGGAGCGCCCCATTGTGGTACAATAAGTAAAATCTGCATTAGTCATTGTGACTTTTAATGTTAATGTACTCCAGGAGTATGCATTGCAGTTTTCCCGTAATAACAACGGAGGGGCTAAAAGACATTGGTACAGGACTGACCAATCCCTTTTTCCCTTTCATTCACAGCATCCAATGGAAAATCAGCTATGACTTTAAAAGTGCCGTCATGCATCTGCTGTTTGTTTTACATGCGAGCTAGAAGAAGGCAGAGAGCCGAAACGCGTCCTAGCAAATAAATGGATTAAGACTAACCCCGTGAGCGCAGCGTATTCTTTGGACACAGGAGCTTTGATGTTTTGAATGGACCCACCTCCATTCTTGTCTGCACCCGTCACTAAGAGTGCAGCGTACGCCAAGGTGGACAATGGAGCGGAGTATGTTATGGCGTCTTGCACCGCCACATGGACACCTGAGGCACCAGCGTCGACATAGTCGCCAGCCATACAGACTGGTGGAGATCTGGATATTTACCGACTCCTGCGCCATGTGCATTAGAGCCTGGTGGTTGACGAGGGGTTTTCCATAAGGGTCACCGAAACAACGTGATGAGGTACTATGTACGACAGCCGTGAAGAGAGGAGAAATGTAATTCTTGAATGAACTGTTTACTTTTGGAGCGCCCCATTGTGGTACAATAAGTAAAATCTGCATTAGTCATTGTGACTTTTAATGTTAATGTACTCCAGGAGTATGGATTGCAGTTTTCCCGTAATAACAACGGAGGGGCTAAAAGACATTGGTACGGGACTGACCAATCCCTTTTTCCCTTTCATTCACAGCGTCCAATGGAAAATCAGCTATGACTTTAAAAGCATCTGCTGTTTGTTTTACATGCGAGCTAGAAGAAGGCAGAGTGCTGAAACGCGACCTCGCAAATAAATGGATTAAGATTAACCCCGTGAGTGCAGCGTGTTCTTTGGACACAGGAGCTTTGATGTTTTGAATGGACCCACCTCCATTCTTGTCTGCACCCGTCACTAAGAGTGCAGCGTACGCCAAGGTGGACAATGGAGCGGAATATATATATATATTTGTACATTTTAATATAATTTTAAAATTATAAAATAAATTAAAATTAATAGTTTATTAATTGTTTTAAAGTAAATATATATGAATTATTATGTATGTGTGTTTAACTTTTTTTAATTAAGTTTATTTATTATATTTTTTTAAATTTATATTAAATCTACTTTTTTTAATTCAATATTTTGTACAACTATATTTTTACATCAATATTTATTTTTCGATAGTTTTGTACTTACCTGTTTAAGTATAGGGAGTCAATATTTTTGCATTCTATACTTTTGCATCGATATTTTTTACTTCAATATTTTTGACATCGATATTTTGTCAGTGAACCCTCTGCAAAGTCATAAAACTGACACATGGGATTAAACAAGAGAAAGAAAGGATCTTTCCTCAATTTATGGGCAATGACCAACACCAATTTATGGTGTTTGAGGAGCGAATGTGTCAGCATTTCAATATAACACTAGATGCAGTACAAAACAACCATCCAGTACAATACAATGTATTCTCTTTATTAGCCCTGTGTTTTCTCAACCCGGATTTCCTAAATGCCATCACCTTGGGACTAGTGACTGCCTGTCTTGCCCAGATAGCTTCCCTTCCTTATGTGGCATATGTTCCTGGGTCACTCTTCCTTTCTACGTGATTTCCATCCACATAATGGCATTGGGCACCCTTGCCTTTAATACGCTCCTGGTTGTGCGTTGCAATATTCTTAGCAAAAATGTTGTCTGACAGAAGTGTTGCGTCTGAAATATAATTTACAAATATATCCTCCCTTGGGTGTAGAATTTTGTGCTATGAACTAGAATGGTTTCAAACACATTGGTCCCTAAACAGAAGATAAAACAAACAATGAATATAGACTCAATCAGTACTATATTTGAAGCTGTCCAGCCGGACAGATACTTTAATATTCAATTAGTTTCCAAAAAATGAACAAAAGACATTTGAAGTGGGACACAAGCCTGCATCCAAATCAGCAAAATAGGGCGAACAACGTGTAACAGAAAAGGCTCAGGCAGAGTAAGTTGTTTGTATGTAGCACATACTGATGTTACAAACAAAATATAGTGGGACACCATTACACATGAGCGATATTTAGTTGAGAAGTGTATATGGTGTGCATTAAGTCGACGGCGTTTCGATCCTTACAAAACATATTAGGATCATCATCAGGACATTTACATTAGCATGCCTGGGTACATTTGCCTGTAATTTCCAAAGACAAGAGTTTGGGAGAGAAGATAGGAGAAAGGAGAGGGACACGGGATTAGGTTGGGCGGAAATTGAAGAAAAGACGTACAATCTTTTACTAGTGTGCAACGGCGAATAAAAATTGCGGCGTACGTGGAACAAACTTGAACTATAAAAAATAGAAGTGCAGGGGGAGCGGCGCTTTAAGGAGTAAAAAGCAACCATACAATTAAGTGTATATAAATGAAAGGAAAACCAGGGCGCACAGTCGCCTAGGAGACAAGCAATCCAAGTGTGACATACGCGCAGCGTGACCCGATGGAGCAACCAAAGGTAGTGAACTGTTAGAAAACTAAGATGGACATTGGTGAGCAGCGCGTGAAAGCGGAGACCATTATTAAAGTTACGTGATGGTTACGAGGGCGCAGTGACCGGGGAGTAGTCATTTACTGTAGAACCATGACTCTTCACCTCTCCGTGAAGGAGACAAACAACCAGCAAGTGACGATGAAATACCTAATGTCCAGAAGAGAGCAGCATGGATATTCCACGGGGGCAGGAGCGACCCGGGCTGGGGTAGATTAAGCCTCCGGACCTGGTGCGGTCAGAGCTGCAAGAGGTTGGTGGAGATGGCGCCGCGTGCGCGGTCACTATATCAATTAGAAGGGTTAGGTCTGAATCGGCCTGTTGGGAGGGAAGAGAATGTCTATGTTAGGACCAGTGCGTGAGTCTCAGATGGAGATTGATAGTGGGACTTGGACAAGAGCTTACCTAGTAATGAGGACACTGCTGCATGGGCGTGCTTCCTGCCGGCATCAATCGCGGGGATGAATGAGAGCCGGAGTGCAGGGCTATTTATACTAACTGGAGGCTGATTGGATACAAAGTGTAGGAGAGTAGGATCTGCTTCTTATAGTTACCCCCACTTTTTGCTGATGTTTCACTGTTTTTCGACCTAGCCAGACTGAGGCCCTGCTAATCAGGACCCCAGTCTATCTGCTTTTTACTCTAAATTGATTGTATGTACTTTAGGTACACTCCAGATTGGATTCTGGGGTACCCTTGTGAGTCCCTAGTATATGGTATACTATGTACCCAGGGCATAGGTACCCCAGAGGCCTACCAGGGGCTGCAGCATGTATTATGCCACCCCTGGGAAGCCTTTTAAAATGACACAATGGGTCTGCTACAGCAGCCTGTGTAAGGTGGTGTATCCACCCCTTACTGAGATATAGGTTCCCTATATCTCTCCATATCACTTCACATGTAAACCTATCAGTCACCCCTATGGCAGGCCTTAACAATCCTGAAGGCAGGGTGCTGGGTTTCATGTGAGAGGGTGCCCATGCATGAGCAGAGCCCCTCTGCAGCTTTCGGAATGTTTATTCCGGGGTTGTTTGTGATGCAGCCAGACCATATACTCTTAAGTGCATTATAACCCCGCGGTAAATGCTAACTTGAGAATGGCTGCATGGAAAACTGTCGTGTTTGGTGTCAAACACCTTGGAATCATACCTCCACCCCATTACTGGGGTGGGAGGTATGATTCCTCCCTTCTAGAGGGAGCAACATGGCACCACCGGTACACCCGGTACCAGCTTAACAGAACCCTGGCATCACAAAATGGATGCTGCAGCCACAGACACGAGTCTGCCCTCCTGCTGCTGGACGAAACTCCGGCAGGGGAGGCCTGGACAATAGGTTTTCTGTCACAGGGAGGTGTGACCACCTCCCAGACAGGCTTTAGTGTATTGGGGCTGGGTGGGTGCACTCTCAGAGTGCTTTGAAGTCTGCACTGGGGGCACATTTGGTGTCCCTGTGCATAGTCCAGCTCAAACCAGTTGCAGGGGCACACAGCCCCTGCTCTGGCGCAAAACTGGACAAAGGAAATGGGTGTAGCCACCCCTCTTTCCTGACCCTCCCATAGGTGGGTCCCCAGAGTTTATCCAACCCTTTCCTTGGGTTTAAAGTAGGAAACCCTGACTACAGGACTTTAGATTACACCTGGACTAAACTCTAATACCAGAAACCAAGTACTTCGACGATCTACACTACGCTGGATGACTGAAGAATCTCCCTTGGAGTAAAGGAGTTACTCCCCTGCAAGGCAGGCACCTTTAACGCAACTGACCGGTTGGCATCTCCGAGCTTTGATGGACTCTGAAGAATATTGCCACACAGGAGGTGGGTTTTCCAAAGTCTCTGAGGTTGATCTGTGCCCACAGCAAGTCTGAGGCCCGTATCCCTCGTGGAGACCGTGCAACCCGAACCCCTGGACACCGCGACCATTTGCAGAAGCATCAGCCTTCCGGCAACCCCTGAGGCTGAGCTTTGAATTACTTGTAGCCCTGACCCCAAGCAGTAATTGCACCAAAGATTGCAGGCCTACACTCAACGAGTGTTCCGTGGGCCGCCATTTTGTGCTTCCTCTTGAGGTCCCTTTGCGATCCCTGGTCCGTTGACCTGTGGGTCCCCAAGAAGGCAACTCTAACTTTTATTGGGCTTTCCTGATTGCTCCAAACGTGCCCTGACTCTCCATTGCTTGGGGAGTCCCCAGGACCTTGCTGGTTTGCACAGAAGCATCTTTTCTCTTCCTGCGTGGGTTGCTGTTGCCAAGGCTTGTTGTGGTAAATCCGATCACCGACACCCCAGCACTCGACATCCTTTGTGGGACAGCTCGAATCCGGCTCCTGGTTGTCATTGACATCGCCGGGACCCCGTGGCTGCAGAGTCAAGCTTCACCTCTTCGCACCTGAAGCACCCGACATCGGTGGGCATTCGATTGCTCCGCTCCTGGTCACTGGCTAGTGACCCAGACTCTGTCCCCTCTGCTTTCAGGTTCTTCACATCTTTGATCCACGCTTGGATCACACCGGACACTTTTCTCCTTCACGGCAGCAGCACTTTGCAGCAGATCGCCATTGAAAACGACGACGATTCCCGACACCTTTTGACACCTATGCACCCGGCTTCCCTGGGTGAGGTAACTCGAGTACTCTGGTGCTCCCGTGGGTGTTGACCCTAGAACCCCTTAAGTCTAAAGGGGTTTGCTCAAAGTCCTCTCCTAAGTGTCCTTTATCTTTAAAATTCCAACCACGACTTTCCGCATTGAATCCTACGGCGCTCGCGGCTGTGTTCTCACACTGCACCCGTCCCCCGTGGGTCTCCTGTGTCACTACCTTGGGTGGTTCCTTGGGGTCCTAGCGATTCTACGTGCTCTAGGCACTGTGTCTAGTCAAGTCGTGGTTCTTATACCACTTTCTTAGTATATGGTTTGGTCTCCCCTGGAGCCCACTGTGTATTGTGCTATTTACTGTCGTTTTAATACTGTGATACTGTGTATCTTGAACTCTAATCTCATAAAAGGATTAATAGTTAGTGTTTAGAAATAAATACATATATTTTATATATATCTTGTGTGGTTCTCCTTTCATTTAGTTATTCAAGAGGTTATAATCTGGTAAACCAAGCTGCTTTACACTCCTTCAAGACTTAGCCTGAAGGCTGCTCTCCATAGCTACCACTAGGATAGCTTTCAATAAAGGTTGTCTTTAAACCTATCATCAATAAGGGTCGTTTGGACTGGTGCAAGGTGCCCACTATAACTAGTGGACAGCATATGCCAGGCCAACTTCTCACACCAAGGTCATGTGACCTCATGACTACTAGCTGGAGGCTGATTGGATACTGAGGTCATGTGACCGGAGGTGAAGGGAGCAAGGTTTCATCTAAACGGCGGCCATATTGGAACAGTAAAATTAGATTGGAAGCAGTCAGCAAGGGAGGTGAAAGTGGACCAAAAGGACTGATGGATGGATGGAAGACCCGGAAAGCATACCTAGAATGGTGGCGGTGCTGAGCAGGCACCGTCCGCCATATTAGGATGCTTCCTCTTCGCCAGCCGTGGATGGCGGTTCAACCGCCATTCACAGGCTGGCGAGGATCGCATTTGGGGGCCCGATGCGGGCCCCCCTTGTGTTGGGGGGATCTGGGTGTGCACTGGCGGGGTACCTTTGGTACTACCCCCCTCATTTCCCTGCACCAGGTGGCAGGCACCGTGTGGTGCCTGCCACGTAGTGCAGGGAAAAGCAAACAGTGCATTTAGAACATTGCAGCGGGTGCTGCAGCCAGCAGCACCCGCCGCAATGTTAGAGATACACAATGCGACCGCCACGGTGGCGGTCGCATCGTAATCTCATGTGCGGGACTGCCGCCTTACAGGCGGCCGGTCCCAAGCCCCGCAACAATGACGGTCGGACAAAAGTCCGACCGCCATCGTAATGACCCCCTAAGTGGGCTTAGTGACTGAGCGGCCTATTCCACTTACTTGGTCTGACCATTTTACAATTCCCTTCACAGTCTTGTGTGAGAAGGAGACTAACAGTCATGCACCTGTCCATATGTCCAAGGTAACGGAGACACTTATGAACAAACAGCTTTCGCGTTTCATAGAGAGCCAGAATCTGCTGCACAAGCCTCAATCCAGTTTTTGGCCCTCGTACAGTAGAGAATCAGCCTTGTTACTGGCGACACAGGCTGTTTGTCAGATTTTGGACGCAGGTGAATCTGTGGCGCTGTTGCCACTAGAGCTCAGTGCTGCATTCGATACTGTGTCCCATAACATTTTAATTGAGAGGCTCTGAAACTGTAGTGTGTGCCACAATGCATTGAGCTGGATTACTTCTTTTTTGCAGGAATGTACTTTTCAAGCATCAGAACACCTCTATCAGTCAGAAGTGTTCCCATTGAAACAATGAGTGCTGCAGGGCTTATCTTTGAGCCCAATTTTGTTTAATGCGTGCACGCGACCGCTGGCTGAGATAATCGAGTGCTATGGATTCCCCATCATCTCATATGTGGAAGATACACAGCTTATACTCACGCTGTCACAGAATTCGGCCTACATGGCCTCCGCCTTACGCCTCTGCCTTGCAGAGGTTGCCAGGTTGATGGACCTGAATTGTCTCAAACTCAACCGGGGGAGACCAAGGTTCTGACCCTGGGCAATGAAGCAGATATTTGGTCCACTGCATGGTGGCCTCAGGAGTTAGGTCCAGTTTCTGCCCCCAAACCTAAGTTTAAGAACCTTGGTGTTTGGTTTGATGATAGAATGTAATTTGATTGTCAAGTCACAGCAGTGGCAGGAAAATGTTTTGGATTGCTCAAGATGCTGAGCAAAATCTTGTGCCTGTTGCCAGAGTCTGCAAAAAAACAGTTATCCAGGCCCAAATTATTTCAAGACTAGATTACTGCAATGTTTTGTACATTGGAGTAATTCAGGGGCGAATCAAAAGACTTCAGAGAGTGCAAATATCTGTGGCACTCCTATTAATGAATTTACCAAGGCATCTGTCAATTGGGGCAGTGCTAAGAAAATTACATTGGCTATCAGCAAAGCAGATCATCTTTTAAAGCTTTGTGTTGCTGCCACAAAGCTTTTTCAAAAGAGGGTTGGGATACCCTCAATCCCTAGTGAAACCATAAGTACCTTCTAGGAATTTAATATCAGCAGAGGAAGTGCTGGCGATTGTTCCAAAGGTAAAGAAACTGCGCTCTGACAGGAGTTCTTTCAGCTATTTGGCGTCAAAACTGTGGAACTCTTTCCCCCTAATGGTTCATCAGGTCCAATCGAAAGAGCTTTTTAGGAAAAAACTTAAAACTTGTTTTTTTGGAGAAGGTTGCTCAAGAGTTTGAAAGCTGTACGTAGGTTGCGTAAACCTGATTCTACCGCTGGGACACCTCATGTGAGGTAGCTATGGGCTTTATAAACTGTATTATTATTATTGTTAGTCCTTCAGGCGTGGACATGCCCTGGACATTATCTCAGCTCTCTGACATTTCTGACTTCCCTCCATCTACCCACAGAGGAGGCAAGCAGTTCATGAGACCCAGTGGCATCGCTCTAGGGAACTGAGCTTCAGCTCCCTGCTTTCATGGTGCCTGCAGTCACTCAGTGTCATTTGCTGCAGAATTCACGAACAGCGACATTTTTGTGACATTTGGAACAGTGTTATTCAATAACAGATGAAGCTGCGGAAGAGCACAGCCTCTAGCAGAAACAGGGGTGTTTTACACCTGCTGAGCTTCCAGGGAAGGCTTACTTACTTTTTTTTAGGTTCAAGCCTACCAGACAGCACAGCTGTCTGGTTTGCTAGCAGCATCTTGGCGACATTAGGTGGCTTCCCTGGGAATGCATTCCGCCCATTACTTACCATTGGCTTTGTGGTTTGTAACTCACATTCATTTGCTTTCTATTTGCTGGGTCTGTCTGTTTTAGGCTGTCCAGCTTGAGTTCACCCCTTCCATCGCCCAAACCCTATTTACTATATTCTTCCTTCAGTACTGGATTTCTGTAAACACGCCTATAAATCTTGTTCTTATCTTGTCATATTTGCTGTGCATTCAAAGACAGAGGTCAAATGTCAGGCTTTGTCTTCCAGGGAGCTTGGTGTTACTTTTCTTTCTCTGACTTCAAAGTGAAAGGAATTAGGTGACAATATATTTGGCTACTGGGGGTATTCTTGAGAAAGGCTTTGTAGTGTCCTGTGAGTTAGAAATTATGAAACACTTTTGACTGCTGAGAGACTCCATAGAACTGTGATGTAAGTGTTAGAGCGGAATGCACTGAAGGCTGGTTTAGAATGTTGAGTTCACAGTTACGCGAAGACGAATGAAGACGTGCAAAACTAAGCTCTGTGTGTAGCATAGTCATTGGCGGGTACCCAGGCTGGGGAGGACGCTACAGACTGTACAGTGTTATTTTGTTTTCTAGCACACAACAAAATGTAAATGTCTCTATATGAACTGTGCCAATATTTCAGAATATATCAGAATTAGAAAAGCGCAAATGAAGCACATTTTTGTACTAATTTTGAAGTATGATGGAAACAAATATATTAAATGATCAAAAGAAATCAGTACACTAGGTGATGACATTGCCACACATTATCATTTGTACGCTGTGTACTTGTATCAGTAAAACTCTGTCTGTGTAAATGTAATGGTCATTTCAGTTGAAGATGTGTTGTCTGTAATGGCAGTGCACTACTACAACATGCATACTCCACTTTACCCTACTCCTTTCTGCTCTGCACCACTCCACACTATGTCACTCCACTCTATGCCACTCCACACTGCATTGCTGCACTCTTCTCTGCACCACTCCACTCTATGCCTCTCTACTGCACCACTCTACTCTATACCAATGCACTCTACCCCAAACTACTCTACTATGCACTCTACACCACTCCACTCTATGCCACTGTACTCTATGCCATTGCACTCTAATCTATACCACTCCACTCTATGCCAATCCACTCTACCCCACTTTACTCGGCATCACTGCACTTGGTGTGACTGCACTCAAACCCACACTCTGCTCTGCGCCACTCCACTCTACTCTGTGCCACTTCACTCCACTCTGTACCACTGCACTCTACTCTGCACCATTGCACTCTTCTCTGCATCACTGCACTCTACGCCAATGTACTCTACACCCCTATACTCAAAACCAGTGCACTCCACACCACTCTTCTCTTCACCACTGCATTCTATATCATTGTACTCTACTCTGCACCGCTCTACTCCATGCTATCTACTGCACTCTACGCCAATGCAGTGTATGCCACTTCACTCTACGCCCCTCTAATCTGCATCACTCCACTCTATACCTCTGCACTCCATGCCAATCCACTCTAAACCACTCTAATGTACTCTGCCCCACTGCACTTTACAACACTTCACTCTACAACACTGCATTCGATGCCCCTCTATTCCACTCTGCGCCACTCTGCTCTACGTCACTGCAATCTACCCTGCGCCACTCCACGTCACGGTATTCTATGCCACTGCACTCAACATAATTTTACTCAAAACCACTACACTCTATGCCACTGCACTCAACACCACTTTACTCAAAACCAATACACTCTATGCCACTGCACTAAACACCACATTACTCAAAACCAATGTACTCTATGCCACTGCACTCTACGCCAGTCGACTCTGCACCACTGCCCTGTATGTTACTTTACTCTGCACCACTCTACGTCACTACACCCTATGCCAATTTACTATGCACCTCTGCTCTGTACGCCACTTTGCTCTGAATCACTTTATCACCACTACACTCAACACCAATGCACTCTATACCACTCTAATCTACACCATTCTACTCTGCAATACTGTACACTATGCCACTGCGCTGTACTCCACACCACTATACTCTTGGCCACTCTACTGCAGCTCTATGCCAGTGCACTCTACGCCACTACACTTGACATGGCTGCACTCAGTGCCACTCTACTCTGTGCCACTCCACTCTACACTGCGCCACTCCACTCTACTCTGCACCATTGCACTCTACTCAGCATCACTGCACTCTACTCCAATGTACTCTACACCACTTTATTTTTTCTTTAAATTGTTTTTATTTTATCTTGAGTCAGAATGAGCATATTATCTTGCAGAGTTAGATCACATATTAATACATATCACATATCTCACCCTCTTTAATTAACAAAAAGAAAGAGAAAAACACAAAAACCAAGATAGAGAGATAAATATTCATAAGGCAGAGATCAATAGCCTTCATCTACCCCAGTCAACCCATCAATTTTTAATGCTATAAATTACATCCATTGTAGTTTGGACCAAATCTTAACCACTTTTGTAACTTATCTGGTTCCATGTGCCTTAACTATTGCCATTTCACACTCATACGTTTTTCGGAGTGTTGACCAGAATTTAGCAACTCTGGGTGGTATTACATCCACCCATCCCCTCGCAATGCATAAGCACGCACTAGCTGTGATGAATGACGTTAAAGATTTAAGAGTATGGTTGTCACCGCTTTGTAGGCCAATTAAGATCTCTTTGTTATTTAAGCAAAGGTTCAGCCCCATCTGTGTAGATAGCAAATGGAATATGCTATCCCAGAGTTCTTTTAGGGCTGGGCATTCAATAAACATATGTACAATGTCTGCTGCATAAAGGTTACATTTTGGGCAATATACACGTGCTGAATTCATAGAAGATGTCCATTTGGAAATACGTTCTGGTGTGTAATAAAGCATGTATACCGTTTTAAATTGTTGCATTTTGAGATTAACAGATATTATTGACTAATCAAGTATTTCCTGTGCCTCTTGTATTTCTGATCCCATTATTGTAATTGCTAATCGTTGGCTCCATTTTGCCGATATCTGCGCACTATCATCTTCACCGTGCGACATAAGCTCCAGATACAACGTACCTATGTCGCATTTTGAAGATTGGTAAAGTAACATATAAACTCCAGAGATCTCTTGATCATTGTTAAATTCGCATTTGTGGGTGAGATAACCCCTGACCTGGAGATATTTAAAAAATGATCTTTGCGGTAGACCAAATATTTCCTGTGATGCAGCAAAGGATCGTACTCCCTGGCTATCATATAAATGGCCCCGATTTTGTAGTCCCCTATCTCCCCAGGCTTGCCCCACATTGTCATGAAAGATATTGGGGAATAGTGGATTACCCCATAGTGGAGTAAGCGCGTGTATGGTTGGCAAAGAGAACTTAGTACATATTTCGCGCCACACTTGAACTACATCCTGAATCACCTTAAATTTTACCCTTTTAAAATAGTTAGGGTCTGTTAGCTTATGCATTGCAAACATGATATCTGGTCCTAATGCAAATTGGTAGCAAACTGTGCACATATTAAAATTATCCCCAATCAATAAGCCTGGAATTCGGCCCATAAATGCAGCCCAAAAATAACATTTTAAATCCGGCAATTTAAATCTCCTCTGCTCATATGGCAATTTCAAGTATCAAGCCCGTCTAGCTTTCCTATAACCCCATAAAAAAACTCCCTATAGCCCCTTCAAGTCGCCTAAAAAACACATCAGGTACCCGCAGCGGTATAGAACAAAAAAGATAAAGAAACTTAGGTAAAATATTCATTTTTATGATATTACATCTACCCCAAATACTCAAAGGAAGTCGGTGCGATTGCCGCAACTTGGCGTTGACTATCTTTAGCAGCGGCCCGTATTTGAGAGCGACTATACTTTCCACTTTACTACTTAGCCGATCCCCCAAATAAGTGGCAGTATCGGTAACTCCCATAACTGACACAGATAGAGTGGGCGTTTCAAAGTTCAAGATTGTTTGGGTCTTCAGTAGATTTGACTTATATCCGGAAAATGCTCCAAATGCTTCTGCTTCCTTAGATATACAGTTCATAGCAGTACATGGGTTGGTAGCATATACTGCAATATCATCTGCATTTGCAGTTATTTTCAACTCAACCCCATGTAACCTTAGTGGCTGAATATCCTGGTTCAGCATCAAGTGTTTGATATAGGGTTCAATATAAAAAGCGAACAATAATGGGGACAACGAGCATCCCAGTCGCGTCCCCCTAAATATAGAGAATAAAGAGGAAAATTTGCCACCCAATACAATTTTGGCCCTCGGCTCATTGTATAATTTCCGCACTAGCACTACAAACTGATCACCAATGCCAAAGGCTCCCATAGTCACCCAGAGTGCCTCCCAGGTGACTCTATCAAAGGCCTTCTCTGCGTCCAACATTATCATTCCCATTCGATCTTGCGTTTTACCAGAAACATCAAAAGCAGGGATACCATTATTAATGTGCGCAGTTGTGTCTCTTCCAGGCACAAACCCATGTTGTTGTTTAGAGTCTAACTCATGCATGAAAGGGGCAAGACACATAGCTAAGATTTTTGAAAATATCTTTGCATCTGAATTTATCAAGGATATTGGGCGATAAGACCCTCTATCTTCTGGTGGTTTACCCTTCTCAAGAAAAACAGCTATATTCGTCACTCCCCATGATGATGGCGCTTCTCCACCGCAGTATATATAATATGTCAATTCTAAACGTTCTGGGGCTAGAATATCCATAAATATTTTATACAATTCAAGGGGAATAGTATCATCCCCAGCGGCTTTCCCTCATGCTAAATTTCTCACTGCAGCCTCCACTTCACCTATCTCCACCTTTGCAGCTAATACAGAGGATTGTGTGGAGTATAGCCGGGGGATCTGGCTCTCAACCAAATAGTTGGCTATAACCTGTCGTTCGATATTACCTGGTATACTATAAACCTTTTGATAAAAAGCAGCAAATTGATCAACAATAAGCTGCGGGCACTTATAATTGACTCCATCATCTCCTGCGATGCATTGAATAGCATTGCATGCTTTTTTATCTGCTATCTGATGGGCCAAAACGTGTCCTATTTTCTCACCGTACTCATACTGATAAATTCTATTCTTATGGTATTTAGCCACCACTTTCTCAGTGATCCCACAATTAGCCATTTGCCGCCTCTCCCTTAACTTAAGGTATATAACTTGTTCGCGGGGGTCGCCTACATGAGCTGCCTGCGCATGTTGCATTTCCAAATCTAAACACTCCTTTCGTATTTTACGTAGTTCCAGTTGTCTGCTTTTATTCTGTTTTAAAATAAACTGGAGTGTAACCCCCCTAATAAATGCTTTCATGCAGTCCCACACAATAGATGAGGAAGCAGTACCCTTGTTAGTCTGGATAAATTCAGCTAGTAGGTCTTTTAGATATCGTCGATATTCCAAATTGTTAAGTAGGTGCTGCGGGAAAGAAAAACAGCGAGTTTCTAGTCCCACTTGAGAGGATCGCAAAGTCAATATAATCGCCTTATGATCAGATATGATCTTCGGGCATAGCTCTATCTTTGCCCCCTCTAGTGCCTGTTCTCTTACTAACATCATGTCAATACGATAATATGGGTTATGTGGTATAGAGTGATACGTATAGCCAGGTATTTGGGGGTGTAACATTCTCCACACATCCCTTAGCCTATGTAGCCTCTTTAATTCTGTAATCGAGGCTCTAGTTTTACTCATACGAATACTAGGTTGACGATTATTAGAGTCCATTTTATATTTCATGACACAGTTAAAATCCTCCATTACTATCAATTCCCCTTCCCAATCCAACAGCTCCAAGTTTAGAAAATCGAATATATCAGGTTCCTCAAAATATGGGCCATAAACCACACAAATAGTATACCTATGTGTATTGATCATCAACTGTGCGATAGTCCATCTCCCTCTGCAGTCTGAGGAGGTTTTGACAATTTTAACTGCCAGATTTTTATATTTCATTATAGCCACCCCTCGTATCGAAGTTGTCTGGGATGTGCAGGCTATTCTTTCATAACCCAACTGGTGCAGTACCTGCCGATCTTTATATGCTAGGTGGGTTTCTGTTATACCCAGAATATGAGGTTTATAAATTGCCAATTCATCTCGGATTAACTGCCTTTTGTGGTTTTGATTTAGTCCCGCAACATTCCAACACATAAATCTCTGACATTGTGTAGGTTTTAGATTCCCATAGCAAATTTTCTCTACCTCGTTTGTCCAGCTCTTGTCCAAACCTTCCTAACAGTACATTACTTCTTGTATATACTTTCTGATCATTCTGACTCGTTATCCCCGCCTTCCCCAAAAAAGCGTAGGTAATCGCTTCTGTTCCTAACAAGACTCTCCCCCCTTCCCCAACACCTCCCCGTGTCTTAAGAAGGAATCACCCACCCCAAAACCTACCAGCTCTACTCTACACCACTTTAATCAGAACCATTGCACTCTACGCCACTGCACTCTATGCCACTATACTCTGCTCTGAAACACTTTACATCACTGCACTCTAAACCATTGTAATCTAGGTCACTGCACTCTATGCCACTCTATTCTGCACCACTCTACGACACTGCATTCCATGCCGATACACTCTACGCCCTCTACTATACATCACTGCACTCTATGCCAGTCTACTCTGCACCACTGAACTCTACGCCACTGCGCTCTACACCACTACACACTACTCTGCACAACTCTACGCCACTCTACTGCACTCTATGCCACTGCACTCTACCCCACTGAACTCTACACTGCACCAATCCACTCTACTCTGCACCACTCCACTTTACGCCACTTCACTCTATGCCACTCTACTGTGCAATGCTGCAACCTCTGCCACTGAACTTTACGCAACTCTTCTCTGCACCACTGACCTCTATTCCACTGGCCTCTATTCTGTACCACTCTACTCTACTACACTCTATGCCAAAGCTCTGCACACCACTACACTTTATGCCACTCTAATCTGCATCGCTTTACTCTATGCCACTACACTCTATACCAATCCACTCAAAGCCTCTCTAATCTACTCTTCACCTCTGTACTCTACAACACTGTGCTCTACGACATTGCACTCTACGACACTGTATTCTATGCCACATTATTCCACTCTGCACCACTCCACTCTGCACCACTCCACTCTACGCCACTGCAATCTACCCTGTGACACTCTATGCCACTGTATTCTATGCCGCTGCACTCCATGCTACTGCACTCAATATCACTCTACTCAAAACCAATAAACTCTATGCCACTGCACTCAACACCACTGTACTCAAAACCAATATATTCTATGCCACTACACTCAGCACCACTTTACTCAAAACCAATGCACTCTACGCCACTGCACTCTACGCCAATCTACTCTGCACCATTGCACTGTACACCACTTTACTCTGCACCACTCTATGCCAGTTTACTCTGCACCACTGCACTGTACACCACTTTGCTCTGCACCACTCTTCACCACTGCACTAAACACCAATGCACTCTCTACCACTCTACTCTACACCATTCTACTCTGTGCCACTGTACTCTATGCCACTGCACTCTACTCTACACCACCCTACTCTGCCCCACTGTACTGCACTCTATGCCAGGGCGCTCTACGCCACTACACTGTATGCCACTGCACTGTACGCCACTCTAATCTACTGTGCACCACTGCACTCTATGACACTCCACTCCATGCCACTTCACTCAACACCTATCTACTCCACTCTGTACTACTCTTGTCTATGCCAGTGCACTCTATACCACTGTATTATACACCACTGCACTCTTCGCCACTGCACTCTAAACCACTCCAGTTTAGGCCACTCCACTCAGTGCCACTCCACTCTATGCCACTCTACTCTATGCCTCTAAACTCTATGACACTACACTCTACACCACTTCTTTATGTCACTGCACTCTACCCTGCACCACTCCACTCTACGCAACTTCACTCTACTCTGAAACAATCTACTCTATGCTATTGCACTCTATGTCACTCAACTCCACTCTGCATCACTTCGCTCTATGCCACTGCACTCTACCCCTCTTTAATCTACTATGCACCACTCTACTCTACACCACTATGCCCTATGACACTACTCTATGCCACTCCACTCTACCCTGCACCACTCCACTCTACCCAGCACCCCAGCCTCAGATTTACAGATCCTTGTAAATTTGGGGTAGCGTCAAAAAGCAATGGGTGTTGCGGCGGGACGCCCACAGCAACACCCATTGCATGCCCCTTTCACGCAGATACCTGCATGAAAGGGTACCATATTTACAAATTGGCGTTAAGCCACAAAATGTGGCTTAACGCCAGTTCATAAATATGGAGCAGGGCATTGTGCCACAGGAATGTAATTAAAAGTGATGTTCCTGTGGTGCAATGCGATTGTAAATATGCCCCTATGACTTCATACTTTTGCAGGTGATCACCTATCAGCCTGACACTATGGATGCAAATTCGTTGCTAGATGTTCCATGCCACATTTGTCCCTATTCCTACCTCACCTGGCATGGGAAATGGGTTTCCATGTGCAACAAATGTTTTCGCTCCACCAACTGAAAAAATACATTTGGGCACATTTCTGCACTTTTTGCAGTAGCTGTGAGTACTAGACATACAATTAGTGTGGGAAAAAGATTTGGCATTATTTGTAAATACTCGCAAAGTTACAAGTTTGTAGGTTTTAATCGCATTTGCAAGACTACCTCAAGGGTTGATCATATTGGAACGATAATTTCACCAACCCCGTGAACTCTTATGCCTGTGGACCATCTTAATGATATTCTGCAAGATAAGTGTTGTCTGAAGACGGACAATTCTACAGAGCCTGGACTCTTATGCTTGTGGACTATCTGTCTACCTTAAGGATATTCTGCATGCATAAGTGCTGTCTGCAGACGGAAAATTCTACAGAGCCTGGCTCTTTTAAACAGGATCAGCAATTTCTGGTTGTAGGGCCACTTTTTTATATTTATCTGTTTATTGAATCACTGCCATAAGAAGAATAAATAAATTAAGAATGGAAACAATTAGACTATCCTAATAACGTACAATGACACAATGGTACTAGAAAATAGAAATGAATTGAAGAAGAGAGAAGATGAAAAAAGGGAGAACATCAAATATATAGATAAGGAAATTCATTATGTAAATTACAGATATAATTCCAAATTTTACATCACAAGTCTTCTTCATATGCTGCTTTTTGCAATAAGCTTGCACAAAAGTATTGGTAATGAGTATAAGAATGGGACTGTCCCCTGATTGGTAAAGTCTGTCCAAGCAAGGCTTGGAAACCTTTCTATTACTTGGAGAAGTGCACCAAGCATTCCCTTGTAGTGGGCACAGGACTACTGCCTATGCCTGAAGTGAGATACATTAAGCAGTGGTGAATCTTTGGTGTGAAAAAAAACATTTTCTCTGTGTCAGAGAGAGTGCAGTTTGTTTACCTCTCTCATGCAAAGTTGTTCTGTTATGTGAATTCCCCAGACCTTTGCGCTGACATCCTGTGTGCATGTCAAGTGTTTGTGTGCAGTGAATGTGTAGCACATATATGGTAGTAGGACTCTGTGCATGATATGAGGCTGAGTTCTGGGCCAGTGGGATCCAGTTTGTATGCCCTGGTTTAGCTTGGCACAAGATGAAGGCTGATGACAACTTCCCCAGACAGTGGAAGTGTATTTCCTGCACACCCATGGCCTGAGGGTGGAGATAAAGACACTGAAGTGAAGGAGGATGAACGCAGATCTTCCCTTAAAAGGTCAATGAGGGTTTTGTTAGCAAAGCACCATTAGTTCTTCCTGAACATTGCCATTTTTGGTAGATCATAGACAGTAGCAGCCTGTGCAGGTACGCGCGGTGGGGCGATGCGGCGGGCACAAGGTAAGTGGTTTTATTAATTTATTTTACATTCCTATCCTGTTGTTTATCACTTTCACCCCCGCCCCCCACCCCCACTTACCTGCATGGGCCACGACTGATCATAGGGGTGAAAACGGATTGCAGTGTCTACTGTTCAAGGTGAGGAAATGTCTAGCCAGGGCCTGTCCTTTCTCTGATTGCTGCATGTGTAAGGCTAACGAAAGCCAATTCATGTTGCCCATGTTTCGGATACTCTTATGTGGAGCCAGCCCCATTAATACTTGATGTGAGAACCGTCACTTTGAACAAATGATATGCCTGAGAAACAGAAAATGATGTTTGAAAGAGAAACCACACAAGCAAGTTCTGAAGCCTCAGACAATAAATCCACATCCACTGTCTGGAAAATGTGCGTACAACTGGGATCCAGACTACCCCACTTTGTTCCAGTCCCAAACTCTTCTTGACCAAAGAAATGAGTTCTCTGTAAAGTACTTGAAGAACTGCTGTACAACCTGGACAGGTCTCTGCCTGACAGCCTGTCTCCCAGAGGTGTGGGGACATCACCTGAAGTCTGCACGTTCTGCTGGAGTAGCTGATGATGTGCTTCAAGTACCTACAAGTATGCACAGAGAATGAAGGAGTGTTCCTGAACCTGGAGTAGGGAAACCCAGCATGTTCCTGGCATGCAGAGCATCCATTAAAAGCTGACTACCACAGAGTTCCACCTGCTTTCTCTGAGCATATCCCATATAAAATGCACCAAGAATTTTGCAAGCACAAGCATCACTGTGTCAACCGGCAATCCACTGTGAGCCCATGAAACTGGTGATGAAACTGACTACTTGTAGTTATTATTAGGTTAGAAGCTCAGAGTTTCCATAGGAAGAGCGTTTTTTGTTTTGCTAATAACTTTGCTACCATTTGATAAATCTTCATGAAACTTTCCAAAACAAATGTTTTATCTATCTCAGCTCCTTCCTGAAAAGCTTTGGAGAGAACCGTCAAATGGGAGCTGAGAAAAAGGGGGGGGGGTCCCAAAATGTGTTTACCCCATGTAATTTAACTAGATCTTTACTCAGAAAGCATGTTTTTTGAGATTTTGCACAAATGTGTTCAGAAATCAAAGTTCAAAAGCTAGTGATATATTGGCAGTTGGTCCTGTTAGATTCCTGAGAAACTCCTGCGGTTCTGCGCATTGAAAAAAAAGAGCAATTTCATTGGCCAAGTGGACTTTTCTTCCCGTTGTCCGCTTCTGTTCCGTTGGGCTGTACCCGATCCTGTGGGACAGAGGGATGTGATTGGCTTCCCACCACATTGAGAGAAGTACTCTGCCCCCTGGTTCTAGTTAGGTGTTCACAGAGGTGGGGTACATTGTGCTCAATTTTTTTTTTTAAATGTTTTTCGGGCTGCTGGTCTCAGGGTGCTCCTGCGGGACCCAGCAAGGAGTACCGTGAGGTACCGCAGGACTCTGACGGGAGCCAATGCAGACCCCGTGTGGTCACTAATGAGTACTGCAGAACCAACCCCCCCCTAAATGTTATCAAAAAAGACAAAAAATTGAAAAAGTGCGGTGGGATCTGAAGGGGGTGGCAGTTGGCCGTCCTTGGGGAATGGGTACAGGGCTCGGCTGCATACCAAGACTGTGGCCAACCGCACTCTTCAGTTGGCCGAAATCATGGAGTTGCCCTCTGCAAGGGGTTAAGCATAGGACCTGGCGGCAGGCCAAATGCCATGCTCAGTGGGTGGTTGGCTGCCTGTGAGTTATTGGGTACAGGGCCTGACAACTGACCAGGCGCTGTGGTTAACCCCACGCATTGATGGGTGTTGTCCGCTTGCGGGGTTTGAGTGCAGGGCTGCAGCCAACCTCACGCCAGGAAGGTTAAAAGTATGCTTATTGAGGGAGTTGGGACAATATGATGAAAAAAAACCCTGAAATTAATTGAATAAAGTAAAAGTTAAAGTGAGCTTATAGTTAGGTATGGTAATAAGAACTTACTTTACATTAAAAAAAAAAGAAATTCACTGAAACAAAACAAAGGTTAAAGTGACAGTATAGTAAATATGATAATAATATCTAACTTTAGAATCAAAAACACCTTAGAAATTCAGGAGTGATGTAATATGTGGAGTCATAAGCAGTTCATGGAGGGGGCACAAGGTATAGTTAGCTCAGTAAGCTGTAACAGGTGAATTTCAGTGTTTTTGTTTTTAAATAATATTGTTTGAATTATTAAATGGGCTAACTATAACGTCACTTTAACCCTTGTGTTTTTGGAGTGAGTTTTTAGGGTTTTTTAAGTGTAAAGTCAGAGATTATTACCATATCTAACGATAACGTCATTGGTATTTTGTATTTGAGAATAGATAGATAGATAGATAGATAGATAGATAGATGTTCACAGAAAAAAACAACAGTTTAAATGATCTGATAATTAGGTATTGGAATGAGGTATTGGAATGAGACAAAGGCTAACATTTAAAAAAACACAAACCACCGAAATATGTCAGTTACAATTTAGTGAACTAACTATAACTTGTCCTCCATTATGCACTGTTTATGATCTCACACAGTACATCACTCATGACATGTTGAAAGGCATCATTAATGACATTACTGATTATATTTAAATCACAAAATTGTTCAAATTACTAATAAGATTTAACAAAAAATGATTTTGACACAGTGCTATATGCTTCGGAACAAGGAGTAATAGAACAAACTAAATTGATGGTTGGACTCATAAGCTTGTCTGTAAGCTTTCAAAAGATACAAAAGAAATTAGATTTTTCAGAAATAAAGAACTTTTGATGGATGTCATTGTCTTTTTACTTGTGTGCAACCAAAGAATGGGTGCGGTGGGGGTAGATCACTTGTGGACAACTGTTAACTGAACAATACTGAACAATACACCCTTTGGACAACCTTTGAGGGGCAGGGCTGAAGAATGAGCAAGTAGGGTGTCAGGTGGTCATTGAGTGGTGGGTGCAGGGCTGGGCCACTGCACAGCAGAGGTTGGCCAAATGTGGAGAATTGGGCAACAGGTCTGGCCATAGGGCAAACCGACTACCCAACCCCTATTTTATGTTGGATGCAGGATCTGGTGTGACACTAGGCCTTGCAGAGAAACTCCTCTGTGTATGTCCAAAGTCTGTGCACCGTGGAGGTTGGCTGTTTGTGGAGTGGGAGGTCCAGAGTGCTAAGCCCATTTTAACCTCATACTTTGTATTGAGGGCCTTGCTGAAGCCTAGGCACTGACTCCAAGTCCTAATGTGGATTGGATGCAGGGGAGAGACTGAGATGTCATGAGTATTGTCATCAATTATGTCAATAGACAGGTTATGAGTGATGTAATAGTGAAGTCTTAAGCAGTGCATGATGAGTTTGGGGTTTAGCTGATTCCATGAACCTTCAGAGGGAGGAGAACCGCTTTTTAAGGAGAATATTGTCAGCTCCTGTATCAATTCTTATTTTATTTGTCACAGCGAATTAGGCATGGACTATCTGAGTGATTCTATTCTTAGCCGACCAGCCAATCTGTGGTTATCCATTTGAATCTCAGAAGATGCAATATTAACAGAGAATATAATCAATGATTGTTTGACTTGTGATAAGGGACATTCTATTCCCAGGTTGGCTTATGTCAAAAAATCATTGAAGGGAATAGGAATCGGCTTAATAGATACGTTTTTAGATAGAGTGCCACAGACTGTAGCCCGTAGAAATCTAGTGAAGTCTCTATTATTTGAGAAAGCCAAAACAGATAGACTGCATGTGGAAAGCCAGAAATTGAATGTCATGACTTATTTGCAATTTAATTCAGGGGAACCCCCTTCAGATTATTTGTGGAACACAAATGGGAGGTGGATACACTTTTTACTGTTCAGCTTTAGGGCATGTACAGTAAAATATTCTTTATGTTTCCCTCTGGAGTATCAGCATGAGCTTGACTCGAGGATGTGCCCGTGTAATAACAAGGTTAAGCAAACCATGATGCATTTTCTCTTTTTTGTGGTTACTAAGTGTTGTACACAAAAAGATTTCTGGTGCCCTTTATGAGACTCGGAAAGATACCATCTTGAATGCAGGCTTATCATGATTTACGAACTTTGATTGATGACAAAACTTGCTGTTGTGTTGGTGTGTTTCGCCAAGCTGCAATATCTTCTAGGAGGACCATGTTAGTGGATTGATTTCCTTAATAATCTTTCGTTTAGGTTTTTAAGTAATTTATTGTGCAGTATGAGATTTAGATTTATTGTGATCGCTGATAATCTGTAAAAGTGTCATTTTATGAATTTTTAATAGTAATGATGGATTGTGAATTGAGGTGCCACTGTTTTCTTTTCATAGAAAATTTGTATGATAATATATAATTTGTATGCTTTTATGGCTATTTCTATTGCCGAATAAAGCTGTTTCTGAATCTGAATCTGAATCTGAACTGCGTATTTCAATGATTTTAAATGTTAGATCGTGTTACATTTAAACATTAGTTTTCAAATAATCTCAACACCTAGCTATAACATTGCTTTCTCCTTTGGTTTTTTCAGTCAATTTCTAGTTTTTTTTTTTACATAAGCTAAGGCCGTATTAGAATACTTACCTGTTATACGTCACTTTAATCTTTGTTTTTTTTCAGTGAACTTCTGGGTTTTTTTAATGAAAGGGAAGATCATATTACCATACCGACTATAGCATCTCTTTCACCTTTGTTTTTTTCAGTGAATTTCTGGGGATTTTGATCATATTTTGTATCATATTCAGCCAACACCCCCACTGTGCATGGCCTTTGGCCATGTGCAGCAGGGGCTTGGCCCGGGCCCACCCCCGTGGATGGCCAATCTACAGTAACCTGCCCTCCTCTGACAGTTTGCTGCCCCGCCCATTTATATATATATACCTATGGAATGTCGATATTTTGTTCCACAATTTGTTGTACTAGAATGTAAAATCGATATTTTGGTTCTTGATATCTTTTCCATGTCATTTCCGTATTGTAATGTTTTTTAAGTCAATATTCTGTCATACACCTGGTAAAACATGTGGTGTTACCGTGTTATCCTCAATTTCTCTCTGTGGAATTGAGAATGGGGAGGTACTGCTGCAAATGGAAAAAAGGAACTTCCTGTTGTTTTTATTTCCCAGGGAGGTTTATCTCCTGGTATTACCAGTGTAGTGCAATGAGAGCCAAAGATGCGGCTTAAGATTTCTTAGTGAGAATCATATAATGCAATAAAATCATATTTGATTCACGACAGATGACCTCTCACTGCTGCTGTAGGACTATCAGTAAAGGTTCCTGTGGCCTAACTCCATCTTAGCGGTCAACTTAAATGGACATATAGGGCTATATCATGATGGCGTTTTCTCCACTGCGCAAGCGCAGAAAGGGTCTGCCCCCTTATTCGTTTGACCTATGAAGAGTCTATATTAACTCAAATTATATCTGAGTTAATGCATGTTTAGCTGACAGCAGAGCTCAAAAACACCGGACAATAATTACCTCTTTGAGCATTTGAACTCTACTATAAGATAATGCATTAACTCTGATATTTTGTGTTCATGTATGCGCCCAAAATGTCAAAAAGAAGCACACGGGCCGTTTCTGTGCTGCTGCAGCACAAAACACGGCATGATACTGCCATGGCCTTTGGAGTCAAACCCTTTGCAGATCAAAGCTTGCCAGGCATACTCAAGATCTGCTGGACACACTCCAGTGGATTATCAGTACAACAGAAATTATGTTAAAATACATATGGGGGAAATGTGCAGAAGTATTTTTTTTACTGTTTTTTTTCCCCAACCGCAATATTTTTCCTCAAAACATACCCCCTTCCCCTGCACCCCAGGGGATTTGTCAATCTATCGACTCCTATCCTTTCAAAGAAAGGGACTATAGCTCTTCAATAAAGTAACATTCCAGGGTAAGGAAAAAACCTGCAGAACACTTTAGACTGCCCACACACCTATTGGTTTGTGGGTGCTCACTAACATTTAGCTTAGAAACCACTCAAAAATTAACTCCTTCCGCACCCCTAGTCTAAGATTTCCTCCAGAGAGCAATTCGCCAGACTGGCAGATTGCCTCCAAAGTAAATTCAATCAGTGAGTAAAAATGCCAAAAGCTGAAGTTTTTTTTTTTTTTTTTTTTGCAGGTAACTTCACTTTACCCCTTAGCTATGCTGACATAATTTTGTAACTCGGGTCTTCACAACTAATTTTTGCTCTGTACACCTTACTGAATTTGTACAGACTTCAGGGCACATGAAGCTCTTCCAAATCTATTACACGACAATGTATGCTTACAGCTGCATAGTAAAACTGTTAAAAAAACATGAAGTGGCTTTAGCGAACGGAAGAATGTTTAAATGCATGACCGGCTTGACACAACAGTGTTGATTATAGCCCTCTATGTTTTAAGGTGACATGAAATCCTGACTGGAGACAGCCTAAAGGAAAACTCATTGTCTTCGATATGAATGCACAATGTATTTAAAAAAAAAAAAAACAATTCCGAGAAAGATATGAGTTTTTTGAGGGATGACTAATAGGAGCGAGACGGTTTTGGTGCCCAGATCATGCCACTCACCGTCGAGCGATTTCTAAAAGCAATGCAATTGACATGAAAGAAACTGACGTCTGATGTGCACTTATGGAAATGGTTGGTATTTGACTTTCTTTGCTCAGTTGAAACGCTGATTCCTCGTATTTCAAATTTGCATATGAACAATTTGTGGTCTGACAAATAACTAGTGGCAATGTGTGCATTTTACCATATTCAGTGCCGGAACATAAATAAAAATCTACTCTTAGAGAATTAAATATATTGTGCTGATTTTTTGCCAAATACAGTTTTATGTTTCCTCGGTGTGCTTACAATGGGTTGTGGAGCCCTTACAACTGCAAACTCTTATGCAGAGCTTTGGTGCTGGTAGAAGCACAAACTTTACAGTTCGTTTCCATTATGTATAAAACGGGGGGTGGACGATTTAGGATTGTGGACATGCATGCGTAGACCCTGATTACAAGTGGGCCTGTAATCGTCATTCGAGAATAACATGGCGCTTGCATCAGAATCGGAATTACAAGTGGTGCACAAAATCCACACGGACTATGAGGGCATATGTACAAGCCCCTATTGCCACCACAACGTCATTGTTATCGACGTTGTGGTGGCAATAGGGGCTGCGCCTTATTTACAAGGCAGCATTAAGCCACTCAACGTGGCTTAACGCTGCCTTGTAAATAAGGGCCTCTTTCACGCTATACTTAGCGTGAAAGGGTTGGGCAGTGGGTGTTGCGGTGGGCGTTCCACCGCAACACCCATTGTTTTTGACACTGCCCTCTATGTACAAGGGTCGCATACATAGGAGGCAGCACCAAAATTAAGACCAGGAAAAACCTGGTCTTAAGTTGTCGAAACGAGGAGAAATGCATTATTTCTCCTCGTTTTTGCTTTTTCCATGTGTGCTGCCTTGTGCAGCACACATGGAAAAAGCAAAATGGCATGGACTGTTTATGTACAGAAAGGTCCCCCTTCCTGTACATAAACAATCTTTAAAGAAAAATGCCATTTTGTGACTTTCATGTGTGCTGCATTAAGCAGCACACATGAAAGTGAGAAAATGGCATTTCAGGATTGTTTATGTGCAGGAAGGGATACCTTCCTACACATAGACAATCCTCCCCTGCATGCAGACTCCCTTGCACTATGGTGCAAGGGTGCCTGCGTTGGTGCTACACTGCTAAGTGTAGCGCTATCGCAGGGGGAAACGCAAGGCTGCACCATATTGTTGTAAATATGGTGCAGCCTTGCGTTTCAGAAGTGGCGGAGAGAGGCATTAAGCCAGGAAGGCTAACGCCTCTCTCCGCCACTTCATTGTACATATAGCCCTGGGTTTTTTACCCACATGGTTTCCTCTGGTAAGTCTAGTGAAATTTGTGATTGGCGAAAACTTGCAATATTCTGAATTTTGCATCTTGAAACAGGGAAAACGTGAAGTTTCTGGAATCTTCCCTCTAACCACCTGTGGCCCCTCACAATGGGTAAGAAGATACAGGAGCAGCAAAACCAACCCATCGGCATCAGTATTTCCCTGTGATAATACTATCTACTTTGCCACAGAAGTACAATGCGGGCCATTGGTTGGAGTTCAAGATAGAACAGAATGGATCACACACTCGAGAAAAATCATGCATTCGTGGCATATGATCTCTCACAGCTTTTGTGGGAATATCAGCAAAAGTTATCGAAATCTTAAAAGGTTAGCAGCTGTATGCAGTTTGTTGCCAAAAAGGAACATCCACTATTTTTTTAATAAAATTAAAGTAAGCGGTTAGGGGCCAGATGTATGAAGACACCATTTAGCGATTAACTTATTGCGAATCCTTGCGATTCGCAATTAGGAAATCGCAAAATGGCATGTATGAAATGTTTTGAACACTTTCTGCGATTCCCAGTGGGTCGCAAATGACCTACCTCATGAATATTAATGAGGTAGGTTGCAATTTGCGACCCATTAGGAATCGCAAAAATCACAGGGATGGCGGCCTGCTGAGGTCAGCAGACCACCATGTCTGTGATTGCTTCTAAATAAAGCAATATTTTTCTTGTAAAAGGAAAACGGAATGCTTTACAAAAAGAAAAACGAATAGTTTTCCTGTAATTTTAGGAGCATCCAGTGGTCCATGGGACCACTGCCTGCTCTTAAAAATACTTTTACACACATTCACAAAGGGTAAGGGATCCCTTGGGGACCACCACCTTGGAAATATGTCCCTTTCCGTCGAAGTCTTCTGCAGCAAAGGGGCGTGCAATGGGTGTTGCAGTGGGCGTTCCACCGCAACACCCATTGCTTTTTGATGCTGCACCAGATTTACAAGGCTGATGCAGCACCAAAAACAAATGCCAGGGAATACCTGGTCTTAGCATGGCAATACGAGGAGAAATTTTCCCTCGTTTTTTGCTCTTTTTATGTGTGCTGTATTCTGCAGCACACGTTGAAAGAGCAAATCACCATTATTGATTATTTATGTGTAGGAAGGTGTCCCTTCCTACACATAAACAATTGCCCCTGCAGCGCAGGCACCCTTGCTACATGGTGGCAGGGTGCCTGCGCTGGCGCTAGGCAGCTTTTTTTGCACCAGTGCTAGGAGAAAAAAAGGGGTGCACCGTATTCTTGTGAATACGATGCATCCCTGCGTTTAAAAAATCTTCGAGCATGGCGTTGCCAAATTTGGCGCAGACCATGCTCTGACATTTTTTTGTAAATATGCCCCATAGTGTCCATCTTGAATCGGTGTAACATGAGTACCTGAAAGAGACCAGTGGCCATTTTGAGACGGCCTTTTGTGTAAGGAGGAATCCCTAGCATGGATTGTAGCCAACAAAGAGAGCACAAAAGATTCTGTTTTCAGGACAGGTCTGCAAACCCAGAAAGCCATGTGAGCCACAAGGATGAAGCATCCTGATACCCGCCTTCCACAAGGACTAAGGGTGCATAATGGACATGACACTGTTGCTCGTGGAGGAAGAATGTAATTATCCTCCCTCACCCATGAGCAGAGAGATCTGGAGAGATGCTCTACACTGGAGGGTCGGCTTTAGGGCAGTGGTACTGGTGCAGCCACCACCTGGCGATGACCTTTGGGGCACTGTATTTAGAAATAAGGTATGGGTTTACAAGAACCTGCTACAGAGTTTCCTTTGTGTCCAGAAGATTTAATGAAACAATAAAAATATCAAGATACCTCTGTTGATTAATGTTCCTGCTGTAGAGAGATCAGAGTTTTGTCTAGTGGCAGTTTGACTCATCATAAAGTAGCGGAGAAAGAACTGTGCTATGCAGATCATAGAACTATATTTTATGTGGATAGCTCAGTGTGTTACTGCTTTTGTCACAGAGAATCTTTAGTTACTTGCAGTTCATAAGTTACAATCCTAATATAGCACAGTGACATGAATTTTCTTATGATTTATGAACTGTCATCAAAGAACTGCATGCCAACTCCATAATATAGGCAGGGCCACTGGATTTATGCAGCAGGGAGGGTCAAATTATGCTGCAGGGTTTAGTAAATTATGAGGCAAGAAAAGGTAAATTATGCAGCGCAATGCAGCACATTTTATGGTAGTATGACTTCATTATTTTGTTATTTTTACATTTGTAAACACTGTCTGGGTGTTAGTTGCACTCCATTAGTAACAGTTTAGCACCCAAATATAGCACTAAGCCACAGAAAGGCTTCCAGTCAAGATGTGCAATGGGCCTTCCACTGCGCGGCAACATGTGCTGCTGCATTTTTAGTAACTTTTGAACCATTTAAAGTAGAATTCTTTTTTTGTTAAAAACTGCACATTAAGCAAATTATCGATTATGTGACAAATGCTGCAAGTTTAGAATTGTGTGAAAAAGACTGCAGCCACACATTTGCTTAATTCCAGTGGCCTTGAGAATAGGTTAGGGCATTATGTTTTTTCATCAGTTCTTCCATTATTTATTCTTAATGTTCCTGAAAAAGGTTTGTTTTGGGTGAAATACATTCTTATTAGTTAAGCCAACCAGGGCTTTAAAACAAATTAAATGTATGTGAAAGAGGGGCAATTAAGAGTTGAGGGGCACTGGTGAAGGGTAGTAGTGAGGGAATTCGTGGACAAGGAGGTCATTGGGAGGGGCACCAAAAACAAATGTCACACTGGGAACCATCAGGGATAACGCCGGCCCTGCTACACTGCCCACCCTGGTATAGGGCCATGTTCCCAACCAAAAAGGGTGCAAAATAATATTTCTACTGCCCATTACACACTAGGGCTTTTACATTTCAGAAAAAAGGGGTGCTGGGGTTCCACCCTGACATATGGCCATACCCCACCCCACCCCAAAAGGGGCAACTCAATCTTTCTGCAATTATGAGGGAAGAGTGGGAGTTTGCACCAATATTCCTGGTGTAAATTCCTATGGGCTGACTCCATATTTAACTAGGCCCAATCTATTTAGGAAATGGAAGTCACCATCTTGTCAATCTTAGGTGATGGAAGTCGCCATTTTCCTCAATTTATGCAGAATCACTGTTATGCCTGCCATTGATGCAGATGTACTCTGACATTATCTTCCTAAGAACCGTGAAAGTGTCAAGTCATTTGGCTAATGACATTGATATAACACCTGGTGTGACATCAGTCTAGGACAAGTGTCTATTTATCACCATATCAAGATCAAATAAGAACAAATACAGATATATAACCAAAATAGTGTAGTCTGAATTGACAGCACTTCACCTTATATGTTCATAAGGAAACGTCTGAGACACACAGCTTGATGCACATAATGTATGTCAGACATTTCTAAACGTATGCCAGGAATTCCAGTCTCTAATAAGATTTAGTATATAAGGGCTGCCACTTGACCACTTGTTGGGAGAGGTCCTTCGCCCAGATTATCACACAAGATTGTGCCAGTGATGGTCTCACCTTCTGCTAATGCATTCAAAGGTGCTACATCTTGCTTGCTGCTGATAAAGATGAGTCCCGAAGAAAGGCTGCCACCGCAGTGCATGTTTGTCCTTCGCAGGAAACAGTGCCTTCATGCCTCTATCAATAACAACAGGTCTTGCTGTCAATAAGGTATGCACCGCTTCTCTTCTGTCTAAGAAATTTAAGACCGCTAGTTGCACTGCTTTCCAGGTATTGTTAGTGTAGCGCATAGAAGTAGGTTTTAGGGTGTAAGGTATTAAATAACATTTTAAATGTGTTAGAAATATTCATTTTTTTCTCGTTGCTCGCAGCGTGCCTTATTGCTGTTTTTATGATATTGTGTATAGTTGTTTTAGATGTGCTGAGAAACAGATTTGCCCTGTTGTAATAAATGCTTATAATTAAAAATGTCTATTCTTCTTAATACAGTGTGTGTTTGTGACATTGTGAATAAAGAAATAGGTTTGTTTATGTTATCATGGTGCCCCTGATACCATTGAAGGGACTGTGTTTAACCCAAAAGCAATAACTCTACTCCAGCAAGGTATTGGGCAGGATTCTGCGGAGCTACAATATTTTCTCTTTCACATTCAGCGCTGGTACATTGAACTGAGTTCTCCCATGTCACTAGTGGGTGGAAAAGCAAACCTTTTAGAACTACGCCAGAGACGTAGTTTATGCTTCATTCCCCATGGGGAGTAAAAAGCCCACTGGATGCCAGGAATATTTTTTATAAAATGATGGGGTGGGGTCTTACTCATCCAGATATCAGGGTCCACCCCATCCCTAAAGCCTTCTCAGCCTTTCTGCACCCTGAGGACTGAAGCATCCCCATCCATATGGCAAGCAAGAGGAAATTTCACGTCTGGGCGCTGTTTTTACATATGACCAACAGAGTGGGGCTTTACCCCAATATTGTCCCACTTGTCATGATAAAATAGCTGCACTATTCAGGCTCGGGGTTGGCTGCAACCAGGGTAAAACTATCAAGCCCAGACCTTTCGGAAAACTAGACACTTAGGACAGTCCAGGGTGTGTGCCTTGCATGGATCCCACAACATGTCTTACCCACTATGCCCTGCAAATCTCAAACATTGCCTATAATCACGAATTTTCCCTGCATTTCTGTGATCTAGACTTCTGGAATGTGCAGGAATCCACACATTTCCTACCACCCAGCAGGCCCCCAAACGCAACATGGAGATATCGGCAAAAGAGGTAACTGCGATATTTGTGCCCGGGCTCGTCTAACAGCCAGGGAAACGTATTAAACCCAAACATTTTTAAAAGCAAGACACCCAGGAAAGGAAAGTCCCTGTCAATGTAAGAGTAGCTGATACAAATTGGGTTTCTGGTTGGCAGAGGTATGCACTGTGTCTAAGCGGGAACCATAATCCTATTCAGGGTAAGTCAAACACACCCTAAATTAACCTGTGCTCACCCTCTGCTAGCTTGGCACATAGCAGTCAGGCTTAACTTAAGACCAATGTATAAAATATTTGTGCAACACTTAAAACAGTAAAAACACAACACACAAAAGATACCACACCTGGCTAGAACAATGGAGCTTAATTCATTGAACAAAACAAGACCAAAATGACAAAGGTCCAATAAGTAGAACTAGAGTTATGAATTTGTAAAGAATATCTTGATATATAGTGCTTAAAAGCATAAAGCGCCAACATGGCTATCTGGTCATGCAAGACCGGGTCAAATCCAAAAGTTCAGGCCGACCATGATGGAGTGCGGGTCAGATACAAGGACCAACCTTGTCCCACCGAAAACAGTACCTTGGTTCGGGGTTGGGGGTGAGATGTGAGGATTAGTGAGAGGCAAAGCATCTGCGTTGATCCTTAGTATGTAGGCGATATGTTGGTTCTGAGCCACACAAATCAGAGAAGCGTCATCGTCAAACCCCTCTGAAGTAGGTGATGCATCGTTATCGAGCCGCGCAGCTGGCGATGTGATGTCGTCGATCCTGGCAGCAGCGGCTGCGTTGGCATTGAGGGGGATGCACCACTTTTGAGCAGCGCAAAGACGCTGATGAATGGATTTTTATAGTTGCAGCACTTTAAATCAACATCCAAAGGCCCAGGACTGGATTGGCACCACTTGACAGGGCAAGGCTCTCAGTTGGCAGAGTCCAGATGCTGGTTGTGGAGTAGATTGAAGTCTTTGATATCCCTAAGATTTCCAACGGGAGGCAAGCAGACAAGCCCTTTGAGCAATTCTGGGTTCAAGTGGTGTAGATTCAGTCCTTCTCACCCAGGCAAGGAGGGCAGCAGGCAGCAGACAGGTCAGCACAGCAGAAAAACAGTTCTTTAAGAGCAGCATTCCAGCAGAGTGGCAGTCCTCCACTAGCACAGCAGTCCTTCTTCCTGGTACAGTATCCACAGGTCTAGAAGTGTACTGTTTTGGTAGGGTCAGGAGTCCAGTTCTTATACCCACTGTTACCTTTGAGGGGTGGGAGACTTCACAGAGGGGCTTTGAAGTGCACAGCGGTCTTCCCTTTTCAGCCCTGGCTCCAGACTCTCTACAGGGGGTGAAGCAGTCCTTCTTGTGGGGGACAGAAGGGCACAGTCCATTCAGGTGTAAGTGTGAGGTTGTGCCCAGCTTCTCCCCCCATCCTGCCCTGGATGCCCCATCAGGATGTAGATGATCCATCTTACACCTAAGCTCACTTTGTGTGTGGCTGTCTAGAGGGAAGGCACAAGGCCCAGCTGTCACCTACCCCAGACCTGTATTGGAGACAGACTGAGGGCACAAAGTTTTAAGAGCAGATAAATGCCAACTTTCTAAAAGGGGCATTATTGAATTGTAATCATAAATCCAACTTTGCCACTTAAGAGCCTTTATTATTACAAGTCCATAGGTACCAAACATGATAGATCTACTCCCTCTCAATCAGTAATTATAACTTACTAAAGGTAATAAGAAATCCCCAATATTAACCTATGAGTGGGGTAGGCTTCACAGTAGTGAAAAACTAATTTGGGAGTTTTTCACGTCCAGGACAAGTAAAACTTAAAAGTACATGTCCTACCTTTTAGTTACACAGCACACAGCCCTATGGGCTACCTAGGGGCTAGGGCCTACCTTAGGGGTGACTTATATGTAATAAAAGGGGCGTTTAAGACTTCACAAGGGGTTTTAAATGTTAAGTTGACACCACAGTGTAAACTGCACACACTTGCGGTGCTGTGGCAGGGCTGAGACATATTTTAAAGGGCTACTTGAGTGGGTGGCACAATCAGTGCTGCACGCTCATTTAATTTGCAGGCCCAGGGCACACATAGTTCACTTTAATAGGGACTTATAAGTAAATTAAATATGCCAGTTGTGGATAACCCAATGTTACCATGCTTAGGGAGAGAGCACATGCACTTTAGCACTGATTAACAGTGGTAAGGTGCCCAGAGTTCTAAGGCCAACAAAAACAGATCAGCAAAAAGTGAGGCAAACGAGAAAAAGTTTCTGCTTTCTGCTTTCATTACTCAAGAGGTGTGTGGGATTTACAGCTCTATAAATCAAATAACCACAGACTCCACATCTTCATAACACATAGATTCAGATGTCAAACATCTCACCTCCCAGCTCTAAAACATTTAGGGGCTGATTACGATGCCCGCCACCGTAGCGGTGATTGGGATCGCCCGCCAGACATGCGGCTGTCCCACCACTGCAATTAGGATGCGACCACCATACAGGCGGGCGCATCCTGGGCCTCTAACATTGCGGGCGGTGCTGCTGGCTGCAGCACCTTCCGCAATGTGAAAGGTGCTTGCACCGCATTTCCCTGCACCACGTGGCAGGCACCACGCGGTGCCTGCCACTTGGTGCATGGAAATGCAGGGGACTACCATGGGTAACCCCCAGGGCAGCGACACCCCCCCCACATGGGGGGCCCGCAACGGGCCCCCAAACCCAATCCCCACCAGCCTTTCCATGGCGGCATCGCCGCCATGGAAAGGCCTCATAAAACCCACATCCTAATATGGCGGACGGTGCCTCCTAGGCACCGCCACCATATTAGTGGCCCTGCTCCGCCCGCCAGGCAATCGGAGCGATTGCCATCGGTGGAAAAGCTGCGGACAGACTTTGCGTCCGCCGCGATACCCACAGCATCCTAATATGGCGGTGGGTAATTCTCAATTTGATGGCGGAACGATCACCACCGCCGGCCCGGCGGTGGCGATCGTTCCGCCATCGTAATGAGCCCCTTAGTTCTAGATCCCACATCCATGAGGCATAGCTCTGTGTTTTTCAGTTCTTACCCTCACTGCCCTCCCTGCTTCAGATCACACAACTCCAGAGAGCACCACAAATCACAGACTGAAACCCATGATTCCCGATCCTCTGTCTGCACCAAACCTCCCATCTTCATCTCTTGTCACTCTTTGAGACCTGGAGCTTTAGATCTTACTCCAGAGTGGTTGGGAGCACAGCTATTAACTCTTGACTACACTGCTTCAGACGCCACGTTTCCTGTTGGGAGCTAACAGCACCAGTTTCCTTACCTAAGGACCGCACAGCCAAGGTAGTCACACAGCACTGAAAGTACTCTTGTCACATAAGGCAGTCCAGGCCCACAAACTAGAGGTCTGCTTCGAAAATCTCATAGATATGTCAGCTCCAGATCCCCTCCAAACCCCTCCCTCCAACGTGCCAAGGCATATAAAGGTCCTCCAATGCTACCTTCTCCCTTCTGAAGTGGTTGTGTCTTGTGCTTGGCCTCTGTGAGTCTTATGATGGAACCTCGACCTGTGTCAGTCTGTCATTCATATGTGGTGACAAAAAGCTGTGGTCTGTGCAGGTGAGAGCGGTGGGGCCGGGTGGGGGGGAGGAATATTTCGACGGACGACGGAAAATTAAATAAATAAATAATTTTCCCTTGTCATCGTCCGTCAAAATCCCCCCCACCATGCCCCACTGCTCTTACCTGCACGGGCCGCAGCTGGTGACAAAAGGAGTAGGTCAGATGAGTGAAAGGTCCTTGCAGCTGCAGAACCTGCAGAATGTTGTGTGTCTCCTGTGCTCTTTCAATGACTGCATATGAAGTCACTCCTAATTTCAGTGCTTAATTGGTGCCAGTGTTTTCTGGTGCTAAACTCCGGCACCAGTTTTTTAAAACACTGGCACTTTGATAATTTACCACATGGTGGCGCTGTCTGATTATTTGTTAAAATAGCACACCAACATAGTACTTAACAATTTAATAAATTAAAGAAATATAATACCAGCACATCCAGGCCTTTTTAACAGCTTTGGGTCATAGGGAATAGCTCAAACGGTCACATTTGTAGGAGTGTGATGATTACTTCATAGCACTGGTAGCGGCATTTGGCAAAACTGGTAGGGGCAGTGTGTACTGTAAGCTGCAATACCAAGGGCATTGGCACTTACCGTCTTACAAATTAAGCACTGGTTGCTTTCTGTCTTTGATGACCTAACCTGTGTTTTGGCCACTTTTACTTTCTGCATGCTTAATGCTGCTGGTGATGAGGCACATGTGGAATCACAAGGGGGATCCCCCTTCCTTGTTTCGGTACATCAAATTAACACAGAGCTGAGTCCCGGGGACCACCCCAGGACCAGATTTGGGATTGGAGGAGTGAGCCACATGAGCACAGTGGTTGTGTGCAGTGACAGTGATCGATCATGCTTATTGCTTCCCAGACCTTAAAGCCTCAATAGCACCGTGGCCCCACGCTTCCTAGAAATAGAAGGAAAATCACATACACTCATTCGTGGCCACCCAGAGAAATGTTTTAAAAATGGCATTCACAGCCATTGCATTGCAAGTTCTTCATATATCAGTGAAGCAACCCCAGTAAATTTGCAAAGTAAAAACACGCACACCAGTACGTGGCTTAACGCCCAGCGTGGCCGACTTTGGTACTGGGGAACCAGGTTTGAGTCTGGGGGGAGGCTCAAGCATTCTGTGATTCTGGGCAATTTACTTAATCTCCCCGCGCCTAAAAAACTGAATGTGTCTGTCTGTAATGCAATTGGTCCTCATGTAAAAAAAAAAGCGCTCTGATACCTTCCGTTCGAGTTTGTGCTATATAAGTGGTTCCCAAACATTTTCAACCCAGGGCTCCCTTGACCCATTGGCCATTGCCCGTGGCTCCCCACTGTTAGTTTTTTTGGCGGTTGGGGGGTGTAAGCCCAGCTTCGGGAGTACTTGCATTTTTCTCCCTGAAAATAATTGGGATGAAGCTGATGAAGGTATTATAATCATATACGCAGGGTGTTTCGTATTACTAAGGCGGCGCCTCTAATAAAATATTCTTAGTTACACTTCTTTGCCCATGCCTTTTTTAGAGTACCCTCTCAAATTTTTTTATCAAAATTACAGTGCTAGATAGCACCCCTATGCATGTACGCCCCATTGCCAAAGTGATTCTGCGCTTGAAGAATATTTGCATGCACTTCCATTTCTACCCATGTCATACGTGCCAACACGACCTGTCTCAGCAGGGTGACTCACGATTTTTTAAACCACATACAGCTATATTTTTCCCGTCTCCTCCCTAAAATTGCCTCCAAATCAATGCAAGCCAAATAAATTCCTCTGATTTCTTTTTTAAACGTCCCTCTCTCTTTCTTCCAAATGTTGGCATTATGCCGTATATGGTGTTTTACGTCCCTGTGCTCAAGGAGAGAGCAGGCCTGTCTGGAAATGTGTGTGTTTTGAAAGAAATGTGTACTGTAAGTTCCTATGGTTCAAGTACAAACGTCAATACTTAATAATACTTAGTGGGTTTAATAGACAGGACAACTGTACTTTCCTGATAACTTGCATTGGTGTAAAATGCATTTGGAAATAAATGAAACTATTAACAATCTAACAAAATAGATCAGGCATCTTCCGCTTACTTTGGGAGTGTTGGAACGTGGGGATCCAGTGAAATATGGAAGTCATCTCCCTCGACATGCCATCAATTAAAAGCATTACGTTTACAGCTTTAGGCATGTCACTTACAAATCATTGACATCATGCGTTTAAGTCAAGCGTTTAAGTCTAATTAGTTTAACTGAAGGCAACAGACCCTTCAACATTTAATGCTTTAAAGTGCTTGGTGCGCTGCTCCCCTAGCTAGGTTTGACAGCTCCCCAGGGAGCCATGGCGCACAGTTTGGGAACCACTGTGCCACATAAACTGCACAAAAACAAAAAAAAATCTACAGGGTCTGGTGAGCTGCGGAATCAACAAGTTCTACCACAACCTCAACCACTTTTCTAGCTGCTCCACTTCCCTTTCACCAGATAGTTTTTATAAGAATGGCATCCACACACTAAGGGCCTAATTTATGGGGGTTTTGCTATAGGGCAGCGCAGCAGGCATTGTTGCTGCACGGCCCTATAGCCAAAGAAAGGCCAGGAATGCGCTGTATCTATTAGATACAGTGCATTCATGTCCTTTTTCCCAGTGCCGGTGCACAATGGGCTGGTGTGTGCCAACGCAGGCACCTTTGCACCATGGTGCAAGGGTGTCTGCATTGCGGGGATGTTTATTTTTGTGCAGGAAGGGAAACCTTCCTGCACAAAAAAAGCACAAGATACTGTTTCGTCTTTCTGTGTGTGCTGCAGAATGCAAGACACATAGAAAGAGGAAAAACGAGGCGAAATAAAGATATTTCTCCTCGTTGTGCCTCGGGAGGCGTAAGTTTTTGTGCTGCCTTAGACTTACGCGTTCTTATAAATCCAGGACAGTGCCACAAAGCCACGTAATATGGCTTTTCGTGGCCTTATAAATATGCCAGTGACACATTGCACCCCCGGAATGTCAAAAAAGTGGCGTTACGGCGACGCAAAAGTGCCGGTAGGGCCCTAAATGTATATATGTGCCTAGAAATGATTCAGCTTGCACTGTGTGTTAAGCAAAAAAAATCTCACTTCATAATTCAGCCTGCTTGCCTTTCATCCAACCACCGCTACAGACATTTTTAGATCACTTTGATTCATTTCAGCAAGGTGAGCGTGCACTTGAACATTCTGACATAGAGAAAGCTGTACCCCGATGAGACAAATGTCACTTGCTTATGATTTCACCTCACTGGCCTATTGATGTGCCAGCCTATTTACAAGGGCAATGTCAAATGCAGGCACTGTCACATTCAGCGAGTGGAGCCAATCTTCTGTTCCAGCCAGCAATAACTTCCAAAGAAACCTGCTAGGACATTATGACCTGCGAACGCATATGCCTTGCTTTGAAGGTGCATACCAGATGTTTCTTTATCATGACTTTTCAGATTGTTAGACTTTAGCTCCCAATGCGAACTTCAGTCTTCAATTGTGTCTGCAAGAAATTGTTTCTTGACTGGGAAAGCAACAATGTGTGCATGTACTCAGTTCATTTCAATAGCACTTTAATAACAAATGATGCCAGCACATTGCCATACATACAAGGCAGAAGAGGCTGATTCCTTTGTATAACTTAGTTCAGATTAGGTGATCTAAGTTCTGCCAAGTAGAGTAATAGTTCTCCATTTCATATTAATTGCAAATTGTCAGAGTATGAGGAAGATACTGCTGTTGCATGAATCGGGGCCACAAAGAATCCCACTAATCCGCCGGTTCCAAAATGAAATACCTTACGAGAAAAATATCTAAATTAGCAACCAGGGCAAAAATGTTCTGCATTCTGTCCATCAACTGTTTTGCATTTGTCACCCCGAGTGGGATGGGTATGCCCAGAAGTGGCTCCTGTGCTCTCCATGCCACTGGAGTCAAGCTATCCTGGCTGATGAGGGGTGAAACCCCGAAACCGGTCCTAGTATGCTTGTTTCCAGTCCAGGGAGGACCTGGCCTGGCAGTTCGGGCTGGACTGTTCCCATTAGGCGCAGGGTCAAGGTGATTTGCATATGACTGGCTTAAAAGTGGAATGGCATGGGAAGCAAAAAAACAATGGATTTAGACCCAGATCTCTGTACTGGGGTGAATGTATGACATTGTTCTGCATTCTGTCCATCAATTGTTCTTTTTGCATTTGTCACCCGGAATGGGACGGGTATGCCCAGACGTGGGTCCCGTGCTCTCCATGCCACTGGAGTCAAGCTATCCTGGCTGATGAGGGGTGACACCCCAAAACTGGTCCTAGGATGCTTGTTTCCAGTCCAGGGAGGACCTGGATTGGCAGTTTGGGCTGGACTGTTCACATTGGGCGCTGGGTCAAGACTGATTTGCATATGACTGGGTTAAAACTGGAATGGCATGGAAAGCAAAAAAACGATGGATTTAGGACCAGATCTCTGTACTGGGGTGAATGTATGAGATTGTTCTGCATTCTGTCCATCAATTGTTCTTTTTGCATGTGTCACCCCGAGTGGGACAGGTATGCCCAGACGTGGGTCCCGTGCTCTCCATGCCACTGGAGTCAGGCTATCCTGGCTGATGAGGGGTGAAACCCCGAAACCGGTCCTAGGATGCTTGTTTCCAGTCCAGGGAGGACCTGGCTTAGCAGTTAGGGCTGGACTGTTCCCATTGGGTGTAGGGTGAAGACTGATCTGCATATGACTGGGATCAAACTGGAATGGCATGGGAAGCAAAAAAACGATGGATTTAGGCCCAGATCTCTGTATAGGGGTGAATGTATGACATTGTTCTACATTCTGTCCATCAATTGTTCTTTTTGCATTTGTCACCCCGAGTGGGACAGGTATGCCCAGACGTGGGTCCCGTGCTCTCCATGCCACTGGAGTCAAGCTATCCTGGCTGATGAGGGGTGAAACCCCGAAACCGGTCCTATGATGCTTGTTTACAGTCCAGGGAGGACCTGGCCTGGCAGTTCGGGCTGGACTGTTCCGATTGGGCGCAGGGTCAAGACTGATTTGCATATGACTGGGTTCACACTGGAATGACATGGGAAGCAAAAAACGATGGATTTAGGCCCAGATCTCTGTACTGTGGTGAATGTATGACATTGTTCTGCATTCCGTCCATCAATTGTTCTTTTTGCATTTGTCACCCCGAGTGGGATGGGTATGCCCAGAAGTGGGTCCCGTGCTCTCCATGCCACTGGAGTCAAGCTATCCTGGCTGATGAGGGGTGAAACCACGAAACTGGTCCTATGATGCTTGTTTCCAGTCCAGGGAGGACCTGGCCTGGCAGTTCGGGCTGGACTGTTCCCATTAGGCGCAGGGTCAAGCTGATTTGCCTATGACTGGCTTAGAACTGGAATGGCATGGGAAGCAAAAAAACGATGGATTTAGGCCCAGATCTCTGTACTGGGGTGAATGTATGACATTGTTCTACATTCTGTCCATCAAATGTTCTGTTTGCATTTGTCACCCCGAGTGGGACAGGTATACCCAGACGTGGGTCCCGTGCTCTCCATGCCACTGGAGTCAAGCTATCCTGCCTGATGAGGGGTGAAACCCCGAAACCGGTCCTAGGATGCTTATTTCCAGTCCAGGGAGGACCGGGCCCAGCAGTTCGGGCTGGACTGTTCCCATTGGGCCTAGGGTCAAGACTGATTTGCATATGATTGGGTTCAAACTGGAATGGCATGGGAAGCAAAAAAACGATGGATTTAGGCCCAGATCTGTGTACTGGGGTGAATGTATGACATTGTTCTACATTCTGTTCATCAATTGTTCTTTTTGCATTTGTCACCCCGAGTGGGACAGGTATGCCCAGACTTGGGTCCCGTACTCTTCATGCCACTGGAGTCAAGCTATCCTGCCTGATGAGGGGTGAAACCCCGAAACCAGTCCTATGATGCTTGTTTCCAGTCCAGGGAGGACCTGGCCTGGCAGTTCGGGCTGGACTGTTCCCATTAGGCGCAGGGTCAAGCTGATTTGGCTATGACTGGCTTAAAACTGGAATGGCATGGGAAGCAAAAAAATGATGGATTTAGGCCCAGATCTCTGTACTGTGGTGAATGTATGACATTGTTCTACATTCTGTCCATCAATTGTTCTTTTTGCATTTGTCACCCCGAGTGGGACAGGTATGCCCAGACGTAGGTCCAGTGCTCTCCATGCCACTGGAGTCAAGCTATCCTGGCTGATGAGGGGTGAACCCCGAAACTGGTCCTATGATGCTTGTTTCCAGTCCAGGGAGGACCTGGCCTGGCAGTTCGGGCTGGACTGTTCCCATTAGGCGCAGGGTCAAGCTGATTTGCCTATGACTGCCTTAAAACTGGAATGGCATGGGAAGCAAACAAATGATGGATTTAGGCCCAGATCTCTGTACTGTGGTGAATGTATGACATTGTTCTACATTCTGTCCATCAATTGTTCTTTTTGCATTTGTCACCCCGAGTGGGACAGGTATGCCCAGACGTAGGTCCAGTGCTCTCCATGCCACTGGAGTCAAGCTATCCTGGCTGATGAGGGGTGAACCCCGAAACTGGTCCTATGATGCTTGTTTCCAGTCCATGGAGGACCTGGCATGGCAGTTCGGGCTGGACTGTTCCGATTGGGCGCAGGGTCAAGACTGATTTGCATATGACTGGGTTCACACTGGAATGGCATGGGAAGCAAAAAACCGATGGATTTAGTCCCAGATCTCTGTACTGGGGTGAATGTATGACATTGTTCTGCATTCTGTCCATCAATTGTTCTTTTTGCATTTGTCACCCTGAGTGGGACAGGTATGCCCAGACGTGGGTCCTGTGCTCTCCATACCACTGAAGTCAAGCTATCCTGGCTGACAAAGGGTGAAACCCCGAAACCGGTCCTAGGATGCTTGTTTCCAGTTCAGGGAGGACCTGGCCTGGCAGTTTGGACTGGACTGTTCCCATTGGGCGGAGGGTCAAGACTGATTTGCATATGACTGGGTTCAAACTGGAATGGCATGGGAAGCAAAAAAACGATGGATTTAGTCCCAGATCTCTGTACTGGGGTGAATGTATGACATTGTTCTGCATTCTGTCCATCAATTGTTCTTTTTGCATTTATCACCCTGAGTGGGACAGGTATGCCCAGACGTGGGTCCTGTGCCCTCCATGCCACTGGAGTCAAGCTATCCTGGCTGATGAGGGGTGAAACCACGAAACTGGTCCTATGATGCTTGTTTCCAGTCCAGGGAGGACCTGGATTGGCAGTTCGGGCTGGACTGTTCCCATTGGGCGCAGGGTCAAGACTGATTTGCATATGACTGGCTTAAAACTGGAATGGCATGGGAAGCAAAAAAACGATGGATTTAGGCCCAGATCTCTGTACTGGGGTGAATGTATGACATTGTTCTGCATTCTGTCCATCAATTGTTCTTTTTGCATTTGTCACCCCGAGTGGGACGGGTATGCCCAGACGTGGGTCCTGTGCTCTCCATGCCACTGGTGTCAAGCTATCCTGGCTGATGAGGGGTGAAACCCCGAAACCGGTCCTAGGATGCTTGTTTCCAGTTCAGGGAGGACCTGGCCTGGCAGTTTGGGCTGGACTGTTCCCATTGGGCGCAGGGTCAAGACTGATTTACATATGACTGGGTTCACACTGGAATGGCGTGGGAAGCAAATAAAACGATGGATTTAGGCCCAGATCTCCGAACTGGGGTGAATGTATGACATTGTTCTGCATTCTGTCCATCAATTGTTCTTTTTGCATTTGTAACCCAGAGTGGGACGGGTATGCCCAGATGTGGGTCCCATGCTTTCCATGCCACTGGAGTCAAGCTATCCTGGCTGATGAGGGGTGAAACCCCAAAACTGGTCCTAGGATGCTTGTTTCCAGTCCAGGGAGGACCTGGATTGGCAGTTTGGGCTGGACTGTTCCCATTGGACGCTGGGTCAAGACTGATTTGCATATGACTGGGTTAAAACTGGAATGGCATGGAAAGCAAATAAAACGATGGATTTAGGCCCAGATCTCCGAACTGGGGTGAATGTATGACATTGTTCTGCATTCTGTCCATCAATTGTTCTTTTTGCATTTGTCACCCCGAGTGGGACAGGTATGCCCAGACTTGGGTCCCGTACTCTTCATGCCACTGGAGTCAAGCTATCCTGCCTGATGAGGGGTGAAACCCCGAAACCGGTCCTAGGATGCTTGTTTCCAGTCCAGGGAGGACCTGGCTTAGCAGTTCGGGCTGGACTGTTCCCATTGGGTGTAGGGTGAAGACTGATCTGCATATGACTGGGATCAAACTGGAATGGCATGGGAAGCAAAAAAACAATGGATTTAGGCCCAGATCTCTGTATTGGGGTGAATGTATGACATTGTTCTACATTTTGTTCATCAATTGTTCTTTTTGCATTTGTCACTCTAAGTGGGACAGGTATGCCCAGACTTGGGTCCCGTGCTCTCCATGCCACTGGAGTCAAGCTATCCTGCCTGATGAGACGTGAAACCCCGAAACCAGTCCTATGATGCTTGTTTTCAGTCCAGGGAGGACCTGGCCTGGCAGTTCGGGCTGGACTGTTCCCATTAGGCGCAGGGTCAAGACTGATTTGCATATGACTGGCTTCAGAACTGGAATGGCATGGGTGAGCAAAAAAACGATGGATTTAGGCCCAGATCTCTGTACTGGGGTGAATGTATGACATTGTTCTACATTCTGTCCATCAAATGTTCTGTTTGCATTTGTCACCCCGAGTGGGACAGGTATGCCCAGACGTGGGTCCCGTGGTCTCCATGCCACTGGAGTCAAGCTATCCTGGCTGATGAGGGCTGAAAGCCCGAAACCGGTCCTAGGATGCTTATTTCCAGTCCAGGGAGGACCGGGCCTGGCAGTTCGGGCTGGACTGTTCCCATTGGGCGCTAGGGTCAAGACTGATTTGCATATGGCTGGGTTCAAACTGGAATGGCATGGTGAAGCAAAAAAACGATGGATTTAGGCCCAGATCTCTGTACTGGGGTGAATGTATGACATTGTTCTACATTCTGTTCATCAATTGTTCTTTTTGCATTTGTCACCCCGAGTGGGACAGGTATGCCCAGACTTGGGTCCCGTGCTCTCCATGCCACTGGAGTCAAGCTATCCTGCCTGATGAGGGCTGAAACCCCGAAACCAGTCCTATGATGCTTGTTTCCAGTCCAGGGAGGACCTGGCCTGGCAGTTCGGGCTGGACTGTTCCCATTAGGCGCAGGGTCAAGACTGATTTGGCATATGACTGGCTTCAAACTGGAATGGCATGGTGAAGCAAAAAAATGATGGATTTAGGCCCAGATCTCTGTACTGTGGTGAATGTATGACATTGTTCTGCATTCTGTCCATCAATTGTTCTTTTTGCATTTGTCACCCCGAGTGGGACAGGTATGCCCAGACGTGGGTCCAGTGCTCTCCATGCCACTGGAGTCAAGCTATCCTGGCTGATGAGGGGTGAACCCCGAAACTGGTCCTATGATGCTTGTTTCCAGTCCAGGGAGGACCTGGCCTGGCAGTTCGGGCTGGACTGTTCCGATTGGGCGCAGGTTCAAGACTAATTTGCATATGACTGGGTTCACACTAGAATGACATGGTGAAGCAAAAAAACAATGGATTTAGGCCCAGATCTCTGTACTGGGGTGAATGTATGACATTGTTCTACATTCTGTCCATCAATTGTTCTTTTTGCATTTGTCACCCGAGTGGGACAGGTATGCCCAGACGTGGGTCCTGTGCTCTCCATGCCACTGAAGTCAAGCTATCCTGGCTGATAAAGGGTGAAACTCCGAAACCGGTCCTAGGATGCTTGTTTCCAGTTCAGGGAGGACCTGGCCTGGCAGTTTGGACTGGACTGTTCCCATTGGGCGGAGGGTCAAGACTGATTTGCATATGACTGGGTTCAAACTGGAATGGCATGGGAAGCAAAAAAACGATGGATTTAGTCCCAGATCTCTGTACTGGGGTGAATGTATGACATTGTTCTGCATTCTGTCCATCAATTGATCTTTTTGCATTTGTCACCCTGAGTGGGACAGGTATGCCCAGACGTGGGTCCTGTGCTCTCCATGCCACTGGAGTCAAGCTATCCTGGCTGATGAGGGGTGAAACCCCAAAACTGGCCCTAGGATGCTTGTTTCCAGTCCAGGGAGGACCTGGATTGGCAGTTCGGGCTGGACTGTTCCCATTGGGCGCAGGGTCAAGACTGATTTGCGTATGACTGGGTTCAAACTGGAATGGTATGGGAAGCAAAAAAACAATGGATTTAGGCCCAGATCTCTGTACTGGGGTGATGCATTCTGTCCATCAATTGTTCTTTTTGTATTTGTCACCGCGAGTGGGACGTGTATGCCCAGACGTGGGTCCCGTGCTCTCCATGCCACAGGAGTCAAGCTATCCTGGCTGATGAGGGGTGAAACCCTGAAACCGGTCCTAGGATGCTTGTTTCCAGTCCAGGGAGGACCGGGCCCGGCAGTTCGGGCTGGACTGTTCCCATTGGGCGCAGGGTCAAGACTGATTTGCATATGATTGGGTTCAAACTGGAATGGCATGGTGAAGCAAAAAAACGATGGATTTAGGCCCAGATCTCTGTACTGGGGTGAATGTATGACATTGTTCTATATTCTGTCCATCATTTGTTCTTTTTGCATTTGTCACCCCGAGTGGAACAGGTATGCCCAGACTTGGGTCCCGTACTCTCCATGCCACTGGAGTCAAGCTATCCTGCCTGATGAGGGGTGAAACCCCGAAACCGGTCCTAGGATGCTTATTTCCAGTCCAGGGAGGACCGGGCCCAGCAGTTCGGGCTGGACTGTTCCCATTGGGCCTAGGGTCAAGACTGATTTGCATATGATTGGGTTCAAACTGGAATGGCATGGGAAGCAAAAAAACGATGGATTTAGGCCCAGATCTGTGTACTGGGGTGAATGTATGACATTGTTCTACATTCTGTCCATCAATTGTTCTTTTTGCATTTGTCACCCCGAGTGGGACAGGTATGCCCAGACGTAGGTCCAGTGCTCTCCATGCCACTGGAGTCAAGCTATCCTGGCTGATGAGGGGTGAACCCCGAAACTGGTCCTATGATGCTTGTTTCCAGTCCAGGGAGGACCTGGCCTGGCAGTTCGGGCTGGACTGTTCCGATTGGGCGCAGGGTCAAGACTGATTTGCATATGACTGGGTTCACACTGGAATGACATGGTGAAGCAAAAAAACAATGGATTTAGGCCAAGATCTCTGTACTGGGGTGAATGTATGACATTGTTCTACATTCTGTCCATCAATTGTTGTTTTTGCATTTGTCACCCGAGTGGGACAGGTATGCCCAGACGTGGGTCCCGTGCTCTCCATGCCACTGAAGTCAAGCTATCCTGGCTGATAGAGGGTGAAACTCCGAAACCGGTCCTAGGATGCTTGTTTCCAGTTCAGGGAGGACCTGGCCTGGCAGTTTGGACTGGACTGTTCCCATTGGGCGGAGGGTCAAGACTGATTTGCATATGACTGGGTTCAAACTGGAATGGCATGGGAAGCAAAAAAACGATGGATTTAGTCCCAGATCTCTGTACTGGGGTGAATGTATGACATTGTTCTGCATTCTGTCCATCAATTGTTCTTTTTGCATTTGTCACCCTGAGTGGGACAGGTATGCCCAGACGTGGGTCCCGTGCTCTCCATGCCACTGGAGTCAAGCTATCCTGGCTGATGAGGGGTGAAACCCCGAAACTGGTCCTAGGATGCTTGTTTCCAGTCCAGGGAGGACCTGGCTTGGCAGTTCGGGCTGGACTGTTCCCATTGGGCGCAGGGTCAAGACTGATTTGCATATGACTGGGTTCAAACTGGAATGGCATGGTGAAGCAAAAAACGATGGATTTAGGCCCAGATCTCTGTACTGGGGTGATGCATTCTGTCCATCAATTGTTCTTTTTGCATTTGTCACCCCGAGTGGGACGGGTATGCCCAGACGTGGGTCCCATGCTCTCCATGCCACAGGAGTCAAGCTATCCTGGCTGATGAGGGCTGAAACCCTGAAACCGGTCCTAGGATGCTTGTTTCCAGTCCAGGGAGGACCTGGCCCGGCAGTTCGGGCTGGACTGTTCCCATTGGGCGCTAGGGTCAAGACTGATTTGCATATGATTGGGTTCAAACTGGAATGGCATGGTGAAGTAAAAAAACGATGGATTTAGGCCCAGATCTCTGTACTGGGGTGAATGTATGACATTGTTCTATATTCTGTCCATCAATTGTTGTTTTTGCATTTGTCACCCCGAGTGGAACAGGTATGCCCAGACTTGGGTCCCGTGCTCTCCATGCCACTGGAGTCAAGCTATCCTGCCTGATGAGGGGTGAAACTCAGAAACCGATCCTATGATGCTTGTTTCCAGTCCAGGGAGGACCTGGCCTGGCAGTTCGGGCTGGACTGTTCCCATTAGGCGCAGGGTCAAGACTGATTTGCATATGACTGGCTTCAAACTGGAATGGCATGGTGAAGCAAAGAAATGATGGATTTAGGCCAAAATCTCTGTACTGGGGTGAATTTATGACATTGTTCTGCATTCTGTCCATCAATTGTTGTTTTTGCATTTGTCACCCCGAGTGGGATGGGTATGCCCAGACGTGGGTCCAGTGCTCTCCATGCCACTGGAGTCAAGTTATCCTGGCTGATGAGGGGTGAAACCCCAAAACTGGTCCTAGGATGCTTGTTTCCTGTCCAGGGAGGACCTGGATTGGCAGTTCGGGCTGAACTGTTCCCATTGGGAGCAGGGTCAAGACTGATTTGCATTTGACTGGGTTAAAACTGGAATGGCATGGGAAGCAAAGAAAACGATGGATTTAGGCCCCGATCTCTGTACTGGGGTGAATGTATGACATTGTTCTGCATTCTGTCCATCAATTATTCTTTTTGCATTTGTCACCCCGAGTGGGATGTGTATGCCCAGAAGTGGGTCCCGTGCTCTCCATGCCACTGGAGTCAAGCTATCCTGGCTGATGAGGGGTGAAACCACGAAACTGGTCATATGATGCTTGTTTCCAGTCCAGGGAGGACCTGGCCTGGCAGTTCCGGCTGGACTGTTCCCATTAGGCGCAGGGTCAAGACTGATTTGCATATGACTGGCTTCAAACTGGAATGGCATGGTGAAGCAAAAAACGATGGATTTAGGCCCAGATCTCATGTACTGGGGTGAATGTATGACATTGTTCTACATTCTGTCCATCAATTGTTGTTTTTGCATTTGTCACCCCGAGTAGGACAGGTATGCCCAGACGTGGGTCCTGTGTTCTCCATGCCACTGGAGTCAAGCTATCCTGGCTGATGAGGGGTGAAACCCCGAAACCGGTCCTAGGATGCTTGTTTCCAGTCCAGGGAGGACCTGGCCTGGCAGTTTGGGCTGGACTGTTCCCATTGGGCGCAGGGTCAAGACTGATTTACATATGACTGGGTTCACACTGGAATGGCATGGGAAGCAAAAAAAACGATGGATTTAGGCCCAGATCTCCGAACTGGGGTGAATGTATGACATTGTTCTGCATTCTGTCCATCAATTGTTCTTTTTGCATTTGTCACCCAGAGTGGGACAGGTATGCCCAGACGTGGGTCCCGTGCTTTCCATGCCACTGGAGTAAAGCTATCCTGGCTGATGAGGGGTGAAACCCCAAAACTGGTCCTCGGATGCTTGTTTCCTGTCCAGGGGGGACCTGGATTGGCAGTTCGGGCTGGACTGTTCCCATTGGGCGCAGGGTCAAGACTGATTTGCATATGACTGGGTTAAAACTGGAATGGCATGGGAAGCAAAAAAACGATGGATTTAGGCCCAGATCTCTGTACTTGTGTGAATGTATGACATTGTTCTGCATTCTGTCCATCAATTGTTCTTTTTGCATTTGTCACTCTAAGTGGGACAGGTATGCCCAGACTTGGGTCCCGTGCTCTCCATGCCACTGGAGTCAAGCTAGCCTGCCTGTTGAGCGGTGAAACCCCAAAACCAGTCCTATGATGCTTGTTTCCAGTCCAGGGAGGACCTGGCCTGGCAGTTCGGGCTGGACTGTTCCCATTAGGCGCAGGGTCAAGCTGATTTTCCTATGACTGGCTTAGAACTGGAATGGCATGGGAAGCAAAAAAATTATGGATTTAGGCCCAGATCTCTGTACTGGGGTGAATGTATGACATTGTTCTGCATTCTGTCCATCAATTGTTCTTTTTGCATTTGTCACTCCAAGTGGGACGGGTATGCCCAGATGTGGGTCCCATGCTCTCCATGCCACTGGAGTCAAGCTATCCTGGCTGATGAGGGTGAAACCCCGAAACTGGTCCTAGGATGCTTGTTTCCAGTCCAGGGAGGACCTGGCTTGGCAGTTTGGGCTGGACTGTTCCCATTGGGCGCAGGGTCAAGACTGATTTGCATATGGCTGGGTTCAAACTGGAATGGCATGGAAAGCAAATAAAACGATGGATTTAGGCCCAGATCTCTGAACTGGGGTGAATGTATGACATTGTTCTGCATTCTGTCCATCAATTGTTGTTTTTGCATTTGTCACCCCGAGTGGGACAGGTATGCCCAGACGTGGGTCCCGTGCTCTCCATGCCACTGGAGTCAAGCTATCCTGCCTGATGAGGGGTGAAACCCCGAAACCGGTCCTAGGATGCTTGTTTCCAGTCCAGGGAGGACCTGGCTTGGCAGTTCGGGCTGGACTGTTCCCATTGGGTGTAGGGTCAAGACTGATCTGCATATGACTGGGATCAAACTGGAATGGCATGGTGAAGCAAAAAAACGATGGATTTAGGCCCAGATCTCTGTATTGGGGTGAATGTATGACATTGTTCTGCATTCTGTCCATCAATTGTTGTTTTTGCATTTGTCACTCTAAGTGGGACAGGTATGCCCAGACGTGGGTCCCGTGCTCTCCATGCCACTGGAGTCAAGCTATCCTGGCTGATGAGGCGTGAAACCCCGAAACCGGTCCTAGGATGCTTGTTTCCAGTCCAGGGAGGACCTGGCCTGGCAGTTCGGGCTGGACTGTTCCCATTAGGCGCAGGGTCAAGACTGATTTGCCTATGGCTGGGTTCAGAACTGGAATGGCATGGGTGAGCAAAAAAACGATGGATTTAGGCCCAGATCTCTGTACTGGGGTGAATGTATGACATTGTTCTGCATTCTGTCCATCAAATGTTGTTGTTTGCATTTGTCACCCCGAGTGGGACAGGTATGCCCAGACGTGGGTCCCGTGCTCTCCATGCCACTGGAGTCAAGCTATCCTGGCTGATGAGGGGTGAAACCCCGAAACCGGTCCTAGGATGCTTGTTTCCAGTCCAGGGAGGACCTGGCCTGGCAGTTCGGGCTGGACTGTTCCCATTGGGCGCTAGGGTCAAGACTGATTTGCATATGACTGGGTTCAAACTGGAATGGCATGGTGAGCAAAAAAACGATGGATTTAGGCCCAGATCTCTGTACTGGGGTGAATGTATGACATTGTTCTGCATTCTGTCCATCAATTGTTGTTTTTGCATTTGTCACCCCGAGTGGGACGGGTATGCCCAGACGTGGGTCCCGTGCTCTCCATGCCACTGGAGTCAAGCTATCCTGGCTGATGAGGGGTGAAACCCCGAAACCAGTCCTAGGATGCTTGTTTCCAGTCCAGGGAGGACCTGGCCTGGCAGTTCGGGCTGGACTGTTCCCATTAGGCGCAGGGTCAAGACTGATTTGCATATGGCTGGGTTCAAACTGGAATGGCATGGTGAAGCAAAAAAATGATGGATTTAGGCCCAGATCTCTGTACTGGGGTGAATGTATGACATTGTTCTACATTCTGTCCATCAATTGTTCTTTTGCATTTGTCACCCCGAGTGGGACGGGTATGCCCAGACGTGGGTCCCGTGCTCTCCATGCCACTGGAGTCAAGCTATCCTGGCTGATGAGGGCTGAAACCCCGAAACCGGTCCTAGGATGCTTGTTTCCAGTCCAGGGAGGACCTGGCCTGGCAGTTCGGGCTGGACTGTTCCCATTGGGCGCAGGGTCAAGACTGATTTGCATATGGCTGGGTTCAAACTGGAATGGCATGGTGAAGCAAAAAAACGATGGATTTAGGCCCAGATCTCTGTACTGGGGTGAATGTATGACATTGTTCTGCATTCTGTCCATCAATTGATCTTTTTGCATTTGTCACCCTGAGTGGGACAGGTATGCCCAGACGTGGGTCCCGTGCTCTCCATGCCACTGGAGTCAAGCTATCCTGGCTGATGAGGGGTGAAACCCCGAAACTGGCCCTAGGATGCTTGTTTCCAGTCCAGGGAGGACCTGGCTTGGCAGTTCGGGCTGGACTGTTCCCATTGGGCGCAGGGTCAAGACTGATTTGCATATGGCTGGGTTCAAACTGGAATGGCATGGTGAAGCAAAAAAACGATGGATTTAGGCCCAGATCTCTGTACTGGGGTGAATGTATGACATTGTTCTGCATTCTGTCCATCAATTGTTGTTTTTGTATTTGTCACCGCGAGTGGGACGGGTATGCCCAGACGTGGGTCCCGTGCTCTCCATGCCACTGGAGTCAAGCTATCCTGGCTGATGAGGGGTGAAACCCTGAAACCGGTCCTAGGATGCTTGTTTCCAGTCCAGGGAGGACCTGGCCTGGCAGTTCGGGCTGGACTGTTCCCATTGGGCGCTAGGGTCAAGACTGATTTGCATATGGCTGGGTTCAAACTGGAATGGCATGGTGAAGCAAAAAACGATGGATTTAGGCCCAGATCTCTGTACTGGGGTGAATGTATGACATTGTTCTGCATTCTGTCCATCATTTGTTGTTTTTGCATTTGTCACCCCGAGTGGGACAGGTATGCCCAGACGTGGGTCCCGTGCTCTCCATGCCACTGGAGTCAAGCTATCCTGGCTGATGAGGGGTGAAACCCCGAAACCGGTCCTAGGATGCTTGTTTCCAGTCCAGGGAGGACCTGGCCTGGCAGTTCGGGCTGGACTGTTCCCATTGGGCGCTAGGGTCAAGACTGATTTGCATATGGCTGGGTTCAAACTGGAATGGCATGGTGAAGCAAAAAAACGATGGATTTAGGCCCAGATCTCTGTACTGGGGTGAATGTATGACATTGTTCTACATTCTGTCCATCAATTGTTGTTTTTGCATTTGTCACCCCGAGTGGGACGGGTATGCCCAGACGTGGGTCCAGTGCTCTCCATGCCACTGGAGTCAAGCTATCCTGGCTGATGAGGGGTGAAACCCCGAAACTGGTCCTAGGATGCTTGTTTCCAGTCCAGGGAGGACCTGGCCTGGCAGTTCGGGCTGGACTGTTCCCATTGGGCGCAGGGTCAAGACTGATTTGCATATGACTGGGTTCAAACTGGAATGGCATGGTGAAGCAAAAAAACGATGGATTTAGGCCCAGATCTCTGTACTGGGGTGAATGTATGACATTGTTCTACATTCTGTCCATCAATTGTTGTTTTTGCATTTGTCACCCGAGTGGGACAGGTATGCCCAGACGTGGGTCCCGTGCTCTCCATGCCACTGAAGTCAAGCTATCCTGGCTGATAGAGGGTGAAACTCCGAAACCGGTCCTAGGATGCTTGTTTCCAGTTCAGGGAGGACCTGGCCTGGCAGTTTGGACTGGACTGTTCCCATTGGGCGGAGGGTCAAGACTGATTTGCATATGACTGGGTTCAAACTGGAATGGCATGGTGAAGCAAAAAAACGATGGATTTAGGCCCAGATCTCTGTACTGGGGTGAATGTATGACATTGTTCTGCATTCTGTCCATCAATTGTTCTTTTTGCATTTGTCACCCTGAGTGGGACAGGTATGCCCAGACGTGGGTCCCGTGCTCTCCATGCCACTGGAGTCAAGCTATCCTGGCTGATGAGGGGTGAAACCCCGAAACTGGTCCTAGGATGCTTGTTTCCAGTCCAGGGAGGACCTGGCTTGGCAGTTCGGGCTGGACTGTTCCCATTGGGCGCAGGGTCAAGACTGATTTGCATATGACTGGGTTCAAACTGGAATGGCATGGTGAAGCAAAAAAACGATGGATTTAGGCCCAGATCTCTGTACTGGGGTGAATGTATGACATTGTTCTGCATTCTGTCCATCAATTGTTGTTTTTGCATTTGTCACCGCGAGTGGGACGGGTATGCCCAGACGTGGGTCCCGTGCTCTCCATGCCACTGGAGTCAAGCTATCCTGGCTTATGGGGGCTGAAAGCCTGAAACCGGTCCTAGGATGCTTGTTTCCAGTCCAGGGAGGACCTGGCCTGGCAGTTCGGGCTGGACTGTTCCCATTGGGCGCAGGGTCAAGACTGATTTGCATATGGCTGGGTTCAAACTTGAATGGCATGGTGAGCAAAAAAACGATGGATTTAGGCCCAGATCTCTGTACTGGGGTGAATGTATGACATTGTTCTGCATTCTGTCCATCAATTGTTGTTTTTGCATTTGTCACCCCGAGTGGGACAGGTATGCCCAGACGTGGGTCCCGTGCTCTCCATTCCACTGGAGTCAAGCTATCCTGGCTGAAGAGGGGTGAAACCCAGAAACCGATCCTAGGATGCTTGTTTCCAGTCCAGGGAGGACCTGGCCTGGCAGTTCGGGCTGGACTGTTCCCATTAGGCGCAGGGTCAAGACTGATTTGCATATGGCTGGGTTCAAACTGGAATGGCATGGTGAAGCAAAGAAACGATGGATTTAGGCCCAGATCTCTGTACTGGGGTGAATGTATGACATTGTTCTGCATTCTGTCCATCAATTGTTGTTTTTGCATTTGTCACCCCGAGTGGGACGGGTATGCCCAGACGTGGGTCCCGTGCTCTCCATGCCACTGGAGTCAAGCTATCCTGGCTGATGAGGGCTGAAACCCCGAAACCGGTCCTAGGATGCTTGTTTCCAGTCCAGGGAGGACCTGGCTTGGCAGTTCGGGCTGGACTGTTCCCATTGGGCGCAGGGTCAAGACTGATTTGCATATGGCTGGGTTCAAACTGGAATGGCATGGTGAGCAAAAAAACGATGGATTTAGGCCCAGATCTCTGTACTGGGGTGAATGTATGACATTGTTCTGCATTCTGTCCATCAATTATTGTTTTTGCATTTGTCACCCCGAGTGGGACGGGTATGCCCAGACGTGGGTCCCGTGCTCTCCATGCCACTGGAGTCAAGCTATCCTGGCTGATGAGGGGTGAAACCCCGAAACCGGTCCTAGGATGCTTGTTTCCAGTCCAGGGAGGACCTGGCCTGGCAGTTCGGGCTGGACTGTTCCCATTAGGCGCAGGGTCAAGACTGATTTGCATATGGCTGGGTTCAAACTGGAATGGCATGGTGAAGCAAAAAACGATGGATTTAGGCCCAGATCTCATGTACTGGGGTGAATGTATGACATTGTTCTGCATTCTGTCCATCAATTGTTGTTTTTGCATTTGTCACCCCGAGTGGGACAGGTATGCCCAGACGTGGGTCCTGTGCTCTCCATGCCACTGGAGTCAAGCTATCCTGGATGATGAGGGGTGAAACCCCGAAACCGGTCCTAGGATGCTTGTTTCCAGTCCAGGGAGGACCTGGCCTGGCAGTTCGGGCTGGACTGTTCCCATTGGGCGCAGGGTCAAGACTGATTTGCATATGGCTGGGTTCACACTGGAATGGCATGGTGAGCAAAAAAACGATGGATTTAGGCCCAGATCTCTGTACTGGGGTGAATGTATGACATTGTTCTGCATTCTGTCCATCACTTGTTGTTTTTGCATTTGTCACCCAGAGTGGGACGGGTATGCCCAGACGTGGGTCCCGTGCTCTCCATGCCACTGGAGTCAAGCTATCTTGGCTGATGAGGGGTGAAACCCCGAAACCGGTCCTAGGATGCTTGTTTCCAGTCCAGGGAGGACCTGGCTTGGCAGTTCGGGCTGGACTGTTCCCATTGGGCACAGGGTCAAGACTGATTTGCATATGGCTGGGTTCAAACTGGAATGGCATGGTGAGCAAAAAAACGATGGATTTAGGCCCAGATCTCTGTACTGGGGTGAATGTATGACATTGTTCTGCATTCTGTCCATCAATTGTTGTTTTTGCATTTGTCACCCTGAGTGGGACGGGTATGCCCAGACGTGGGTCCCGTGCTCTCCATGCCACTGGAGTCAAGCTATCCTGGCTGATGAGCGGTGAAACCCCGAAACCAGTCGTAGGATGCTTGTTTCCAGTCCAGGGAGAACCTGGCATGGCAGTTCGGGCTGGACTGTTCCATTGGGCGCAGGGTCAAGACTGATTTGCATATGGCTGGGTTCAGAACTGGAATGGCATGGTGAGCAAAAAAACGATGGATTTAGGCCCAGATCTCTGTACTGGGGTGAATGTATGACATTGTTCTACATTCTGTCCATCAATTGTTGTGTTTGCATTTGTCACCCCGAGTGGGACAGGTATGCCCAGACGTGGGTCCCGTGCTCTCCATGCCACTGGAGTCAAGCTATCCTGGCTGATGAGGGGTGAAACCCCGAAACCGGTCCTAGGATGCTTGTTTCCAGTCCAGGGAGGACCTGGCTTAGGCAGTTCGGGCTGGACTGTTCCCATTGGGCGCAGGGTCAAGACTGATTTGCATATGGCTGGGTTCAAACTGGAATGGCATGGTGAGCAAAAAAACGATGGATTTAGGCCCAGATCTCTGTACTGGGGTGAATGTATGACATTGTTCTGCATTCTGTCCATCAATTGTTGTTTTTGCATTTGTCACCCCGAGTGGGACGGGTATGCCCAGACGTGGGTCCCGTGCTCTCCATGCCACTGGAGTCAAGCTATCCTGGCTGATGAGGGGTGAAAGCCCGAAACCGGTCCTAGGATGCTTGTTTCCAGTCCAGGGAGGACCTGGCTTGGCAGTTCGGGCTGGACTGTTCCCAATGGGCGCAGGGTCAAGACTGATTTGCATATGGCTGGGATCCAAACTGGAATGGCATGGTGAGCAAAAAAACGATGGATTTAGGCCCAGATCTCTGTACTGGGGTGAATGTATGACATTGTTCTGCATTCTGTCCATCAATTGTTGTTTTTGCATTTGTCACCCCGAGTGGGACAGGTATGCCCAGACGTGGGTCCCGTGCTCTCCATGCCACTGGAGTCAAGCTATCCTGGCTGATGAGGGGTGAAACCCCGAAACCGGTCCTAGGATGCTTGTTTCCAGTCCAGGGAGGACCTGGCCTGGCAGTTCGGGCTGGACTGTTCCCATTGGGCGCAGGGTCAAGACTGATTTGCATATGGCTGGGTTCAAACTGGAATGGCATGGTGAGCAAAAAAACGATGGATTTAGGCCCAGATCTCTGTACTGGGGTGAATGTATGACATTGTTCTGCATTCTGTCCATCAATTGTTGTTTTTGCATTTGTCACCCCGAGTGGGACGGGTATGCCCAGACGTGGGTCCCGTGCTCTCCATGCCACTGGAGTCAAGCTATCCTGGCTGATGAGGGGTGAAACCACGAAACTGGTCCTAGGATGCTTGTTTCCAGTCCAGGGAGGACCTGGCCTGGCAGTTCGGGCTGGACTGTTCCCATTAGGCGCAGGGTCAAGACTGATTTGCATATGGCTGGGTTCAAACTGGAATGGCATGGTGAGCAAAAAAACGATGGATTTAGGCCCAGATCTCTGTACTGGGGTGAATGTATGACATTGTTCTACATTCTGTCCATCAATTGTTGTTTTTGCATTTGTCACCCCGAGTGGGACGGGTATGCCCAGACGTGGGTCCTGTGCTCTCCATGCCACTGGAGTCAAGCTATCCTGGCTTATGAGGGGTGAAACCCCGAAACCCGTCCTAGGATGCTTGTTTCCAGTCCAGGGAGGACCTGGCTTGGCAGTTCGGGCTGGACTGTTCCCATTGGGCGCTAGGGTCAAGACTGATTTGCATATGGCTGGGTTCAAACTGGAATGGCATGGTGAAGCAAAAAAACGATGGATTTAGGCCCAGATCTCTGTACTGGGGTGAATGTATGACATTGTTCTGCATTCTGTCCATCAATTGTTGTTTTTGCATTTGTCACCCCGAGTGGGACGGGTATGCCCAGACGTGGGTCCCGTGCTCTCCATTGCCACTGGAGTCAAGCTATCCTGGCTGATGAGAGGTGAAAGCCCGAAACCGGTCCTAGGATGCTTGTTTCCAGTCCAGGGAGGACCTGGCCTGGCAGTTCGGGCTGGACTGTTCCCATTAGGCGCAGGGTCAAGACTGATTTGCATATGGCTGGGTTCAAACTGGAATGGCATGGTGAGCAAAAAAATGATGGATTTAGGCCCAGATCTCTGTACTGGGGTGAATGTATGACATTGTTCTGCATTCTGTCCATCAATTGTTGTTTTTGCATTTGTCACCCCGAGTGGGACGGGTATGCCCAGACGTGGGTCCCGTGCTCTCCATGCCACTGGAGTCAAGCTATCCTGGCTGATGAGGGCTGAAACCCCGAAACCGGTCCTAGGATGCTTGTTTCCAGTCCAGGGAGGACCTGGCCTGGCAGTTCGGGCTGGACTGTTCCCATTAGGCGCAGGGTCAAGACTGATTTGCATATGGCTGGGTTCAAACTGGAATGGCATGGTGAGCAAACAAACGATGGATTTAGGCCCAGATCTCTGTACTGGGGTGAATGTATGACATTGTTCTGCATTCTGTCCATCAATTGTTGTTTTTGCATTTGTCACCCCGAGTGGGACGGGTATGCCCAGACGTGGGTCCAGTGCTCTCCATGCCACTGGAGTCAAGCTATCCTGGCTGATGAGGGCTGAAACCCCGAAACCGGTCCTAGGATGCTTGTTTCCAGTCCAGGGAGGACCTGGCCTGGCAGTTCGGGCTGGACTGTTCCCATTGGGCGCAGGGTCAAGACTGATTTGCATATGGCTGGGTTCAAACTGGAATGGCATGGTGAGCAAAAAACCGATGGATTTAGGCCCAGATCTCTGTACTGGGGTGAATGTATGACATTGTTCTGCATTCTGTCCATCAATTGTTGTTTTTGCATTTGTCACCCCGAGTGGGACGGGTATGCCCAGACGTGGGTCCCGTGCTCTCCATGCCACTGGAGTCAAGCTATCCTGGCTGATAGAGGGCTGAAACCCCGAAACCGGTCCTAGGATGCTTGTTTCCAGTCCAGGGAGGACCTGGCCTGGCAGTTCGGGCTGGACTGTTCCCATTGGGCGCAGGGTCAAGACTGATTTGCATATGGCTGGGTTCAAACTGGAATGGCATGGTGAGCAAAAAAACGATGGATTTAGGCCCAGATCTCTGTACTGGGGTGAATGTATGACATTGTTCTGCATTCTGTCCATCAATTGTTGTTTTTGCATTTGTCACCCCGAGTGGGACGGGTATGCCCAGACGTGGGTCCCGTGCTCTCCATGCCACTGGAGTCAAGCTATCCTGGCTGATGAGGGCTGAAAGCCACGAAACCGGTCCTAGGATGCTTGTTTCCAGTCCAGGGAGGACCTGGCTTGGCAGTTCGGGCTGGACTGTTCCCATTGGGCGCAGGGTCAAGACTGATTTGCATATGGCTGGGTTCAAACTGGAATGGCATGGTGAGCAAAAAAACGATGGATTTAGGCCCAGATCTCTGTACTGGGGTGAATGTATGACATTGTTCTGCATTCTGTCCATCAATTGTTGTTTTTGCATTTGTCACCCCGAGTGGGACGGGTATGCCCAGACGTGGGTCCCGTGCTCTCCATGCCACTGGAGTCAAGCTATCCTGGCTGATGAGGGGTGAAAGCCCGAAACCGGTCCTAGGATGCTTGTTTCCAGTTCAGGGAGGACCTGGCCTGGCAGTTCGGGCTGGACTGTTCCCATTGGGCGCAGGGTCAAGACTGATTTGCATATGGCTGGGTTCAAACTGGAATGGCATGGTGAGCAAAAAAACGATGGATTTAGGCCCAGATCTGTGGACTGTGGTGAATGTATGACATTGTTCTGCATTGTGTCCATCAATTGTTGTTTTTGCATTTGCCACCCCGAGTGGGACGGGTATGGCCAGACGTGGGTCCCGTGCTCTCCATGTCAATGGAGTCAAGCTATCCTGGCTGATGAGGGGTGAAACCCCGAAACCGGTCCTAGGATGCTTGTTTCCAGTCCAGGGAGGACCTGGCCTGGCAGTTTGGGCTGGACTGTTCCCATTGGGCGCAGGGTCAAGACTGATTTGCATATGGCTGGGTTCAAACTGGAATGGCATGGTGAGCAAAAAAACGATGGATTTAGGCCCAGATCTCTGTACTGGGGTGAATGTATGACATTGTTCTGCATTCTGTCCATCAATTGTTGTTTTTGCATTTGTCACCCCGAGTGGGACAGGTATGCCCAGACGTGGGTCCCGTGCGCTCCATGCCACTGGAGTCAAGCTATCCTGGCTGATGAGGGGTGAAACCCCGAAACCGGTCCTAGGATGCTTGTTTCCAGTCCAGGGAGGACCTGGCTTGGCAGTTCGGGCTGGACTGTTCCCATTGGGCGCAGGGTCAAGACTGATTTGCATATGGCTGGGATCCAAACTGGAATGGCATGGTGAGCAAAAAACGATGGATTTAGGCCCAGATCTCTGTACTGGGGTGAATGTATGACATTGTTCTGCATTCTGTCCATCAATTGTTGTTTTTGCATTTGTCACCCTGAGTGGGACGGGTATGCCCAGACGTGGGTCCCGTGCTCTCCATGCCACTGGAGTCAAGCTATCCTGGCTGATGAGGGCGTGAAAGCCCGAAACCGGTCCTAGGATGCTTGTTTCCAGTCCAGGGAGGACCTGGCCTGGCAGTTCGGGCTGGACTGTTCCCATTAGGCGCAGGGTCAAGACTGATTTGCATATGGCTGGGTTCAGAACTGGAATGGCATGGTGAGCAAAAAAACGATGGATTTAGGCCCAGATCTCTGTACTGGGGTGAATGTATGACATTGTTCTACATTCTGTCCATCAAATGTTGTTGTTTGCATTTGTCACCCCGAGTGGGACGGGTATGCCCAGACGTGGGTCCCGTGCTCTCCATGCCACTGGAGTCAAGCTATCCTGGCTGATGAGGGGTGAAAGCCCGAAACCGGTCCTAGGATGCTTGTTTCCAGTCCAGGGAGGACCTGGCCTGGCAGTTCGGGCTGGACTGTTCCCATTGGGCGCTAGGGTCAAGACTGATTTGCATATGGCTGGGTTCAAACTGGAATGGCATGGTGAGCAAAAAACGATGGATTTAGGCCCAGATCTCTGTACTGGGGTGAATGTATGACATTGTTCTGCATTCTGTCCATCAATTGTTGTTTTTGCATTTGTCACCCCGAGTGGGACAGGTATGCCCAGACGTGGGTCCCGTGCTCTCCATGCCACTGGAGTCAAGCTATCCTGGCTGATGAGGGCTGAAACCCCGAAACCGGTCCTAGGATGCTTGTTTCCAGTCCAGGGAGGACCTGGCCTGGCAGTTCGGGCTGGACTGTTCCCATTGAGGCGCAGGGTCAAGACTGATTTGCATATGGCTGGGTTCAAACTGGAATGGCATGGTGAGCAAAAAACGATGGATTTAGGCCCAGATCTCTGTACTGGGGTGAATGTATGACATTGTTCTGCATTCTGTCCATCAATTGTTGTTTTTGCATTTGTCACCCCGAGTGGGACGGGTATGCCCAGACGTGGGTCCCGTGCTCTCCATGCCACTGGAGTCAAGCTATCCTGGCTGATGAGGGGTGAAACCCGAAACCGGTCCTAGGATGCTTGTTTCCAGTCCAGGGAGGACCTGGCCTGGCAGTTCGGGCTGGACTGTTCCCATTGGGCGCAGGGTCAAGACTGATTTGCATATGGCTGGGTTCAAACTGGAATGGCATGGTGAGCAAAAAAACGATGGATTTAGGCCCAGATCTCTGTACTGGGGTGAATGTATGACATTGTTCTGCATTCTGTCCATCAATTGTTGTTTTTGCATTTGTCACCCCGAGTGGGACAGGTATGCCCAGACGTGGGTCCCGTGCTCTCCATGCCACTGGAGTCAAGCTATCCTGGCTGATGAGGGGTGAAACCCCGAAACCGGTCCTAGGATGCTTGTTTCCAGTCCAGGGAGGACCTGGCCTGGCAGTTCGGGCTGGACTGTTCCCATTGGGCGCAGGGTCAAGACTGATTTGCATATGGCTGGGTCCAAACTGGAATGGCATGGTGAGCAAAAAAACGATGGATTTAGGCCCAGATCCCTGTACTGGGGTGAATGTATGACATTGTTCTGCATTCTGTCCATCAATTGTTGTTTTTGCATTTGTCACCCTGAGTGGGACAGGTATGCCCAGACGTGGGTCCCGTGCTCTCCATGCCACTGGAGTCAAGCTATCCTGGCTGATGAGGGCTGAAACCCCGAAACCGGTCCTAGGATGCTTGTTTCCAGTCCAGGGAGGACCTGGCTTGGCAGTTCGGGCTGGACTGTTCCCATTGGGCGCAGGGTCAAGACTGATTTGCATATGGCTGGGTTCAAACTGGAATGGCATGGTGAGCAAAAAAACGATGGATTTAGGCCCAGATCTCTGTACTGGGGTGAATGTATGACATTGTTCTGCATTCTGTCCATCAATTGTTGTTTTTGCATTTGTCACCCCGAGTGGGACGGGTATGCCCAGACGTGGGTCCCGTGCTCTCCATGCCACTGGAGTCAAGCTATCCTGGCTGATGAGGGGTGAAACCCTGAAACCGGTCCTAGGATGCTTGTTTCCAGTCCAGGGAGGACCTGGCCTGGCAGTTCGGGCTGGACTGTTCCCATTGGGCGCAGGGTCAAGACTGATTTGCATATGGCTGGGTTCAAACTGGAATGGCATGGTGAGCAAAAAAACGATGGATTTAGGCCCAGATCTCTGTACTGGGGTGAATGTATGACATTGTTCTGCATTCTGTCCATCAATTGTTGTTTTTGCATTTGTCACCCCGAGTGGGACGGGTATGCCCAGACGTGGGTCCCGTGCTCTCCATGCCACTGGAGTCAAGCTATCCTGGCTGATGAGGGGTGAAACCCAGAAACCGGTCCTAGGATGCTTGTTTCCAGTCCAGGGAGGACCTGGCCTGGCAGTTCGGGCTGGACTGTTCCCATTGGGCGCAGGGTCAAGACTGATTTGCATATGGCTGGGTTCAAACTGGAATGGCATGGTGAAGCAAAGAAACGATGGATTTAGGCCCAGATCTCTGTACTGGGGTGAATGTATGACATTGTTCTGCATTCTGTCCATCAATTGTTGTTTTTGCATTTGTCACCCCGAGTGGGACGGGTATGCCCAGACGTGGGTCCCGTGCTCTCCATGCCACTGGAGTCAAGCTATCCTGGCTGATGAGGGCTGAAACCCCGAAACCGGTCCTAGGATGCTTGTTTCCAGTCCAGGGAGGACCTGGCTTGGCAGTTCGGGCTGAACTGTTCCCATTGGGCGCAGGGTCAAGACTGATTTGCATATGACTGGGTTCAAACTGGAATGGCATGGTGAAGCAAAGAAAACGATGGATTTAGGCCCAGATCTCTGTACTGGGGTGAATGTATGACATTGTTCTGCATTCTGTCCATCAATTGTTGTTTTTGCATTTGTCACCCCGAGTGGGACGGGTATGCCCAGAAGTGGGTCCCGTGCTCTCCATGCCACTGGAGTCAAGCTATCCTGGCTGATGAGGGGTGAAACCACGAAACCGGTCCTAGGATGCTTGTTTCCAGTCCAGGGAGGACCTGGCCTGGCAGTTCGGGCTGGACTGTTCCCATTAGGCGCAGGGTCAAGACTGATTTGCATATGACTGGCTTAAAACTGGAATGGCATGGGAAGCAAAAAAACGATGGATTTAGGCCCAGATCCATGTACTGGGGTGAATGTATGACATTGTTCTACATTCTGTCCATCAATTGTTCTTTTTGCATTTGTCACCCCGAGTAGGACAGGTATGCCCAGACTTGGATCCCGTGCTCTCCATGCCACTGGAGTCAAGCTATCCTGGCTGATGAGGGGTGAAACCCCGAAACCGGTCCTAGGATGCTTGTTTCCAGTCCAGGGAGGACCTGGCCTGGCAGTTTGGGCTGGACTGTTCCCATTGGGCGCAGGGTCAAGACTGATTTGCATATGGCTGGGTTCAAACTGGAATGGCATGGTGAAGCAAAAAAACGATGGATTTAGGCCCAGATCTCTGTACTGGGGTGAATGTATGACATTGTTCTGCATTCTGTCCATCAATTGTTCTTTTTGCATTTGTCACCCAGAGTGGGACGGGTATGCCCAGACGAGGGTCCCGTGCTCTCCATGCCACTGGAGTTAAGCTATCCTGGCTGATGAGGGGTGAAACCCCAAAACTGGTCCTGGGATGCTTGTTTCCAGTCCAGGGATGACCTGGCCTGGCAGTTCGGGCTGGACTGCTCCCAATGGGCGCAGGGTCAAGACTGATTTGCATATGGCTGGGTTCAAACTGGAATGGCATGGTGAAGCAAAAAAACGATGGATTTAGGCCCAGATCTCTGTACTTGGGTGAATGTATGACATTGTTCTGCATTCTGTCCATCAATTGTTCTTTTTGCATTTGTCACTCTGAGTGGGACGGGTATGCCCAGACGTGGGTCCCGTGCTCTCCATGCCACTGGAGTCAAGCTATCCTGGCTGATGAGGGGTGAAACCCCGAAACCAGTCCTAGGATGCTTGTTTCCAGTCCAGGGAGGACCTGGCCTGGCAGTTCGGGCTGGACTGTTCCCATTAGGCGCAGGGTCAAGACTGATTTTCCTATGGCTGGGTTCAGAACTGGAATGGCATGGTGAAGCAAAAAAATGATGGATTTAGGCCCAGATCTCTGTACTGGGGTGAATGTATGACATTGTTCTACATTCTGTCCATCAAATGTTCTGTTTGCATTTGTCACCCCGAGTGGGACAGGTATGCCCAGACGTGGGTCCCGTGGTCTCCATGCCACTGGAGTCAAGCTATCCTGGCTGAAGAGGGTTGAAACCCCGAAACTGGTCCTAGGATGCTTGTTTCCAGTCCAGGGAGGACCTGGCTTGGCAGTTCGGGCTGGACTGTTCCCATTGGGCGCTGGATCAAGACTGATTTGCATATGAATGGGTTAAAACTGGAATGGCATGGAAAGCAAAAAAACGATAGATTTAGGCCCAGATCTCTGTACTGGGGAGAATGTATGAGATTGTTCTGCATTCTGTCCATCAATTGTTCATTTTGCATTTGTCACCCCGAGTGGGACGGCTATGCCCAGACGTGGGTCCCGTGCTCTCCATGCCACTTGAGTCAAGCTATACTGGCTGATGAGGGGTGAAACCCCGAAACCGGTCCTAGGAAGCTTGTGTCCAGTCCAGGGAGGACCGGGCCCAGCAGTTCGGGTTGGACTGTTCCCATTGGGCCTAGGGTCAAGACTGATTTACATATGATTGGGTTCAAACTGGAATGGCATGGGAAGCAAAAAAAAGATGGATTTAGGCCCAGATCTCTGTACTGGGGTGAATGTATGACATTGTTCTACATTCTGTTCATCAATTGTTCTTTTTGCATTTGTCACTCTAAGTGGGACAGGTATGCCCAGACTTGGGTCCCGTGCTCTCCATGCCACTGGAGTCAAGCTATCCTGGCTGATGAGGGCGTGAAACCCCGAAACCAGTCCTATGATGCTTGTTTCCAGTCCAGGGAGGACCTGGCCTGGCAGTTCGGGCTGGACTGTTCCCATTAGGCGCAGGGTCAAGACTGATTTTGCATATGACTGGGTTCAGAACTGGAATGGCATAGGAAGCAAAAAAATGATGGATTTAGGCCCAGATCTCTGTACTGGGGTGAATGTATGACATTGTTCTACATTCTGTCCATCAAATGTTCTGTTTGCATTTGTCACTCCGAGTGGGACAGGTATGCCCAGACGTGGGTCCCGTGGTCTTTCATGCCACTGGAGTCAAGCTATCCTGGCTGATGAGGGGTGAAACCCCGAAACCGGTCCTAGGATGCTTATTTCCAGTCCAGGGAGGACCGGGCCTGGCAGTTCGGGCTGGACTGTTCCCATTAGGCACAGGGTCAAGACTGATTTGCATATGATTGGGTTCAAACTGGAATGGTATGGTGAAGCAAAAAAACGATGGATTTAGGCCCAGATCTCTGTACTGGGGTGAATGTATGACATTGTTCTACATTCTGTTCATCAATTGTTCTTTTTGCATTTGTCACCCCGAGTGGGACAGGTATGCCCAGACTTGGGTCCCGTGCTCTCCATGCCACTGGAGTCAAGCTATCCTGCCTGATGAGGGTGAAACCCCGAAACCAGTCCTAGGATGCTTGTTTCCAGTCCAGGGAGGACCTGGCCTGGCAGTTCGGGCTGGACTGTTCCCATTAGGCGCAGGGTCAAGACTGATTTGCCTATGACTGGCTTAAAACTGGAATGGCATGGTGAAGCAAAAAAATGATGAATTTAGGCCCAGATCTCTGTACTGGGGTGAATGTATAACATTGTTCTACATTCTGTCCATCAATTGTTCTTTTTGCATTTGTCACCCCGAGTGGGACAGGTATGCCCAGACGTAGGTCCCGTGCTCTCCATGCCACTGGAGTCAAGCTATCCTGGCTGATGAGGGGTGAAATCCCGAAACTGGTCCTATGATGCTTGTTTCCAGTCCAGGGACGACCTGGCCTGGCAGTTCGGGCTGGACTGTTCCGATTGGGAGCAGGGTCAAGACTGATTTGCATATGACTGGGTTCACACTGGAATGACATGGTGAAGCAAAAAAACAATGGATTTAGGCCCAGATCTCTGTACTGGGGTGAATGTATGACATTGTTCTACATTCTGTCCATCAATTATTCTTTTTGCATTTGTCACCCCGAGTGGGACGGGTATGCCCAGACTTGGGTCCCGTGCTCTCCATGGCACTGGAGTCAAGCTATCCTGGCTGATGAGGGTGAAACCCCGAAACTGGTCCTAGGATGCTTGTTTCCAGTCCAGGGAGGACCTGGATTGGCAGTTCGGGCTGGACTGTTCCCATTGTGCGCAGGGTCAAGACTGATTTGCGTATGACTGGGTTCAAACTGGAATGGTATGGGAAGCAAAAAAACGATGGATTTAGGGCCAGATCTCTGTACTGGGGGGATGCATTCTGTCCATCAATTGTTCTTTTTGCATTTGTCACCCCGAGTGGGACGTGTATGCCCAGACGTGGGTCCCGTGCTCTCCATGCCACAGGAGTCAAGCTATCCTGGCTGATGAGGGGTGAAACCCCTAAACCGGTCCTAGGATGCTTGTTTCCAGTCCAGGGAGGACCGGGCCCAGCAGTTCGGGCTGGACTGTTCCCATTGGGCGCTAGGGTCAAGACTGATTGGCATATGATTGGGTTCAAACTGGAATGGCATGGTGAAGCAAAAAAACGATGGATTTAGGCCCAGATCTCTGTACTGGGGTGAATGTATGACATTGTTCTACATTCTGTTCATCAATTGTTCTTTTTGCATTTGTCACCCCAAGTGGGACAGGTATGCCCAGACTTGGGTTCCGTACTCTTCATGCCACTGGAGTCAAGCTATCCTGCCTGATGAGGGGTGAAACCCCGAAACCAGTCCTATGATGCTTGTTTCCAGTCCAGGGAGGACCTGGCCTGGCAGTTCGGGCTGGACTGTTCCCATTAGGCGCAGGGTCAAGCTGATTTGCCTATGACTGGCTTAAAACTGGAATGGCATGGGAAGCAAAAAAATGATGGATTTAGGCCCAGATCTCTGTACTGGGGTGAATGTATGACATTGTTCTACATTCTGTCCATCAATTGTTCTTTTTGCATTTGTCACCCCGAGTGGGACAGGTATGCCCAGATATAGGTCCAGTGCTCTCCATGCCACTGGAGTCAAGCTATCCTGGCTGATGAGGGGTGAAACCCCGAAACTGGTCCTATGATGCTTGTTTCCATTCCAGGGACGACCTGGCCTGGCAGTTCGGGCTGGACTGTTCCGATTGGGAGCAGGGTCAAGACTGATTTGCATATGACTGGGTTCACACTGGAATGACATGGGAAGCAAAAAAAACAATGGATTTAGGCCAAGATCTCTGTACTGGGTTGAATGTATGACATTGTTCTACATTCTGTCCATCAATTATTCTTTTTGCATTTGTCACCCCGAGTGGGACGGGTATGCCCAGACTTGGGTCCCGTGCTCTCCATGGCACTGGAGTCAAGCTATCCTGGCTGATGAGGGGTGAAACCCCAAAACTGGTCCTAGGATGCTTGTTTCCAGTCCAGGGAGGACCTGGATTGGCAGTTCGGGCTGGACTGTTCCCATTGTGCGCAGGGTCAAGACTGATTTGCGTATGACTGGGTTCAAACTGGAATGGTATGGTGAAGCAAAAAAACGATGGATTTAGGGCCAGATCTCTGTACTGGGGGGATGCATTGTTCTGCATCGTCCATCAATTGTTCTTTTTGCATTTGTCACCCCGAGTGGGACGTGTATGCCCAGACGTGGGTCCCGTGCTCTCCATGCCACAGGAGTCAAGCTATCCTGGCTGATGAGGGGTGAAACCCCTAAACCGGTCCTAGGATGCTTGTTTCCAGTCCAGGGAGGACCGGGCCCAGCAGTTCGGGCTGGACTTTTCCCATTGGGCCTAGGGTCAAGACTGATTGGCATATGATTGGGTTCAAACTGGAATGGCATGGGAAGCAAAAAAACGATGGATTTAGGCCCAGATCTCTGTACTGGGGTGAATGTATGACATTGTTCTACATTCTGTTCATCAATTGTTCTTTTTGCATTTGTCACCCCAAGTGGGACAGGTATGCCCAGACTTGGGTTCCGTACTCTTCATGCCACTGGAGTCAAGCTATCCTGCCTGATGAGGGGTGAAACCCCGAAACCAGTCCTATGATGCTTGTTTCCAGTCCAGGGAGGACCTGGCCTGGCAGTTCGGGCTGGACTGTTCCCATTAGGCGCAGGGTCAAGCTGATTTGCCTATGACTGGCTTAAAACTGGAATGGCATGGGAAGTAAAAAAATGATGGATTTAGGCCCAGATCTCTGTACTGGGGTGAATGTATGACATTGTTCTACATTCTGTCCATCAATTGTTCTTTTTGCATTTGTCACCCCGAGTGGGACAGGTATGCCCAGATATAGGTCCAGTGCTCTCCATGCCACTGGAGTCAAGCTATCCTGGCTGATGAGGGGTGAAACCCCGAAACTGGTCCTATGATGCTTGTTTCCAGTCCAGGGAGGACCTGGTCTGGCGGTTCGGGCTGGACTGTTCCGATTGGGAGCAGGGTCAAGACTGATTTGCATATGACTGGGTTCAAACTGAATTGGTATAGGAAGCAAAAAAACGATGGATTTAGGCCAAGATCTCTGTACTGGGGTGAATGTATGACATTGTTCTATATTCTGTCCATCAATTGTTCTTTTTGCATTTGTCACCCCGAGTGGGACAGGTATGCCCAGACGTAGGTCCCGTGCTCTCCATGGCACTGGAGTCAAGCTATCCTGGCTGATGAGGGGTGAAACCCCAAAACTGGTCCTAGGATGCTTGTTTCCAGTCCAGGGAGGACCTGGATTGGCAGTTCGGGCTGGACTGTTCCCATTGGGCGCAGGGTCAAGACTGATTTGCGTATGACTGGGTTCAAACTGAAATGGTATAGAAGCAAAAAAACGATGGATTTAGGCCCAGATCTCTGTACTGTGGTGAATGTATGACATTGTTCTACATTCTGTCCATCAATTGTTCTTTTTGCATTTGTCACCCCGAGTGGGACAGGTATGCCCAGACGTAGGTCCAGTGCTCTCCATGCCACTGGAGTCAAGCTATCCTGGCTGATGAGGGGTGAACCCCGAAAGTGGTCCTATGATGCTTGTTTCCAGTCCAGGGAGGACCTGGCCTGGCAGTTCGGGCTGGACTGTTCCGATTGGGCGCAGGGTCAAGACTGATTTGCATATGACTGGGTTCACACTAGAATGACATGGGAAGCAAAAAAACAATGGATTTAGGCCAAGATCTCTGTACTGGGGTGAATGTATGACATTGTTCTACATTCTGTCCATCAATTGTTCTTTTTGCATTTGTCACCCGAGTGGGACAGGTATGCCCAGATGTGGGTCCTGTGCTCTCCATGCCACTGAAGTCAAGCTATCCTGGCTGATAAAGGGTGAAACCCCGAAACCGGTCCTAGGATGCTTGTTTCCAGTTCAGGGAGGACCTGGCCTGGCAGTTTGGACTGGACTGTTCCCATTGGGCGGAGGGTCAAGACTGATTTGCATATGACTGGGTTCAAACTGGAATGGCATGGTGAAGCAAAAAACGATGGATTTAGTCCCAGATCTCTGTACTGGGGTGAATGTATGACATTGTTCTGCATTCTGTCCATCAATTGTTCTTTTTGCATTTGTCACCCTGAGTGGGACAGGTATGCCCAGACGTGGGTCCTGTGCTCTCCATGCCACTGGAGTCATGCTATCCTGGCTGATGAGGGTGAAACCCCAAAACTGGTCCTAGGATGCTTGTTTCCAGTCCAGGGAGGACCTGGATTGGCAGTTCGGGCTGGACTGTTCCCATTGGGCGCAGGGTCAAGACTGATTTGCGTATGACTGGGTTCAAACTGGAATGGTATGGGAAGCAAAAAAACGATGGATTTAGGCCCAGATCTCTGTACTGGGGTGATGCATTCTGTCCATCAATTGTTCTTTTTGCATTTGTCACCCCGAGTGGGACGTGTATGCCCAGACGTGGGTCCCGTGCTCTCCATGCCACAGGAGTCAAGCTATCCTGGCTGATGAGGGGTGAAACCCCAAAACTGGTCCTAGGATGCTTGTTTCCAGTCCAGGGAGGACATGGATTGGCAGTATGGGGTGGACTGTTCCCATTGGGCGCTGGGTCAAGACTGATTTGCATATGACTGGGTTAAAACTGGAATGGCATGGAAAGCAAATAAAACGATGGATTTAGGCCCAGATCTCCGAACTGGGGTGAATGTATGACATTGTTCTGCATTCTGTCCATCAATTGTTCTTTTTGCATTTGTCACCCCGAGTGGGACAGGTATGCCCAGACTTGGGTCCCGTACTCTTCATGCCACTGGAGTCAAGCTATCCTGCCTGATGAGGGGTGAAACCCCGAAACCGGTCCTAGGATGCTTGTTTCCAGTCCAGGGAGGACCTGGCTTAGCAGTTCGGGCTGGACTGTTCCCATTGGGTGTAGGGTGAAGACTGATCTACATATGACTGGGATCAAACTGGAATGGCATGGGAAGAAAAAAAATGATGGATTTAGGCCCACATCTCTGTATTGGGGTGAATGTATGACATTGTTCTACATTTTGTTCATCAATTGTTCTTTTTGCATTTGTCACTCTAAGTGGGACAGGTATGCCCAGACTTGGGTCCCGTGCTCTCCATGCCACTGGAGTCAAGCTATCCTGCCTGATGAGACGTGAAACCCCGAAACCAGTCCTATGATGCTTGTTTCCAGTCCAGGGAGGACCTGGCCTGGCAGTTCGGGCTGGACTGTTCCCATTAGGCGCAGGGTCAAGCTGATTTGCCTATGACTGGCTTAAAACTGGAATGGCATGGGAAGCAAAAAAATGATGGATTTAGGCCCAGATCTCTGTACTGTGGTGAATGTATGACATTGTTCTACATTCTGTCCATCAATTGTTCTTTTTGCATTTGTCACCCCGAGTGGGACAGGTATGCCCAGACGTAGGTCCAGTGCTCTCCATGCCACTGGAGTCAAGCTATCCTGGCTGATGAGGGGTGAACCCCGAAACTGGTCCTATGATGCTTGTTTCCAGTCCAGGGAGGACCTGGCCTGGCAGTTCGGGCTGGACTGTTCCGATTGGGCGCAGGGTCAAGACTGATTTGCATATGACTGGGTTCACACTAGAATGACATGGGAAGCAAAAAAACAATGGATTTAGGCCAAGATTTCTGTACTGGGGTGAATGTATGACATTGTTCTACATTCTGTCCATCAATTGTTCTTTTTGCATTTGTCACCCGAGTGGGACAGGTATGCCCAGACGTGGGTCCTGTGCTCTCCATGCCACTGATGTCAAGCTATCCTGGCTGATAAAGGGTGAAACCCCGAAACCGGTCCTAGGATGCTTGTTTCCAGTTTAGGGAGGACCTGGCCTGGCAGTTTGGACTGGACTGTTCCCATTGGGCGGAGGGTCAAGACTGATTTGCATATGACTGGATTCAAACTGGAATGGCATGGGAAGCAAAAAAACGATGGATTTAGTCCCAGATCTCTGTACTGGGGTGAATGTATGACATTGTTCTGCATTCTGTCCATCAATTGTTCTTTTTGCATTTGTCACCCTGAGTGGGACAGGTATGCCCAGACGTGGGTCCTGTGCTCTCCATGCCACTGGAGTCATGCTATCCTGGCTGATGAGGGGTGAAACCCCAAAACTGGTCCTAGGATGCTTGTTTCCAGTCCAGGGAGGACCTGCATTGGCAGTTCGGGCTGGACTGTTCCCATTGGGCGCAGGGTCAAGACTGATTTGCGTATGACTGGGTTCAAACTGGAATGGTATGGGAAGCAAAAAAACGATGGATTTAGGCCCAGATCTCTGTACTGGGGTGATGCATTCTGTCCATCAATTGTTCTTTTTGTATTTGTCACCGCGAGTGGGACGTGTATGCCCAGACGTGGGTCCCATGCTCTCCATGCCACAGGAGTCAAGCTATCCTGGCTGATGAGGGGTGAAACCCTGAAACCGGTCCTAGGATGCTTGTTTCCAGTCCAGGGAGGACCGGGCCCAGCAGTTCGGGCTGGACTGTTCCCATTGGGCCTAGGGTCAAGACTGATTTGCATATGATTGGGTTCAAACTGGAATGGCATGGGAAGCAAAAAAACGATGGATTTAGGCCCAGATCTCTGTACTGGGGTGAATGTATGACATTGTTCTATATTCTGTTCATCATTTGTTCTTTTTGCATTTGTCACCCCGAGTGGAACAGGTATGCCCAGACTTGGGTCCCGTACTCTCCATGCCACTGGAGTCAAGCTATCCTGCCTGATGAGGGGTGAAACTCAGAAACCATCCTATGATGCTTGTTTCCAGTCCAGGGAGGACCTGGCCTGGCAGTTCGGGCTAGACTGTTCCCATTAGGCGCAGGGTCAAGCTGATTTGCATATGACTGGCTTAAAACTGGAATGGCATGGGAAGCAAAGAAATGATGGATTTAGGCCAAAATCTCTGTACTGGGGTGAATTTATGACATTGTTCTGCATTCTGTCCATCAATTGTTCTTTTTGCATTTGTCACCCCGAGTGGGATGGGTATGCCCAGAAGTGGGTCCCATGCTCTCCATGCCACTGGAGTCAAGTTATCCTGGCTGATGAGGGGTGAAACCCCAAAACTGGTCCTAGGATGCTTGTTTCCTGTCCAGGGAGGACCTGGATTGGCAGTTCGGGCTGGACTGTTCCCATTGGGAGCAGGGTCAAGACTGATTTGCATTTGACTGGGTTAAAACTGGAATGGCATGGGAAGCAAAGAAAACGATGGATTTAGGCCCAGATCTCTGTACTGGGGTGAATGTATGACATTGTTCTGCATTCTGTCCATCAATTGTTCTTTTTGTATTTGTCACCCCGAGTGGGACGGGTATGCCCAGATGTGGGTCCCGTGCTCTCCATGCCACTGGAGTCAAGCTATCCTGGCTGAGGGGTGAACCCCCGAAACCGGTCCTAGGATGCTTGTTTCCAGTCCAGGGAGGACCGGGCCAAGCAGTTCGGGCTGGACTGTTCCCATTGGGCCTAGGGTCAAGACTGATTTGCATAAGATTGGGTTCAAACTGGAATGGCATGGGAAGCAAAAAAACGATGGATTAAGGCCCAGATCTCTGTACTGGGGTGAATGTATGACATTGTTCTACATTCTGTTCATCAATTGTTCTTTTTGCATTTGTCACCCCGAGTGGGACAGGTATGCCCAGACTTGGGTCCCGTACTCTTCATGCCACTGGAGTCAAGCTATCCTGCCTGAGGAGGTGTGAAACCCTGAAACCGGTCATATGATGCTTGTTTCCAGTCAAGGGAGGATCTGGCCTGGCAGTTCGGACTGGACTGTTCCGATTGGGCGCAGTGTCAAGACTACTATGCATATGACTGGGTTCACACTGGAATGACATGGGAAGCAAAAAAACGATGGATTTAGGCCCAGATCTCTGTACTGTGGTGAATGTATGACATTGTTCTGCATTCCGTCCATCAATTGTTCTTTTTGCATTTTTCACCCCGAGTGGGATGGGTATGCCCAGAAGTGGGTCCCGTGCTCTCCATGCCACTGGAGTCAAGCTATCCTGGCTGATGAGGGGTGAAATCACGAAACTGGTCCTATGATGCTTGTTTCCAGTCCAGGGAGGACCTGGCCTGGCAGTTCCGGCTGGACTGTTCCCATTAGGCGCAGGGTCAAGCTGATTTGCATATGACTGGCTTAAAACTGGAATGGCATGGGAAGCAAAAAAACGATGGATTTAGGCCCAGATCCATGTACTGGGGTGAATGTATGACATTGTTCTACATTCTGTCCATCAATTGTTCTTTTTGCATTTGTCACCCCGAGTGGGACAGGTATGCCCAGACGTGGATCCTGTGTTCTCCATGCCACTGGAGTCAAGCTATCCTGGCTGATGAGGGGTGATACCCCGAAACCGGTCCTAGGATGCTTATTTCCAGTCCAGGGAGGACCGGGCCCAGCAGTTCGGGCTGGAATGTTCCCATTAGGCCAAGGGTCAAGACTGATTTGCAAATGATTGGGTTCAAACTGGAATGGCATGGGAAGCAAAAAAACGATGGATTTAGGCCTAGACCTCTGTACTGGGGTGAATGTATGACATTGTTCTACATTCTGTTCATCAATTGTTCTTTTTGCATTTGTCACCCCGAGTGGGACAGGTATGCCCAGACTTGGGTCCCGTACTCTTCATGCCACTGGAGTCAAGCTATCCTGCCTGATGAGGGGTGAAACCCCGAAACCAGTCCTATGATGCTTGTTTACAGTCCAGGGAGGACCTGGCCTGGCAGTTCGGGCTGGACTGTTCCCATTAGGCGCAGGGTCAAGATGATTTGCCTATGACTGGCTTAAAACTGGAATGGCATGGGAAGCAACAAAATGATGAATTTAGGCCCAGATCTCTGTACTGGGGTGAATGTATAACATTGTTCTACATTCTGTCCATCAATTGTTCTTTTTGCATTTGTCACCCCGAGTGGGACAGGTATGCCCAGACGTAGGTCCCGTGCTCTCCATGCCACTGGAGTCAAGCTATCCTGGCTGATGAGGGGTGAAACCCCGAAACTGGTCCTATGATGCTTGTTTCCAGTCCAGGGAGGACCTGGCCTGGCAGTACGGGCTGGACTGTTCCGATTGGGAGCAGGGTCAAGACTGATTTGCATATGACTGGGTTCACACTGGAATGACATGGGAAGCAAAAAAACGATGGATTTAGGCCTAGACCTCTGTACTGGGGTTAATGTATGACATTATTCTACATTCTGTCCATCAATTGTTCTTTTTGCATTTGTTACCCCGAGTGGGACGGGTATGCCCAGACTTGGGTCCCGTGCTCTCCATGGCACTGGAGTCAAGCTATCCTGGCTGATGAGTGGTGAAACCCCAAAACTGGTCCTAGGATGCTTGTTTCCAGTCCAGGGAGGACCTGGATTGGCAGTTCGGGCTGGACTGTTCCCATTGTGCGCAGGGTCAAGACTGATTTGAGTATGACTGGGTTCAAACTGGAATGGTATGGGAAGCAAAAAAACAATGGATTTAGGGCCAGATCTCTGTACTGGGGTGATGCATTCTGTCCATCAATTGTTCTTTTTGCATTTCTCACCCCGAGTGGGACGTGTATGCCCAGACGTGGGTCCCGTGCTCTCCATGCCACAGGAGTCAAGCTATCCTGGCTGATGAGGGGTGAACCCCTAAAATGGTCCTAGGATGCTTGTTTCCAGTCCAGGGAGGACCGGGCCCAGCAGTTCGGGCTGGACTGTTCTCATTGGGCCTAGGGTCAAGACTGATTTGCATATGACTGGGTTCACACTGGAATGACATGGGAAGCAAAAAAACGATGGATTTAGGCCAAGATCTCTGTACTGGGGTGAATGTATGACATTGTTCTACATTCTGTCCATCAATTGTTCTTTTTGCATTTGTCACCTCGAGTGGGACGGGTATGCCCAGACTTGGGTCCCGTGCTCTCCATGGCACTGGAGTCAAGCTATCCTGGCTGATGAGGGGTGAAACCCCACAACTGGTCCTAGGATGCTTGTTTCCAGTCCAGGGAGGACCTGGATTGGCAGTTCGGGCTGGACTGTTCCCATTGGGCGCAGGGTCAAGACTGATTTGCGTATGACTGGGTTCAAACTGAAATGGTATAGGAAGCAAAAAAACGATGGATTTAGGCCCAGATCTCTGTACTGGGGTGATGCATTCTGTCCATCAATTGTTCTTTTTGCATTTGTCACCCCGAGTGGGATGGGTATGCCCAGGAGTGGGTCCCGTGCTCTCCATGCCACTGGAGTCAAGTTATCCAGGCTGATGAGGGGTGAAATCCCAAAACTGGTCCTAGGATGCTTGTTTCCTCTCCAGGGAGGACCTGGATTGGCAGTTCGGGCTGGACTGTTCCCATTGGGCGCAGGGTCAAGACTGATTTGCATATGACTGGGTTAAAACTGGAATGGCATGGGAAGCAAAAAAACGATGGATTTAGGCCCAGATCTCTGTACTGGGGTGAATGTATGAAATTGTTCTGCATTCTGTCCATCAATTGTTCTTTTTGCATTTGTCACCCCGAGTGGGACGGGTATGCCCAGACGTGGGTCCCGTGCTCTCCATGCCACTGGAGTCAAGCTATCCTGGCTGATGAGGGGTGAAACCCCGAAACCGGTCCCAGGATCCTTTTTCCAGTCCAGGGAGGACCGGGCCCAGCAGTTCGGGCTGGACTGTTCCCATTGTGCCTAGGGTCAAGACTGATTTGCATAAGATTGGGTTCAAACTTGAATGGCATGGGAAGCAAAAAAACAATGGAATAAGGCCCAGATCTCTGTACTGGGGTGAATGTATGACATTGTTCTACATTCTGTTCATCAATTGTTCTTTTTGCATTTGTCACCCCGAGTGGGACAGGTATGCCCAGACTTGGGTCCCGTACTCTTCATGCCACTGGAGTCAAGCTATCCTGCCTGATGAGGGGTGAAACCCCGAAACCAGTCCTATGATGCTTGTATCCAGTCCAGGAAGGACCTGGCCTGGCAGTTCGGGCTGGACTGTTCCCATTAGGCGCAGGGTCAAACTGATTTGCCTATGACTGGCTTAAAACTGGAATGGCATGGGAAGCAAAAAAATGATGGATTTAGGCCCAGATCTCTGTACTGGGGTGAATGTATGACATTGTTCTACATTCTGTCCATCAATTGTTCTTTTTGCATTTGTCACCCCGAGTGGGACAGGTATGCCCAGACGTGGGTTTTGTGCTCTCCATGCCACTGAAGTCAAGCTATCCTGGCTGATAAAGGGTGAAACCCCGAAACCGATCCTAGGATGCTTGTTTCCAGTTCAGGGAGGACCTGGCATGGCAGTTTGGGCTGGACTGTTCCCATTGGGCGGAGGGTCAAGACTGATTTGCATATGACTGGGTTCAAACTGGAATGGCATGGGAAGCAAAAAAACGATGGATTTAGTCCCAGCTCTCTGCACTGGGGTGAATGTATGACATTGTTCTGCATTCTGTCCATCAATTGTTCTTTTTGCATTTGTCACCCCGAGTGGGACGTGTATGCCCAGACTTGGGTCCCGTACTCTCCATGCCACTGGAGTCAAGCTATCCTGCCTGATGCGGGGTGTAACCTCGAAACCAGTCCTATGATGCTTGTTTCCAGTCCAGGGAGGACCTGGCCTGGCAGTTCGGGCTGAACTGTTCCCATTAGGCGCAGGGTCAAGCTGATTTGCCTATGACTGGCTTAAACTGGAATGGCATGGGAAGCAAAAAATGATGGATATAGGCACAGATCTCTTTACTGGGGTGAATGTATGACATTGTTCTACATTCTGTCCATCAATTGTTCTTTTTGCATTTGTCACCCCGAGTGGGACAGGTATGCCCAGACGTGGGTCCTGTGCTCTCCATGCCACTGGAGTCAAGCTATCCTGGCTAATGAGGGGTGAAACCCCAAAACTGGTCCTAGGATGCTTGTTTCCAGTCCAGGGAGGACCTGGATTGGCAGTTCGGGCTGGACTGTTCCCATTGGGCGCAGGGTCAAGACTGATTTGCGTATGACTGGGTTCAAACTGGAATGGTATGGGAAGCAAAAAAACGATGGATTTAGGCCCAGATCTCTGTACTGGGGTGATGCATTCTGTCCATCAATTGTTCTTTTTGTATTTGTCACCCCGAGTGGGACGTGTATGCCCAGACGTGGGTCCCGTGCTCTCCATGCCACAGGAGTCAAGCTATCCTGGCTGATGAGGGTGAAACCCCGAAACCGGTCCTAGGATGCTTGTTTCCAGTCCAGGGAGGAACGGGCCCAGCAGTTCGGGCTGGACTGTTCCCATTGGGCCTAGGGTCAAGACTGATTTGCATATGATTGGGTTCAAACTGGAATGGCATGGGAAGCAAAAAAACGATGGATTTAGGCCCAGATCTCTGTACTGGAGTGAATGTATGACATTGTTCTACATTCTGTTCATCATTTGTTCTTTTTGCATTTGTCATCCCGAGTGGAACAGGTATGCCCAGACTTGGGTCCCGTACTCGCCATGCCACTGGAGTCAAGCTATCCTGCCTGATGAGGGGTGAAACCCCGAAACCAGTCCTATGATGCTTGTTTCCAGTCCAGGGAGGACCTGGCCTGGCAGTTCGGGCTGGACTGTTCCCATTAGGCGCAGGGTCAAGCTGATTTGCCTATGACTGGCTTAAAACTGGAATGGCATGGGAAGCAAAAAAATGATGGATTTAGACCCAGATCTCTGTACTGTGGTGAATGTATGACATTGTTCTGCATTCTGTCTATCAATTGTTCTTTTTGCATTTGTCACCCCGAGTGGGATGGGTATGCCCAGACGTGGGTCTCGTGCTCTCCATGCCACTGGAGTCAAGCTATCCTGGCTGATGAGGGGTGAAACCGCAAAACTGGTCCTAGGATACTTGTTTCCTGTCCAGGGAGGACCTGGATTGGCAGTTCGGGCTGGACTGTTCCCATTGGGCGCAGGGTCAAGACTGATTTGCATATGACTGCGTTAAAACTGAAATGGCATGGGAAGCAAAAAAACGATGGATTTAGGCCCAGATCTCTGTACTGGGGTGAATGTATGACATTGTTCTGCATTCTGTCCATCAATTGTTCTTTTTGCATTTGTCACCCCGAGTGGGACGGGTATGCCCAGACGTGGGTCTCGTGCTCTCCATGCCACTGGAGTCAAGCTATCCTGGCTGATGAGGGGTGAAACCCCGATACCAGTCCTATGATGCTTGTTTCCAGTCCAGGGAGGACCTGGCCTGGCAGTTTGGGCTGGACTGTTCCCATTGGGCCTAGGGTCAAGACTGATTTGCATAAGATTGGGTTCAAACTGGAATGGCATGGGAAGCAAAAAAACGATGGATTAAGGCCCAGATCTCTGTACTGGGGTGAATGTATGACATTGTTCTACATTCTGTTCATCAATTGTTCTTTTTGCATTTGTCACCCCGAGTGGGACAGGTATGCCCAGAATTGGGTCCCGTACTCTTCATGCCACTGGAGTAAAGCTATCCTGCCTGATGAGGGGTGAAACCCCGAAACCAGTGCTATGATGCTTGTTTCCAGTCCAGGGAGGACCTGGCCTGGCAGTTCGGGCTGGACTGTTCCCATTAGGCGCAGGGTCAAGCTGATTTGCCTATGACTGGCTTAAAACTGGAATGGCATGGGAAGCAAAAAAATGATGGATTTAGACCCAGATCTCTGTACTGTGGTGAATGTATGACATTGTTCTGCATTCTGTCTATCAATTGTTCTTTTTGCATTTGTCACCCCGAGTGGGATGGGTATGCCCAGAAGTGGGTCCCGTGCTCTCCATGCCACTGGAGTCAAGTTATCCTGGCTGATGAGGGGTGAAACCGCAAAACTGGTCCTAGGATACTTGTTTCCTGTCCAGGGAGGACCTGGATTGGCAGTTCGGGCTGGACTGTTCCCATTGGGCGCAGGGTCAAGACTGATTTGCATATGACTGGGTTAAAACTGAAATGGCATGGGAAGCACAAAAACAATGGATTTAGGCCCAGATCTCTGTACTGGGGTGAATGTATGACATTGTTCTGCATTCTGTCCATCAATTGTTCTTTTTGCATTTGTCACCCCGAGTGGGACGGGTATGCCCAGACGTGGGTCTCGTGCTCTCCATGCCACTGGAGTCAAGCTATCCTGGCTGATGAGAGGTGAAACCCCGAAGCCGGTCCTAGGATGCTTGTTTCCAGTCCAGGGAGGACCGGGCCCAGCAGTTTGGGCTGGACTGTTCCCATTGGGCCTAGGGTCAAGACTGATTTGCATAAGATTGGGTTCAAACTGGAATGGCATTGGAAGCAAAAAAACGATGGATTAAGGCCCAGATCTCTGTACTGGGGTGAATGTATGACATTGTTCTACATTCTGTTCATCAATTGTTCTTTTTGCATTTGTCACCCCGAGTGGGACAGGTATGCCCAGAATTGGGTCCCGTACTCTTCATGCCACTGGAGTAAAGCTATCCTGCCTGATGAGGGGTGAAACCCCAAACCAGTCCTATGATGCTTGTTTCCAGGCCAGGGAGGACCTGGCCTGGCAGTTCGGGCTGGACTGTTCCATTAGGCGCAGGGTCAAACTGATTTGCCTATGACTGGCTTAAAACTGGAATGGCATGGGAAGCAAAAAAATGATGGATTTAGGCCCAGATCTCTGTACTGGGGTGAATGTATGACATTGTTCTACATTCTGTCCATCAATTGTTCTTTTTGCATTTGTCACCCCGAGTGGGACAGGTATGCCCAGACGTAGGTCCTGTGCTCTCCATGCCACTGGAGTCAAGCTATCCTGGCTGATGAGGGGTGAAACCCCGAATCCGGTCCTATGATGCTTGTTTCCAGTCCAGGGAGGACCTGGCCTGGCTGTTCGGGCTGGACTTTTCCGATTGGGCGCAGGGTCAAGACTGATTTGCATATGACTGGGTTCACACTGGAATGACATGGGAAGCAAAAAAACTGTGGATTTAGGCCAAGATCTCTGTACTGGGGTGAATGTATGACATTGTTCTACATTTTGTCCATCAATTGTTCTTTTTGCATTTGTCACCCCGAGTGGGACAGGTCTGCCCAGACGTGGGTCCTGTGCTCTCCATGCCACTGAAGTCAAGCTATCCTGGCTGATAAAGGGTGAAACCCCGAAACCGATCCTAGGATGCTTGTTTCCAGTTCAGGGAGGACCTGGCATGGCAGTTTGGGCTGGACTGTTCGCATTGGGCGGAGGGTCAAGACTGATTTGCAAATGACTGGGTTCAAACTGGAATGGCATGGGAAGCAAACAAACAATGGATTTAGTCACAGATCTCTGTACTGGGGTGAATGTATGACATTGTTCTGCATTCTGTCCATCAATTGTTCTTTTTGCATTTGTCACCCCGAGTGGGACGGGTATGCCCAGACTCGGGTCCCGTGCTCTCCATTCCACTGGAGTCAAGCTATCCTAGCTGATGAGGGGTGAAACCCCAAAACTGGTCCTAGGATGCTTTTTTCCAGTCCAGGGAGGACCTGGATTGGCAGTTCGGGCTGGACTGTTCCCATTGGGCGCAGGGTCAAGACTGATTTGCGTATGACTGTGTTCAAACTGGAATGGTATGGGAAACAAAAAAATGATGGATTTAGGCCCAGATCTCTGTACTGTGGTGATGCATTCTGTCCGTCAATTGTTCTTTTTGCATTTGTCACCCGAGTGGGACGTGTATGCCCAGACATGGGTCCTGTGCTCTCCATGCCACAGGAGTCAAGCTATCCTGGCTGATGAGGGGTGAAACCCCGAAACCGGTCCTAGGATGCTTGTTTCCAGTCCAGGGAGTACCGGGCCCAGCAGTTCGGCTTGACTGTTCCCATTGGGCCTATGGTCAAGACTGATTTGCATATTATTGGGTTCAAACTGGAATGGCATGGGAAGTAAAAAAACAATGCATTTAGGCCCAGATCTCTGTACTGGGGTGAATGTATGACATTGTTCTACATTCTGTTCACCATTTGTTCTTTTTGCATTTGTAACCCCGAGTGGGACAGGTATGCCCAGACGTGGGTCCCGTGCTCTCCATGCCAGTGGAGTCAAGCTATCCTGGCTGATGAGGGGTGAAACCCTGAAACTGGTCCTATGATGCTTGTTTCCAGTCCAGGGAGGACCTGGCCTGGCAGTTCGGGCTGGACTGTTCCCATTAGGCGCAGGGTCAAGCTGATTTGCCTATGACTGGCTTAAAACTGGAATGGCATGGGAAGCAAAAAAATGATGGATTTAGGCCCAGATCTTTGTACTGGGGTGAATTTATGACATTGTTCTACATTCTGTCCATCAATTGTTCTTTTTGTATTTGTCACCCCGAGTGGGACAGGTATGCCCAGACGTGGGTCCCGTGCTCTCCATGCCACTGGAGTCAAGCTATCCTGGCTGATGAGGGGTGAAACCCTGATACCGGTCCTATGATGCTTGTTTCCAGTCCAGGGAAGACCTGGGCTGGCAGTTCGGGCTGGACTGTTCCGATTGGGCGCAGGGTCAAGACTGATTTGCATATGACTGGGTTAACACTGGAATGACATGGGAAGCCAAAAAACGATGGATTTAGGCCCAGATCTCTGTACTGTGGTGAATGTATGACATTGTTCTGCATTCTGTCCATCAATTGTTCTTTTTGCATTTGTCACCCCGAGTGGGATGGGTATTCCCAGAAGTGGGTCCCGTGCTCTCCATGCCACTGGAGTCAAGTTATCCTGGCTGATGAGGGGTGATACCCCAAAACTGGTCCTAGGATGCTTGTTTCCTGTCCAGGGAGGACCTGTATTGGCAGTTCGGGCTGGACTGTTCCCATTGGGGGCAGGGTCAAGACTGATTTGCATATGACTGGGTTAAAACTGGAAAGGCATGGGAAGAAAAAAAACGATGGATTTAGGCCCAGATCTCTGTACTGGGGTGAATGTATGACATTGTTCTGCATTCTGTCCATCAATTGTTCTTTTTGCATTTGTCACCCCGAGTGGAACGGGTATGGCCAGACGTGGGACCTGTGCTCTCCATGCCACTGGAGTCAAGCTAGCCTGGCTGATGAGGGGTGAAACCCCGAAACCGGTCCTAGGATGCTTGTTTCCAGTCCAGGGAGGACCGGGCCCAGCAGTTCGGGCTGGACTGTTCCCATTGGGCCTAGGGTCAAGACTGATTTGCATATGATTGGGTTCAAACTGGAATGGCATGGGAAGCAAAAAACAATGGATTTAGGCCCAGATCTCTGTACTGGGGTGAATGTATGACATTTTTCTACATTCTGTTCATCAATTGTTCTTTTTGCATTTGTCACCCCGAGTGGGACAGGTATGCCCAGACTTCGGTCCCGTACTCTTCATGCCACTGGAGTCAAGCTATCCTGCCTGATGAGGAGTGAAATCCCGAAACCAGTCCTATGATGCTTGTTTCCAGTCCAGGGAGGACCTGGCCTGGCAGTTCGGGCTGGACTGTTCCCATTAGGCGCAGGGTCAAGCTGATTTGCTTATGACTGGCTTAAAACTGGAATGGCATGGGAAGCAAAAAAATGATGGAATTAGGCCCAGATCTCTGTACTGGGGTGAATGTATGACATTGTTCTACATTCTGTCCATCAATTGTTCTTTTTGCATTTGTCACCCCGAGTGGGACAGGTATGCCCAGACGTAGGTCCCGTGCTCTCCATGCCACTGGAGTCAAGCTATCCTGGCTGATGAGGGGTGAAACCCCAAAACCGGTCCTATGATGCTTGTTTCCAGTCCAGGGAGGACCTGGCCTGGCAGTTCGCGCTGGACTGTTCCGATTGGGCGCAGGGTCAAGACTGATTTGCATATGACTGGGTTCACACTGGATTGACATGGGAAGCAAAAAAACAATGGATTTAGGCCAAGATCTCTGTACTGGGGTGAATGTATGACATTGTTGTACATTCTGTCCATCAATTCTTCTTTTTACATTTGTCACCCCGAGTGGGACAGATATGCCCAGACGTGGGTCCTGTGCTCTCCATGCCACTGAAGTCAAGCTATCCTGGCTGATGAAGGGTGAAACCCCGAAACCGGTCCTAGGATGCTTGTTTCCAGTTCAGGGAGGACCTGGCCTGGCAGTTTGGGCTGGACTGTTCCCAATGAGTAGATGAATAACAAGGAAGTACGGAGGGATGAATCTCAGATTTATTCACAGTTAGGGCACAATTAATTACCCCAACATTGCCATTTAATTTTGCGCAAATGTTACCAATGATTAAATTTCACACACATACCATTGAACCAGTCTCTGACCCATAAATAATTTCAAAATAAATTGATCACAAAACATACAACAATATATACACTGATTAACATGAAACATACACATATGTATATATATACAAAACACAGTTTCTCCAATACCCTAAAAAGAAATTAGAAACACTAGTGTTCACCAATAATACCTGGGTGATACACTTAGAGGTAGTCCTTCTAGCACACGAGGTACCACACCTCTCTCACTTTTCAATAATGCGCTATTAGGTAATTTAAATAAATTTGCATTAATGGTAACTCCTCTATCAAAAAGCTGTCGACGCGGACACGTTTCAGCCATCAATTTCTTCAGGCCTCCTCAGGACAAGGGTAAAGCAATATCTATGTGCCTGCATCACAACAATGGATCTGTTCCCATTGGGCGGAGGGTCAAGACTGATTTGCATATGACTGGATTCAAACTGGAATGGCATGGGAAGCAATAAAACGATGGATTTAATCCCAGATCTCTGTACTGAGGTGAATGTATGACATTGTTCTGCATTCTGTCCATCAATTGTTCTTTTTGCATTTGTCACCCCGAGTGGGACGGGTATGCCCAGACTTGGGTCCCATGCTCTCCATGCCACTGGAGTCAAGCTATCCTGGCTGATGAGGGATGAAACCCCAAAACTGGTCCTAGGATGCTTGTTTCCAGTCCAGGGAGGACCTGGATTGGCAGTTCGGGCTGGACTGTTCCCATTGGGCGCAGGGTCAAGACTGATTTGCGTATGACTGGGTTCAAACTGGAATGGCATGGGAAACAAAAAAACGATGGATTTAGGCCCAGATCTCTGTACTGGGGTGATGCATTCTGTCCATCAATTGTTCTTTTTGCATTTGTCACCCCGAGTGGGACGGGTATGCCCAGACGTGGGTCCCGTGCTCTCCATGCCACAGGAGTCAAGCTATCCTGGCTGATGAGGGGTGAAACCCCGAAACCGGTCCTAGGATGCTTGTTTCCAGTCCAGGGAGGACCGGGCCCAGCAGTTCGGGCTGGACTGTTCCCATTGGGCGCAGGGTCAAGACTGATTTGCATATGACTGGCTTAAAACTGGAATGGCATGGGAAGCAAAAAAATGATGGATTTAGGCCCAGATCTCTGTACTGGGGTGAATTTATGACATTGTTCTACATTCTGTTTATCAATTGTTCTTTTTGCATTTGTCACCCCGAGTGGGATGGGTATGCCCAGAAGTGGGTCCCTTGCTCTCCATGCCACTGGAGTCAAGTTATCCTGGCTGATGAGGGGTGAAACCACGAAACCGGTCCTATGATGCTTGTTTCCAGTCCAGGGAGGACCTGGCCTGGCAGTTAGGGCTGGACTGTTCCCATTAGGCGCAGGGTCAAGCTGATTTGCATATGACTGGCTTAAAACTGGAATGGCATGGGAAGCAAAAAAACGATGGATTTAGGCAAAGATCTCTGTACTAGGGTGAATGTATGACATTGTTCTACATTCTGTCCATCAATTGTTCTTTTTGCATTTGTCACCCCGAGTGGGACGGGTATGCCCAGACTTGGGTCCCGTGCTCTCCATGCCACTGGAGTCAAGCTATCCTGGCTGATGAGGGGTGAAACCCCAAAACTGGTCCTAGGATGCTTGTTTCCAGTCCAGGGAGGACCTGGATTGGCAGTTCGGGCTGGACTGTTCCCATTGGGCCCAGGGTCAAGACTGATTTGCATATGACTGGGTTAAAACTGGAATGGCATGGGAAGCAAAAAAATGATGGATTTAGGCCCAGATCTCTGTACTGAGGTGAATGTATGACATTTTTCTGCATTCTTTCCATCATTTGTTCTTTCTGCATTTGTCACCCTGAGTGGGCCTGGTATGCCCAGACGTGGGTCCCGTGCTCTCCATGCCACTGGAGTCAAGTTATCCTGGCTGATGAGCGGTGAAACCCCGAAACTGGTCCTAGGATGCTTGTTTCCAGTCCAGGGAGGACCTGGCCCAGCAGTTCGGGCTGGACTGTTCCCATTGTGCACAGGGTCAAGACTGATTGACATATGACTAGGTTAGTGCAGGGATAGAATATCGATTAAAAAATATCGAGTTGCACAAATATCGAGTTGCAAATATCGTGGGTCAGAAATATCGACATACAAATTCTCGTGGTCAGGAATATCGATTTTAGGTAAGTAATATCGATGTTAAAAATATTGAAGTGTTTAATATCATTTGCAAAAATATAGTAGTTAAAAATATCGTTTGTTTATTAATGCTATGTATTTTAGTATATATTTGATATGTATGTGTTGTATAGTTTTTTGTATAAGAATTGTTTGTAGTTTTAATATATGTGTTACATTTTTAGTAGTTATTAATTTTTTTTTAATTTGAATTTTGCGTTTTTAGTTCCGTAGAGGGTTGTGGGTTTATAGGGGAATAGGGTGGAAAGTAATTTAATTATATTAAATTTATTGATAATTTTTTATTTCTTAATATTTGTTTAATTGTGATGTTATAGTGTTAAATGTGTAAAGAAATTTATTATTAATTAATTAATAATTGGTTTTTAATTAATTTAAATTAATTAATTGGTAATTAATTATGGTAATTATGTAATTAATTTTAGGTGTGTGTTGTGGTGTTTATATGTGTTATGGGTGGGAAGTAATTTATTTTTAATTGATGAATTAATAATTGGCTGTTAATTAATTTTAATTAATTAATTCGTAATTCATCATGGTAATTGTGTAATTAATTTTTGCTGTGTTGTGCTGTTTATAGGTGTTAAGGGTGGGACATCATTTATTTTTAATTGATAAATTAATAATTGGATGTTAATTAATTTTTATTAATTCATTGGTAATTAATTATGGTAATTATGAAATTAATTTTAGCTGTGTGTTTTGCTGTTTATAGGAGTAAAGGGTGGGAAGTAATTTGTATTTAATTAATTAATATATAGGGGCCGATTCCGATCTCGGGCGGATCGCCACCGAACGGGATTCGCCAGGACAAAATACGAGCCGTGCGCGTTTTTTCCGACCGACTCGTACAGCTGTCCGAACGAGCTAGTACGATGCGAGTGTACGCGTTGTTTCCGACCGACTCGTTTCCGGATCACAACCGCTCCGACCGACTCGTACGGACACGAATCGCACCACGCAATGGAGACGTTTTCCGACCGAGCGAGTACGATGGACGCGTCGGACAGCCGGATCGAGTCGGGCGTCCGGCTCGCAAAGCTCCCGGAGCCGGACTTGGGGGTCCATGCCGGACCCCTGCACCCGAAGCCGTACGAGTCGAACAGAGGGGGGACCCAATTGTCCCCCCTAAACATGCATGTACGGTGCGAGTTGCACCGATGCGTACACACATGCGTACTTGTTTGCGTCTTACCCATTCAGTCGATGGGAGCCCATGTACGCGTTGTACGACCGGCTCCCATTGACTTCAATGGGAGTCCGACCGAATCGAGTCCGGCAGCATGCGGCCGCATCGTACTCGCTCGGTCGGACTGTAGGAGTCCGGCTCGGTCGGAAATCTCTCCGGATCCGGCTCGGTCGGAGAGTTGTCCGACCCAGATCGGAATCGGCCCCATAGTTGTTAATTAATGTTAATTATTTGATTAGTATTTTGGGTAATTGGCAAATTTTTTGCATGTTGATTTTACTTTTAAAGGGGTAACGGCTGGGTATTAAATCCATTTTAATTACTTCATTACTATTTGTTCATAGTAATAGTTTTAACATTTCAAATAAGTTTTAATTGTGTTTTATTATTTTAGAGTTTAATTTAGGTGTGTGTTGTGCATATCAGAGTGTTAAAGTGTGTGTAGTCAATTAATGTTCATTAGTTTTTGTTTTTATTAATAGTATTTTTTAAATTAATTATTAATTATGTTAATTTTGGGTGAAATTTACTTAAAAATGTTGAAGTGTTTTGTTATTAGTGTGGTGTTATAGTGTAGGAAATACAATAAATAAATGTATGTATTCATTAATTTATTTGTTTGTAAATATTTTCTAGTTTAAAGGAGTTTTATTTCATAAATGTATTAATTATTTTATATTGTATATTATTTGTAGTTTTTTATATGTATTTAATATTATATTTTTAATTTTTATACATTTAATATATTTGATTTTTAATTTCTAAATATTGTTTATTTATATTATGATTTTTATAATTTTGAAAGTTTTTTATTTTTGTTTTAACTGTTTGAGTGTGAATACTAATTTTTAACCCTCCGCTATCCAACAGTTTCCTTACTGTTGCACTCTTTGGAGTGGGAATAGTAATTTTTACTCCTCCGCTATCCAACACTTTCTCTACTGTTTCATTCTTTGGAGTGGGAATAGTAATTATTACCTCTCCGCTACCCAACACTTTCCCTACTGTTGCATTCACTGGAGTGGGAATAAAAAAATTTACCCCTCTGCTATCCAACTGTTAATCTACTGTTGCAGTCAGTGGAGAGGGAATAGTAATTTTTACTCCTCCGCTATCCAACACTTTCCCTACTGTTGCATTTTTTGGAGTGGGAATAGTCATTTTTTCCCCTCCGCTATCCAACACTTTCCCTACTGTTGCACTCACTGGAGTTGGAATAGTAAATTTGATTGTTTTGCTATCCAACACTTTCCCTACTGTTACACTTATTGTATTGGAAAATTTAAGTTTAAATATTTTTAATAGTTTAATGTTTTAAATTATTGTAGAATGTGTTTTTTATATTTTTAATTATTGATATATATATATATATATATATATTATTTTTATATCATTTTAAAGTTTTAAAATAAATTAAAGATAATAGTTTAATAATTATTTATAAGTAAATATATAGATATATAAGTCTAAATTATTATGTTTGTGTGTTTATTTTTTTAATTAAGTTTATTTGTTAAAATGTATATTAAATGCAACTTATTTTGTTAAAATTAATATTAATATTTAATATATTTAATATATATTATTTTATTTTATATATATATATTTAAATCGATATTTTTTACATCTATATTTTTAACTTTGCTATTTTTGATTTGATATGTTTGTACTTACCTGTGTAGGTATGGGAGTCGATATTTTTGTATTCTATATTTTTTTTCGATATTTTTAACATCAATGTTTTTGTCATCGATATTCTATCAGTGAACCAACTGGGTTAAAACTGGAATGGCAAGGGAAGCAAAAAAACAATGGATTTAGGCCCAGATCTCTGTACTGGGGTGAATGTATGACATTGTTCTGCATTCTATCCATCAATTGTTCTTTTTGCATTTGTCACCCCGAGTGGGACGGGTAGGCCAAGACGTGGGTCCCGTGCTCTCCATGTCACTGGAGTCAAGCTATCCTGGCTGATGAGAGGGGAAACCCGAAACCTGTCCTAGGATGCTTGTTTCCAGTCCACGGAGGACCTGGCCTGCAGTTGGGGCTGGACTGTTCCCATTGGGCGCAGGGTCAAGACTGATTTGCATATGACTGGGTTCAAACTGGAATGGCATGGGAAGCAAAACAAGAATGGATTTAGGCCCAGATCTCTGTACTGGGGTGAATGTATGACATTGTTCTGCATTCTGTCCATCAACTGTTCTTTTTGCATTAGTCCCCCCGAATGGGACGGGTATGCCCAGACATGGGTCCCCTGCTCTCCATGCCACTGGAGTCAAGCTATCCTGGCTGATGAGGGGTGAAATCCTGAAACCAGTCCTAGGATGCTTGTTTCCAGTCCAGGGAGGACCTGGCCTGACAGTGCGGGCTGGACTGTTCCCTTTTGGCGCAGGGTCAAGACCTCTGACCTCCTGGTCAGAGACCTGCTCTCTCCCCCAGCTGCTCCACTGTTGTGCCGCTGCCGCTGACCCCGCTCACCTCTGCTGGTAGGTGTTCGAGGCCCTCCTCCACTGCAGGCTGCTGCCTGCGCCTTATCCCTGGTGGTCCAGTGGGACAGCCTTGCTCTTCTGCTAGTCCGCTGCTGTTGGTCCCTGTGTTTGTGCCCATTTGTTCTGTCTTGTTAGTGTCATGATATTGTGCCTTTTTTTCCTCTTTGTGCCTTTTGTCCCGGTTTTTCTGTCTTGCCTGTTGTTTCCTGTTGCTACTTTTTGCTTCCTCTGCGCCCGTTTCCTTCCCGCTGCTGCTGCCCCTGCCGGTTTTCGCTCCCGCCTCCCAGCTGCGCTTCCTTCCCCCTTCTCTATTTATTGGCGGCCGCTGCTCGGGTGTCCGAGCAAGACCTTTGACCTCCTGGTCAGAGACCTGCTCTCTCCCCCAGCAGCTCTGCTGTTGTGCCGCTGCCGCTGACAACGCCCACCTCTGCTGGTAGGTGTTCGAGGCCATCCTCCACCCGCAGGCTCCTGCCTGCACCTCATCCCTGGTAGTCCAGTGGGAGAGCCTTGCTCTTCTGCTGGTCCGCTGCTGTCTGTCTCTGTGTTTGTGCCCATTTGTTCTGTCTTGTTAGTGTCTTGTTATTGTGCCTTTTTTTCCTCTTTGTGCCTTTCGTCCTGGTTTTTCTGTCTTTCCTGTTGTTTCCTGTTGTTCCAAGTTGTTTCCTCTGCGCCCGTTTTCTTCCTGCTGGTACTGCCCCTGCGGCCCCTCCCCCCTGCCGGTTCCTACTCCCGCCTCCTAGCTGCGCTTCCCTCCCCCTTCACTATTTAATGGCGGGCACTGCACGGTTGCGCGCAGCGGGCACGCCGCTGGCGTGCCACTGGTGCGCCAAAGGCAAGCCCGTCTGCGCCCAACTGCAACCCGTCCGTGGACAGCGCCAGGGACCCTGGTTCTCTGACCTCCCACCGCTACGACTCTGCTGCCCTCCTCGCACTCAACCCTGGAAGGAACAACAACTGCCAGCTGTCTACGCTGCACACCACCCACGGCCAGTTCTCCTGCCGACACTGCCGACAATCCTTCACCATCCTCCGCACCCCCACGACTGCCGCACACACGCCAGACGCCAGCACCACCGAAGCCCTGAAGTGCATCCTCCTCAACGTGCGCTCCCTGCGCAGACATGCTGTAGAGATCTGGGTCCTCCTGGACACCCTCTCGCCAGACGTCGCCTTCTTCATGGAAACCTGGACCAACACCTCCTCCGCAACCGACATCGCCACCGCCATTCCTGATGGATACAAAATCCAGAGGAACGACCGCCCCAGCCGCACAGGAGGAGTACTCGCCATCGCACACAAGAGCTCCCTCCGACTCTACACCTCCAACATGAGCGACTCCCCCTCCACCACCGAACACCTTCACTTCCAGGTCCAGACCAGCCCTAGAACAATGCTTCGCGGCACCCTCACCTGCAGACCCCCCGGGCCCTGCACTTCATTCACCACTACCATCGCCAACCTCATTGCACCCCATGCCATCGCCTCCATGGACTATATACTCATCGGAGACCTGAACTTCCACCTTGACAACCTCAGCGACCCCAACTCCGCCGCCCTCTTGGACAACCTCACAACATCAGACTGCAAAAGCTCATCACCACCCCTACCCACAAGGCAGGACACACCCTCAACCCCATCTTCGAAGGAGGGAACAACATCCACTTCAGCCACACCACGCAGCCCCTCTGGATGGACCACCACTGTGTACACTTCTCTTTCAACACTGACACCACTCACAAACCCACTCACGCCCACTGCAAAGGAACTGGAGGAAGGTCACAGAGGAGCACCTCAACTCTACCATCATCCACGCCACCCCACCTCGACCGACGCCTACTTTGCAGCCGAGGAACTACACCGCCATGACAGAATACCACCAACTCATAAGATCCACCAAAAGAACTTTCATCCAGAACAAAATCCTCACCAACTCCAGCAACTCGAAGGAACACTTCAGCATCATCCAGCAATTCACCAACCCCCCCAGCGAAGCCACAGACGTCACACCCTCCCAGGACCTCTGCAACAAGCTCGGCTCCTACTTCCACCTGAAAATCATGGCCCTCTACGACAACTTCAGAGAACAGACTCCAGAAACCACCCTTCCCCCCAATGACGACAGCCAGCCCACCATCACCGCCTGGACCCCGGTCACCACCGAAGATACGACCACGACCATGAAGATCACTCACTTAGGAGCCCCCACGGACCCTTGCCCGCCGCACATCTTTCACAGAGCCAACGCCACCATAGCGCCTAAGCTACGACGCACCATCAATGCCACCTTCAAATCTGGCATTTTCCCAGACGACTGGAAACGTGCAGAAGTCAAGCCCCTCCTCAAGAAACCCTCTGCAGACCCGACAGACCTGAAAAACTACCGACCCATCTCTCTCCTTCCCTTCACAGCCAAAGTCACCGAGAAGATCGTCAATGCCCAGCTGACAAACTTCATCGAAGAGAACACCATCCTCGACTCTTCCCAATCAGGATTCCGCAGTAACCACAGCACCGAGACCTCCCTCCTCGCCGCCACAGACGTCATCCCTACGCTCTTCGACCAAGGCCACACTGCGGCCCTCATCCTTCTAGACCTCTCCGCAGCCTTCGACACAGTTTCCCACCGCACTCTCGCAGCCAGACTCCATGACGCCGGCATACAGGGAACCACCCTCGTCTGGCTCCGCTCCTTCCTCGCCGGCAGAACCCAAAGGATCAGACTCCTGCCTTTCCTCTCCAAACCCACAGAGATCAACTGCAGAGTATCCCAAGGATCATCGCTCAGTCCCACACTCTTCAACATCTACATGGCCCCACACTCCACCATCGTCAGACAGCATGGACTCAGCATAGTATCCTATGCCGATGACACCCAGCTCATCCTCTCCCTCACGAAGGACCACGAAGCCACCAGACTCAGCTTCCAGGAAGGAATAAAAGACGTTGCAGCCTGGATGAGCAGCAGCTGTCTGAAGCTTAACTCGGAGAAGACAGATGTCCTCGTCCTCGGACCCAACCCCTCAGCCTGGGAAAACACCTATTGGCCCACCACCCTCAGCAACCTGCCCACCCCCACGGAACACACCCTGAACCTCGGCATCATACTCGACTCGTCCCTCACCATGACCCGCCAGATCAATTCCGTCGCCTCCACCTGCTTCAACACCCTCCGCATCCTTCGTAAGACCTTCAAGTGGATCCCCCTGAAGCCAAAAGGACCATCACCCACGCACTCATAACAAACAGACTGGACTACGGAAACGCTCTCTACGCTGGAATCAACAAATCCCTGCTACGCAAACTCCAAACCATCCAGAACACCGCGGCCAGACTCGTCCTTGGCATCCCACGACATGAGCACATCACCCAACACCTGCGAGACCTCCACTGGCACCCCGTCGAGAAGAGAGTAACCTTCAAGCTACTCACCCATGCCTACAAATCCCTCCACAACACCGGACCCAAATACCTCAACGAAAGAGTCTCCTTCCACGTACCCAAAAGAAACCCCCGATCCACGGACCTCGCCCTAGCAGAAACCCCGCGCAACTGCAGAACCAGAGCGGGGGGAAGAGCATTCTCCTACATCGTGGCTAAGGCCTGGAATGAGCTCCAGGTCAAGCCTCAAGCCTCAATACCTGGCTCTTCTGCTAGCTCGGAGCTGCACCCCCCCAGTGCCTTGAGACCCTCACGGGTGAATAGCGCGCTTTAAAATTCCCTGATTGATTGACTGAAGACTGATTTGCATATGACTGGGTTCAAACTGGAATGACATGGGAAGCAAAAAAACGATGGATTTAGGCCCAGATCTCTGTTCTGGGGTATGACATTGTTCTGTATTCTGTCCATCAATTGCTCTTTTTGCATTTGAAAGGAAACAGAGCATAAGGAAATCAGTATTCATAAATGTCATACAAATATGTTTAATAATATTTTAGCCTTTTCTCAGAGCAGATGAACTCTGTGTCTGGCCATAAGCCAGGTCCAAAGCCCCAGGACGCCAAGAGAGGGTAACCAAGTTCACGGTAGTCACAAGAAAGTAAGTTTCAAGTTCAGCATAAACTGATAAATCATTGTTTTAAGGTCCAGTCAACAAGAAAAGAAGAGGTAGGGGCATGGCTGAACGCCGAAGAAGATGGCCGCTCACTAGAGGGGCTCCCGCAACCCACCTTAAAAACTCCACATAATCTGACACATTATCCATTACCTGAAGAACTGACAATGTAATGTAATGTAAGGCGGGAGCAGCCTCAGAAGCCAGTGAGGTGGAAAAGAGTGAACGGCCTACCTACGTGTGTTGGCCAGGGCATAAGGCGAGCAGGCACTCTGGAAAACAGTTGAAGGAAGTCGTTGGCCGGCCCGACTTGCGAGACTGCACCACACTCGTTGGAGTGAGACGAGGCAGCCCCACGGCGGTGGGGTCCTTCCTGTCCCCCTCGGTGGCTGGCATTGTGAGCCAGGAGTGAGAGGAGCAGCCTGCCGTGGAGCGAGAGTCTGGAGGGAATGGCTGAGGCGGCATGGGCCCCGAGCGAGGAGAGGCAGCGACGGATGCGCCGGCAGCCACAGTAACAAAGAAAAGACCTCCGGACACCGACCGGCATGTTCAGATTGTAGCGGTCTGGTTGGCCTAGCGGAGACCGGGCCGGCGGAAGTGAAAAAAGGTGCCTGGGATGTAGATGCAGTGGGGTGAGTGCGCATGGGCCACAATCAGCAGGAGAAAGCAGACGTTGCTCTTGACAAGACCTCCCCCTCCTTATTGTTTCTCGGGCAGAAGTAGTGGGGTCAGCCAAGGTGGTGACAAGTGGTAGGTACTGAAACTCTCCGAGGTGACACTGGGGGCTCGAGTGCAGGCCCAAGTACTCCATTGGAATGGCTGGCTTTGGGGCACACCGAGTAAGTACCCGCTGGGAGCCCTCACCGACGTGGGAGGTGTAGGGGACCTTCATTGGTGCAGCAATCAGCCTGCCTAGGAACAGTAGAAAGTAGGCTTCAGCTACAGGTGTCAGAGTGAGGGCACGCTTGAACTTTATTCTACTATCCCCAACTACACAGGAGGTGGTGTGAAATACTGAGTTGTTTCCCGGTGAGGTACCATAACAGATATCAGGCATCATCCACTACTACTAATGTGTGCAGGGTTTGTTGGACGGTGATGAGGTGGGAATGCAGATCTAGGTGTTTCAGGATACAGCAGAGGGGAGTGGGGTGTGAACCCCTCAGGCGTAAACCCGACAGGCCGCGTGGAGTACTTACACAGTCCACAGGCAGGCAGTGGTGATTACCCTAGAGGGCCTGGTGTCCCTGCTTCATTTCCCCCAGCCATAACGCTTATCCAGGATGGATTGAGGAAAAGGAATGCGCGGCACACAGCAAACCAAGCTAGATAGGTTCATGATGCACAAAAGTCAAGAGGCGGCCAACGATTCTGGGACCAGTCTTTGCCCCTCGCCCAGCCGCTGCCAGAGGAGGGGGACCTCACACTCCGAGATGTCATGGCAGGCATAAGTGGAGTACGTACTTCACTAGAAATGCGAATTGACTCTGTCACGACTAAGGTCTCGCTCATCAGAGCGGACCTCTGAAATATGGGCACTAGAGTTAAGGGAGTGGAGGACACAATGATTAATCTTCAGGCAGACACAGAAGTGCTAACAAAACAAGTCAATGAATTGCAAGCCACAAGTAAACTGCTGGAGGCCAAACTCAATGAGTATGAGGGCAGATCGTGACATAACAACATACTCATAATTGGGGTCCCTGAACAGGCGGAAGGGCCTGCAGCAGACCTCTTTGCTGAGGACCTGGTAGTGAATCACTTGCAGTCAAGTGGTCTATCTCGATTTTTCTCAGTCGAAAGGGCACACCGGGTCCCTGGGGGACGACCAAAACCCGACGCCCCACCAAGGCCGATTCTGGCCCGAAAATTAAATTTTCGCAATTGAGATGCTATAATACAGACAGCTCGTAGTGCTCCTCTGGTGTCCGATGAAAATAGCACGATTACTTTCTTCCCAGATTTTACTATGATGGTCCAGAGGCAAAGGAGACATTTCTTAGAAGTCAAAAAAGTGCTGCGAGACAAGGGAGTGAAGTACTCCATGCTTTTCCTGGCAAAGCTGCGGGTTGAAGCTGATGGCAAGGCCTGGTTCTTCACGACTCCTGAAGAGGCCTGGGAGTGGATGAACGGATGGAGAATGGTGGGGGGCACAGGCCCCAAGGTGCAAACGGACAGTAGACCGGACTGGAAAATCATGACACACAGGAACGCCAGCAGCCCCAAATGGAATGATGGACTATGTATAACTCACTACTCTACTTTTTGGGACTGTTGAGTTACTAACGGGGGCTATGGGCACAACAGTGATTGGCAACTGGATGATGGATCCGGCAGAATGGCCACCGGGCTCACGAAGAACCCCCGACTGCAGTGTCACTCCTCCGTAGAGGGTACAGATGGGGTCTGCATCTTTGCAATAAGGGACTGCTGTTTTGATATGTTGATAACACTTTCTAGTTCCTCAATAGCTATGGGAGGGGCGATGTGTGAAATGGCTGGGCCACAGTCCTCCACAGTTCAGATTGGGGTGGGACGACAGGCACTCTGCAGAGTTGGGGTAGCGGGTATTTCAAGACCCGTATTGCAGGGAGGCAGGGAGGGGGGTTTCATACTTTTCACAGTTGAGGAACAGTCTTTCAGAGACCAAGAGGACGGGGGGAGGGGAGGGAAGGGACTACACTCATAGGGCCAGATGTACGACCCACCAATTTGCAAGTCGCAAATTGCGTCGCATTTGCGACTCGCAAATTGGGATGTATAACAGTGTCTCAGACACTGTTTGCGATTCCTAGTGGGGCCGCAAATTGCATGCCTCATGAATATTAATGAGGCAGGAGCAAATTGCGACCTCATTAGGAATGGCTTGCACTCCCAGGGATGGTGGCCTGCTGGGGTCAGCAGACCACCATGTCTGGGACTGCTTTTAAATAAAACAATCTTTTTTTTTTTAAATGCAGCCCGTTTTCCTTAAAGGACAACGGGATGAATTTAAAAAAGAAAAGTGAAACTTTTCAGTTTCATTTTTTTAAGGGCAGGCAGTGGTCCCTGGGACCACGGCCTGCTCTTAAAAATATTTTCTCACATACTCACAAAGGGGAAGGGGTCCCCAGGGGACCCCTTCCCGTTTGTGAGTGGTTTACCACCTACCTGAAGTAGGTGGTAAACTGCGAGTGTTTTACAGCCGCAAATGCGGTCGCAAAACAATTGGACATGGCATGGTGACTCGTTATTAGGAAGGGATGCCCCTTCCTAATAGCGTGAGTCGCAAATGCTATTTTGCGAGTCAGTGACTCACAAAATAGCATTTGTCCATGCCATTGCCCTTTTTTGCAGTTGCAAACGGGAGGATCTCCCGTTTGCGGCTGAAAAAAGGGTCGTACATCTGGCCCTTATTTAGTTATGTATTGTTTGATCAGTTGGACACAGCGGCAGCTGAGCTATTACACGACACAGAGTGAAAGGGCTGAACTAAGTGTAAGATCACTATTCTGGGCCTGATCTCCGGGACAGCAAAAAATGGAGGGGAGAAGGGACGAGGGGGCACTCAGACAAAATATGGTTGAATCCATGACCACTCTAGGGTTGTGGCTACTATCCTGTAATGTTAATAGCCTGGGGGACAAATTGAAACGAGGAATAGTGCTCCAGTACGCCAAACGACACTCCCCGGACGTAGTCTTGTTGCAAGAAATCCACTTAGAGGGCAACACTTGTAGAGCATTAGACCGATGGGGATATAAACTGGTGGCCCATTCTGGGTTTACCTCAGGGTCCAGAGGAGTTGGGATACTCCTGAGGACACATTTATCTCTGTAGGTGGAACAGACCTGGACGGAAACACAGGGCAGATATGCAGCTGAATCAGGCACATGGGAAGGGAAGACTGTGACTATTTTGACGGTGTATGTTCCCTTAACCCTACATTATATAACCTTCCCAGACCTGAGCAAAGTGTTGCTGGGATCCACAGGAGAAGGGCTCCTGATGGTATGGGACTTTAACACAACGCTGTGTGATCGGAGGTATCGTTTCCCCTCACGATGTCCACCACATAGACACTCTCGATTCTCAGACTTCCTTACCGCCATAGGACCTGCCGATGTGTGGCGAACTCACAACCCGGATACACAATACTACACATTCCACTCTGGAGCACACAATAGTCTCTCAAGAATAGACTTCGTTCTCTCCCTGTCTGACCAAGTGGCAAATTTTCATGAGGTGTGACATCTAGCAAGAGGTATCTCAGGCCATTCCCCGATATGGGCGACCTACAAAATGGGTACGCCATGCCCCCGGAAGATCATCTCGCTGAACCCCTGGTACTTAAAAGTCCCACAGGTTAGGAAAAGGCTGATGCGCGCTGCGGAGCATTAATTCAGGGAAAAGTAAGCATCAGTGGAATCCCCATGGATCCTAATGGAAGCATTGAAGGGGCGGCCCTCTCCCTCATGGTGGGGCATAAAAGGGCCAGGGAGATGCTATGGAGAAGTTAGAGAAGGAGATACTGGACCTAGAGGCAGAGCTAACAGGGGAGGATTCCAACACCACCAGACACACTCTGGGCCTCAAGAGGCGGGAGTACAAAGATTTAGCGACCGAGGCAAAAAGGGCCAGACACTTGGCCACGCAACACAAAAATTACGAAGTGGGAGATAAAGCAGGTCAGTTATTGGCCTGGCTGGATAGGCGGGAATCACGAGTAGGTTGGTTACTCCTATTGGCACTGATGCGGGGGTAGTGTTAAAGGACCCACAAGAAATTGCTGAAGCCTTAGCCACCCACTATTCTCTCCTATACACTCCCGCCACCAGAGCCACGGGAGAGGACGCCAGGGAGTTGTTGGCAGACATGCCCCTTCCCACCTTTACCCCTGACGCTCTAGCACTGATGGAGTGCGATATCACAGATGAAGAGGTGGCCCAGGGGATTTGCAGTATCCAATCTGGTAAAGCTATCGGACCCATTGGCCTCCCAATAGAATTATACAAGCTGGCAGCCTCTAGAGTGGCCCCGTACTTGAAGAACATGTTTTTGGAAAGCCGGAAGAAGGGGATGCTCCCTGAAGACCAACGACTTGCCTCCATTGTGGTCATTCATAAGGAGGGCAAACCAAGGGACAAGTGCGCCTCCTATCGCCTCAACTCACTACTTAATGCAGAAGTCAAAATCGTAGTCAAAGTACTAGCTTCCTGGCTAATACAAATCATCCCCAAACTGGTATACCCGGACCAATCCGGTTTTATGCCGGGGCGAAATACAGCACTTAATTTGCGCCATCTTCAGGGGGATGCTTAGGCGGGTGGAGACAATACAGGAAGACGCAGCTGTCATATCTCTCGATGCCGGTATGGCATTCAACATGGTCAAATGGCCATACCTATTTGCTGTGTTTGAGAAAATGGATTCTGGACCTACGTTTCTAGCATGGCTGTGGCTCCTGTATGAAAAGCCCCTGGCACAGGTAGTAGTGAATGGTAGAACATCCAGGATATTACCCCTCTAGAGGGGGACAAGACAGGGCTGCCCCCTCTCACCACTAATCTTTGCCTTGATTCTCGAGCCCCTGGCAACCTGCGTTCGGGGAGACCCATTGATACGGGGACTGCATTGGACGGAGGAATGGGAAGACAGAATATCCTTATATGCGGACGACATGCTCCTTTATGTGGCAGCACCTCGTTCCTCCACAAGTAGAACACTGAATATATTCATGAATTTTGGGAAATATTCTGGGTACACCATTAATTGGTCCAAATCCATGACTTACACACTGCGCGGCCCAGCTCCAGCTCTGCCCCCAGAGTGTGCTGCGGAGATGGCGACAGATGGTTTCCACTACCTTGGTATATATATTATGACAGACCCAGATCTTTTTTACACCTGCAATCTCCAGGCTCCGCTGGTGTGATTGAAGCGAGATGTTAACCACTGGAGGTCACTGCTGCTCTCCTTACAAGGGCGAGCGGCCCTGACCCTATTTAAAATGATGGCACTCCCCTGATTTCTATACGCATTGCAAAACATGCCTTTCCCAGTTCCAGAGTCTTATTTTGGGGCAATAGAAGGCGAGCTGAGAGCTTTACTGTGGGACGGGAAGGGCCCGCGGATAGCCAAAAAGAAATTAATGCAGGGGTTGTATGACAGTGGGATAGCGCTGCCTGACGTCCAAAAATATTACTGGGCTGCACAACTGGCAATTATTAATCAATGGGTGCACCGACTGCCAGATGAACCTGCGTATTGGATGTATAGGTATGTCCTGCACCTGGGAGGATATGTAAGGGTGCTGTATACCAATCCTAGACACCTCCATCTCACAGGACCAACGAAACACACAGTTCAGCTCTGGCATGCGGTATATAGAAAGATGGGGTGGCAAAATAAGATAACACAGGCTACGCCGCTATGGGACACGGAGAAGCTGGGCATGCTGAGCAGATGTCCTGGCTTCGACAGTTGGGACCTCATAGGTAGCTCCAGAGTGGGTGACCTGTGGTCTAAGGGTGGAGTGATTCCCTTCATCACATTACAGCAAGACTCTGACCTGTCAGTCACCGAAACATTTTGATACCTGCAAATTCGGCACCCTCTCCTGGTGGCCATCCCAAGAAGGGAGGAGCTCCCGGAGGCTTCCCCGCTGGAGGGTAGGCTCCTAACTGACCATATGGACCATAGAGCAATCTCTCTGACCTATCATAAGTTAATTAACAGTTTCCCGGACCCTGTCCTTCGCCTCCAAGAACAGTGGCACACAGACTTGGGGGAGGTAGCAGATGAGGACTGGCTGGAGGCACTTATCTCCCCCAAGAAGGTGGATATATCTCCTGCAATACCCTACTCAAGATGGGCAGGGGTTTTGACTCTGGTTGTCGAAGACAGTGTGGTGGGGAAGGTACATTCTATCACATATTATGGGAATGCTCAGTGGTGAGAGGTTTCTGGGAGGCAATAACACACTGCATGCGTGAGGTGTCTGGGGTGGAGCTGGTGCTATTGCCTTAGTGGTGTCTTTTAAATATATGGAAGGCTACTGACCTAGCCAGCAAAGAGAAGGCCTGGGTGACTTTGGGGATGACTATAGCCAAACATAACATCGCTCGCTTGTGGGGAGTGTCCACTGCACCAACTCTCCGAGACTGAGAGAAAGATATGGACTGGTGCATAGTGGCTGAGAAAGTTGTATATGAAAGCACGGGTTGCTCCAAGAAATGGGACCAAATCTGGGGCAAATGGAATTCTATCTGGGAAGTCCGTGTGAGGCCCCCTTCCTGAGACCAAGTGGTTCTACAAATCTGAGACATGATATATTCGAAGAGGGTGCCACTGGGGAAGGGTGAAGAAATGTGGAAAGACTGTAGTACTATGACCCTGTGCAGTGGGTATACTGCAGCTGCCCTTGATGGCTCTGATGTAATTACTGCTGAATGCCTTGTTGTATTATCAATAAAAAGAATTTATAAAAAAAAAAAAAAGAAAAGACAGGAACCAAAAAAGGGAGATACAAAATAGTGACAAAGTAAGTGGCAGCAAAGTACCCAAAACAATGAGGAGACTTGTCAAGCATGTACATTACAGTTTCAAACATTGCGCCAAAAATTTCACCCTAGACCCAGGAGGTGATTACCACTAAGTCTAACTTTATCTAGTGCTAGACTCCAGTTACCAATCTTCTATAGTCTTAATTTTTACCTCTGATGACATTAACAAATGTGGGAAAACCCATTATGCAGACACCATATCTCCATTGTTTACCTTCCGTTGTCTTGCATTCCTGCAAACGTGGACACAGATTCTGATTTACAGAATGAAGATCTACAGAAATGCTCACACACCCATAGAGTTTATGTATTTGCAAGTATTGCAGGCAGAATATTGAAAATAATAGGATAACCACTGCCTGGGTATAGTCCCCAAGAAAAAGCTTGATCAAGGAAAGTTGCCGATCCCAAACACCAAACCCATGGAGTCTGAACAAAAACTTGTAATGATCAATAGTGTCAAAAGCGTCTGAAAAGCTGGAAGTAAAAAAGGTCAAAAGCATGAAAAAACAAAAAAACTAATAGATTCACAGAATCACTCATTTGTCTTCTTTCTCATCAGAGCCACTTTAAATGATGATCATTTGAGGTCTCCTCCCCTAATTTGAAACTATAGCCTGCAATTTGCATGTTGATATTTGAGGCTAGTGTGTTCACCTTCTGTTTTATCATATCAACAATAACCAAATAAAAATAAGAAACTGTGAGTATTAGACATATCATCACTTCTATCTTAGAATATTTGGTTACCGTACTTATTAACCATATTTCATACCACTTCCCTTCTGCAATTCCTCCAAATAAATCCTATCCTTTGCCTGATGATTAGAAGCTCAGGAACTTTCTTTTCTTTTGCTGTGTCTCATAGGCAGGTTTATGCAGTCTGATTGGTTAACAGTAATCATTTGGGTACTCAATCAACCGGATGGGGAGGCAGAACAGGATTTTCATGTCTCCAGGCTGAACATAAGAAGGGATTAAAGGCAAATTATTCTAGGTGACAGTCCACTTAGAGACCAAATTGGAGATTTAAATTTTAGGGTCAACAGACCAGACTGAGAACCTGTGTCAGAACCCCTCAAGAACATGCACCCCACAAGCTTCCAACAGGTGGTGATTGACTCAAAACACACACACACACACACACTCAACCTCTTGTTTACATTCAACTGCAATACTTCAGATTTAGAGTTACAAACATTGTTGGATCACTTCTTTATCTTCATCAAACTTGCCAACCATACGTACAAACGTATCTCCCACAGCTACCAGACCATACCTTTCATCCCCTATAGACATTTCAAAAATATTACCAATGACTTTGAGACCTGTTGTCCTATGAAGTCAATGCAATCTGACAAAACAGACCCAGTAACTTTACTGAACAACCTTTACCACAATATTCTGTCTTCCCTAGTTATCCTTGTTCTTGTCAAACACTGTAAAAATGATTGGTATCAACCAAAAAGCAAGAGTTTCAGTGCAGAACTAGCTGACCTGAAATGTGTTAACTGCAACCTGGAACAGCTGTGGCATAAGAGGATAATACTTGCTAACAGATAAGTTAAAGAGGATGCTGAATACCACAGAGCATTCAAGAGAGACAGAAGCATGCATTTCACTAACCTATTTATTTAGACATCCAGTCATATTGAGGCTATCTTCACCTTCTTGCATAAAAGAAATATAAGAAATTGGGTTATTAGTTGAGGGAGTATGGGGCCCACTCAAGTAATAAACACAATCGTTGTCAGGGTGTACCACAAAAGTCACTAAATAAACCTGTGCTTAACCCTCTGGTAGTATGGCACATAAGCCATCAGGCTCACCTTGGAGGCAATGTGTAAAGTAGTTATGCAGCACTCAAGCAGTAATAAAGTGAAAATAGAACAAAAGAAAAAACTCAAACCAATTCATAAAATAAAGTAAAATATAATAAATGAAATGACAGCAAAAATCCAAATAGTTGAATCGGAGTTTATAAATACAACAAAAGAAAAAACTCAAACCAATTTCGAAAAAGAAAGTGAAATGTAATAAATGAAATGACAGCAAAAATCCAAATAGTTGAACCGGAGTTATGAATTTTTAAAGTTTCTAACAAAAATAGGGCCAAAAATCGCAGAGTTTTGCTCAATGTTATCAGGTTGCACTGGACTGGAGTAAAGTTACAAGTACAGGCTGACCACGATGGAGTATGGGTTGGATAAGATCCAGCCCTTTGAAGTGCAGGAAGGGCTGAATTCAACCTCCCAGGACATCCTGCTCAGGAGAGCAACACCCTGCCTGTTGGACTTGGCCTTTTCTGCATGATCATCCTCAGACTTTTTGCCTTCACTCCTCTATTTTTGCACAATTTGTTTTTGTTGGCCACAGGACTTTATCCACTTTGCCACTCCTGACCAGTGCTAAAGTGATTGTGCTCTCTCCTATAAACATGGTAACATTAGCTTATTCCAAATGGGCATATTTAATATTACTCTTAAGTCCCTAGTAAAGGGGTACTGCATGTGGCCAGGGCCTATAAATTAAATACTACTAGTGGGCCTTCATCACTGATTGCGCCACCCACTTAAGTATCCCTTTAAACCTGTCTCAGGCCTGCCATTGCAGAACCTGTGTGGGCAGTTTTAAACTGCCATTTCGACCTGGTAAAGTAAACCTCTTGCCAGGCCCAAACCTTCCTTTTTAATACATATACATCACATGGCAGGCCTGGACAGCCCAGAGAGGAGGGTGCAATGTATTTAATAAGTTGGGCATGCACTTGTGATGTTTTATATGTCCTGGTAGTGAAAAACTCTTACATTTGTTTTTCACTACTACAAGGCCTACCTCTCCCGTAGGATAACATTGGAATTACCTCATTACATTTTATAAGTGTAATTTCCAAATGGGAACGGGTAACGCTTTATGCTTGGTGTCTCTGAGATCACAATTTAAAATCCTATTTTATGGTGAAGTCGGATTTTAAATAGCAATTCTGAAAATACCACTTTAAGAAAGTGTCATTTTCTTGCCTTAGCCATTTAGTGCCTGCAGCTTGTATGGGTCACATGATTGGGTTTAGGTGACAGTTGTGCTTTGTGTATTCCTCCTAGATAGAAATACACAATGGGGAGCTTAGGTGTATCTGGATGGGCTATCACTGGCAGGATGGGTGGGAGGAGCTGGGCGCAGCCACACTTACACTTAAATAGGCTGTGCCCTGTCTCCACACAAAGGGCTGCATACCCCTGTGGTTAGCCTGGAACCAGGGCCAGGAAGACAGGGCCTATGTGCAATTCAAAGGATTGCCTCTTGAAGTGTCTCCCCATTTCCAAGGCACAACTGTGTATAAAAGAAGGACCTCGGATACCAACTCTTCTGTTCACTTCTGGACCTGTCAATACTTTGCCAGGAAGATGTGCTGTGCTGTCACACGGACTGCCACTCTTCTGGACCGCTGTTCTGAAGGAACTGTTTCCTGCTGACCTGACCTGCCGTCCTCTTGCCTGGGTGAGAAGGACTGAACCTGCATTTCTTGAACCTAGAGTGACTCCAATGGCTAGTTGGCTGGCCTCATAATATGAAGCCTCAAGGGCATAACAGGCTTCCAACAACCTTGCATCTGCATCTGGACTCTGCCATCTGTAAGTCTACCCTGCCAAGTGATGCCACCCCAAGTCCTGAACCCTTGGAAGTTGATTTAAGGAAGATGTGCTGTGCTGCTACATGGACTGCCACTCTTCTGGACCGCTGCTCTGAAGGAACTGCTGCCTGCTGACCTGACCTGCCGTCCTCTTGCCTGGGTGAGAAGGACTGAACCTGAATTTCTTGAACCCAGAACCTAGAGTGACTGCAATGGCTAGTTGGCTAGTCTCATAATATGAATCCTCAAGGGCATAACAGGCTTCCAACAACCTTGCATCTGCATCTGGACTCTGTCATCTGTGAGTCTACCCTGCCAAGTGGTGCCACTCCAGTCCTAAACCCTTGGAAGTTGGTTTAAGGTGCTCTGCCAGCCTCTGTGGATCCAGCAGAACTGGAGAATATCCTCAGCTGCGCGGCGCATCCCCGAGGAGAACTGTCTCATCTCTGCTGCCGTGTGGATTGGACCTGCTGCAAAGACTTGCATCGCCTCCGCAGGCTGAATCGCCTTCCAAACCGCCACTGTGCGACACATCCTCAGTGAAGACCGTCGCATCCCTCGTCAACAGCAGCCCCGATGACGCTGATGCCAGACTCTGCATCGCAGCCTTGCACATCTTCTGAACTGATGCATTGCCCCAGCTGCACACCGCATCTTTGACACCAAACTTCACATTGCAAGCCCCATTGACAGGATCCTCAAGGAAGATGCAGGCCCTCGCACCGCAGCCTTGCCGCATCTTGGAACCGATGCATCACTTTGGCTGAGTGACGCATCTTCGATACGGATCCTCACAATGCTCCGCAAACCAGGATTTAAGGTGCTCTGTTCAGTGGGCCTAACTGGGTTACTGTAGCCGGCTCGAACTCCATCGCGGTTGGCCTGAACTTGTGACTTTGTCCCAGTCTGGTGCGACCAGATATCCACATTTGGGGCTTTGTGCTTTTTGGCGCTATGTTTACCCAAATCTTTATAATTTAATATCTCCTGTTCTACTAATTGGCTTTTTTTGTTGGGTTTGTCGTGTTTTAATTATTAAAGACATTTTTATTTTTCTAACTTGGTGTGGGATGCTTTTTGTGTGATATTTTCATTTTATTACTGTTTGAAGTGTTGCACCAATACTTTACACATTGCCTCTAAGTTAAGCCTGACTGCTCTGTGCCAAGCTACCAGGGGATTGAGCACAGGTTTATTTGGGGATGCTTTTGCCTTACCCTGACAAGGATTTTGGTTGCTGCGTGACCAGGGCTCACACACCAATCAACCAGCACCCCCCAATTTCTCACACTGCCCAACACCCAAAGCCCTTTTGTCCCTATTTTGGAAGGAATACACAAAACATCACAGGAGAAGCATTCACAGTCATGTGACCCCGGACATTGGCATTTTCAAAATAGTAACATAAAATCCGACTCTACCATTGAAGAGGATTTTAAATTGTAATTCATTTGAGTGGAAGAAGCATTTCTCTATCTGTTCCACACTGGAGTTATCACTTATTACGTGTTATAAAGTAACGCAGAGTTAGTTTATGAAAGAGATAGTCTTACATCAGTGAAAAGCGACTTTAAGAATTTTGCCTTGGCAAGGCATGTAAAACTTAAGTATGAATGAATGAATATTAGATTTATAAAGCGCTAACTTAGCCCAAGGGCATCAAGGCGCTGCAAAGGACTAACGTTCAATCGGATAGGATGCTCAAGCTAAACACTGTGTAAAAAGCCAGGTTTTCAGGGCCTTGCGAAAAAGAGAGTATGACTCAAGACCCGATAAACCATCCGGAAGAGAATTCCACAGCCTGGCAGCAGCAGTGGAGAAGGCTCTGCCTCCCCATCTAACCTTCTTAAACCTAGGAACCACCAGCAAGTTCTTGCTGGCAGACCTAAGCTGCCTGGTAGGGATATAACGTTGAAACATTGCCTGGATGGCCTCAGGGCCAGATCCATAATAGGCATTATGAGTCAAGCACAAAGTCTTGAAAAGGATTCTACGATCCAGAGGTAGCCAATGCAGCGAGATGAGGGAGGCCGAAACAGAGTGATACTTTGGCAACTCCAACACCAGCCTCGCTGCAGCATTCTGCACCATCTGTAACCGTCTCACCAGGCTCTTATTAATGCCCAAATAAAGGGCATTACAATAATCAAGTCTGGACAGTATCAAAGCAATCACTGCCTGCTTTCGCGATGAAAACGACAGGAACTGTGAAATTTTCCTAAGCAGCCTGATTATTAGAAAACAGATAGACACATGTCCTACCTTTTAAATACCATGCACCCTGCCAAATGAGTCTTTAGGGACTACCTTATGGTGACTTAGAATTATTAAAAAGGAATGCTTAGACCTAGCAAAAGGTTTATTTTATCCAGGTCGAAATGGCAGTTTAAAACTGCACTATAGACTGCAGTGACAGGCCTGAGACGTGTTACAGTGCTACTTTAGTAGGTGACAGAACGAGTGCCGCGACCCATTAGTAGCATTAAAATTAACAGGGCCTGGGTACATGTAATACCATTTACTAGGGACTTTTAAGTACATTAAATGTGCCAATTAGATGTAAGCCAATTTTACCATGTTTAAGGGAGAGACCACAAGTACATTACCACTGGTTAGCAGTAGTATATCGCACAGAGTCCTTATTCCAACAAAAATCAGTTAAGCAAAAGAGGGGAGTAAAGGCAAAAGTCTTGGGGAATACCACACCAAGGATATCAGGTGTAAAATGGAACATCAGCAAAAAGGTAGCAGATGTCACATCCACCATATGTAGAGTGTATAGGGCCACCTTTTGGTGGATATCCCAAATTCTCTAAACTCTACATTGGGCCCCAAGTGTTCCAGTTATGGGATGAGTCAATTTGCTGAGCATTTTACATCCATTTTAGGAGTAACATTGTGTAATGTAAGGAATCACAGAATCTAGGTCTCACAAATGATGCATTGTACAATCTATTATGCATTTATGGATCAACAACAATAAAGTTGCTAGCAACTCTTCAAAAGGTTCATAACATTTGAGGTGCTCCTCCTATTAACTATTCTCTCACAATCTATCCTGCATAATCATTTATTATAACACTTCATGTTAATAGTGATTTTTTTTAATTTTTTTTTATTTTTATGTTTTATAGAGCGCGAACTTGACCCGTTAGGGTATCAGAGCGCTTTACAGAATCCTAGGGTTGTACAAAAGGCATGGAATAACAAGAGTAAACAATCGTTTGGGAGGGGGCGGGGTGTTGGATACATAAGGGATAGAAGGATACATAGGTACAGTTTACATTGCAGTTACTCAAGACAAGGCCCCAGGTTTCTTGGAGGGGTGACTGGGTCATCCGAGGGAGGCAATAGTCGGCAGTTGATCAGGGTCTCTGTGGTGGTTGAAGGTAAAAAGTTTAACCGAGGAATTTACCCATAAGGAAGGTTTTGGCCTCCTTTTGAAGCGTGCCAGAGAGGGGATTCTTCTTATGACGGGTGGGAGAGAGTTCCATATTCTTGGCGCGGCCCCAGCGAAAGCCCGATTGTAAGTTTTTTTTTTCCTAAAACGTGCAGGCTGGAGCAAGAGGTCTTTGGCGGACCGGGAGTTTCTGATTCCTCCGGATACCACAAGTTTCTGTGCAAGGTATGCAGGGGAGTTTGAGTATAAAGCCTTGTGTGTGATGCATGCCAGCTTAAGCTGTATCCTGGCCTCGAGAGGAAGCCAGTTCAGCGCTTTCAGGTGTGGAGAAATGTGATCGAATTTCCTTGTGCCGGTAAGTAGTCTGGCGGCAGCGTTGAGGCAGGCTTTTAAAGGTGCCAGGGAGATCTTGGGTAGACCCGAGAGGGTAGAGCAGCCATATTCCAGTCTGGAGATGACTAGTGCTTGGACTGCCATTTTTAGGTCGGGAGCGTCAAGGAAGGGTTTCAGTTTCCAAAGGTAGCTCAGGTGGAATCTGGCTGATTTGGCCATCGAGTTGATGTGGTCCCGCATGTTCAAGTTGCAGTCGAGGGTTATTCCCAGTGATTTGGCTGAGTCCACAATGGTCGGTGGGTAATTTAAGGCTGTGATGGCCTTAATCCATATCTGAATCTCAGTGTTGGTTTTAGGAGGGGAAATTAGGAGAAATTCTGTTTTCTTTGCATTGAGTTTGAGTTGATTGGAGGCGAGCCATTGGACGGTCAGCTTCAGGGCCTCATTCAGGGAGAGAATCTCCTTGAGGGATGAGATTTTGATGTAGATCTGAGTGTCGTCAGCGTACATATGGTAGGAGATATTTGCAGTGCGTAGGACTTCGGCAAGTGGTTCAAGGTAGAGGTTGAAGAGGGTGGGGGACAGCGTTGATCCTTGAGGGACTCCAATCGTGACCGGAGAGGGAGCAGACAGGTTGCCGTTGATTAGGAATCTCTGTGATCGGTTTTGGAGGAAGGATCTAAACCATTCTAGGACAGAGCCATCCAATCCCATCCTGAGTTTGAGGCGTTCGAGTAGCTTTCCATGGTTGACCGTGTCGAAGGCAGAGGATAGATCTAGGAGGATTAAGAGACATGTTTTGCCTTGGTCAAGGGCTTGGATGGCATCATCAACGATGTGGAGCATGGTGGTTTCAGTGCTGTGTCCAGGTCTAAATCCGGATTGGAAATCATCGAGTAGGTGGAAGTTATTGATGTGTTGACTTAGCTGCAGTTGCACACACTTCTCCAACACTTTAGCTAAGAGAGGGATGTTGGAAATAGGTCTGAAGTTGTCAGGGGAGGCTGGGTCCAGCGACGGCTTTTTCAAAATGGGGAGGACTTGGCCGGCTTTCAGAGAGTCAGGAATCGATCCCTGCCGGAGAGAGGCGTTAATTATTGCAGTCCAGCTAGGAATAATGGATTGGGCGGCGGCAGCTAGGCAGTTGGAGGGGAGCGGGTCGTTAAAATGGTTATTCGGGTTTAAGGTAGATAGGATTTTAGAGACGGAGTCTTCGTCGTAGAGTGTGAAGTCGGTCCAGTGTGCTTGATTCTTAGGTGAAGCCTGTCGGGGCGGCGTGGAAGGAGGAGTCAGGTTAGTAGTGGGTAGCGAGTATGAGGCGGAGCTAAGTTCGTTACCTAAGGCTTTGATTTTGTCCGCAAAAAAGAGGCGAATTCCTCGGATGATATTAGAGACTTGGGATTTTCTTTCGATGTTTTGGCCAGTTTGTTGGATTGATGTTTGACCAGTTCAAAGAGTTTGCGGGGTCTGTTCTTGGTGTTCCCCAGTTCCGATCTGAAGAATTCTTTTTTGAGTTGAGGATGTTCCTGTTGTAGGTATTTCTGGCCTGGCGGAGAAGTTTTAGATGTGCGGCAGAGGGGTGCTGTCTCCAGATTCTTTCGGCTTGCCGGAGGGATCTCCTCTCATTGTTGAGGGATCCAGTGAACCAGGGGTTTCTATCTTTGATTTGTGTTCTTTTTAGTTTTAGTGGGGCTAGGTCATCCAGAATGTTCGATATGGTCGCAGAGTAGTGATCGTTGAGGTCATTGACCGTAGTGATATGCGAGGGGGAGGTCAGATTTGCACCGAGCCTCCAGTTCTCTGTGGTCCAGGTTCTTGGTGTCTCTGACCCAGCGTTTAGGAATCACCGGCTGCGGTGCCCTAGTCTTGTGGGTGCCAGGTAGTAGGAAGGCGATGGCGTGGTGGTCAGACCAGTCACATGGGTCTATAGAGATAAGCTTGACTGTTGATTCCTTAGAGATGATCCAGTCAAGAATGGCCCCTTTCGAGTGAGTTGGGAGTGAGCAAGATTGGGTCAGGGCTTGATCGGCCAGGAGGTCTTTGATGGCGTTGACATGAGGATCCTTGGGATCATTCCAGTGCAGGTTGAAATCGCCAAGGAAAATGTCTTTAGCGTTGGAGGAACTCTTAGCTGTGAAAATTTCCATGAGGTGGTCAGTGAAGGAGTCATTCCTGCCTGGGGGTGGTAAAAGATGTGCAGGTTGCACAGTAGGGCGGAGTTGCTGCAAATGGAGAGGGCGAGGTATTCGCAGGAGTCGGTGGTATCCGCCAGAAGTTCCGTGACAAGAAGGTTAGAGCGATAGATGCAGGCGATGCCTCCTCCTTTCTTGCTAGGTTGCCTGTCCAGCCTTGCAATGTTATAGTTGGGAGGGACTAAGAGGTCCAGGCATGGGGATGAGGATTCGTTGAGCCAAGATTCTGTTAGAATTGCTAAGTCGAAATTTTTGTTCAGGATGAGGGCAGCAATATCGGCGGCGTGCTTAACTGCCGATCGGCAGTTAATTAAGAGACCAGTCAGAGAAGGGTCGGAGGGAGTGTCGGGAGTCGGGCGGACAGGGGTACAGGCGCTAGATTGCTTTTAATCACACTTCTGTTACGGAGGGTAGCTGATCTGCAGGGGTTGATAGTGACCGTGCAGATGGGATGTTCGGCCCTCACTTGTAATAGGCATGGGGTAACTGGGGCTGCGTTGTAGTCCCGGAGGATGGCAAGGATTTCCTTTTCAGTGAGGTCTAGCGGACTTGGTGTGGCGAGGGTAGGGTTGTAGGAGAGGACGAGAGCTAGGGTTTCCTCCTCCGAGAGGTGGCAAGGATGCTTGCGAGGGCGAAGGTGTCTCAGGGATAGAGGTAGTGGGTGTTTGGGGAGCTCTGTGATAAGAGGGGGGTGGGGTTCAGCAGGGGCTTTAGGTTAGCGAAGGAGAGTTCGGCGCGGTGAAGGAGGTTCGTTAGATCCAGAATGGAAGAGTGGATGCTCTGAATTATTTTGGCAGCTCTGTGGTGCAGCGTTTCGGTATCCATGTGAGAGGGAGGCGCTAAAGGACAGGGGGTAGTGGTTCAGAGGCAGTTCTATCGTCATGCATACGGGATAGGATAGCAGGGCTAGCTCGACCTGTGTCGTAGGTCTTTGGGGGCGTCTCAGTCTCACGGTCGGAGTGGGGAGCTAGTGGGGAGGGGACCAGAGGTCTAGGGCCGATTCTGTAGGCCAGGCCGGGAGACGTGCTAGAGGGGTTAGGAATGAACCGTGTTAGGAACACTTGGAGGGGTGGTCTGTGGGCTAGCAGGGCTAGCTCGACCTGTATCGTAGGTCTTTTGAAGCGTACCAGTCTCAGAGTCGGAGTGGGGAATTAGTGGGGAGGAGACCAAGGGTCTCGGGACGATTGTGTTGGCAAGGCCGGGAGACGAGCTAGAGGGGTTAGGATGAACTGTGTTGGAAACCCTTAGGGAGGTGGTTTGTGGGAGGCTAGTCACGCTAGGCAGGCTGGTCGGAGGGTCGTCGAGGCCGGTGTTGGTTGCCCTGCCCGGGTCGTGCACATGGTTTCTGAGGAGGGTAAAAAGGTCAGCAAAATTATTGAGGTTTTTGGTTGAGGCTTGGATCAAAACGATGCCGCTTTTGTAGAGGCTGATGGTGAGGTCGGCTCGCAGGGTTGAGGAGGGCGCTATTGTGAGCTTAGTGCCGTGTGGAATGTTCCTGGTTGCGCGTACATTAAGGAGGTGCGCAAAGGTATTGCGCCAAGAGGGGGTTCTTCTGGAGTAGAAAATGAGGTCATTAATGATTATGCCGTTGTCCGCGCTGTAACGCAGGTCAGAGATCAATGTCTCAGGGTGATTTTTCAGGGTGGAGTGCTTGAAAGTTTTTGCAGCGGCTTTGGAGAGGTTGGGGGGTAAACCAGGGTATATGAGTTTTCTCCAGTAGCGGTCAGGCCGGGACCTGCCATGCTTGCTAGGTTGGGCACTATAGGAACGAAATGGGTCAGTAAGCAGCAAAGGGGATGGGTCTCCACATACCAAGCGAGGGAAGCTATAGTGACTGACTTGGTCTCTTAGAGGCAGGGAACCACATCATAGCAGCATGTGTCCCCTGGTGGACTGTCTTGAGGGAGCGGGCTGTCTAAGCGTTGGGGCAGAGGCTCAAACGTACTTGCGTAGTAGTGACATCCTCTTTGATGTATACTGCAATCCGCTGTCTTTCCCAAAAACATCTACGCTTTTTGCTGTAGTCCCTGTCGGTGTCTTTATTGTCATTGGATTCCTTATGTCCGTGATCATTTGGATAGTATCTTCATAGGAATTTAAAAATAAATAAACAAATAAAAGTGGCTGGGTCGTAGGTAAGAAGTAGATCCCTGAACTTTTCAGTTCCAACAAGTCTTTCATTGACTACTATAGCAAGTCAGAGCCATTCCAAGATGGCCGCCACCTTATCGAGCCTGGCTCAAGGTGTAGCTGTAGACCCTTATTTGTTTTTATGGCGTAGTCCTCTTTCTATTGTCATTGCCAGTTGCTGCCATTTTCGTGGGGAATGGAGGAGCAGTTCTGTGCTCAAAATGGCTGGGGCAATAAAACTGCTGTGCCACAGACCAACAGCTGTACTGTACAGCTACAAATCTGGTAGTAGACCCACTCCTGCAGCCTGGACATCGAGGGGTTTCCCTGGTTATGATCCTGATGGTGGGGGCTTCTCATCTGCAGCGTTGTGACTTCGGGACAGGCTCACCCTTGGTGGTCCAAGCCGTTTCACAGCTCCGAGGAACCCCCTGCAGTGTTGAGCGCGATCGTTCCCGGTATGGAGGACCCTGCATCAGGGGCGAGGCGGCCACAGCTCCCCAGGGATTTGGCTCGATCTGGGTGTTCCCGTTGCCAGCTGGAAGCTCGCCTTTGTGCTCTGCGCTAATCAGCTAGTTCCCGGCGGGCCCCCAGGTTGTTGAATGGTCTGCAGCGGGGGGGGGGGCGGACTCACCGATGCCTCAGAGTCTGGGCGATCATCCTCGGTCAGTCCCCCAGCAGCCCACGTCGGAAGATGGATACCCAGCCCTTTGTTGATGTAGGCTGGATTCGCGGAGCAGCGCTCGGCTGGGGCTCCGACAGTCAGTAGCAGTGAGGCATCCGACGGACTCATCGAGCGGCCAGCTCTTCAGATCGATGGCCGACGGTCCTGATTGAGGTGAGGGGGGTCCAAAACGATGGTCTGTGCGGTGCCGCTGGGCCAAGCTTGCGCTGTGTTGCTGTGTGCTGATGTAGGAGGGCAGCAGGGCGATGGATGGCCGGGTTGTACAGGGATATTTGCCGATATTTGCCGATATCGTGATCCCTAACCCAGGAGCTCAGTGGAGGAGCTCTCGTCCGGTGGCCATCTTGTAAAAGTGATGTCTTTTAAGCTATCTGTGCATATAGTGCCATTGCTGGTGAACCGAATGTACAGCGTCATTTGGTGAAACCTTTTAGAAGAATCTCAAAACTACTAAAGTAGTTGTTACTCAAATTACTGAAAGCCACACCCGGTAGCATCAATTGTCAGAAGCTTTAATTGTTCCTTTAAAAGGCAAAATCAGTGTCGTTTTTTTTTACTCCTATCATAAATCATTGATTTGAATCCCTACGTTTTTCATATTTAAACCTCACTTGAATACAATGGGGTTAATAAGGAAAGAAAAAAGGCCAGAAATGTTAGGCTTGGCTGAGCAGGCTGTTTGGCAAAGTGTTAGGACATATGAAGGAGATTCGTCTCTTCTCTAAGATTGATCAATTAGGAAAAGAATGAACTGTCCAGATAGTTTGAAAACGTATGCCGGCCATAGATGCACTTGTTAACTTGAAATGCAAATTGCCTCCAGTATTCCCTACTTTTAACAATTTATAATTGTCCTGTGGGGAAGACGCACAATTGAGTAGCAGGCTCAATCTATAGTCGTTGTACGCATTTTTGGCAGCAAATGGATGTTATTGTGTTTTACCCTAGGTTTTATCTGATTCTAAGGAACATGTAAAACAACACAGTATTTCCCAGCCTCTGGAAGAGGGGCATAGAACAGCTGTGAAAAGTTTTTAATTGTTATTAGGCACATCTGCATTTTTGCACGGGTTTGGAGCTCAAACTTAGGGGCTGATTACGATGGCGGGCGGACTTGGTCCGCCCACCACCGTAGCGGTGATTGGGACCGCCCGCCAGACATGCGGCGGTCCCACCACTGCAATTAAGATACGCCCGCCATACTGGCGGGCGCATCCTGGGCTTTCAACATTGCGGGCGGTGCTGCTGGCTGCAGCACCGTCCGCAATGTTGAAAGTGCTTGCACTCCATTTCCCTGCACCGCGTGGCAGGCACTGCGTGGTGCCTGCCACTTGGTGCATGGAAATGCAGGGGGGTACCATGGGTACCCCCCAGTGCAGCGACACCCCCCCACACACAAGGGGGGCCCGCAACGGGCCCCCAAACCCAATCCCCGCCAGCCTTTCCATGGCGGCATCGCCGCAATGGAAAGTCGCCTGGCCACACACATCCTAATATGGCGGACAGTGCCTGCTAGGCACCGCCACCATATTAGTGGCCCTGCTCTGCCCGCCAGGCAATCGGTCCGATTGCCACCGGCAGAAAAGCGTCGGACGGACTTTGCGTCCGCCGCGATATCCACCGCCATCCTAATATGGCGGTGGGTAAATCTCAATATGATGGCAGAACGATCGCCACCGCCAGCCCGGCGGTGGCGATCGTTCCGCCATCGTAATGAGCCCCTTATTTCCTACAGTTTGGATATTTTATGAAATTAAATGTTTTATCGAGTGTACCTTTTATGGAATTATTTTTTTCCGAAAATATACTTTTACTTACTGCATTGGTGTTCAGTTATAGACACTGTGAAATCTGATCCCGCAGGAGTGCACTTCTTGTAAAACAGTCACACATCTCCACCCTTTGCTGCTTCGCGTTTCCGAGCTGTGCTCTCTGCAGCTCATGCATCAACTTGTAAAGTTACCGAGTTAGACCATAGCAGATATCCCAAATATGTGGAAAATTGGTGCATGCCCCCCTTCTTTTTTGTGCAGCCACTCTTGAAATGCAAAGGGATGGAAATGTTATCCTTGATCAAGTTTTGCGCAAAAATGGATTTAAGAGCGTTAGTTGAGGTGGGTGCAGCTATACCTGGGTTTACAATGCATTTCACCAGACCTTGGATAATAATTCACGCAAACTGGGGTAACAGAGCAGGAACAGAACAAAAACTAATAGGATTGCATGAAAGCCGACCAATTAAAGTTGTGCAAGTCGGCTTTGCGTAGGATCCTTAGTACTGAATGAAAATAGGCACAAACAGTGGGCAAAAGGAAAACCATCTAATTTTACCATGGGCAATACACATCATTTTGCATTTCACACTTGGGGGCATATTCTCAAGGACTCATCACCGAATTGACGGCACTTTAGCGCAGCAAAAGTGGCGAAAGAATTATCGCCCATTCACAAGCTGGTGCAAACTCCCCACATCGCCAGAAAACCAGCGATAGCTGCCGAAAAAACATCACCACGGATGAGAGAGACAACTAACGCTAATGATATGCAGAGTAGGCGTTCCCATGCAAAAACACACGAAAACACCACTTCGCGAGATTCTCAACGACCAGCCAGATCTGCGATGTGACCCAAAAACAGGCGATAAGGCATGTTAGCAGCAGGGATTTAACACCTGCCTTCTGCTGGTGCTAAGCAGGACGACTACCTGCAGTATGAAAGGGAGCCTATCCCAGAGCCACATCTGAAGACCCACAGATGCCATGGAGACAATGAACATGCAGCCCGGAGTCCCAAGAGGGCCACAACACCCACCGCCACCACCCCCAGGACTACCACCGAGGCAGCGTAGGACAAGACAGCGGACCTTCTGAAAATGGCATGGCCCCTCAGCCACACAAGTGCAGAATGTGGTGGGAGGTGGGAACCAAGTATGTGTAAAGGAGGCAACTCACCCATGAAGAAGAATGTACACAATGCCAAGTGTGGCGGTGATGTGCTGGACAGACCACAGAATGCAGAGCACAGACATGTCTATGTGGACATATACTGCTGGTGTGTGTAGTGTTGTGGACAGCGGACACAACCATGTCACCTCAGGCAGTGGGTACGACCTTGGACACGTAACTTTGTCGTCCCCCCTGTAAGCGTAAGTAGAGTAGGCTGGGCTGGCATACGCCAAGCCAGCGTAGGGGTGTGAAGGATTTCCCCGGGGCTCTGGGCGTGGTTCAGTTATGGCCTGGACAAGGAAGTAACTAATGCGTGTGTCTCTGTTGTAGTGTCGGCGCCACCCAGTCCACAATCGACAATGTTGCAATGTAGCATGCACCCGGAGGGCGGGCTCGCACGAACGGAGAAATGAAGAAGCGCAAGACAGCTCGGGGTCTTGGCTCATACATGCCAAGTGTTGTGTGTATCTGTATTGCCGCAGCATGAGCCAAATGCCTAGCCTTAATCGCAGCGCAAGTTCAGCCAGGCATGAACTCTACGTCTGTATCCGCCCCATCCTTCCCACAGGCCTACAGTCACGTGGCCGCCCACCTCTAAAGGCCAACATCACAGTGTCGTTGTCAGGCTTGTGGACATGCGCAGACAGGCATGACAATGGTGTGCCGTAGGAGTGCCAGTGAAGCAACCACGCAGCGCACACAAGTAAATAGGCTCGGGGGAGGGAGGAGCAGCTGTGAGGCAACGTTACACACAGTGATGCCGCTCATTTTCCACATGCAAGACATGTCGAACATGAATCCCAAAGTCGCACACATCCCACCCCACCCCCAACAAGCCACTTCACAGTACCTCAATGCAAGCAGATGAGAAACTAACATTAGGGATGAATGCTCCTTTGTCTGAGCTATCATGCGGAAGCACATCTGCACCTCCGACCTCGGAATTGCATGTGGCCGGCACCCCCTGAGAGATACTATGGCAGCTGATGACGACTCCCACACTACGCACAGCCCAACGAAAGACCAACCTATACACACCCCACACACAGAAGTCCTTGCTCGAAGTTATCTTGCATGGAATGGCCTTCACACTTACTCCCACATTAACCCAGGCATACAACCGTTGCACAGTAAAACAACTCATTGCTCCGAGCTGTGGCATTTCATCCACAGAACTGGTGCAGGTCAGAACAGTGCCGCTTCAACCAGAGCCACTAACGCAATGGCAGACCATCATGGACACTTGCACAACCCCTGTCACGTGGAACTGTACCGTGTACGTATGCTGTATTTACTGGGGGCACTGCCATTGGTAGTGCTGCGGATCAGTTACCGGTTGAGCTTCCGCCTTGCCAACGTCACCTGCGTGCAGCCTGTGTTGCATTGTCGCTCATGCATATTCGAGTGGTCCATGGATGTCTGCCTATCCAACAGGACGGTAGCCGAACTGGATTTCGACATGTGTGAGCGGCCCCTGTTGGCCCACGACCATGAATGTCACCGTGACACCCGTCTATGGGATGCCTGGATACTTGGCATACATGCTGGCAGCTGGACCTGGGAGATTGGAGAACTCCTCGTGTGCAGTGAGCAAATAGAGCCGCTCCCCTATTGGGCTGTAGTGCTATTTGGTGAAAGAGGGTGGACGCAGCACATCTGTCCGGACCTGCTAATGGTTAGCCTTGCCGTACTGTTCGATGAAGTCGACAACGACCTCATGTTGGAAATGATTGCCTACGAAGCTGCACTAGCTTTCATGGACGTGTAACTACGTACCTGCAGACACAACAGTTTGGAACACATTGCACATGTCCCGACACCTTGTTGGTACTTGGGTTTCTGGTCACATCTCCCACGACGACAGTGGACATGGCTCCATTCGCCTGGACTCCGAATACATGAGCGGACAACAACGCGGGTAAACACACACCTGTGAATGGTGCGGCACTCCCCCGGAGTGGACAGCGGCGCTTGGCAACGTTCCACATTCTGACATACTGCTGCATTGGTCTGCATGTTGTGGCACTTATCTTGGCCGTACTGACACGCATATGCTAATAAAGTCTACGCACCTTCACTTGTATTCAACTGTGATGAGTGTTGATTTGCATGACAATGTGTGTCTCACTCCCTATCTGGGTCACGGCCATATATGCATTACTGCACCATCAGGGATGTGGGGTTGTACTAGTACATTATCATCTCACAGTTTCCTGCTGTGCCACATTCGAATGGCCATTTTCCACACACAAGCGGCAGCAGTTGTGTCCTCTGTTCTGTTGTGCTGGTGTTGTTGTTTGTTCAACATTGTTGTAAATGTTGTGGTGCTCTGGATCTTATGTGTGTGTGCTGCATTGTAGGTGAGTTGCCCCTTCAGCTCTGATTTGGCTGGCCCTTATCCCTTTCAGGCGGTGTGGCTTTCACTTCTGTGCTTATGCAGTGCTGTGATGTTGCAGACTTGGGTAAACTGGGCCCTTGGTTGGAGTTGTGACTCTTGGCCATGGTTTGTCCGCAGATGTGCTCTACTTAATTGTGCATGTGTGCCGTTGTGCCCATCTCCCCCCGTCCCCCCAGTCCCTGGTGGTTACTCACCCTGTTGCTGTTGTGTCGGGTCATGTTGAGCAGTGTCCGGTCCCCCAACTCCTGCCACCATCTCCCCACTGATGACTGTGGACACCATTTCCTCCATCTCATCCAGCTCCTCCTGTGGTGCTGGACTCCCACCTCCAGTCTGCATTGCTGGCTTCTGGTTGTCTGCGAGTTTCTGCTTGGTCTTGCGCTTCACATCATTCTAGCGCCTCTTGACCTCGTCCATTGTCCTCCTCCGCACTCCGACTGCATTCGCCTTGTCCAGGTTGGACTACCATATTGTATTTTTTGTTGCCAATGACACAGTGGAGGTGACGTACAGTTGGTGGTGGTGTTCTGTCACCTCCGTGATCAGGATCCTGTTTTCCTGCGGACTGAACCGCGTCTTCCTCTTCTTCTTCTCCTTGCCCTTCCCTGACCCCGAGGTCCCAGGCTGGTCCTCTGTGGGGCTTGTGGGGTTCTGGTTGTCCTCTGTGCTTGCTCCGGCTACCTCCATGGTGCTTCGCAGTTGTTTGTGTTTTGTGTTGCCGCTTTTGTTGTGCTTTTTGCAGCCTGACTAGTGGGACTTGCAGGCCTGGCACTGCTTCTCGCTGGATTTTTTATTGCGGTTGGGCACATTGCAACTTTTTTCACGTTCGGGTTGAGATTTTTATCGCCGTGATGAAGCAAGGTTTCAAAAATGAAACTTGCTTGTACGCAATCCTTCTCATAGTATTAATCTATTAAACTTGTACTGTTATTACTAACCTTTGCATACACTACACTAAGAAGAGAGACGTTTGCATATGTGTTTTGCTAATGAATAACGCTTGTCTGTAATACAAAATGGCCGCTAAAGCGCGGGAACCTCTCTGCGCATGTCACAACCTGATCACATGGTGTGACGTCTTTCTTTGCTTGGTGGGAAACTTATGCTTCTGCGCAGTGTGCATAAAATGGCTGCTTGATGTTTTCACATGCTTCAGCTTGCTCTCATGTCATTACTAAATTGTCATTACCTAACGCTACTAATGCTGGATAGTATATATATTTAAATGGGAATAGAATAGAAATAATGGGTATACAGTGAAACATTTTATTTGTGATTTTAATATTTTCTTCTTGCACTTTTAGTAAATCGTAAACTTGGGCCTGGGTTGGTGTCTTGAAACTCGAGAGACAGAGGGTTCTGCGCATGTGTCCTGTATGCCTGCCAAGTGAAGTCAACTTGGACGTCTCCCAAGGCCACGACCTATTGGCCGAAGATGATGTACCCAATGTTTCCGGCGGAACAAATTGTTACTTTTCTCCTGTAAATTGTATAACATTTGTCGTGAGACGGGTGGGAAATAAAGCAAATGTATTAAATTGAAGGGGTGGGAACGTAAAGGACAATAGGCTTTACAATTTAGGACAAATCAATATGGTGCTGACAATCCAACCCCTATCCCTGTCCAATCAGAAGTAGTGGTCCCATATTTTAGCAACATTAGTGGGAGGTACATGGGCGTAGAAGGGTATAATAGATATAGAATTAGCTAATTAGTTAGCACAGAGGGGAAGCACAGAGCACAGGAGAGCTGACTCTCAGAACACACAGAAGAGCTCCAGACTGTCATGCTGATCGGTTGCTGACTGAATCCCTGTCCAGAAGAGGTCCTGAGGAGGGGGCGGCGGAGTCCATTAGAAGGAAGGCACGGGAGAATCGAGAGAAGTCGAGTATCAGAGAGGGGAACGACGCAGGCGTCATTGTAGAGAGGTCACCGGTCCTGTCCTGATCCTAGAGGAAGTCTTTGCTCTTCATCCTTCCTGGGTCCTATCTTTTCAACTCCTTGGCTAAGGGGTTTGGTTCTCGCACTTAGGTAAATATAATGCAACCTTTAGTTGCGCTGCTGTCTCTATCTTCTTCTCTTCTTTAAACACCGTCATTGATTAGCAATAATCATTTCTATGCTTAATCCTGGGTATTTTGATCAAGTAACATGTGGCTTTGTATTTTACTCTGCTAAATCTTTAGATAAACATTTTAAAACTTTTCTGACTCAGTGGTTATTTCAGGATTTGTATAATAATGAATGTCACTCATTTTAAACTTCCCAATTAGCAAAGGATTCATTGGTAAGTCATTACTCTTCAATCAGAAGGTAATTGGTAGCAGGGATTTTTGATAAGAGTAACAACTGATAAACCCAGCGTAAGTATTAGCGTAGTGTGAATGTATGGGCCCAAATAAGTATATGGTGTATGAATGCTGTTTGCTAATATCGCGCTGGATCAGTTTTCTGGTAAGCAGAGGACGGTTATGGTTACTTTTTGTTAATTGGGTAATAAGAATTTTTATTTGTATTTTTATGAACTAACATCCGCTTAAATTTTGAGTTTTGTTATATGTTGTCCAGAATACCCCGGGGGAAAAAGAATAGTGGGTGGCAAGTGGAAGCCATACTGCAGTGAGGTTATCTGTCAGGCAGAAATAGTACTGAGAAGTTAAGCAGGACTTCAAGTACTTGTTAGGGACTCTATGCGTGTGAGTAATAGCAAAAAGGGTACGCTGATAAAAATTTGATGTTATATCACCTAGTAAGGGTAACATTGGAGAAGTAACAGGTACTTCTGGAGCTTGTGTGAAGAGTAGACGGAAGTGTTTTACTCATAGTATATGTTTTAGTAAACGGAAAGGTTTTACTAAAGTGTGGAAGAAACTATCTTTTTCGAATTTAGAAGAAACTGGCACGATAGCGAATGTTTTATGTTGTTACTGAAATTTAATTAAAAATTATAGAGAAAATAAGTTTGCGTAAATTTTTGTAAAGGGAGGGTCAGTTGCCGGAGAGGGAGCTGACGTCACAAAACGCCGCGCTGAGATTGGTTAAATCAGCGGGTGTGGAACGAACCTTGTAAAGGAGGGGTCAGTAGTCAGGAGTAGTACTGACGTCACAGGAGCCGCGCTGGGATTGGTTAAACCAGCGAGGGACAGAGAAACACGGATTGTAAAGGAGGGGTTGACAGAGAAACGTCACCAAAAGGCCACGCAAGGATTGGTTCGGAAATAAAAAGGTAGCAGACATTTGATTGGTCGAGAATTTAGAAGCAAAATTCTTAGTGGATAAAGATTGCATGTTAAAACGCGATCCGACTTTAACAGGAACTCGTCCGGATAGGAGATTCCTAGGTTTTGCAGAATATAATTTTGTACACAGAAGATTAGATAGAATGTACGGAGAAAGGAAAAATGTCATTCTTACGAAAGATTAAGAATTATTTTAAAAAGGACAAACCAATCAAAACTAGAGAAGGAATTATTATTCCACCAGCTAAAACGCCAGCTTCATTTATGATGATGGAAAGAGGTTATCATACTTGTGTATGGATGGAGAATTGGATAGAATACACCAAAAATGATGGAGTATTAGCATTTCCCCAGAATGGTACCTTTAATGGAAGAATTCTTCAAAACTTGAGACTGAGGATGAATGATTTAGAACCCAGACCTAGAATAACTCAGTACGAGGCTCTAGAGGAATGGGAAACCGAGGCATTTGAACGTGATCGACCTCGGAGTAATAGGAGTTATCCAGGATTTTTTCCCAGATATCAACGTGAGTCTAGGGATGGGCAGATGAAACAATGGAGAAGGGCAATGATTACAGAAGGATTATATCCATTGTTCTCAGCAGAGGAAAATTTAGGAAGTAAGTGCACAGAAAAGACAAAACATTTAATGAGAAATGAGGAGTCTGAAGACGAATTTATGGAGGAAATGTTAAGAAATCCCCCACCATATCAGGAAGGGACAAGTGGATGCAACCCAAGTGCACCACCGAAAACTCCATTAGTACCACAGGTAATGCATGAATTTACTCCGAATAGAATACTTCATGACAAAGAAAAAGAAGCCATAGAAAAGACCAGAGCAGAATTGATACAGAAAATAACTCAGATAAAAGTACATCCTGATTCATTGACCATACCAGTAACAATTGGTCCAGTAGTTCCATTATATGGTACTCAGGGAAGCTGTCCTCCACCGATACTTACACCTACTGCTGTGAATAATCTCAAACCTGAAGCTCCAGTTATAATTGAGGATCAATTTAGTGACTGTGAATCCACAATATCACTCATGGACTTACCTATTCGAGGTTCTGTAAATAGTACTCCCAGAAAAGAGGTACCTGGAGGTTCAAAAGATGTAAGTTTGGTGACTTCATCAGGAACAAAAAGTGCTACCATAGTAACACCTGAAGATCTGGAAAGATGGGTGCAAGGGTCAGTTAAACAGTGTACGCCTCCGAAAATAATGGACATTCATAAATTGAAAGTCGAATTAGAAGAAATAATAGCAGGAAATGTAGGACTAGACCGCTTAAATACCTATGATGAAGAAGAATTATTATTCCTGTGCAGGAGTATCACCAGAAATGTAAAGATATTCCATGAAAAATTGTCCAATTTAGCATTACAGATGGGCATAGAAATAGGGAGATCAAAGGTACTACAGAAACCCTATAGAGCAGAATTTGCAGACAAAGATTTAGAAAATATGAATGCTTCTGGAAGAAGATTACAAATAAGAGAATTAATGTTAGTTTTGCAAAAATGGGGAGACCTAGATAAATGGAAAACTAGGTGGGCCAAGAAAAAGGAAGAAGCACGAACAAGTAGAACAGCATCAGAATATGTGATGAAGGAATCAGGGAAAACAGACCAAATGTATCCAATGCGAGAAGTTGCGGGAGGAGGATATGTACATGTCCCATGGAGCAGACAAGATATTTTATCATTTACGAATGACTTTCCAAAATTGAGAGAAAAACCAATTGAATGGTACAAGCAGGTTGACAGGTTTGTGAAGGTGTCGAAGGTATTGTTGAAGGATTTGGATGGTTTGTTTGACATAGTGGTACCTGCCGATTTATGGACAGATTGCAAAATCACAGTAGATTGGCCAAGTGATGAATATCCTAGAGATCCGAAAACAGGTGCCCCGTCAAATGATGTGATGAAAAAGTATCACCAAATGATAACTTACCTGAAAGGGAAAATACCACCGAAAGAAACAGATTGGGTAAAAATAGATCGAACTACCCAAGAAGCTAATGAATCAGTGCATTCCTACTATGAGCGTTTATTACAGGTATTTAAACAGTATAGTGGATTTGAGGATATTGGAGACAAGAACATGAGTCAGTTCGTGTATCGGTTTGTTTACGGTTTGAACCCAGAGATTTGTCAGATGATTAAACAACACATGTTGTGTTGGCAGGGAAAGCCCATAGATGAGATTTTGAAGTATGCAAAATATTGTGGAGACGATATTGAGGATAGGCACAAGAAATTACAAGAAAAGGTGATGTGGGCACAGGTGAAAATGGCAGAGAAGCAGGGAATCAATTTGGAAAATCCAAGTGAAAATCCAGGAAAAGATTCTGGAACGAATGGTGATACTGGGAATGGTGGAAAATTTAGAGGACGAATGAGTAGAGAAGAAGCTAAAAAGAAATTTCCTTGTCATGGATGCGGAAAATTGGGGCATTGGAAGGATGAATGTAAAAAGATTCGGAATAATAATGGCCCAAATCAAAATTTAAATCCACAGACGCAGAATGACTCACAGCAGAGTGTAAATCCCCAGAGTCAATTACCACCTCCACCTATTCAGGGTAATGTAAGCAGAGCAAAGCACGGTACAGACATTGGATACCCAGGAGGGAGGGGTAAGAATGATTATATGACATCACAATTTCTTTTGCAGGACAATTACTGTGAAATCAACTCATGACGGTGCCTAGGAGAGGGGAAGAAGGAGTGCATACTTGGCGCATCCTTACAGGTAGATCAGTCAGGTCCATATGTTGAAGGAATGTGAAAGGTAATAATATTACTTTCCTTTTGGACACTAGTGCTACCCGGTCTACTGTGAGAACAGCAGACATTCCAGACCTTCCTCTCTCTGGTGAAAATATCCAAGTAGTAGGGGTAGCTAATCAGCGAATTAGAACACCTCTTACCGAACCCATGGAAGTTAAAATTGGAAACTTCAGAGAAATGCATCAATTCGTAGTGTGTGATTCTAGCCCAGTAAATTTATTAGGTAGGGATTTATTGTGCAAGATGAATTGTACCATTTTTTGCACACCGGATGGTGTGGCAGTTCAAACACCAGATGAAGATCATGTATATAAATTTATGATTGCAAAACAAGGTACAGAAGTGGATGAAATGTTTTCATTAATAACAAAAGATGAGTTTCCAGAAGAATTAAAAGGTACAGTAAACCCCATAGTATGGGATTTCACCGGAAAGGAAGTAGGACTTATGGATAAAATAGATCCAGTTAAAATTACTGTAAAAGAAGGTGCGATTTTCCCAAATACCAAACAGTACAAAATGAGTGCAGAAGTAAAAGCAGGAGTCATTGAAGAAATAAATCGAATGGTAGAACAAAATATCTTAAAAGAAGTAATGAGTAGCCCATGTAATTCACCTATAATGGGGTTAAAGAAACCTAGTGGAAAATATAGGATTGTTCAGGACCTGAGGAAAATAAATAAGATTGTAGAACCATGTTGTCCTATAGTGCCAAATCCTGCAGTAATTCTATACCAGATTCCATGGAATGCAGGATGGTTCACAGTAATTGATTTGTGTCAAGCATTCTTTACTATACCATTACATCCAGACAGCCAGTATCTTTTTTCATTTAAATTTGAGAACAAAGTCTATGTGTGGAATTGTGTTCCTCAGGGGTACACAGAAAGTCCTTCCATCTTCAACCAGATACTGAAAAAGTGCTTTGAAAAACTAGTGATGCCAGGAAGCTCAGTCTTAGTTCAATATATCGACGACTTATTGGTGGCGTCGACCACCAGAGAAGACTGTGTTGTTGACTCCATAGCATTATTAAATCTTTTGGCTGAAGAAGGACATAAAGTCTCACCTGAAAAATTGCAATTCTGTACAACAGCTGTTAAATATCTGGGACATCAAATTGAGAGGGGAAAAAGAAGAGTAACCTCTGAAAGAGTAGAATTAATAAAGAGAATGCAAATGCATGTAACCCAAAGACAAGTGCGAATGTTCCTAGGAATAGTAGGTTACTGTCGACAATGGATACCAGGATTTTCCATGTTAGCTAAGCCCTTAATTAACATGACAAAAAAGAAAGCAAAGGATCCTGTTGAGTGGGAGGACGAAAGTGTAGAAGCTTTTGTAAAATTGAGAAATGCCTTATGTTCAGCACCTGCCTTAGGCATGCCTGATTATAAAAGAGAATTTGCATTGTTCTGTCATGAGAGAGAAAATTGTGCACTTTCTGTCCTAACTCAAAGACATGGACTGGAAAGACGTCCTATAGCATATTTTTCTGCTACATTGGACCCAGTAGCAGCCGCGTTGCCAGGATGCTTAAAAGCAGTAGTGGCTACTTGTTTGAGCATTGAACAAAGTGAGTCAATTGTGATGGGACACCCTGTAAAAGTGTATGTTCCACATGCAGTTGTCATTCTATTGACAAGAACACGAACTCAGCATCTTACTCCTAGTCGGCTGACTAAATATGAAAGAATAATAATGGGTGCTGAAAATGTGAACATGGTAAGGTGTACTATAATAAATCCAGCAACCTTACTACCAGACCCACGTCATGAAAGAATAAAAGACGATGAAGAAGATGAACATGATTGTATACAAATTACAGAATTATGCACAAAACCACGTCCAGATATAGAGGAACAGCCTCTTAAAAAGCCAGACAGGGAGCTATTTGTTGATGGTTCATGTCAAAGACATGAAGACGGCAAATTAACTGCTGCCTATGCGGTATGTGAATTAACTGGAATAGTTGAAGCATCCTATTTACCAGGAGTCAAATCTGCACAAGTAGCTGAATTGATTGCTTTGATAAAAGCATGCAAAATTGGGAGGAATCAGAGAGTGACCATATTTACAGATAGTCAATATGGTTACGGGGTCGTGCATGATTTTGGCCAACTGTGGATGCAGAGGGATTTCATGACTTCTTTCAGGATCCCCCATTAAAAATGGACAATTTGTAAGGGATTTGCTAGAAGCAATACAATCACCAAAAGAATTGGCTGTGGTGAAATGTGCCGCACACCAGTCAGGAGATGACTGGGTGGTAGTTGGCAACAGATATGCGGATCTGGTGGCTCAACATTGTGCCAAAACCAGAATGTCAGTCAATAAGACGGTGGAAAGAATGGGTATCAGCTGCCAACTTATGCTGTATATGCCACCTGAAACTTGGAATGAGGTGAAGAAATTGCAAGATGAGGTTGATGAAAGTGAGAAAAATTTGTGGATCAAAGTGGGTTGCTCCCAAAGAGGAGAGGATGAAGTGTGGATCAGCGCTGATGGCAGACCAGTCATGCCAGACTGTTTACTCTCACAAATGGCTAGAATGCATCATGGAGACACACACATAGGGAGAGATGCAATGATTAGGCTGTTCAGACAAAATTGGTACAATCCCAAATTCAGAGCCATTGCAGAGAGTCTTTGTCAGAGATGTCTAACTTGCCAGATGCATAATCCGGGGAGGAAGACAGTAATTGGATTTGGAAAAATTGGAAAGGCAGAGGGTCCATTTATGAGACTTCAGTTTGATTTCATACAGTTACCACCATGTAGAGGGCTGAAATACGTACTAGTCATAGTGTGTCTGTTTTCAAAGTGGGTGGAGGCTTACCCTACTAGGAGAAATGACAGTATTACAGTTGCAAAACTATTGCTACGAGAGCTCATTCCTAGATTTGGTTTTCCAGTAACTTTGGAATCAGATAGAGGAAAACATTTTAACAGCGAAGTGATTCAAATAATCTGTGAAGCATTTCAAATCAAACAGAAATTGCACTGTGCATATCGCCCAGAGGCTTCTGGAGTGGTTGAACAATTGAATGGCACTATAAAGTCAAGATTGGGAAAATGTGTGCATCAACATCATTAGAGTGGCCAGATGCATTACCACTCGCTTTAATGGGACTCAGAAGTATACCTGACAGAACCACAGGATTGAGCCCCCACGAAATAATGATGGGAAGAGCAATGAGACAAACACATGTTCCCACAAACAAACTGGTGAATATATCTGATGATATGGTTCTGGACTATTGTAAAGGATTGGCTGATCTAGTGCGTTCTGTCTCTCATCAGGTTGGAGAAGACGCAGTTTCCAGGCAGCCCGAGCAAGAACATGATCTGAATCCTGGTGACTGGGTGGTAGTGAAGAATCACACCAGAGAAACGTGTCTATCACCTAGATGGGGCAGACCATGTCAAGTCATACTAACAACGAATACAGCAGTGAAGTGTGCCGGATTTCCTAATTGGATTCACGTAAGCCACACCAAAAGAGTGCCAGATCCTGAAGAAGGAAATCTTCAGACAACGCCAATCACTGAAGAAGCTGAAGGTTGCTCAGCAGAGGAATCTCAAGCTCGAGATTCAAGAAAAGCTGAAGAAGAACAACCGAGCACAAGTCAGGATTGGATACCAGTGGTAGAGGTTCCTGAAATATACCACAGGACAAGAAGTCAAACAAAATTGGAAGAAATTGAAGAAGATCAGATAGGTGAAGAAGAAGCAGTTCAGGAACAAGAAGAAAAGACACTAAGAAATCCTGAACAAGGTCAGATAGGGAAAGAAAAATGGACTCAAAACAGTGAAGACCTAATAGACTTTGATCAGGGACAGATAGGTTTAGAAGAATCCGGTCAGGCTGCAGAAGTTCACAGTGCAATAAGCCCTGATCAGAACAAGTTAGATCAAGAAGAATGCACAGAAGAAGAAAACCTTGAAAAACATGAACTTGAAGAAATAAATAAAGAACAAGGTCAGTTATTGGAAACTCACAGCGGAGCTGGTACAGAGAAACCAATTAGACCTGAAAAAGAGCAAACAAGAAACACAGTAATTGAAGAACCCGAAACAGTGCAAAGCAGTAAAATTAACAAGATCTCTGAAGACAAAAACAAAAAAGCAGTGCCAACAAAGAAAACAAGAAAAGGAGATCATTGGCCAAGTGTCATTAAAAGAGTGAAGTACCACATAACAACAAGAAGTGAAGATCCAGATCAAGTGAATGAAGTAACAAGCCAAACTGAACAAGAAAATAAAACTGAGAAAAGAAGAAGTAAAAGACTGAAACTTGTGAATAACAAATTCAAGGGTCCTGACTGGACTTATATCATCCTTGAAGATTTTGAAAGCTCAGAATCAAGTGACAGTGGTGGCGAAGGAACAAGTGCATAACTAACGTACGAAGAAGAAACAAGACCACCATGACTAAGCAAAAGAATAAGCTAAAGAAAAGAAGAAAAGATAAGAAGAGCAATCTTCCTTGTCGAAAAAATGCCTGATGATAGAGTTACTGGGAGACCAAAACAGAAATGTTGTAGAAGATGCTGTGCAATATGCATATGTAGTCTAGTATTGGTGCTTATAGTATGGTTAGTCCTGATTGTAGCAATTCCTTACCTTATGATAATAGATAAGAAGATTAATAATGAAACTAAAGGGAGGATAGCAAACATGAAGGGCAATAGAGTAGAATTAATGGCAGAAGATGAGGCAGAAATTCATCATGAAATAGCTGATAACGACACTAATTTGAATGTTTTCACAAAATGATTGTTTCAATATGTAGACACAATGGAAGTTAGTAATTGTTATGTCTGTATGAAGTTACCTGAATCAGTAGCAGAAGGATTAACATACCATCACTTACCCCTGACATATGGCATATCATGTAGTGTTTTGTCTAGTTTATTTTATAGAACAGGGAGACTTCAGTATTATTATTCACACTTAGATGTGATATTTTCTGAGGTTCCGATTCGCAAGAGTATGAACCCAGTGCTTACTAGTCAAGATGCACAGTTTATGGGAGAATTTTTCTTAACAATGAAATCGATAGACATAACACATGCACATAGACACAATCTAACATGTTCCTTATTAGAAGAAGAAAAGATATTTTTGAATCTAGTAGAAGATAGAAGACAAGATTTTCAAAAGAAAGCTTCTGAGCATAAGGCTCATTTACCACCTTGGGCAGAAAAAGAAGGAAGTTACACACCTGGAAAGGCTCAAGCTGCTATGGCTCTGGATTTTGTAAAGACAGGAAAAATTTGTCTTCATAGGTTAAAGACTGATTTTAACAATGTTTTCATCGGTACCAGTGAATGTGAACACAATTTTTTAATTATTGGAGGTTGGGGACTCAAAGGAGGAACAGATTCAGTTTTTCCTGGAATCTATTATGTATGTGGGAATAAGGCTTACTTTAGGCTTCCTGCACGGTGGTATGGAAGTTGTTATTTTGGAATAGTATTTCCAAAGATATACCACTTAAAAAGAAACACTGGAAGCAATGAAAACAATAATGAATTAATACGTAGTAAAAGAGCTAGTTTTTCAGAAATTTTAGGTGATATATTTGGTGCATTGATACCTTCAGTGGGAATAATTCTGAACTCAAGGAAAATATGTAAATTGTCTACAGTAGTTGATCGTTTATCAACGGATACTGCTGGAGGGTTCCTAATGATTAATGCGGAAATGGTTGCGATTAGATCTATGGTGATGGAAAATCGACTTGCTCTTGATATTATATTGGCAAAAGAGGGTGGAGTCTGTAAATTATTGAAGACAAAACATTGTTGCACTTATATTCCTGATAAGAGTGCAGAAATTAGAACGTATATACAGAATATAACGAAACTTGAGAAGGAACTTAAACCCCTGGAAGTTGATAGTGTATGGGAAAGATTGACAAATAGTATCTCGTCAATTGGAACCTGGTTTGCTAATGTAGGAAAAGGACTTATAGGTCAAATATTAGTACCCTTAGCAGGGATAGCAATAATAATATTGACAATAATGATATGGTGCAAATGCTGTAGAAAGAATGGAACATACAAAGTGACAGAAAAAGGAAAGAAGAGAAAACTAGATGAAATAGAACTTGAAGAATGGAGGAGTGAATTATACAAGAAGTTAAAAGGAGAATGTAAAAAGGGAAAGTGTAAGACGAGAATGAAGTAATTTGCAAGAAGTTGGCATCTGATTGAGGGTAGTGTTTTGATGGCTCAGAAACGCCATCAGAGAGGGGATTGATGAAGCAAGGTTTCAAAAATGAAACTTGCTTGTACGCAATCCTTCTCATAGAATTAATCAATTAAACTTGTACTGTTATTACTAACCTTTGCATACACTACACTAAGAAGAGAGACGCTTGCATATGTGTTTTGCTAATGAATAACGCTTGTCTGTAATACAAAATGGCCGCTAAAGCGCGGGAACCTCTCTGCGCATGTCACAACCTGATCACATGGTGTGACGTCTTTCTTTGCTTGGTGGGAAACTTATGCTTCTGCGCAGTGTGCATAAAATGGCTGCTTGATGTTTTCACATGCTTCAGCTTGCTCTCATGTCATTACTAAATTGTCATTACCTAACGCTACTAATGCGGGATAGTATATATATTTAAATGGGAATAGAATAGAAATAATGGGTATACAGTGAAACATTTTATTTGTGATTTTAATATTTTCTTCTTGCACTTTTAGTAAATCGTAAAATTGGGCCTGGGTTGGTGTCTTGAAACTCGAGAGACAGAGGGTTCTGCGCATGTGTCCTGTATGCCTGCCAAGTGAAGTCAACTTGGACGTCTCCCAAGGCCACGACCTATTGGCCAAAGATGATGTACCCAATGTTTCCGGCGGAACAAATTGTTACTTTTCTCCTGTAAATTGTATAACATTTGTCGTGAGACGGGTGGGAAATAAAGCAAATGTATTAAATTGAAGGGGTGGGAACGTAAAGGACAATAGGCTTTACAATTTAGGACAAATCAATATGGTGCAACAATCCAACCCCTATCCCTGTCCAATCAGAAGTAGTGGTCCCATATTTTAGCAACGTTAGTGGGAGGTACATGGGCGTAGAAGGGTATAATAGATATAGAATTAGCTAATTAGTTAGCACAGAGGGGAAGCACAGAGCACAGGAGAGCTGACTCTCAGAACACACAGAAGAGCTCCAGACTGTCATGCTGATCGGTTGCTGACTGAATCCCTGTCCAGAAGAGGTCCTGAGGAGGGGGCGGCGGAGTCCATTAGAAGGAAGGCACGGGAGAATCGAGAGAAGTCGAGTATCAGAGAGGGGAACGACGCAGGCGTCGTTGTAGAGAGGTCACCGGTCCTGTCCTGATCCTGGAGTAAGTCTTTGCTCTTCATCCTTCCTGGGTCCTATCTTTTCAACTCCTTGGCTAAGGGGTTTGGTTCTCGCACTTAGGTAAATATAATGCAACCTTTAGTTGCGCTGCTGTCTCTATCTTCTTCTCTTCTTTAAACACCGTCATTGATTAGCAATAATCATTTCTATGCTTAATCCTGGGTATTTCGATCAAGTACCATGTGGCTTTGTATTTTACTCTGCTAAATCTTTAGATAAACATTTTAAAACTTTTCTGACTCAGTGGTTATTTCAGGATTTGTATTATAATGAATGTCACTCATTTTAAACTTCCCAATTAGCAAAGGATTCATTGGTAAGTCATTACTCTTCAATCAGAAGGTAATTGGTAGCAGGGATTTTTGATAAGAGTAACAACTGATAAACCCAGCGTAAGTATTAGCGTAGTGTGAATGTATAGGCCCAAATGAGTATATGGTGTATGAATGCTGTTTGCTAATATCGCGCTGGATCAGCCGTCCCGGTAGTTATCGCGGACATTTGCCGCGTTATCGGGGTACTATCGCATGTTACCGCCATGTTGTGAATGCCACGTTAACACAGGGTTATTTTCCCGCAATAGACTGCGATATGAGAACTTGCGTTAACCTATTTTGGCGATGATTATCGAACGTTCTTGAGAATATCCCCCTGAGTGTTTGCATGCACACATCAATATGTCCTTGAGAAAGTTACTCAAATGCAAAACTCATGCAAAATATCGTTGGTCCAGCTTTGTGCTCAACTCTTAGCATCACATTAACATGGAATTATCTGCACGAGCATGGCTGATGACATCATTAGCCCGTGACTCATAGGAAACACAGCGCTTCAATGTTTGTGGCCATTCGGGCATCTCTGCGCTGCAGATTTTCACAGAGCACTAAGTTGAGCGAACTTCAGTATGTTTTGGCCTGTGTTTCTTCTAAACAGCAATTTAAACCACATCCCAGGCAGATTTCCAATAATGTGTGATAACTTAAACATACATTCTAATAGAACCAATTTGGGCGGGAGATTCCCAGGAGGCTTATTTACAAGCCCCTTGCGCCACCCGTACGTCACTTTTCCCATGTTAAAAATGATGCAAAAGTGGCGCAATGAGCTTGTAAATAAGCCCCCCAATTTTTAAGTCAAAAATGGCGTTATTTTGGCTGACTCGCGTGAAATTGTTTCTACAACAGACGTCAACGGGGATGTACATTCTCCCGATATTTTTTTTTTAATCTCCCACTTTCCTTTTCTAAAATGTTGTCATGTATGCACAAAAGTCCAGTAATGTAGATTTTTAATTGCAAAGGGATTCCTTAGTTGGGAAGCGAATCTTGCACATGAACTGTTACTCTGCATAGAAAGAAGGAATGCTTGGATAAAAAGTAGGCCTTGTGTGAAAAGTTAACATTTTCGAAGTATTGTTGTTGATCCATCTCCGACCTCAGCTTTAATGAAGCTTTTATGTTTAGGCACAAAAACTATTCTTCATATAGAAACAGAAGCCTTTTACAAGCCTTATATGACTGTGGGAATCACAGTATGGTTCTGGTAAAGCAATACCATGCCCTCTCCCAAGAACTTACATTTCAGAAGAGGGCAAGCATAGGTCAAGGCATGCCAAATGAAACATGAGTTATAGGTGTTAGCTTTCCCAGGAGTAAAGCAATCCATATCTAGATATGGTCTGATGTTCTGCAGGATTATAGATAAGTCATTTTACCCATAAACTTAAGTTTACCCAACAACGATCGAGAAACTCGGTAATGATAAAGCGTGGGATATTCCAGGGAGGAAAGGCACTTTTGTGTACTGTAAAAAAAATGAAGAAACTGAATCTGTCCAGAAAATGAAACAGTATGCTACCCTCATTTGAAAACCACAGGCACGTTTCCAATTGGAAAGAGTTGTATTCATTCAAAAAATACCGCAACAAAATTATTAATCGTGGAAATCCCTGCAGGAAGGAGGTGGGAGCTCGGGAGGTACTTTTTTGGCCAAACTCGAACTTACACTTAGGTTCTCCTTCTAGGGAGTTATTGTCAATTACTCTTAAAACAGGTAAAATCATACATTGCTGACAGAATCGATCCATACAAATACATTACTGCCTTTTCAAATGCACTCGCATAGCATAAAATGTCAAATCTTCTGATTGGAAATGTTGAAATAGATTATTAAATGTCCTGAGCGCCGATAGAGGTGGTACTCTTAAAAGTATATTGAAAGCAACAAAGAGTTTCTCACAATAAAACATAAATAGTCGAGAAATTGAAAACTTTAGTCGTGTATTGAAAGTTAAAACCTTGCTGCATCCATCCTTCATGTAAGTGTGGCTTGGACATTATTTGGAGATACCATATTTTGAGGTGTGAGCTTCCAGATGGAGATAGGTCTCCAGACACATACTTTTAATGCAGGTTGTAAAACTTTTGGGAACATCTTTTACCGAATATAATACATGATTACCAAGGGGGAAACCAGAATTTGGTAAAAAGTGGTAATAGCACAGAACAACTGCAATCGACCCAAAGTGTTAGACTCATTTAAAGTCTGCTCAGTTTAAAATCCACTCGTGGTTATCATGCTACACTGGGTGTGCTGAACCACTGATTGTGGAAAAGACTCACTCATTTAGTTATTGTAAGGTGAGAATATTACAAGAGTAAGTCACAACTACTCACACCTGCCTACAGTGAAACCTTTGTGGATCTGGTAGGGTATCTTTAAAAGCTTTACACAGATAAACTGGGCTACCCTTCATGTGTTCAGTCAAAGCGGTCTGGCAACTTTTTCAAGAGTATTCCAAAACCTACAGCCTCTTAGGTGGCAAGAGTCTCTTTTAGGCTATCAGTTTGAGACAAGTGAAATGGGCAGCATTGTCACTAAATCCTCAATGGTCCACTTTGAAGGAAGGAGTTGCAGGCCAGTGCTCACATTAGCTATGATGTCACTTAGTTATGTCAATTCTGTTGATTCTCGGTGAGTGTATTGTGCACACCCTCTGGTCTCAAACTTCCATTCAACAGTCACCGGTGGCAGATGATAAAGTGTTGTTCCAGCCTTGAACTTTCACCAAATATAGTAAAGCCAGGTAAGTCTTTCTCAGTGAGCAATTCTTGTTGTGAAATTGCATTCCGCTGCAAAAATGCCTATGACAATCAACCCCTTTCAACCTACTCCAATGTGCAGCGTACCCAAGTTCAACCCTGCCTCGGACAATGGCCATTGCATGAGGTGGGACAGTATGTTAATCATAATTATGGTGTGTTGGCAAATACTTGAACAGGTTAAAATTAAAAAAGTATCTGCTCACATACCCCGGTCCGCCAGCTTAGATCCAGTGATCTATTACTCCTACGTCCCAAACGTATTCGAACGACCAGGTTTGGGAGTCGCTCTTTCTCCTACCTCACCCCATATCACTGGAATCAGCTGCCCTTGTCCATTCGTGCATGCCCTGTCCTCACCCTTTTTAAAAAGCTCCTGACAACCTGGTTATTCACACTAGAATGTCATCTCGTACTGTGTGACATCCCAGCTGTAAAGGCACCTAGAGATCCCCTCGGGGATGATTCGTGCACCAAATAAATGAATAAAATAAAAATAAAAAAAATATACATTATCTTGGTATTTATTACTGGCAATGCAATTTTAATTTCGGATTTGCATTACTGAGTAGCACAGCAATGGCTTACCTTGCAATTCACCCTCATTTGTTTGTGATGTCGTGGTTTGCTCTGTCCCTTGCGCCCAGGTGCCCCTGCACCTGCTGCACAGCAACATGATGTGTGTGCTAGTGCGGCCTAATATATACTAGTCAAAGGAATTCTTTGCGATGGGGAGGTAAATTGTTGTTTGGGTTAATGCATATTTTCAAAACATTTTATCCCCATCTGTGAATATGGAACAAACTTCGAAAATAAGACAGCAAATAATTTTGATTTTACTCAATGCTGTGCAGGTCCGAGAGATGATATGTCCTCTGAACAACCCTTGTTTAGCCAAGAGCGTACACTTTGTGACCTGGCCTTCCCTGGTGTGGCGTCTATTTACCTGCCTGCTGCATTCTCCATGGACGCGTCTGAAGGTGCCCACGCAGGAGGATAGCCACCCCCCTCCCCCTCGCGCCTCGACGTCCGCCTTGCACACTCTATGTGTCGATCCAGAAAATAGTTTGACATTGTCACAAAAGCCATTTATTGAAGTAAAATGACAATTAAACCTACGGGAAAGGCCTTGTCTCCCCACACACACACAGACACACACACACACAGAGTAAAATATCATATATGGACGAACGCGCCGGCACCTCAAGGGCAAAGAAACGACAGCCTCTTTTCAGCCAACTGCATAAACCATTGGAACGAAATACACGTTCCCCCCTAAGACAAACGGTCACATAAATCATAGTTTTTACTTGATTAATTAGTAGCAATAAATAACGACGGATTCGCCGATTTGCTTTTGATACACTGAACGGAATGCATCTCAAATATAACGGTGTCCGAAATGTGATTTATTGTTTCAGTAACAGAATCAATGTGTTGACTGTGCTTTAAATATTGTTTAATCACATTACGACTATGACACGGAATTCAGCAAGTTCTGCAAGCGGAGATGCTTTCAGCGCTGTTTAGGGGAAGGAGAAGGAAACTTGTACAGATGGTGATGACGTTGCTTACACTCAACCACTACTTACAAAAAACTACTTCCCATTTTCTTGCAATTCCTATCATTCTATCCGTACTCCAAACTCTACTAAACACGCAGGAAATCAAGAACACAACCCTCACACAAATAATGCACAAGAAAAAAATTGTACTAACCGACTAACTACCTTTCTTGTGCTCTGGAGGAGCGTGCTAGTCGCCGAAAAAGCGCTTCAATGCCTTTTTAAGAGTCGTAAGCGCTATATAAATACATTTACAATTACAATTACAGAGTATAGGCCACGTGGCAGGACAGTGGGTGGGAATGTTGGGCAAACTGAATAGTCACAGGTGGTTGCATAATGAGGTGAATTTAGAACTGTTTCGTTGCCGGAAGATACCAACCCAGCAGCGGTTCGTGCAGGTAACAGCGGTGGGGTGGTGGGGCCATGTTGGAGGGGATTTCGAGGGACGATGCTGATGGAAAATTAATTATTTATTTAATTTTCCCTCAGCATCGTCCCTCGAAATCCCCCCCAACGCGGCCCCACCGCTGTTACCTGCACGGACCGCGGCTGTACCAGCCTAATCCTCTCTGGCATTAACCACACACCAGACTACAGTCATCAAGTTAACAGTGGCTTTATGCTCAAAATATGCAAGGAGCCTTATCACTAATGACAGAGCCACCACCCACAAGCGCCACGAAACGGGAAAAAAGCTCTTTGTCTTGTGCATTTTTGTATTGGTCTTGGTGTGCCTGAGCTGGTTTAGCAAACCTCCCCTATTTTGGGGTATATATTAGATTCTTTGATAGGAGTACATAGATAGAGATAACGTTTACTATATGTTGCTTTCAGTTTATTTACTTAGCTTCTACTTTTTCGGTAAATCTTGAACTGAGCACAGCTTGTCCATATTTTTAGTAGGCATGGGGTGTGACCACCTCCTAGACAGGATTTAGTGTATTGGGATGGGGTGGGTGCGCTTGCCAGAGCCACTCAGTCTGCATGAGGGGCACATTTGGTGTCCCTGTGCATAGTCCGTTCAAACCAGGTCTGGGAGCCTTTGGCTCCCACTCTGGCGCGAAACTGGACAAAGGACATGGGAGTAACCTCCCCCCTGTCCAGACCCTCCCCTGGGAGGGTCCCCTGAATCTTCCCAACCCTTTCCCTAGGGTACTTAAGGGCTTACCTGGGTGTAGGTCCCTAGATTCGTCATGGGATCAGATTCAGATCAGACACCACTGCTCTTCTACCATCTGGGCACTCTGGACTTCGCTGGACTTTGTTTGGGCCTGACTTCGTCTCCCTTCTAGCCTGCTGCATCGTCTGTACCTGTGCATCATACTGGAACCTGAAGGAAGTAACCCGATTAGGGCCACCCGGGTCACTCTCGACCTCCTCTAGCCTTCCATTCAATGAAGAGTCAATGACGCAGTAGAGAACACAAGCAAACTAGTTGATTCACAAAGTACACTGCAGTGGAGTCCAGTCTGACCAGCCTCCTATGATGGCTGACGAGGAACTGACTCTAGCAAACATACAGTTACATTATGTAGGTTGCGGAGCCCACAAAGACCCGCCTACTATGGAAAAATACTGGTAGCTGTCGTAATACAATGGGGGTACAGAGCACAAGTTTCGATTCCACAACCTGGCACAAGCTATCTACTGCCCAAGGTCGTCTGGCTTATCTTCCTTACTAGACAGGTGGTAGAAGGCCTTCATGTAAAAGAAAAGGCATGCGTTAATGAGCAAGATTCAACATTGAAGAAACGAAACTCAGCAAGAGCCATTTCTCGTAAATGACCAAGTAACAGTTTCGATTATAATACAAAATGGCGTCTTCGAGAGCTAAAATGGTGGCACAGATGTCAACATAACTAACATAACGTCTGCACTTTTTGATTACGTATGTGCACAGAGAGAACTAATAATGAATTAGCTATATAAATGCTAACATAGTATCAGATAAAATGCGAATAATATGGTACTAATGCATTTCAATTCTAACAGACCCTCCTTTTAGCATTTATTATGCTAATACAGGCATCTTTATTCGTGCTATCAGGTAAGGGTCTTTACAATTCTAAAAATAGAGAAAATATAGAAAAATAACAAGTAATAATATGTCAAATACAGATGTATACTCTTGTATATGCATAGGCAAACATAGGGAAGAAAGGAACACTATTTATTATCAACACAGGGAGCTTCAGGAACAGAACCTGCAAGAGATGTTGTTGAACCAAAAACTCCCTCATCCAATTGCATAATAGTATCGAGCTCCTGTTGGAGCATGATCTTCGCATTTGTGACATGAATCGAAATTCTTTTGGGAGACAAACAAGTAGTACAATATGAGCAGCATAAGGGAAGACACTGGATCAAGACACAGCAACATATTAACAGGACAATGAAACATATTACCTTTTCTAGAGTCCAACCCCAACCACCAAATAATGACCAGCTCCAATTGCCACTCTCCATTCCTCGTACATTTTCCAAAATGTCTAAAATATGTTTAGTGATATTTTTCTCCATATTCGTGATACTGACTACACACTGCTCCCCTATCATTGCACATGCACCACCATTATTAGCTAAGATAAAGTCAACTGCATATCTCGTTTGTTCGGAGTATATGCGCATACTTTCCAACTGAGTAGTGATGTCCCGTAAAGCTGCCACTGTAGAATTAGATACAATTTGCAATTTACACCCAAAATACTCTCTAGCTCGTTCACCCCTGGCCATGGCAGTACCACCAAATGTAATAATAGAAGAGAGGATATATCCAAAAGTAATACTATTACTATAATTATTAACTTCCAAATCGGTAACGCCCTCACAAAATTCCTTGGTCAATGTTCTTGTTACCCATCTTATATTTGGTTTACTGTACTTGCAAGGCACCCCAAGAGGTAACACCATCCCTAAGGCCACATCCTCTGTACCATTGTACATATTAGAATATGTACCATTTGATAAAAAATAAAAACCTGGATGTGCATAGAGTGGACCTTAATAATCTAATGGAGCATATCTAGTATCCATCCCCTTCATACTGGGATCATCCTTTCTCCCTAAACACATTACATTTTTGTACACTACTTCTCCAGAACAATTGAGATGCAAATAAGCATCAGTACTATTTATTACAGGGCAACACGCAGGATAAATACCTGCTTCTTGAGTGACAGTCAGATCAGGGTGATATTTCTTTTGGCTAGGTACAGATCACGCTCAAGACACCTACTCAAACATTGGGGGAGGCCTTCTAAGAGGACAGAATCTCATCACCCACCGAGGTGGCATGCTTCATCATCTGGGATCTCCTCTTGGTTGCAATTCCTAGTGCAACCAAGGGCTACAACCCTCTCACTGTGAGGGAGGAGCTCAGGGATGTTTTATTGATCAGTTTATCGGATATTCTAACGTCTGTTTGATGCGAAGCATTGGATGTATTTTGGGTAATGGTTGCAGTGCAAAAAATGGTGATGTGAAAGGTGGTTTAAAATTGACTACGAAAAGAAAAAATTAGTTTATTAGTTAACTCTTGGTGTCAAGGTTAAAAACAGTGCATGTGCAGTTTAAGAAATATTAGCTGCACTTGTCCAAAAAGCAGGTCTACATGTTTCAGCCATGATGATCTAATTAAGATCGCGGCCTTCTTCAGGACCTAGGCGATAAATGCTACTGCAAAACAGTGAAATACAAGTGACAATGGTACGGTTGGAATCAATACAACCTACAGAAACCAAAGGTCTCGATTGCGAAAGTTCACAATAGTGTTGGAGTCACCTGTGAAGGAAGAGAAACAATGTAATTTAAAATCATGATGAGTGGAGACAGATATACAGAGACTAGTACTGAGTGAAGGGTCCTCTACAACCAGGGACCAGCATCGAAACAATTTAGTTGTTAACCTGAGTGATCACACTGGATGAACAGGCAGTACTCAACAGGGGACTGGGATTTGTCCCCACATACAGTGGTGATCCATTTCAAACACAATGTGAGCTAGCACAATTCTTTAGAAAAACCCGGCTCCATTTCTTTTTCGAGGAAAAAGACAATATCACCACCGAGATTGGACCTATGAATAGTGGTCAGAAACCACGATCTACTTTCAATCCTCCCACCCATCTTATCCCAGATCAGGTTCTGACTTTTGAAAAGGCAGTGACCAAAGATGTCTCAACACTATTTGCTACGAAGAAGCGCCATTTTCACAATCTACCCTCCAATGAGAAAAAGGCTCTACAAACACTGGCTGATGATGCTTCGATAACAATTAAGCCAGCAGACAAAGGAGGTGCCATAGTCATTATGGACACAACCACTTATCGTACTGAGTGTTTGTGACAACTGACCGACAGACGATTCTATCGCCCACTCAAGATGGACCCAACACCTAGGATAACGAGAGAAATTTTCGACCTAGTAGAAGAAGCCAAAACTGAAGGGTGGATCACATCTCAAGAGGCAAGTCTTCTAACTACCACACATCCGGCTATGCCGTATTTTTATGTATTACCAAAAATACATAAACCTCAAAGACCACCTCCTGGCCAGCCGATTATTTCGGGCATAGGTTCCCTGTTGGAACCCTTGTCAACATTTGTGGATCACTTTCTGCGACCAATGGTGAAGGAGATGCCCACCTTTCTCCAAGATACCAAAGATATCTTGAGAATATTACCTGAGACAGAGTTCAACGTCGGAACTGACTTCCTGGTCTCCTTCGACGTTGAGTCCCTCTACACGTGTATCCCCCAGGATGAGACCCTCGATGCAATAAGATTGCTTCTGGACCATAGAACTCTGGACACTATAACACCTGTACATTTCATAATGGAATGTGCGAGGATAGCTATGAAAGAGAATTTTTTCAAATTCGAAGAAACCATCTACCTTCAGACGTCAGGAACATCTATGGGCAGCGTTTTTGCGCCCAGTCTTGCAAACCTCTATGTCCACCTCTTTGAACAAGAGCATGTACTCACCAATGACAATCCTTTCCATGAACAAATTGTTCTATGGAAAAGATACATTGATGATATCTTTGTCATTTGGCGAGGGGACGCCATCACCATTCTTGAATTCCAAACATGGCTGAACTCCAGAAATAATTTTCTAAAATTTACAGTTGAATACAGCAAAGAGAGCTTGCCTTTCCTTGACCTCCACATTTTTCCATCTGCCACAGGACTGGAGAGTGAACTATATAAAAAACCTATGGCAAGAAATTCCCTGTTGGCATTCAACAGTTACCATCCTAAGTCGCTACGCGACAATTTACCTTACGGGCAATTCCTTCGTATTCGAAGGAATTGCTCCATGAAGGAAAAATATGAACATCATGCAAAAATTCTTTCTTGGCAACTACATGACAGGAGCTATCCTAAAAGCCTCATACGGCGCTCCTACAAACGGGCCTCGAACAACAACCACGAGGCACTGTTGGAACCACCAGTACCCAAACCATCTATGTCAAGACTCACGTGTTTCAACACCTTCAGCACACTGTCAAATGGAATACAGAAGAGTGTGCAGAAACATTGGCGGATCCTAAATGTTGAAAATGAACAAATACCCTTGCCTCTATTTTCCTTCAAAAGGAGTGCCAATTTACGTGACAATCTTGTCCATACGAGGCCCAAAATTAAGTCAACCAACAAACAGGAGACTCTTTGGAATATGCCGGCGGTTCAGGGACACTACCCCTGCGGCTCATGTGCGGCCTGCCCACAAACAGAACACACTACTACAGTGGACATAGGCACAGAGAGACCGTGGGTGCAGATCAAACATACGAACTGTAACAGCGAGAGATTGATTTATCTGATAACATGTCCTTGCAAGCTTCGCTATGTCGGCATGACCACCCGAAAGGTGAAGCTACGGATTCACGAACACAAGAGCACGATTAGGAGCCAAAAACAAGCCACAAAACTTACCAACCATTTCTTGGCTTTAAATAAAGCAGAAGAATTGAAATGGACGGTTCTTGAACAACCTTTCGTTCCTCCACATGTCACAGATGTAACAAAATTTCTGTTCCAGAAAGAGCAGAGATGGGTCTACTAACTCAAGAGTGACACTCTGTGCCTGAATGATGATATTCCGTGGACCCTGCTGTAGCTCCATGCGAGTATTTCCTGCTCTATTCTTCACATTACTGCTGGAAGTTAACAGATAAGTCATTGCAGCCTGTATGGGGTCCCTGTCCATTCATAATATACATCTTAACTCAGGGCAGGGCACCACTCCTTTGATACACAAGTAGGATGTCTTTAGTTCCTATACTAAAACAGGTACATAGTTATTATACTAAGATTGGTATATAGGTTTTCTTTTTCCTATAGATTTGCAGATCTGCTATTGAACATTTTTTTTTCTCAACTCATCGATATGAACTGAGACCTTTTTACACACACCATTATATGTCTGAACACCATACCGAAGGTTTTCCATCTACTGAGCATTACGTTCCTGTGATTAGTGCGTTGGCTTAATGGTTCTGGTCTCCTTTGGCGGCAATGATGCCTCGATATTTCCACACACCTCATCGATAAGTAATAACAGCATTGTCTGTTTTTTGACTATATTAGAGCAACCTTTCACAACACAAAGAACTATCTTTACTGTGTCCTGATGGGGCACTGTACTATCTTTTAATGTATGACGCTAGCACACTGAGATCATTTCATCCTTCGTGCCTCTGAGTGCATTACATCTATAAACTACTCCCCAATTTTCTGACGTTTTTTGTAGTTCTACTAAAATGATGTCATCACTACACGACGCTGACAAAACAAGCAATTGGATACACCTGACTCTAGGGAGTACTCTGACACGGTATAAAAAGGCACCTCCTCCCCTTCCGTCGGTTACCTCCGGTTGCAGCTCGTGTGGAGCCCGGGGTACCGATGGAGAGGTAAGAGAGAGACGCTATGTACTGTACTTTACCCAGGCGCATCTAACTTCACGCTATGTACTTTGCTTTACCCAGGCACTTGTAACTTCACGTCTTGCTGTTTGAAGCCTCGTGAAAGTTCCTAGTTTAATGACCAGCGTTCCTTGTGTTTAGACCTAAACGCGCTGCCTCGTAAATGCTTTCTGCAAAAGAACGCGTTAGATCTAAGTGGTCGGAATGTTACGGGTCTACAGCAATAGCACCCTTACCATTTTTTGACAGATCGCACTCTTGGTTTAAATGCTTTTAAACATTATACTTGGGTCCTGCAACGTTTGTCACATTGTCCTCATTACTACTTTAATTAATGTGACTTAGCAGCGGCACCGTAATAACTCAGTGTCTTAACCACTTAAAATTGAATATTTCATTGAGTCATTTCATACACACGTATCTAATGATAACGTTGCTTTCGTTATTTATCTTGTTTTTTGAATGGCTTCTCTTTTGGATGCCTTTGATGAGTTACGAGCAGGGGCAATTCGGTTATCTCAATTGAGCTATACTACCTGTCATGCCTCATTAACTGTTGTTCAGAACACGTAGAGACCTGCGAGGCTTCGCAGGCTTTGTCTATTCTCTGAAACTGCTCAGTAGAAAATTTTATCCAGACTGGACTCCGTATCATCACTGGCTCCTTTGACCTTATCAAACTTACATTTCCAAGCGCGTACCACCTTATTATTATCACTGTAATCCATATAGTTGTGTATATATCTTTGAATGGGTTCCTCATGATATGATACAATTGACTGTATTTTTGTGGATTGCTAGTCTACAGAACGACTATGGCTTCTGTATCTCTAACTTTAGTTTTCCTTTTCAATAGAGCGGTGCCTCACGTCCTGAGCTGTTGCCAGGTGAGGTGAGGTGTTCACTCGTTAACTCACGGGTAAGCATACTTCTAAAATTATTATCTGATTGTACACATTAAGGTACTATACGATGGGCATTGACTCAGACGTTGGGCTCACTCAGTACTAGTCTCTGTAATATCTGTCTGCACTCATCATGATTTTAAATTACATTGTTTCTCTTCCTTCACAGGTGACTCCAACACTATTGTGAACTTTCGCAATCGAGACCTTTGGTTTCTGTAGGTTGTATTGATTCCAACCGTACCATTGTCACTTGTATTTCACTGTTTTGCAGTAGCATTTATCACCTAGGTCCTGAAGAAGGCCGCGATCTTAATTAGATCATCATGGCTGAAACATGTAGACCTGCTTTTCGGACAAGTGCAGCTAATATTTCTTAAACTGCACATGCACTGTTTTTAACCTTGACACCAAGAGTTAACTAATAAACTAATTTTTTCTTTTGGTAGTCAATTTTAAACCACCTTTCACATCACCATTTTTTGCACTGCAACCATTACCCAAAATAGTTCCAATGCTTCGCATCAAACGGACGTTAGAATATCCGATAAACTGATCAATAAAACTTCCCTGAGCTCCTCCCTCACAGTGAGGGGGTTGTAGCCCTTGGTTGCACTAGGAATTGCAACCAAGAGGAGATCCCAGATGATGAAGCATGCCACCTCGGTGGGTGATGGGATTCCGTCCTCTTAGAAGGACTCCCCCATGTTTGAGTAGGTGTCTTGAGCTTATACTGTTTGTTCCTTTGTGCTGTTGTAAGCTCGGCAGACCCGCAGATTACTTTGTTGATGTATTATTGGTTGTGGGGAATCTATCCGCGCCGGTCTTTAAAATGTTTCCCTTATACCGTCTACCCACGGTTTTGTATTGTTTTTTTTTTTAGGTACAGATCACCACAATACATGTTGGGCATGCACCCAGGGTACCCTGTCCCCCTCAGCTTTCTATAATATAAGCAAGGTCCAGTATATCCCAGGCCAAATTCACCTTTTGCTTCTACAAAATGGGGAGGACGAACATATGTATAATTTACCAAAGATAATGGATAAGCAGTCCATAAACTTGTAACAGAATCAGTGGGGTAACAAGCTGTGTTATCTCCAAAGAATTTCCTGTGTGTATCTAAAAAGACATTGCTATGCATTGTTCCTTTACTACGATCAGAGGAAACTGTATGATTTAAAACACATGACGAGGTAACTCCAGTAGAACACTCCAATATCCAGAACAGCCCCCCTCCCACCAGGAAAAACAACAATATAACTATAGCCCAAAACATTTTCCTTTTGAGAAACCATTCAAAACTGATCTGCCCCGGTCGCAGGGCAACAAAAAACTGTTCATCTTCTCCACGGGACGACCAAAAAGATACATGTTCACTTATAGAGCTACAAATGAAAACACCAGAGAAAGAGACGTCATATAATGGAACCAACGGTGGAAAGGACACACAAAAAAGGAAAAATAAAAGAAAACGGTGAAAAGATCAGGGTCCGTTACAAGCCTCCCTGGCAGGCTTCTATTGTTCAATCCTCGATGGTGCTATTAAGCACTGTACGGCGGAGCCACACTGTTGCAGCTCATCAGCAAATGTTCATGATCCTCAGGATAGGGCACTCTCCCTCCAAGGAAAAATACCCTCAACTTATCCTGTCCTGAATCACAGGCAGTGCACCAATTTTCTGATCCCTAATCTAACAGGAAAAAAACAGAAACAAAGGGACATTCTACTAATCTTATCCACGAAGTCCGTCCCTGCTACACTCACTTCTCTTTTGGTGCACTTTCCTTCCGTCGAGGACGCATATGGTACCTTTCTACTCCAGGCACTGTCTCATCACGGAGAAGGATCTGAAATTCAGGGGGTGTCGGAGAGCGAGGCTCAGGCTCCTGTTGGTCAGGTGAAGAGGAAACCTGAGCAGCCTTAATTTCTGGGGGAACTGCCTCGTTCAGAATCGCCTCACTCTCTTCTTCCGTCTGCGCCCAAGTCAGCCGGGCATCAGAAAAGGGAACAAAACGTGGAACCTTCTCCGTCTCGTGGTCCCCTATCCCCTGCTGCACCCATCGATCATAGGAGAGGGGAAGCGGCACTCGCCGGCAATGTGAAGTATGTATCCAATGCTTCCGGCCATCCACTCTTACCGCTGTCCTTGTCGTGATGAGGACCAGATATGGTCCCTTCCACCAGGGCTCCAAACTGTCTTTTCTCTGAAAGTTTTTCACAAGAACAAAATCCCCAGGCTGTATGGTATGCCCGGGCCCCTCTGGTGCTGGAGGCAAAGCTTCATGTATCTGTTGATGAATAGAACACAAACTTTTAGTGAGATCATATAAATAATCGACTAACAGAGGATAATCAATCTCAGAATATTTTTTGGGCCTAAGGACGCCCCACACATTTGCAGGACGGCCGAAGACCACTTCATATGGTGATAATCCTGTTCTAGAATGGGCTGTCATTCTGGTGGACAATAGAGCAAAGGGTAATGCATCTGGCCATTGTAGCCCAGTACTTTCCTTAATCTTAGCCAACTTTAGCTTGAGAGTACCATTGTACTTCTCAACTGAACCTGCTGACTGAGGATGGTTTGCTGCATGGAATTTTTGCTTGATGTGCAGACCTTCGCACACCAATTGAATCAATTTGGCGTTGAAGTGGCTTCCATTGTCACTCCAAATCAAACGGGGCAAACCGTAGCGCGGGAAGAACTCCTTTATAAGAGCTTTCGCCGTCGCCATGGCTCTGTTCTCTTTTGTTGGGTAAGCCTCAATCCATTTACTAAATGCACAAACCACCACTAACACATATTTTAAATTAGTAACTCGCTGCATCTCTATGTAATCCATCTGGAGTACCTTGAAAGGGAGAGAAGGTGGTGCAAAATTGCCAGAAGGTGTAGGGGTACCTTGTCCAGGATTGTGCTTCATACAAATCATGCAATGTTTCACTAAGTGCACAGCAACCTTTGAGATATTGTAATTTTGCCACACAGGATCCAGTAACCTACAAATTCCCCTCGCGCTAATATGAGCCGGACCAACTGCCATTGTAACTACAGGGAAAACATATGCATCAGGTAGCATCCATCTCTGCTTCTCGCTTTTATCAGTCCAGCACCCATCCTCATCTAAACGCCCTGTACTTTCCTGCCACACCACCAACTCCTCAACTGTCGCCACAGACTGTATTTCCCTGACACTGTCCAGTGTATTTTCAAACATGGTAACATCTGGTACTCATCTAGCAGGTCCTGCCACAAACATTTTCGTCATTTTTGATCTGGCTGTCTCTTTTGCTGTTTGATCTGCAAAGGCATTTCCTTTCCCTACATCATCAGTGATTGCTTTATGGGCACTACACTTCACTATTGCCAATCGTTTGGGAAGGGTCAAAGCTGTCAAAAGTCTTTCTATCAGGGGACCGTTCTGGATTTTAGTACCATGTGAGGTCAAGAATCCTCTCTCTGCCCAGAGGCGTCCAAAATTATGGGCCACTCCGAAGGCATACTGGCTGTCAGTGTAGATATTGACAGTTAGTCCTTCACTTAATTCACATGCTCCCAAAAGAGCTATCAACTCCGCAGCTTGAGCAGATTGGTAGGGAATGCGTAAGGTCTCAACTACAGTGTGCAGCGTAGTAATAGCATACGCTGCTGTAGTGGTGCCAACTGACAATTTGAAACAAGAACCATCGACATATAGTTCCCCTTGTGGGTCAGATAAGGGAACGTCAGTCAAGTCTACCCATCCCTTCGACTCTTCCTCCGTACGAAACAAACAATCATGGACATCTTGGTCCTTTTCTTCCGAAGGGAGGGGTAGTAACGTGGCTGGGTTCAGAATGGCACATCTTTTGATAATAATATGGGGTGCAAATAAAGTCAACTCATAACCAGTCAGACGAGCACTGGAGAGGTGCTGCATCTTTGTCTTGTTTAAAAGTAAATCCACAGCATGAGGTACCATTACTGTGAGATCATGATTGAGGACGAGCCCTGCCGACTGTCGTATAGAGACCGCCGCAGCCGCCGCAGCTCTTAAACAACTCGGGAGGGCTCTGGCGACAGGGTCAAGCGTAGCAGAAAAATAAGCACACAGCCTCTGCTTACCTCCAAAGGCTTGTGTTAATACTGAAAGCGCACACCCAGCCGTTTCGTGTACATACAACACGAAAGGCTTCTTATAGTCAGGCGTACCAGCACAGGTGCAGAGCAAAGCGCAACTTTTAGTTGCTCAAAAGCATGCTGGCATTCATGCATCCAAGGCAAAGGTTCATGCACATCTTTAGTCGTTAGGCGAAGCAAGGGCTGTATTAATAAAGAATAAGCGGGAATCCAGTGTTGACAATACGAGGTGATGCCTATGAAAGCACGCACATCCCTCTGTGTCACAGGGACAGGCATCTTAACAATGGCATCAATTCGTTCAGGTGTTAGCCTCCGACCCTCCTTCGGCAGCAGGTGACCTAAATAGGTGACCTGCTGTTGACAATATTGGAATTTAGAAAGGGACACTTTATGCCCTTTGTTTGCCAAATGCTTCAGTAATTTAACCGTAGCCTCCCGACAACCCTCTTCGGTATCGGAGGCTATCAAAATGTCATCCACGTACTGCAATAATACATTACCTGCTGGAAGAGAGAGAGAGTCCAATTAACCTTTCAAAGCTTGAATATAAATACTGGGACTTTCTGTATATCCCTGAGGAGCTCGACAGAATTGGAAACTCCTACCAGCCAAGGCGAAGCCAAAAGATACCTACTGGCTGGATGAATAGGGATACTAAAAAAGCATTTTTTAAATCAATCACAGAAAAGAACTTAGCTGTGGAAGGAATCATTGTCAAGAGAACATTAATATCTGGTACCACCGAGAGCTGAGGAACTACAATCTTATTAATTTCCCAGAGGTCAATCACAAAACGATAAACATCAGGTTGTGCATCAGGGGAATCCAATAGTGCTTTCTTAAGAATAGGAAGAATGGGGCTATTGCATACATTCGCCACTGTCTCCTCAACCACCCCTGATTTGATCAGGTCCTGTATAATCTGCATCAAAGCCTGTTCCCCAGCTTGTGATATTTTATACTGGGGAATATGAGGGAGCACAGCATTCTCCTTAACCTGTATGGAAACTGGTGGTATCTGTAACAACCCCACATCCGTATCCCCTGTGGCCCACAATGAAGAGGGCACATCCTTGAATTCAACAGAAAGCGGGGCATCCTTTGCCAGACACTGTTTTGCACTAACCACATTAGGTCCAATAGTCATATAAACACCATGCGGAGAACAAGAAATTGTAGCATGTAACTTTTTTAATAAATCCAATCCTAATAAATTTTCCCCACAATTCGCCGTTAACAAAAATGGAGAGTCCACAGTAAAAGGACCAACAGTCAAAGCAAGAGGTTTGGAAATGGGGCTCACAACCGGTACGCCTGAAAAACCTACCGAAATCTTATTACGGCCAGACAGGGCTGCCCCGGGGACCAGCAAATGAGAAACAGAGCTGTTCATTGCACCTGTATCCACCAAAACTTTCTGTGCTGAACCATGCAAATCTGCTGTGACATAAGGACCACACTGACCTTCAGGAATTTGGACTGGTCCCTTTCCCTGTCCCTGGCTGTCCTAGCCATAGGACATCCCTGCAGCGTCATCCATAAAATAAACATCATGATAGTACTGCCTTCCCCAGGGGTCATCAAAATAGTTCTGATCAGAACGACCTCCTGAGGATGCATCTGCTTGAGCTTCATCCCGACCTCATAACGGCCCCTTCCTTTCGAACCTCGCCCGCTAGGAACTGCGAGTTTTTGTAATAAATCTGGGCACTCACTTCTCCAATGTCCCTCCTTTTTACAATACACACACTGATTCGGCCCCAGGGGTGCACCACCTCTACCATCACCCCTTGACCTTTGAGCCGGACCAGTGCCCCGTCCCCTTCCGGACCCTCTTGCAATTTGCTGCAGCAACACCCTCGTTTGCAAATCCTTACTTTTCTTATCCACCTTATCCTTTTCCTCATTTTCTGGATGCTCATAGTACTGAGCCATACTCAATATCACAGAAGGGGAGGAGATAGTCCAAGTGCTCTCTGAAGCCTGCAATCGGGCTGCAATTTCCGGAAGCAAGTTTGTGACAAACCTATTAACAAACAAACGAACAACACCTTCAACTGACAAATCCTGCCCACTAAAATCCAGGAAAACCCCTTCAAACCTAGTAAAAAAATCAGACACACTCTCCTCTTTCTTCTGACGACAAGCCGTCAGCTTATCCCAATCCACTCGCCTGGGTGGGATAAGAGAATGCATATATGTGATGATACGACTCGGCAAAGTCAGGATCTCAACTCTAGGTTTCTCACCGGGCTTTCGCTCCTTATCCCATGTCTTAATCTCATCCCAAGAGCCACCCAATTCCACCCTGTGATCCTGCGTATGCACCTGCCTCCATATGTCCACCGGCACCAACAGCCCAAAAAACATCTCTATATCCGCAAGGGTCATAACTGACGAAGAGGCAGCCTCTGTCAACTCTTTATAATACGCCGTAGGGTTTTTCCTTGGATCCGGTAACTGACTTTTAAGAGATAATACCTCACTTCTTTTCCACGGGGTATAAACCCACTGTTCCTGAAAATGAGCCGCCACCCTCTGTTGGACCACCTCATTTCTTTGCTTCCGCTGCTCTGGAATCTCAGGATGAAAAATAGGGTGTACCCCCTCATCGGAAATTGGGACACACTAGTCGGAGTACGATGATGTAATCTTTCTCGATAACTGAGTAGTGTCCCAACATTACCAAGAATTTCCACAGGGGCCATACCAGCTGAATATACACAATCTCGAATGTCATAAATAATTTGAGGGGCTGTGCCTCCAATACACTGTTCCCACAAACTAATCAATGTAGCCGACATATGCTGAATGGCATGCTGCTGTACAAACGGATCAAAATCTTTCATCACACTCCATATATCCTCCACATTATAAATCGGATTCCGGGCCCACTGTGCTGCCTGATTTGCAACCATCCTTTTCTCCTCTTCACCTACATTAGATCGAGTCAATACCTGCTCCATTCACTCCCGTGCTGCCGCCCAATTCCCTCCATCCGACCCTCGCACTGGTGTCTCAACACTACTCAACACTGCAGATGAAAGACTTAGGGAAGACACAAGAGATACAGACATAGGGGACAGTGTCAACAATGACTGTGTGATAGGAGTAAGAGAAGGAGGAGAAACAGGAACAGAAATAACAGATGCTGCGGGGGTGCCTGCAGTCACCACACTCGCAGCTTGAAGACGCGGAGGGGAGATAGACAAGGCTGGAGCCCAGCCAAGATGACCACTAGACGAGGACCCGCTCGATCAGACAGGCGGGGCAGCCGCGAGAACCAGGCACTATCATATGGGGATCCCCGATCCGCCCATTCGATCAGACGCAACCCCGACCCCACAGCCCGACTACGGGCGTGATGGGCCACCTGGTGGAGTCCCTGTTCGGGCGCCAACTGAAGGAAGTGACCCGATTAGGGCCACCCGGGTCACTCTCGACCTCCTCTAGCCTTCCATTCAATGAAGAGTCGATGACGCAGTAGAGAACACAAGCAAACTAGTTTATTCACAAAGTACACTGCAGTGGAGTCCAGTCTGACCAGCCTCCTTTGATGGCTGACGGGGGACTGACTCTAGCAAACATACAGTTACATTATGTAGGTTGCGGAGCCCACAAAGACCCGCCTACTATGGAAAAATACTGGTAGCTGTCGTAATACAATGGGGGTACAGAGCACAAGTTTTGATTCTGCAGCCTGGCACAAGCTATCTACTGCCCAAGGTCGTCTGGCTTATCCTCCCTACTAGACAGGTGGTAGAAGGCCTTCATGTAAAAGAAAAGGCATGCGTTAATGAGCAAGATTCAACATTGAAGAAACGAAACTCAGCAAGAGCAATTTCTCGTAAATGACCAAGTAACAGTTTCGATTATAATACAAGATGGCGTCTTCGAGAGCTAAAATGGTGGCAAAGATGTCGACATAACTAACATAACGTCTGCACTTTTTGATTACGTATGTGCACAGAGAGAACTAATAATGAATTAGCTACATAAATGCTAACATAGTATCAGATAAAATGCGAATAATATGGTACTAATGCATTTCAATTCTAACAAACCTTAGAAGGACTGTGAAGCATCAAAGACACTTGAAGAAAATCTCCCTTGGAGTGAAGGAGTCACTCCCCTGCATTTGCAGGCACCACAACCAAGTCAACCAGTCTGCAGATCCTGAGCTCCTCTGGACTCTGTGGGCTCTCCAACACAGGTGGTGGTTTTCCACAGCTCCCGAGGCCTGCCCTGCCCTCTCACCAAGTTTGAGCCCAGTATCCCTCGTGGGGGTTGCAATAACCAAACCCCTGTGCACTGCGTCCAACTTGCAGTTGCAAAGGCTTGTTGGTTTCTTTCCAAGAAGATCTTTGGGCTCTAAGCAGCCCCAACCTCGAGCATCTCCAGTGACCAGAATCTTGGGCCACACCGCATCGTGTGCATCGTGGCCTGCAGCTTTTGGTGAGCTACTTAAGGGTCCTCTCGTGACTCCAGTGCCTCCGGCCTGTGGGTCCACTTGAGGGTCACATTTGTTTCTGTTGGGCTCCCCTGATTGCTTGGGCCTGCCCTGACTCCCCTGCCTTTGGTGAGTCCCCTGGACCTTGCTGGTCCCGACGTTGCTCCTTCTTGGTTCCCTTCGTGGCTTGCCTTTGCCAAGGCTTGTTGGTGCTCCCGGCGGACACCGACCACTTAGCACTCGACATCCTTCATGGGACAGCTCGTGCATGGCTCCTGGTCCTCCTCAGTGTCGCCTGGTTCTCACAGCTGCAGAGTCAAGGTCATCGTCATCCATCCTGCAACACCCAACATCGGAGGGCATTCATCTTCCAATTCTCCTGGTCACCCCTGACTGACATAGACTCTGTGCCCTCTGCTTGCAGGTACCTCTCATCAAGAATCCATCTCAGATTCCACCTGACACTTTCTCCTTCCTCCACAGCGGCACTTTCCTGAAGTCCTCCATTGGGTTTGACGGCGGTTTGCGACACCACTTCACACGTATGCACCCAGCTTCCTTGGTGTAGGTAACGTGGGTACTAGGGTATCCATGGGTGGGGTGGCTCTCCAACCTTCTGTCTTCCACAGGGTTTCTTCAGAGTCCACTGGGAAGGGTCCTTAATCTTTAAAAATCCAACCGCGACTTACACGTAGAGTTGTACGGAGCACGCAGTCATGTTCTCACACTGCACATGCTCTCCATGGGGTCCCTATCTACTCACCTTGGGTGCTTCCTTGAGTCCCCAGCACTTCCACGTCCTCTCGACCCTGTTTTGACTCAAGTTGTGGTTCTTATACACTTTCTTAGTATATGGTTTGGTCCCCCCCCTGGGGCCACTGTGTATTTCGTGATATTTACTGTGTTTCTTTGCTGAAGTATTGTGTGCATTGTGCGTATCTCTGGGCAGGAGATATTTCTATGTGTTAGAGAGTATTATATAATAAATACATATTTTTATAAATACTTTATGTGGTTCTTTTTCACTTAATCTATACTATAAGATTGCATTCTGCTAAAACAAGCTGCTTTACACTCCTTCTGGACTAAGCCTGAAGGCTGCTCTCCACAGTTCCCACTTAGAAGAGTTTCTAATGTTGTCTGAGACCACTAAAATCACCATAAGGGTTGTCTGGACTGGTGCAAGGTGTCCACTTACATAAGTGTACATCATATACCAGGCCAGCTTCTCACAGTGAACATCAGAAAGTTCTTGTTTTTATTTAAATTACAGGTTTATCATTAACTCCATAGGGATTTGCTGGTTCCTGAAATACATGGCCAGCATTTGTAGACACTAAGCAGCTTGACCGCCATGAAAGATCTGCTCGTTTTGGGCTCGAGGTTCCAAGAGGTTATCAAGCTGAGCCAGAGCCACGCATCTGGCTCGAGCCTGGCTCGAGCTCTCAGTGGCTCGCCCACCTATACTGCAAACAAGTACCATTGAAAGGATGTCAAATGCTAACATGCTCAGTTTCATCAGTATAAGCTATACATATTTTTAACTTGAATTGGCTTTACTGTTTATTCACATCAAAACACACAACAACACAACAACACGAGTGCAAAAAGGAAGACAGTAAGGATGACTTGTCGAACGCACGAAAACCAGTGTTCATTTTAAGTGTAATTAATGTGATAAAAATTTGGACCTGAAGTTCCACAACTCCATTCCAAAACAGCTCGTGTTTGCCTATACAGTTTTCAGCACATTGTGCTCTGGGGGAACAACCTGTCCCCATGGCAAGCCTTTCAGGTCAGGACACATCACGTAAAGTGATTTTGGCAACATCCAAGTCTTGTGAATTTGTAGTGTGGCCAGATCTTTTTATCTGTGTCAGTGAGATCATGGTCTACTCACCTCTCTCATAAAATTCCAGAGTTAAGTGAAACCTAAACAACCCTTGTGCTGGCTGAGTGTGTGTATATGTGGAATGTGAGAAGTTGGCCTGGTATATGCTGTCCACTAATTATAGTGGGCACCTTGCACCAGTCCAAACAACCCCTTATTGTAGATAGGTTAAAGACAACCTTTATTGAAAGCTATCCTAGTGGTAGCTTTGGAGAGCAGCCTTCAGGCTAAGTCTTGAAGGAATGTAAAGCAGCTTGTTTTACCAGTCTATAATCTCTTGAGTGACCAAATGAAAGAGGACCACACCAGGTATATATATAAAATATATGTATTTAGTCTTAAACACACCCCTCTAGTCTCTTTATGAGGCTAGAGTTCAAGTACATACTTTACAAGTCAAATATCAACAGTACTAGCACAAATACACGTTTGAGCCCTAGGGGCGTACCAAACCATATACTAAAATAGTGGTATAAGAACCACGACTGAGCTAGACACAAGGCCTAGAGCCTGTAGAAGTGCTTGGACCACAAGGAACCACCCAAGGAAGTGACACAGGGGACCCACGGGGGACGCGTGCAGTGTGAGAACACAGCCGCAAATCGCCGTTAACTTCTATGGGGAAAGTCGCGGTTCGTATTTTAAAAGGAAAGGACACTTAGAGGAGGACTTGGAGCAAATCCCTTTAGAACTAGGCAGTTCTAGAGTCAATACCCACGGGAGCACCTGAGTACTCGAGTTACCTCACCCAGGGAAGCCGGGTGCATAGGTGTCTTTTGTCGTCGGGTTTCGTCGTCGTTTTCAATGGCGATCTGCTGCAGCAGGCTGCTGGCGGCCAAGTCGAAAGTGTCCGGGTGGATCCAAGGGTGGATCGAAGATCTGAAGAACCTGAAAGCAGAGGGGACAGAGTCTGGGTCACTAGCCAGTGACCAGGAAGGCGATGAGCAGATGCCCACCGATGTCGGGTGCTTCAGGTAGGTTGACGGTCGTCTTGACTCTTCAGCCACGAGGTCCAGGAGGCGTCGACGATGACCAGGAGCTGGATTCGAGCTGTCCCACAACGTTTGTCGATTTCTGAGGTGTCGGCGACCGGATTGGACCCAACAAGCCTTGGCAACGGCAAGTCACGTGGAAATAAAGAAAGGACGTTGATGCAGACCAGCAAGGTCTGAGGGACCCACCCAGCGAGGGTAAGTCAGGGCACGTCTGGAGCAACCAGGAAAGCCCAAGCAGAAGAAGAGTTGCCTTCGGGAGGGCCCACTAGCCAATGGACTAGCGACCGCGAAGGAGCCTTGAGTGGACGCACTTGGAGCTAGCTCACGGGACACTCGTGGAGTGGAAGCCAGTGATCTTCGGTGCAGTCGGTGCTGGAGGCGGGGGCTACTCGGAGCCCAAAGCACAACTTCGTGGGAGACCAGGAAGAGGATGCACTTGCAAAAGTTCTCTGTGCCCAGGGGTCATGGTTCCACGTTACCCACGACAGCTATGGGCCTCAGCTTTGCTGGGGACTCAGGGCAGCCTCGGGGAAGTCTGGAAATCCACCTCTGGTGTTGCAAAGACTTCGGCGTCCGGCGGGAGCTTCAGCGATGCCGACTGGACAATTGCTTCTTAGGTGCCTGCCAAGCAGGGGAGTCACTCCTTGACCCCAAGGGAGATTCTTCAGTCCTCTAGTCTTCAAGTAGAGCGTCGAATGTCCAGGATTCAGTTTCAGAGTTTTGTCCAGGTTAATCTAAAGTCCTAAGAACTGGGGTCCCATACTTATACCAAGTTAGGGGGTTGGACATACTCTGGGGACCCACCTAGGGGAGGGTCAGGGAAGAGGGGTGGTTACACCCATTCCCTTTGTCCAGTTTCACGCCAGAGCAGGGGCTGGAAGCCCCTGAACCGGTTTGAACTGGGTTATGCACAGGGACACCAAATGTGCCCCCAGTGCAGGACTTCAAAGCACCAGAGAGTGCTCCCGCCCAGCCCCAATACACATTATCCTGTCTGGGGAGGTGGTTACACCTCCCTTGGACAAGAAACCTATTGTCCAGGCCTTCCCTGCCGGAGTTTCAGTCAGCAGCAGGAGGCCAGACCCGTGTCTGTGGCAGTGGCATCCTTTTTGTGATGCCAGAGCTCTGTAAAGAAGTTACCGGGTAGGCCGGTGTGTACATGTCTCTCCCTCTAGAAGGGTGGAATGCTACCCCCGCTGCCAGAACTGGTGGGGGGGGTAGTATTCCAAGATGTTTGACACCAAACACGACATGTTTCCGTACAGCCATCCCACAGTTAGCATTTAACGCGAGGTTATAATGCACTTAAGAGTATATGGTCAGGCTGCACTACAAACAGCATCAGAGAAGTGTCTCCGAACGCTGCAGAGGGGCTCTGCTCATGCAGGTGTACCCTCTCACATAAGAACCAAGCACTCTGCCTTCAGGATTGATAAGGCCTGCCATAGGAGTGACTTATAGGTTTATATGTGTGTATATATGTAGTGATATAGGTAACCTATATCACAGTAAGAGGTGCATGCACCACCTTACCCAGGCTGCAGTAGCAGACCTGTGGTGTCATTTTGGCTGGCCTTCCAGGGGTGGCATAATACATGCTTCAGCCCCTGGCAGGCCTCTGGGGTACCTATGCCCTGGGTACATAGTATACCATATACTAGGGACTTATAAGGGCACTCCAGATTCCAATCAGAGATGTACCTAAGGTACATGGAAACCATTTTAGAGAGGAAGCAGCTAGGCTGGGGGTCTGATTAGCAGGGCCCCAGCCAGACTAAAGTCGAAAAACAGTGAAGCATCAGCAAAAAGTGGGGGTACCCATGTGAAGCAGATCCTACTCTCCTACACAACCCCCCCCAAACGTAGGGACATTAAACTAACCTTGTCCAGTTGAGTCTTCATGTTCTAAGTGGAAGTACCTAGAGAGTCCATCTGCATTGGCATGGTTACTCCCAGGTCTATGTTCCACTGTAAAGTCCGTCCCCTGTAGGGAAATGGACCACCTAAGCAGTTTGGGGTTTTCACCCTTCATTTGTTTTAGCCATAAAAGGGGCTTATGGTCTGTTTGAACAAGGAAGTGAGTACCAACAAATATGGCCTCAACTTCTTCAGAGCCCAGACCACAGCAAAGGCCTCCCTCTCAATGGCTGACCAACGTTTCTCTCTAGGGGTCAGCCTTCTGCTAATGAAAGCTACTGGCTGATCCTGACCTTCTTCATTCAATTGTGACAGTACAGCCCCTACCCCCATTTCAGATGCATCTGTTTGGACAATGAACTTCTTGGAGTAATCAGGACTCTGTAGAATGGGAGCAGTGCACATGGCCTGCTTTAGGTCATCAAATGCCTTTTGACAGCTAACTGTCCACTGAACCTTTTTGGGCATTTTCTTGGAAGTTAAGTCATTCAGGGGTGTCACTATTGATCCATACCCCTTGACAAATCTCCTATAGTACCCAGTCAGGCCTAAAAGGCTCTCACCTGAGTCTGGGTAGTTGGAGCAGTCCAGTCCATGATGGTCTGGATCTTGCTCTGCAATGGTTGAACCTGGCCTCCACCCACAAGGTGGCCCAGGTACACAACCTGACTCTGCCCTATCTGGCACTTGGTGGCCTTGATAGTGAGGCCTGCCTTTTGCAGGGCCTCCAAAACATTTCTGAGGTGGACCAGGTGATCCTCCCAGGTGGAGCTAAAGACAGCAATATCATCTAGATATGCTGCACTATAGGCCTCCAGACCTGTAAGGACTGTATTCACCAACCTCTGAAAAGTGGCAGGTGCATTCTTCAAACCAAAGGGCATTACCACAAATTGATAATGCCCACTAGGGGTTGAGAATGCTGTTTTTGGCTTTGCATCATCAGCTAGCCTGATCTGCCAGTAGCCAGCTGTTAGGTCAAATGTGCTTAGATATTTGGCTGAGGCCAAAGTGTCTATTAGCTCATCTGCCCTGGGTATTGGATGGGCATCAGTCCTAGTGACTGCATTGACACCCCTGTAGTCCACACAAAACCTCATCTCTCTTTTCCCACCACTGGTGTGAGGTTTTGGCACAAGGACCACTGGACTAGCCCACGGGCTATCTGAGGGGTCAATAACTCCCAAATCCAACATCTTCTGGACTTCTGTCCTGATACAGTCCCTGACATGGTCAGGTTGCCTATAAATCTTATTTTTAATAGGCAGACTGTCCCCAGTGTCCACTTCATGAGTGCACCAGGTGGTCTGACTGGGTGTCAGGGAGAACATATGCCTGAACTGATTGAGCACCTGTCTGCAATCAGTTTGCTGCTGGGCAGTGAGGCTGCCTGCCAAGGCTACACCATCCACTGACCCATCATCAGGGTTCTGTGAGAGCAGGTCAGGGAGTGGGTCACTCTCTTCCTCCTGTCCCTCATCAGTAGCCATGAGCAAGCCCATGTCTGCCCTGTCCACATATGGTTTCAATCTGTTGACATGGAGAACCCTGTGGGGACTCCTGGGTGTTCCTAGGTCTACTAAATAGGTAACCTCACCCTTCTGTTCAACAATGGTATGGGGTCCACTCCATTTGTCTTGGAGAGCTGCTGGGGCCACTGGCTCCAACACCCACACCTTCTGCCCTGGCTGGTAAACAGTCAGTACAGCCTTTTGGTCATGCCAGGCTTGTTGGAGTTCCTGGCTAGCCTCAAGGTTTTTAGTTGCCTTTTTCATGTACTCAGCCATCCTGGAGCGGAGACCAAGTACATAGTCCACTATGTCCTGTTTTGGGGGCTTGAGAGGTAACTCCCATCCTTCCTTCACCAGGCACAAGGGACCCCTGACAGGGTGACCAAACAAAAGTTCAAAAGGGCTGTAGCCAACCCCCTTTTGAGGCACCTCCCTGTATGCAAATAAAAGGCAGGGTAAGAGTATGTCCCATCTTCGCCTAAGCTTCTCTGGGAGCCCTTTAATCATGCCCTTCAAGGTTTTGTTGAATCTCTCAACTAAACCATTGCATTGTGGGTGATAGGGTGTGGTGAACTTGTAAGTCACTCCACACTCCTTCCACATTGCTTTCAAGTATCCAGACATAAAGTTTGCACCCCTGTCTGATACAACCTCCTTAGGGAAGCCCACTGTTGAGAAAATTCCCAGGAGGGCCCTTGCCACTACAGGTGCTGTAGTGGTCCTAAGGGGAATAGCCTCTGGGTACCTGGTGGCATGATCCACCACCACCAGGATAAACTTGTGCCCAGATGCTGTTTGGGGATCCATGGGACCAACAATGTCAATCCCCACCCTTTCAAAGGGAACCCCCACCACAGGTAGTGGTATCAGGGGGGCCTTTGTAGTGCCACCTGCCTTGCCACTGGCCTGGCAGGTTACACAGGAGCGACAAAACTCCTTGGTGTCTTCAGACATGTGGGGCCAGTGAAAGTGAGGGACAATTCTGTCCCAAGACTTGTTCTGGCCCAGGTGACCTGCTAAAGGAATGTCATGGGCTAGGGTCAATAGGAAGCCCCTGAACTTCAGAGGTATAACCAACCTCCTGGTGGCACCAGGCTTGGGGTCTCTACACTCTGAGTACAAGAGTCCATCATCCCAATACACTGTATGGGGACCACTAGCTTTTCCAGCAGCCTCAGCAGCAGCTTGCTGTCTGAGGGGTTCAAGAGAGGGGCAGCCCTGCTGCTCCTGGCTCAGATCTGCCCCTGGAAGGGCCCCCTGTCCCTAAGAACTCAACCTGATCAGGCTCAAGCTCCTCTGGGACAGTTCCTTCCTCAGGACTGAGATCATCTTCCTGAAGAGACTGATCTTCCTTCTGAGCCAAGGGGGAAGGCACTGCCTTTACCCTACTACTACTCCTCTTGGATGTCACTTGGTCCATTGTTCCAGAATCCAAGGCCTGTTCAGTGTTAGACATTTTGGCCTGTGACCTGGTCACAGCAAACACATCTGCAGGGATGCCCAGCATTTCTGCATGAGTCCTGAGCTCCACTTCTGCCCAAGCTGAAGTTTCTAGATCATTGCCAAGCAAGCATTCAACTGGTAGGTCTGCACTTACCACAACCTTCTTAAGGCCAGTTACCCCTCCCCAGGAGAAGTTAACAACTGCCAGAGTATGGTCTGTTCTGACATTGCTAGCATTGGTCACTTGGTACATTTCACCAAGTATAATCTGCCCAGGATCCACAAGATCTTGTGTCACCATGGTGACACATGCTCCTGTGTCCCTAAATGCCAAAGCCTCTTTTCCATTTATTAATGGCTGTTGCCTGTACTTGCCCAGGTTACTGGGACTCATAGAGGAGGTCACATCCATGCCTCAATCACAGACTAGGACAGCCTGAGTGAGTTCTCTGACTAGGCCAGAGCTCATCTCATTACCCAGGGTCAACCCTACTAAACCCTTGGCTTGTGTACTCCCACCACCAATTGTAACTGCACTAGGGGGAACAGGTGCCTTAGGGGCATTGGTGGGGGCTGGAATAGAGTCTTTGGACTTGGTGCAATCATTGGTCCAGTGTGTCTTTTGCTTACAGACTTTGCACCATGGTTTCTTTTGGCCCTTCCCTTTGTTAGACTGTGAATCCCAACCTGAAGAAGATTTTTGGGGGCCTTGTGAAGACTTCTGGTCTTTACCCTTCTCCCCACCCTTGTCAGAGTTCTTAGAATATTGCTTCTTTGGGTCACCACCTTGGTTCTGTACCTTCTGCCTCACCCTGGTTCTGACCCATTTGTCTGCCTTCTTTCCCAATTCTTGGGGAGAGGTCAGATCAGAGTCCACCAGGTACTGATGCAACAGCTGATTTTGACAGTTATTAAGAATCTGCTCCCTCATGATAAGATTGTACAATCCTTTGAAGTCACATACCTTACTGCCCACCAACCAGCCTTCCAGAGCCTTAGCAGAACAATCAACAAAGTCCACCCAGTCTTGAGTCTGTGCCTTTTGGGTATCTCTGAACTTTAACCTGTATTGTTCAGTTGTTAGGCCAAACCCATCAATCAATGCACTTTTTAAGACTGGATAATTATCAGCATCCTCTTCTCTAACAGAGAGGAGCTTATCTCTACCTTTGTCTGCAAAGGAGAGCTGCAAGATTGCTGCCCACTGCTCCTGAGGGACCCTCTGTACTTTACAGGCCCTTTCCAGTGCAGTTATCCATTTGTGGATGTCATCCCCACTCTGGTAGGGAGGGACAATCTTGCTCAGGTTTCTATGGTCATAAGACCTTTCCCTACCACTAGGGAAGTTGCTGCTACCATGGGACTCTAGTCCCATCTTTTTTCTTTGCCTTTCAAGCTCTAGGGACTCCTTGTCTATAGCCAACTGCTCTCTTCTGAGTCTCAACTAAGCTTCTCCATACTTGAGCAGTCTCTCTTTCCTTTCATGAGAGGATTCCCTCCTATGAGAAGAAATAGAGGTCCCTACTGAGGTGTCAGAGTGGTTAGACTCCTGAGAAGGAGATCTAGCCCTTCTTGGCACACTCACAACTCTTCCTGGGGGGACAAAGGGGAGGTCATTCTGATCCTCCTCCTCCTCATCAGGAGTAGCTGGATTATCCAGGTTAAGGTCATTGTCACCTTCCTGGCCAGTTTCAGAGGGGGGGTCCTGGGTGATTTCACCCCTGGCCCCTTCCTCATCTTCTGCCCCACCCTCTCTGCCTACCCCTTCAGACCCTGGTAGTCTTCTGAGATCATCCAGCAGGAGTACCTCTATGAGGTGTTGGCACTTTTGCCTGTCTTCAGTTTCCTAGCAGTGCTTAATGCTCTCAATTCCAAGAATGGGAGATTATCATACTTGGAGGGAAGAAGCCCATTGGCTTCTGGCTGGGACCCACTGGTTCCTGGCCCTGAAGACATTACTAGTGTGGTGTGGTGTATGCACTACCTACTCTAGTGTGGCCTACTAAACTCTCTTGAGTTGTAGAAAGGGTGTGCTATCCCTTAACACACAACTCTAAGTTCAGTAGAACTTACTGTATCCTAAGCTTGTTTTATATGTACCTTAGGTACCCTTAGTGGTTTTCAGTTGATCAATTCAATTGAGATTATCTGGTAAAACAATAGCAAGCTGGAATCCCACCGCTGCCACCAATGTGAGAAGTTGGCCTGGTATATGCTGTCCACTAATTATAGTGGGCACCTTGCACCAATCCAAACAACCCCTTATTGGAGATAGGTTAAAGACAACCTTTATTGAAAGCTATCCTAGTGGTAGCTATGGAGAGCAGCCTTCAGGCTAAGTCTTGAAGGAATATAAAGCAGCTTGTTTTACCAGTCTATAATCTCTTGAGTGACCAAATGGAAGAGGACCACACCAGGTATATATATAAAATATATGTATTTAGTCTTAAACACACCCCTCTAGTCTCTTTATGAGGCTAGAGTTCGAAATACATACTTTACAAGTCAAATATCAACAGTACTAGCACAAATACACGTTTGAGCCCTAGGGGCGTACCAAACCATATACTAAAATAGTGGTATAAGAACCACGACTGAGCACAAGGCCTAGAGCCTGTAGAAGTGCTTGGACCACAAGGAACCACCCAAGGTAGTGACACAGGGGACCCACGGGGGACGCGTGCAGTGTGAGAACACAGCCGCGAATCGCCGTTAACTTCTATGGGGAAAGTCGCGGTTCGTATTTTAAAAGGAAAGGACAATTAGAGGAGGACTTGGAGCAATCCCCTTTAGAACTAGGCAGTTCTAGAGTCAATACCCACGGGAGCACCGGAGTACTCCAGTTACCTCACCCAGGGAAGCCGGGTGCATAGGTGTCTTTTGTCGTCGGGTTTCGTCGTCGTTTTCAATGGCGATCTGCTGCAGCAGGCTGCTGGCAGCCAAGTCGAAAGTGTCCGGGTGGATCCAAGGGTGGATCGAAGATCTGAAGAACCTGAAAGCAGAGGGGACAGAGTCTGGGTCACTAGCCAGTGACCAGGAAGGCGATGAGCAGATGCCCACTGATGTCGGGTGCTTCAGGTAGGTTGACGGTCGTCTTGACTCTTCAGCCACGAAGTCCAGGAGGCATCGACGATGACCAGGAGCTGGATTCGAGCTGTCCCACGACGTCTGTCGATTGCTGAGGTGTCGGCGACCGGATTGGACCCAACAAGCCTTGGCAACGGCAAGTCACGTGGAAATAAAGAAAGGACATTGATGCAGACCAGCAAAGTCTGAGGGACTCACCCAGTGAGGGTAAGTCAGGGCACATCTGGAGCAACCAGGAAAGCCCAAGCAGAAGAAGAGTTGCCTTCGGGAGGGCCCACTAGCCAACAGACTAGCAACCGTGAAGGAGCCTCGAGTGGACGCACTTGGAGCTGGCTCACGGGACACTCGTGGAGTGGAGGCCAGCGATCTTCAGTGCAGTCGGTGCTGGCGGCAGGGGCTACTCGGAGCCCAAAGCACAACTTCGTGGAATACCAGGAAGAGGATGCACTTGCAAAAGTTTTCGGTGCTCAGGGGTCACGGTTCCACATTACCCACGACAGCTACGGGCCTCAGCTTCACTGGGGACTCAGGGCAGCCTCGGGGAAGTCTGGAAATCTACCTCTGGTGTTGCAAAGACTTCGGCGTCCGGTGGGAGCTTCAGCGATGCAGACTAGACAATTGCTTCTTAGGTGCCTGCCAAGCAGGGGAGTCACTCCTTGACCCCAAGGGAGATTCTTCAGTCCTCTAGTCTTCAAGTAGAGCGTCGAAGGTCTAGGATTCAGTGTCAGAGTTTTGTCCAGGTTAATCTAAAGTCCTAAGGACTGGGGTCCCATACTTATACCAAGTTAGGGGGTTGGACATACTCTGGGGACCCACCTAGGGGAGGGTCAGGGAAGAGGGGTGGTTACACCCATTCCCTTTGTCCAGTTTCGCACCAGAGCAGGGGCTGGAAGCCTCTGAACCGGTTTGCACAGGGACACCAAATGTGCCCCCAGTGCAGGACTTCAAAGCACCAGAGAGTGCTCCCGTTCAGCCCCAATACACATTATCCTGTCTGGGGAGGTGGTTACACCTCCCTTGGACAGGAAACCTATTGTCCAGGCCTCCACTGCCGGAGTTTCAGTCAGCAGCAGGAGGCCAGACCCGTGTCTGTGGCAGTGGCATCCATTTTGTGATGCCAGGGCTCTGTAAAGAAGTTACCGGGTAGGCTGGTGTGTACATGTCTCTCCCTCTAGAAGGGTGGAATGCTACCCCCACTGCCAGAACTGGCGGGGGGGTAGTATTCCAAGATGTTTGACACCAAACACGACATGTTTCCGTACAGCCATCCCAAAGTTTGCATTTAACGCGAGGTTATAATGCACTTAAGAGTATATGGTCAGGCTGCACTACAAACAGCATCAGAGAAGGGTCTCCAAACGCTGCAGAGGGACTCTGCTCATGCAGGGGCACCCTCTCACATAAGAACCAAGCACTCTGCCTTCAGGTTTGATAAGGCCTGCCATAGGAGTGACTTATAGGTTTATATGTGTGTATATATGTAGTGATATAGGTAACCTATATCACAGTAAGGGGTGCATGCACCACCTTACCCAGGCTGCAGTAGCAGACCTGTGGTGTCATTTTGGCTGGCCTTCCAGGGGTGGCATAATACATGCTTCAGCCCCTGGCAGGCCTCTGGGGTACCTATGCCCTGGGTACATAGTATACCATATACTAGGGACTTATAAGGGCACTCCAGATTCCAATCAGAGATGTACCTAAGGTACATGGAAACCATTTTAGAGAGGAAGCAGCTAGGCTGGGGGTCTGATTAGCAGGGCCCCAGCCAGACTAAAGTCGAAAAACAGTGAAGCATCAGCAAAAAGTGGGGGTACCCATGTGAAGCAGATCCTACTCTCCTACATGGAATGCATGTGTAGCTCATGTATGGTAGTAGGGCTCTGTGTGTTGTGTGAGTCTGAGTACTGGGGCCAGCGGGATATGTTTTGGAAGCTCTTGGTTCATGATCGCACAAAATGGAGGGCGAGGGAAACTTCTCCAGACAGTGGCAGTGCATTGCCTACATTCCTGTGGCTGGAGGGTGGAGACCCAGACACTGATGTGAGGAGGATGAAGACAGAAATCCCTTTAGAAATTCCATCAAGTTCTTGTTAGCAAATAACTGTTGATTAGTTCTTCCAGAGACGCCCCATTTGGTTGATAGCAGGGGTGAGGATTTGGACTGCAGTTTCTGTTGCTCGAGGCAAGAACATTTCTGGGGGAGCCTGTCCTTTTGCCTGTCTGATTATTGCTTTAGGAAGGTCGATGACAGCCACAAGCAGAAAACTCGCACTTCATTATGCCCATGTTTTTGGTACTGCTGATTGAAGCGAGCCACATTTCTACCTATTGGGAAAACCACCACAAAGGCTGTGTGTGTGCAGAGAGCAGGCTGGAAATGACATTCAATCCATATTTACTGTCTGGGTAATGTATAGAAAAGTGGGACCCAAACCACTCCACTTTATTCAAGTCCTAATTTTTTCTTGTCCAAGGAAGAGAGTGCTCCCCATAGTACTCGAACACCTGTCATGTAACCAGGGCTGGTGTATGCCTAACAGCCAGTCTTCAACAGGTGAGGAATCAACACCTGAAGTCTGCACTTTCTACTGGAAGAGCTGAGGATCAGCCTAAAAAGCCTAGAAGCCTGCCTACCAAGAGAGACAACGAGTGTGCATGACCCTGCAGGAAAAGAGTGTGTCTAGGAGGAGAGGTCAATAGTGTTCCTGGCATGTGGAGAACCCAGAGAAAGCTGGCAAATCAATAAAGTGAGCCAATGTTGACTGTGCTTCAAAAGGGGTTGCCCCACGTCTCTACAGAATTTCTGAGTGAACTGTACCACAATTGCACCAGAGCAAAGATTCCTGTCTTGCTTCTTAGTCCACATAGGGCTTAAGTTATTGGTACTGCTGTTGCAGGCATAGAAGAAAAAGTTGCACCATCACCAAGCAGGAAGCCAGGATTGGCCTTATCGCCATAACTACCACATAGACATCATTGTGAAGAAACGTGGCTCGGAGGCAGCAACTGTTATCCCCGATCCCTTGTCTGCAGACAGCCATGAGGTATGCTGCTGATGAATATTGGTGGGACAGCACAGACCTGCCTAGCTAAACTGCACCAGACCTAGGCGCATTTTCAGGTGGACTGTGATGGAGAGGAGGTTTAATACACCAACGGGGTTATCCCGATCAACAATATTATATTTAGACTTAGTCTCTGAAATGGAAGTTAAAATTTGCTAGCCGGGCAAGGTCCAAGGTTTGGCTGGCGAGGTTCCCTTGAAGTGGGATACATTGTCATCAAACTCCTGCTGAAGCTGTTTGTTTTGGCACCAAAATCTCTGAGCGTGGAATCTGTATTTTGTGGCCACCAAGGATGCTTTGCTTGCTGTGTTGTCCCGGTTAAAGTGGACATAATCACTTTTTTGGCTCTTAAAATCCTCCAGTAGGACAATGTTGAGAGCTGGAGCTTGACAGAGCTAATGATGCTGGAACGTTTACCATGATGTCTTGTTGAATTCATTTTCAGCATGGCAAAAAGCTCTAAGTGGGGTGAACCTGGTTTTCTTGTCCATCGTGGGAGCAACTTCCCCGTGCATGCCTCGGTATCTTGCCCCAGTCTGTGGAGGTGGAAAAATGACTAGGTCCCACTTTTTTCACAGCTGTTGGGAAAATTTGTTTCTGGGCAGTCCTTTGACCTCTAGATCCTCAGGACAGGCTTCTGGATGTCAAGTTGTCCTCCGGCCAGGTCTGCAGGGTCCATTTCTCTGTGGTCAGCTGGACCCTCATGGAGTGATGTACATTCTGCTTTTTGTATGCCTAAAGCAGTCAAATTGGAGGTCACCACTTGAACCTTGGAGTCAGAAGTCCTTGAGTGAGCACTCTTCTCCCAGCAGGAGTCATCAGTCTTCTATTTTCCAGCATGGTCTTCTTCTTCAAGTGAAGTCCCGGGTGGTGAGGAGATGCCAGCCTCATCCTAGCACTATCCAGTAATTTTTGTACCCAATCCTGGCTACGTTCTCACCCTACGCCCACCTCCTTTTGCAGCACTTCCTCTTTGCTTACTGTAAAATTACCCTGGACCCCCTGTTTCGAAGTGGCAGAACCCTTCTGCCACAAGCGAGGCCTCTATTCAGCTCCCTACCTAGGATGTATACTCCAGCTTTGAAGGTGTGATGAGTGGCAGAAATAATTTTAAGCCAAATCTGGCTCAGGCAGCCTAAACTACTTTTTTTATAATGTTACTTTTCCACTAAATTCTTCAAACATCTGATTTCACCATTAAATCAAATTCTGAAAATTAAGTGTAAAACAACTTTGATTGACTTTTCTTGCACTTTCACAGATGAAAATTGAAAAGAAATATTTTAATGACATCTAGGCTTGTCATATGAAAAACGTGGCTGAATCCACAAAGTGAAAATTGCTTTTAGACCTGTTATTTGATGTATAACTTTGCTTACCTTTCAGCAATCTATTGCTTTCTGGAATCGCCCATGGGTTTCACTCCTTTTTCTCCCATGTACTGCAAGCCTCCAGACAGATGTCCATATTTTAGTGCAATTCTAAAACTAGTTCTTTATTTTAGCCTACATTATTAATGTTTTTGCAGGTAACATATCCTGTGAAGTCACACAACCAGTGACGTCTTTTCAGTGACTTTGCTTCAGTTGATGCCTGTGAAAATTGAATGGTATGTAATCTCCTTACATACTCATATATGATGTGACCCTTTTCTTGACGTTTGTGTTATGATGAGGCAGCCTCACGATATAGCACCGGTTGCTGAATGTTCTCTCTGTCTCTGAGTATGTCATTACAGTGGTGGTGGCTATAAGACAATGTTTCATGATACAAAATATCTTTATCTGTACAAATCAGTTTAACATAATTTTACAACTGGTATTCAGTTTGTGAGTTGTGAGTGGCTGATATGTAGTGCCATGAAAACAGCACACACACAACATAACAGCTATCATTATGAGGACTGGCCATTGACCGTCCACACAGACACATAGACACACAGACACTCACACACATACACACACACTCACACATGCATGCACGCATGCACACGCACACACACACACACACACACATACACTCGCTGTTATGTGCTCGGGTTAGGCCCTTGTAGCAAAGCTGCTCATTCGTACATTGTCCTCTTTTTCAAAATAAAATTTCTGCTGTGAACTTTTGCACATATTCGTGTACATGACAGTGTTGGATTTGTTTCTCTGAAACTATTTCTGTTTACACATCTGGCTTCACATAACATTATCACAATACCTCGAACACCAAGTACATGGCCTCTACGCACAAATGTACAAATGTTGTTCTATCTTCATCTACAGGGCTATCTATATATCCATAACATTGCTAACCTGCATGTACATCGCAAGGATGCTATTTATTATAAATAATCATCATCTCATTGGATTAGCAGAGAAGGCACTTCAGCTGACACCGAAGGTCCCTGCATGCTTAGACTTCACCAAGCAGCGGTCTGACATCTCCATGAGGGGTGTCCAGTTTGTGACCAAGAAGGTGTCCTACATTCTATCCCGCCAGGTAATGGGGTTGACACTCTAGGACACACACAGAGTAGGGTTTGCACAGTAGGAGTACGCCTGATTACTATCTTGTATTATATGCCTGCAAATATACACTGTTCTAGCACCATGGTAGAACTATAGTTACTATTCACTCTTTTGGTGCTTGTACTCACTTTCATCTGCTTCTGACTACTGATTATCGTAGCACATGTACTTTATACAAGAATAACGTTGGTTCAATAAATATATTGAAGAATGTCCCACGGTGTATTCTCTGTATATTTCTCTGCGAACAAAAGAGCACGAGTGACTGAGCGAGAGATTCTGATCTGTTTCCACCATCCCTTAGGGGTCAGGGTTGTCATGTTCAGTGGTTGCAGAAAACCATTCGCTCCCAGGTAGGGTTAGGGGGGGCCTGTGGTGGCACTGTGAGCTAGCTGGTCTCTAGGCCAACATATCCTGCGGGTGTGCTCGGAATCAGTCTAGGCACCTTACCCAAAGTTTATGTTGTCCAACAAAAGAGCAGATCCTATGGATTAGTGGGAACTAGACATCAGTGCATTTTCTCTCGCTCTCTCTCTCTCTCTCTCTCTCTCTCTCTCTCTCTCTCTCTTTCTTCCCCCCCCTCCCCTCCCCTCCCCATAAAAGTATTCACTCTAGTATCAGTCCGAACTGCACTTTTTATGGTAGGATGCAGGACACATTACAGAATAACATTATGTTTGGCTATTGTATTTCGTTTTATGTGCGAGGGCACACTATTTGAAAGCTGAAAATGCGTTTAGTAACCACAAATAAATTCATTAAAGTTATTCAGTACAATGTAACCACTAAAAATAAGTAACAAGTATATTAAGTGCCTTAATTTTATAGCATATTTTCTAGTTCTAGGAGAAAACGTTTATTTGTGACTGGATTTAAGACGGAGCACTTACTATAATAGCAAATGCTCGATCTTAGCTATACATTGCAGCAGCAGTTTTCATTTTCTTGAATTTAATATGTAACTGCAATATATGCTGCTGCTTCATCCACCTAACGGATCTGTAATTTATTTATAATCTCCATTTTTAAAGTGGCATCTTGGCAACTCAAAGGTTAAAAACCGTGTCACTCTAATCGGAATAGCCTTTTTTGATGCTTGAGATACAATTTATATCAATGCTTTTTTTTACCAATTTCATTTTATAGTTCACATTTTTAACCTGTGCAGAATAGTAAATATGGGCGCGGATGGGAAAGTAGCATCTCGTATCCAAGGCAACCACAATTTCTTCTAATATACATAACGCGTTTTGAGTTGGCAAAGAACAGACAAGTATCAAGCCATCAAACTCTCTGCATTATTAACATTACGCCCACTTTACACAATCAAGTGTGTAATTCCGAAGGGTGTGGGGGAGGCTGTAGAACTGATGAATTCGGTATGGTGTGATAATCCTTAATACAACTTCATTAACTCTCCCTCCAAATGTGTGATCTATTTTTTGAATTTCTAAAAGACTGAATAATAATGCAAGATACTTGGCTGCACGTGAATCACCCCACGAGATTTCGAGTCATTCACGAGCCCTTAGGTCAATTTGTTCTCTGGAACAGAAGCATTCTGCAAGTGGGGGCCACTTCCTTTAGCTTTTCTGGACACCAGTATCTCACAAATTAATTCTAGCAAAAACAAAATCCTAAATTTTTGGCACTTTGTAAAGTGTACAAATGGTGGGCCCTATTCACAAAGATAAACTTAGACCAAACATCTAAGTTTACGAAAGGGCATTTGTGAATAGTATCTTTACGTCCACACTCGGGGTGGACCTCCGGCCCCAGTGCGGACCTGAAGATACTACTCGTAAATGCCCTTTGTGAATTCTAAAAGTCGTAAACTTAGACATTTCGTCTAAATTTAGACCAAATGTCTAAGTTTACCTGTCTGAATTGGGCCCAAAGGGCCCGATTCAAAGGTAAACTGAGACAAAAGTCTTCTAACTTTATGACTTTCTGTATTGACAAAGGGCATTTACTAGTAGTAAAGTTAGACTTTTGTCTCAGAGTTACTTAAGTTTTGTCTCAGTTAGACTTAAGACCAAAACTTAAGTTAAACTGAGACAAATGTCTAACTTTACGACTTTCGGTATTCACAAAGGGCATTTACTAGTAGTAAAGTTAGACTTTTGTCTCAGATTTACTTATGTTTTGTCTCAGTTAGACTTAAGACCAAAACTTAGGTTAAACTGAGACAAAATTCTAACCTTACTACTCGTAAATGCCTTTGTGAATACCGAAAGCTGTAAAGTTAGACTTTCGTCTCAGTTTACTTTTGTGAATCGGGCCCATAATATCGTTGCTGAGATTGCAGATCAACTATTTCAGCTTTGGGTGGCCCTATCATGAGCCACCATTGCTATGTCCATTTCCAGTGATTAGTAATCGCATATTCTCCTCTGAGGTCCGTTTCACGGCAAGGATAAAAATGTGTGTTTTCTACGAAAGGAAACATTTTTGACGGTAGATTCAGGGCTTCAAACTCCATCAGATGCTTCGTCGAAGATCTTAAGTCAGATCTAAAAACTCCTTGGTGAAAGAAACAATCAGGTGGGTTGTGTAAGCTACACTTCTTTTACCGAAACCACACCACCCTTACAAGGGGCTTGAGGGACAGCCCCAGTTATGGCTTTGATATCTGCCCGTTCTTTAGACTGGGGGCCCATTATCCTTGCTACGTCACTGACATAGGCACAATCCGCATGCAATGCTCCAATGTTGCCTGTGGGAAGTAAAGCACCCTTTTCTGCAGTTTTCTCTGGAGTAATTGGATCCCCGCAGTTTGGTCCAATGATGTCCTAGCGTCTGCTCTATATAAACAAAAACCAGTTCATTTTAGCTTGCACTGTAGTCAGAAGGCTTAAAAAAATCATATTGCACCATTTTTTTTTATCAATCTATAAAATCCCTTGGCAAGTGTGTCAACTTTGTTATAATTTTAATGCGAGCTTTCCAGGAATTTTATGTTTTAAGATGTAGTCCTAGATAGAGAAAACTCTTGCCTCTTTCAATTGCTCCATCTTCAAGAAAGACCTTTGTGCCTTTTGCCCTCTTTTTATGAAAGCCACACTTCATGATTGGCTTTTATTTTATTCGCGTAATGATGTCCTTTCTGCAGCGTTTGGCCATTTTCCGGATGTTTGACATGCAGGCCAATAGCAAAGAATCACCTGCACACCAAATGATTGGTTATTTCCTCTTTTGTACTTTGGCACATTCAGTGACACCTCCCCAATTTATTTCAGGAAGTCTTTAATGTAGGTGTCAAAGAGGCGAGCCAGCAGACATCTTTGTTTTATACCTGAGTTTGTTTGTAGTTTTGATCTCATCTGGCATTTACACCAAACCTCCTTTATGCAGATGTGTCCATGCAGAGCTTGCAAAACAAGGACTAATTATGAATCACTAAAATGTTCTCTATTTGTGTCCAAAGTCTGTACCTATCTCAACATATGAAAGGCAATGAGAATTATAGAAAGGCAAGGATAGTGTTTTGTATTTTCTGACAAAAATGTCTTAGTCACCCTATTTTTTTGTGTTCTATAAGTTTTAGTGGTTTTAATAAGAAAGCACATACAAACAGACCAATATTACAGAGGCTCTGTGATGCAGAGGTAGAACAAGCCAAGAGACCGTACAATATAGTTTTGGAGATATACATGCATGAGTATCTTGCAAACTTCAAGGCACAATACCAAAATGCGTAAATGGAGATGCATACTGAAGTAGAACTCTATTGGGTTGTAGGGGCTAATGTAGCGTGAAGACTGTGTCACATAAACACAAGTTTGATAACTTATCGGGCAAGCGTGTCCCAAAGCCACAAACATTATAAGGGACAGTGGAACAGGAAAGAAAGGAGACAGGGGAAGGGGTAAGCGGGATCTCAAAGTGAGAAAATGTCTATATTCTGAAGACTGATACTGGTAGGTGTGTGGGGTTAGTATTTTTAGACTCCACAATTTTGTCAAAGGATTTCCAGACTCCACTGGAGATTTGAGGGTAGGACTGATATGTGGAATGAGAGCCATTGGCTCCTTTCAAAAAAGAGATCCAGGCCCCCATGTGTGGAAGGAGAGGTGGTTAAACGATTTCCATTCAGACAGGATTACTTTCATAGCAATAGAATGTCAAGCAGAGCCATGTACAGGACTTTAAGGTACAAACTAGCCTTCGAGGCCCAGGGACCCAGTGCCACTACAGGAAAATCTAAAATAATGCGAGTATTAAATACAGCCAAGAGATAAGTTTGCATTGAAGCCCAATAGTGAGCAAGAAGGGGACAATGGAAGAACATGTGCTGGTAAGAGCCAGACTCTTGTCACAATTCCAACAGGAGTCTCCGCAGATATAGTTTGTGTAACCTAGCTGGGATCCATTGTCGTAGGTTCATTGTAAATCATTGTGACTGGAGGAGAGAAGGGGCTATTTTATTGCACAGAGATACTTTGCTAATAGTTTGCCAACTGTCCTCTGAGTTCAAAAACATCAGAATCAAACTGACTAGCCCATTTGGCGAGTAGAATCGTAGGCTGTGTTTGGGGAGAATTCACCATGGGTTTGTAAATCTTGGAGGCAATGTGACCTAACTGCAGCTATGTAGCCAGACGATCCAAAAGTGTCGGCCAGATAACGTTTGAACTTGGACAACTTTACCTTGATTTTCAGAAAAGAATAGAAGTCCAAGTTAAGAAGGTCATATAGTTGTGCCAAGAGTGAGAAGGGAAGAGGAGAGCTATTATTGTCGTACAGGTCTTTAATTTGATTAATTCCCTTGACAGCCCATAAGTGAGGGACATTCCTAGCTACATTGGTGTATGTTTTAGGGTTGTGTCAAAGTGAGGCTAGTCTAGAATTATGAATGGAGTCTGGCATATGTTTATTTAGTAGATTTATACTATAGCAGCACTGGTATCTGTAAAAATATCCTGGGATTGCGAGGTCTAGAATTTTGACATTGTGATTCTGGAGGATAGGAGAAAGGGAGAGCAAACAGTGCATTCAGTCTCCACCCATCGTGGTGGGTTCTGGGGATTTGGCACAAGCCAGAACGCCCCCTGCACTGCTAGGAATGCTAACTGATAAAAAGTCCAATTTGGGAGATTGCATCCCCCAAGAGCAAAACGTTTGAGAGTTGATTTATATGAGATCCTCGCTATTTTGCCGCTCCATAACAATTTAGAGGTTAGTCAGTCGATTTCCTGAAAAAAGGAAGGAACTAGTTTCATCAGTAGTATAGCGGACACAAAATTCATAACTGGGGTTATCATCATCTTAAGTGTCTGGAGCCTACCCCACCATGTAATATACTTGGTAGACCAGAATGACAGAAGATCTTTAACTTTGGAGATAGTCTGAGCTTCATTGTAATGTAACGTTTCAGCAAGATCTTTACAGAACCAAATTCCCAAGTATTTAAGATAACTGGGCTGTCACTACAGACCAGAGTCGCATAAGTGTGAGGTGAAGCATATGGGGTTAAGAGGGAAGACCTCAGTTTTGCCCTTATTTAAAGTGTTCCCAGAAACCAGAGAAAACGCCTGGATAATCTTGGTGATGCTTGGAATCATCTTTTCAATGTCCTCAGTAAAAATCAGAATGTCATCCACGTATGCTCCGGTTTTATAAGAGCTGGGTCTGAATGTAAGCCTTTTTATTTCAGAAGATGGATTGAGAAGTGTAAATTAGGGATCACTGAAAAGTAAAAATAGCAGCGGGGACAGGGGGCAGCCCTGTCTAGTACCTTGGTGAAGGCTAAAGGAGGTAGAGGTGGCGTCATTTATTCTAATATTAGCTTTGGGGTTACCATCAAGGGCAATGACCATGTTAATAAATGAGTTACCAAGATTATGAGCTTCAAGGACCACTTGGTGGAAAAGCCAGGAACCTTTATCGAATGCCTTTTCGGCATCAAGCTCGATCGCCGCAGATGGTGTGGAAGAGAAACATTCTTTTTTTTATGATGTGGCAAAAAGTGCATATATTATCTCTGGCAAGCATCTCCTTGACAAATCCTATTTGAGAATTATGAATCAGCTTAGGGATGGGCAGCTCCAATCTTTTGGCAAGAATTTTGGCAAAAATGTTGGCTTCCTTATTTAATAATGAAATTGGGCAAAAGTTTTTCTGATTAGAATGATCTTTACCCTCTTTGTGGATAACAACAATTGTGGCCTCAGAAATTGTTCCAGTCACCTTATCAGAAAGTGCAAAATTATCCAGGGTATTTTTGAGATGCATAATGATTGAGTGTGTAAAAGTTTTGTAGAACCTAATGGAAAACCCATTGGGACCAGGAGCCTTACCAGAGCAGATTGATTTTATTGCTTTATTAACCTCATCCAAAGTAAAAGGTGCATTTAGGTGTTCTCTCTCCAGGTCAGACCCTTGACTCTCTGTTTTTGCTAGGAGCCCTCTACATCACAATATCACAGGATGGCAGAAACCAGGGAGAGCAATGTTAGTGATAGAGATTCCAAAGCTGCCCTCAAGCGCACCAAACACTCACCACCAATTCCGGAGTCAACGATAAAAGGGAGCCCTGATTCCTCCTCTGGCCTGGAGGCTATCCTGCTGAAATTGAACTTGTGCACGACATTGCACATAGCACCAAGACCAACACATATCTACTTCAGGTGGAAGTAGCCGTAATTCGCAAAGATCTGAAAGACCTCACAATAAGAATATCTAACACAAAGACACAAATAAGTAATGTTGAAGACTACACCAATGGTCAAGCAAAACAGATACAATGCCTTGAACGCTCCCTATCTCTCCTAAGAAGAGATCTTACAGACCAGGAAGACTGCAACCGAAAGAGCAATCTTTGTATTTTTGGTCTCCCAGAGGTTATTGAAACCTCATTCTGTGGCTGACTTTCTAATAACATGGATCCCAGAAGTTCTTCAACTCTCCTTCTCCAAAGACTTTGAGATCGAACGAGCCCATAGAGTGCCAACCTTCAGACCAAAAAATATGTCCTCTCTGAGACACCTCATCTTTAAACCACTACATCATCAACACATGGAACAAATTCTGCCACAAATGAGGATGATCAGAACCAATAAATGGCAGGTTCATAATATCTCAATCTCTAAGCACTACGCGAGGGACACCATTATCTGGCATTAAGGTTTTCTGGCCCTTCAACAAAGACTGATTGGCATGGAGATCCTCTTCTCTTTTTTGGGCCCCTCAAAGTTTCGAATTACATTTAAAGGCCAGATGAGATTCTTTTTAGAACCTGCAGAACTTTCGTCCTTCCTGGATAACAAATTGGAATCGCCTATGGACTCGGACTGCCGGTCGAATTCTGCAACCAGTCTGACTTCTGGCTAACATCCTTAGAGGGGGCCGGATTGTTGTTGTGCCTTTGTTGCTCTCCCTCTTCTTCTTACTAAGGAGAGGAGACATTTCTTCTGCCTGGCCTACCTATATGATTGTTGGTGCTGCTGCCGGAGTTGGTACATTACTATCAACATGGCCTCTAGAATTTTCTCCAGATAGTCTTGCAGGTGGTGTTTATTAACTCCTTAGTCCTTCACCAATTACTAATACTTGGGTGTGATACTACACAAGGTTTCTTGGAAAAGATGTTGTCTTCTTTGGCCTACAACGTGTTCTAAATGATGGTAAATTAACTAGGAATGTTGTTGATCTGTTCTTTCTTTGCTCTAATTATACATGCCACTGTTTTGGTAGCCTCTCCACACTCATAATGCCTTGAGATGGTTGCTATGATAGGCTTCTCCTACTCTGTCCCTAGAACTACTTCCTTAAAGTCAAATGTTCAGGGATGCTGGGTCTGGGTCTTTTGATTAAAGGGTGGGCTTCATGTGTCTGGTTTTGGAGGATTGGTTCATAGTTCTACTCACCCCAACAGCACTTCCCTTTCTTGACTAGGATGCAGTTCCGTTTTATGATTTCCAAATATTATTATGACTTCCTTAACTAGCGTGACTGATTGTGACAAGGCTATCTCAGTAGGTCTCATAACTCAAACAGGTCATAAGTCTCCAGTACTGCTGTTTGTGTAGGTCTAAAGCTCCAATATTTGATCTGTATTTTTCCTTTGCATATCATACCATATCATATGTCATATCATATCTGCTGGTTCCTCTATGTATGAGGCCTTGTATGATGTCTAATATTTGTTTCAATGGTATTTTACAGTTAATATGTTTCATGCAGGCTACTCAATCTGATTGGGCCCTGTTCAAGTTAGGTTTTCTCATGTTACCTATTACTATGTGCATTTACAAGACTATATTGCTCTTTCCCTCTTGACCAGAACTAAGTCAAACTTCACATATTCATATGCTTACGGAATTTTCTGCCCATGTACTCTGCATCTGATCGGCTTGCGCTGCCGGAGTCCTGCTGCTTCTCCGGTGATTCACTTCGGTTCCATATACACTCTACCTCCTACAGACTTCCCCTGGTGGACGGACCCTGCAGCGGTGATTCGGCTGTCCCCGGGCACTGTGGGTCCTCACATGACTATTCGTTTTCTCCCCAGGTTTCCTCCCAGCCCCACTAATTTCTAACTCCCAATCCAGGTGGGATGATGCTACTACAAAGCTTTTGCTCCCTAACCTACATGAAATCCGCTATTGCCTTCTTTCTATGTCTCCATATCCCATATCAGGGAACAGACTCCTCTACCAATCTCCTCCTTAAATGTAATCTCCCTCAATGTCAAAGGAATAAACCACCCAGTAAAGAGGTCCAAAATTCTTGACTACTGCAAAAACCTTGTGGGAGATGTAGTTCTCCTCCAGGAAACCAAGATAGGTTTTTATAGAAGCCCTACTGATGAGGAAAGGCTGACTTTCGGACGTTATCTGCACCGAAGCACATGGCAAAAGGAACGGGGTTCTCACCCTTTTGTCCAGATGGTCCAGCCTAACAGTCATTGCATCAGAGCATGATTCCAATGGCAGACGGCTTCTATCCAGATTGAATAACGTGGCCAGGATCAGTATGTGCTGAATGTGTATGCTCCCAACATCGATGACCCAACATTTTGCCTCTCTTAATAAAAAACTAAATGACATTCCATCCAAGGTGAAGCTAATTTTGGGAGGGGATTTTAACCTGCCAATGGACCCAATCTTGGACAGACATTCAGCTTTCAGCTTCAGAACACCCATGGCCCACAAACAGATGATCAATCTGTGCTCTTCACACCGACTCCTAGATATGTGGAGATTGCATAACCCAACCCATTTACCTTCTTTTCACCTCCCCACTCAAGCTTCTCCCGTATAGTGATGGAGCAGGGAAAATAAAAAAATTTAACCCCTAACAAATTATATAATTAATTAATTAAAAATGTTCGTTTAAATGTTTTAATCAACATTGTATATGTGGGAATGGTAATATGCCAATGTATGTGCTAAATAATCTATTAATGAATGTCCGTGTGTCTAATCATAACGTAAGAATAAAAAGCGTACTAAATAAAATAAATGCATGTTTGTGCTTCATAGAAATAAAATGTGTCGTTGCAAAAACAATAGTGATGGTAAGTAAGGAGCAGCTTAAATGTCGCTTTTTGCTAGGTAACAACTAATTGGGGTACGTAGACGGGAGGGAAACGAAAGGGATATTTTTCTCTATTTTAATTATGTTTTGTTTGCCTCAAATTAGTGCTTCTAAAGTAGAACCGAGTGGCGATATAAAATGGCCGCCAGTGGGAAGATGTGCGCAGGCGCAAGGGGACACGTGGTACGGGATGAGATTGAAGAAATCTGGAACCTCGTGATGTCTCTGAGAGGCTAGGATGCAAGAAATGGTCAAGGCTGGTGTGACCTAATTGAACTGATAGTGTGCCGTGATGATCAGGAGAGAGTCCGTGGGAAAGGAGCCCAAGAGAAAGGACAATGACTGCGGAGTTCTTGAATGTGTCAAAAGAAGATACAAATGGACTGATCGAATCGGATGGAAATGTTTAAGCGTATGGGAAAGGAAATGATCCAAGGACCCTTGAATCCAAGAGAACTTGATTAAAGAATGAATAAGCTGACATGCATGGACCAATGAAAGAAAAGCGTGATATTAATGTTGCAACAGTTAGTTAGCAAAGTTAGAATTAGGGTATAAGAGGGCCTACTCTTAGTGGGAGGGCAGTTCAGTGAGATCCAGTCAGAGTTCCAGGCAGTTCGAGAGTCGGGGTTGCAGTAGAGGAGACGGGTTGCAGGTAGCTGATGCTGACGAGCTGAGGTTGCTGTTGCTGTCTTAACTTTACAGTTGAGTATGAGAATCAGGCTATTTCTAATCCCAAAGTTAGGTTAGAAATCATTAGGCTAAATTAGGAAGCTAGGCAGGTAACTAGGGTTTTTGGCTTCATGACAAAAATTTCCTTTTCTGCAATAAATTGATTATGCTTAATAAAATTGTGAATTTAAAAATGAATAATTGAATAAAGTATTAAATTCTTTACATGCTTTTAAAATTATATAAAATTTAAGATTCTTTAAACCCAAAATGACTCAGTGGTTATTTTCCTAAATGATTGTGACATGAGTAATTGGTTGATTGTGATTCAGCTGGTCTTAATCACTATAAACTAATTTCTTAAATGAATGATTCATCGACAAAACAATGAGCAGGAATATCTTAAGAAATAACTAAAAGAAAGTGACAAATTAAGGTAAATAGATATCCTTGCTCTTCCAGCGGTACACAAAATGGTGTTCTCCATTTAGTTCTCATGCTTCTCCTAGGAGTACAGAATTTCATAAAGGTGTAAAAGGAAATCCAGGAGTGTGTGTGTGTTAGGCGATGTTTATGGGCCCCATCGCCATGAGGATATGAGAAATATAGTTTGCCCCTGGATGACCTATAAGTAACCTGGGAGGAGAATAGTTTTCATTGTACGCGCTGCATCAGATTTCTTGGTAGCAGAGTTATGGTTTTCTATAGATTAGTTTAGTGATTATTGTTTATTGATTATTGATTATTTGATGACTAACACTATATGTTGAGTCGCGTTATGTTATATGTGAGTTTTCACGCTTCTGGGATGTAGGAAGTGGAACACGTGTGGCAAGAGAAGTCACATGGAATTTGGTACATGGTCTGAATTCATTTTGGTTATAACGCAGGTTGTGTTATGTTAGGGATTTCGGTGTGAAAAGTGTGTAAATGAAATAGCAAATCACGTTTACTTGTGAAACTTTGGCCTTAATTCTCAGGAGCCTAGTCTCCACATGTGTCTTATCCCCAGAGAAACGAGTAAATTGTTTGTTTGAAAGAAGGGTAAGGTAGAGGGAAGTGCTACTTTACTGGCGAGAGTAAAATAATTCTGTGGTAGGGTAGAGGTAAGCGCTGCCTACTGGAAAAACAGGATTCTTGTGTAAAAGGACAAAGCTGTCACTTTGTTTAGCGAATCAGACTATGGAATTGTTTATTTGTTGTAACTAACGGAGAAAACAGCGAAAAGAAACTTGCCGATAAATTTTGTAAAGGAGGGGTAAAGAGTAGAAGTGACGTGGAAAAGTGCCGCGCTAGGATTGGATAGTGCGCCAGCCACGTGAACACAGAGCAGGAGTGACGTAGAAAAGTGCCGCGCTAGGATTGGTTGGTTCGCGGTTGGTGGAAATTGTTCTGATTGGTACGTTAGTGTGAATCGCGCTGTAATTGGACGAAGTTCCGTACACAGAAACAGCGTTAGAGTAAAGAGAAAACAGAATAGAAGACATGCAGTATTACGAGTATGAAAGGGAGAGAACGTCGTGGACAACGAAATTAAAGAATTTCTTTAAGAAAGACAAAAAGGTTGTGACTAGAGAGGGACAAGTAATTCCTCCGCCGAAATCAGCAGCTTCACATATGATGCTGAAATATGGATATCATACGTGCATATGGTTGGATAATTGGGTAAAATATACCAAGAATGATGGAACATTGGCTTTCCCTGAAAATGGTTCTTTTAATGTAGCGATTTTACGGAATTTAAAAGAAAAGATGCTTAAATTGGAACCTAGACCTAGACCGACACAGTTTGAAGCTTTAACAGAATGGGAAGATGAGATGTACGAAAAGAAAGATTCAGAGGTATGAAAGGTTATGAGTTCGTGCCCGGAAGATTGTGGGGAATGAATCATGAGGACAGAATAAAACGATGGAGATGTGCTAACATGACAGGAGGTTTGTTTCCAGCTTTTACAGTTGAGGAAGGGACTAAGAAAAAACGGACTAAGAAAAAGAAACATTTAGAGAGAGAAAAGTATATGCATGAGAGCGAAACGGATGACGAGTTGCTGGAAGATATATTAAATAAAAATCCACCTCCGTATCAGCAGAATTCTACAGTGGTGACACCAAATGCGCCACCAATAGAAACTATGCGAAATAAAAGTCCAGAGAAAAGACAAGAAATAAATAGGTCACCAGAACAAATAAGAACTTCCCAAAATGAGGGAATAGAAAATGATAGTACAAGAGAATTGGCAAGGACAACAAAAGAATTAACTGAGAAAATTAGAGAATTAACCAAGAATATGGAAGCAGTTACCGTACCCGTAACAATAGGTCCAGTAATACCAGTTTTCGAGAATCAGAAAATTGATGAACGATCTTTGGTGATTCCCTTGAGTTCGTAATTCCAAAGAGAGAAGGAAAGAATGGAAACAAGTCCAGGTACGAGCAATTTGACTAGTGCTTACAGACCAAGTCCACCTGAAAATTTGACAGTGAATGAGTGTAGCGGTAGGAAAATGCCTATGGTAACTGAATCTGCAACAGTGACACCTGAAAAGAGTGGAAATTGGACAGAAATAAATAGTACTCCTATAGGTCCGACTCCTGATGAGTTAAATGAGTGGATAAAAGCTTTTAAAATAAAAGAAACAGAAGAAAAACCATTAGATGTGATCAGATTGAAAATTGACATGGAAGAATTAATTCTAGGAACGATTGGTACAGAAAAGATAAAGAATTATCAGGATGATGAAATAATGTTTCTGTGCAAAAGTATAACATGGAGGGCAAAGAATTTACATGACAAACTAGAAGAAGTGGCCGGTGAGATTGGAATAGATTTTGCAAAAGTAAAAACGTTGCAGAAACCATACAGAGTAGATTTTTGTGAAAAAGATATTGAAAATTTGAATACAGCAGGAAGGCTGACACAGATAAAAGAGTTGATTGTTTTGTTGAGAAAATGGGGTGATGTGGACAGATGGAAGGTTAGATGGACAAAGAAGAATGAGAAAAGTGTAGACAAAGGTTCATTGGCTTTTATGATAACAGAAAAGGAACATGTTGTTAAAGAGTACCCTATGAGAGAAACTCCAGGTGGTAGTTATGTGCATGTTCCCTGGACTAGGCAGGACATCCTGTCATTTACAAATGACTTTCCAAAGTTAAGAGAAAAGCCAGTTGAGTGGTACCGACAGGTAGAAAGGTTTGTAAAGGTCTCGAAAGTGTTGTGGATAGATTTGGATGGATTGTTTGACATAGTGGTACCAACGGATCTGTGGTCAGAATGTAAGATTACAGTTGACTGGCCAACTACAGAATATCCAAGAGATCCTAAGACAGGAGCTCCAGGACCAGATGTGATGAAGAAATACGACAAGGTGATTACCTTTTTGAAAAATAAGATTCCTCCAAAAGAGACAGATTGGGTTAAGATTGATAGAACTACACAGGAAAGTAAGGAGAGTGTACATGCATATTATGAGCGATTGTTGTTGGTTTTCAAACAGTATAGTGGTTATGAGGAATTAAGTGAGAAGGATATGAGTCATTTTGTATACCGATTTGTATTTGGCTTGAAACAAGAAATAAGCGATATGATTAAGCAACATATGATAAACTGGCAGAATGCAAGTGTAGATGAGGTGCTGAGGTATGCTAAGTATTGTAGTGATGAAATAGAGAGTAAACAGCGTAACTTGAAAGAAAAAGCAATGTGGGCACAAGTGAAAGTGGCAGAAAAACAAGAAGCCCAATTGGATAATAATAATGGAAACGAATCAGGACAGAATAAGATGCGACCAAATATAGGTAAAGGAAAAGGACAAGTGAGTCTAGAAGAGGCAAAGAAGAAATGGCCATGTCATAATTGCGGAAAATTAGGGCATTGGAGAAATGAGTGTAAGTTCCCACCTAAACCTAATCCGGAACATCAATCATTAACTCCACAGGTGCAGAATGATGTAGTTGTTCAACAAAGTCAGGTGCCACAACCACCACTTCCCAACACTGTTAACCAGCAAAGATACAGTACAGAAACAGGATTCTACGGAGGAGAGCAGGTAACACAGTTGCCGCGAGCAGCTAACATTTCTCAGTATTGGTTGCGTCAGAGTGAGGATGACCCGGATGAAAGTTTCTGACGGTGCGCAAGAGAGGGGAACGAGTGCGTACTTGGCGCAACTCTAGAGGTAGATCAGTCTGGTCCCTTTGTGGATGGAGAAGTGAATGGTGCAAACGTAACATTCCTTGTCGATACTGGAGCTACCCGTTCTACTGTTAGATCAGTGGAAATTCCGAACCTTCCTCTCTCAGGTGAATACATCCAAGTGGTAGGAGTAGCAAATCAGCAGATTAAAACCCCACTTACTGAATTGGTGGAAGTAAAAATTGGTTCTTTTAGTAAAATGCATAAATTTGTAGTATGCGATTGTAGTCCTGTAAATCTTCTAGGTCGTGACCTTTTGTGTAAAATGAATTGCACAATTTATTGTACACCAGAAGGAATAGGTTTCCAGACTTCGGATGAAGATGTTCTGTATAAAGTAACTTTGATGAATCAAGAACCTGAAACGAATGGTTTATTTCCTGCATTTGATGCAGAAAAACTTCCAGAAGAGCTAAAAGGTGCAGTAAAAGAAAGTGTGTGGGATTTTACAGGAGAGGACATTGGATTAATGAGAGAAGTTGATCCCATAAAAGTGACAGTGAAAGAAGGGATAAGTTATCCAAACACGCCACAGTACAAATTAACTCCAGAAATAATTGAAGGAATAACTCCTGTGATAAATAAGATGATTGAACAGGGAATTTTGAAAGAAATCATGAGCAGTCCATGTAATTCACCTATTATGGGACTGAAAAAGCCAAATGGAACATACAGAATAGTACAGGATTTGAGAAAGATCAACAAAATAGTGGTACCATGTTGTCCAATAGTGCCAAATCCTGCAGTAATTCTATATCAAATCCCGCATGAAGCTGAGTGGTACACGGTGATAGATTTATGTCACGCATTTTTCTCTATTCCTTTGCATCCAGATAGCCAGCCATTATTTGCGTTCCGGTTTGGAGAGCGTATTTTGGCATGGTGCCGAATTCCTCAGGGGTATACAGAAAGCCCCTCAATTTTTAATCAGATTCTAAAGAAATCTCTGGAAGATTTAAAAATGCCAGAAAAATCAGTGATGGTGCAGTATATCGATGACCTATTGGTGGCATCGAAAACCAAAGAGGCATGTGTAAGTGACACAATTGCTTTACTGAACCATTTGGAGAAAAGAGGACATAAGGTGTCCCCTTCAAAATTACAGTTTTGTCAGAAAGAAGTCCAGTATTTAGGGCATAAAATTGAGAAAGGAGTGCGGAAAATAGCGACAGAAAGAGTAAGAATGATTCAGGGAATGAGAGCACCAATGACTCAAAGAGAGGTAAGAATGTTTTTGGGAATGGTTGGATATTGTCGACAATGGATAAGTGGATTTTCTTTGATTGCAAAACCATTACAAAAACTGACAAAGAAAGATGTAAAAGACCCTTTTGAGTTAAACAAAGAAGAAATGAAATCTTTCAAAGAATTGAAAAAGAAACTGTGTGAGGCCCCTGCATTAGGCATGCCTGATTATGAGAAGGATTTTGAGTTATACTGCAGTGAAAGAGATGGATGTGCATTTTCAGTACTGGTACAAAAACACGGCACCATGAAGAGGCCTATAGCTTACTTCTCAGCTGTTTTAGATCCTATAGCAAAAGCATTGCCTGGGTGTCTGAAAGCAGTTGCTGCTACTTGTGTAAGTCTGGAACAAAGTGAAGGTATAGTGATGGGGTATCCACTGAGAGTATATGTTCCCCATTCAGTAGAAATTCTTTTGACAAGAACAAAAACACAGTACATGACACATAGTCGGCTGACTAAGTACGAAAAAGTCATCTTGAGTGCAGAAAATGTGACCATAGATAGATGCATAAATGTAAATCCTTCGACATCATTGCCAGATGAAGAGAGTATAATTGAACAAGATGAAGTAGATCATGATTGTCTGAATGTGCTGGAATATTGCACAAAACCAAGAGCTGACATAAAAGATGAACCGTTAAAGGAATCCGATTATGTCATGTTTGTAGATGGTTCATGTTTACGCACAAAGGAAGGAGTGTTAAGCGCAGCTTATGCAGTATGCACAGTGGCAACTGTGATGGAAGCGTCTTGTCTGAAAGGAGTTAGGTCTGCCCAAGTTGCGGAACTAATTGCTTTGATTCAAGCATGTAAATTGGGGAAAAATGTACGAATCACGATTGTGACCGATAGCCAATATGGTTTCGGCATCGTACATGATTTTGGCCAGATTTGGTCACAAAGAGGATTTTTGACATCTGCAGGAACACCTATCAGAAATGGAGATTATGTTAAAAAACTGCTTGAGGCGATACAGCTGCCTAAACAAATAGCTGTAGTGAAGTGCAAGGCGCATAAGAAAACGAAGACTACATAGCGGTCGGCAATAACTATGCTGATGAGATCGCTAGATATTGTGCGGAAAACATGGCGTCCCTGAACAAAAATAGAGAAAGGGAGCATGTCTCTTGTCCTTTGCTTTTCACTAATACAGTCGAAACATGGGATGAAGTAAGGCAGTTACAAGAAACAGCAAGAGATGAGGAAAAGGATTACTGGATTAAAGCAGGATGTAGAAGACAGGAAGATAATGGAGTGTGGGTATACAGAGATGAAAGACCAGTTATGCCTGATAGCATGATTGCAGACATGGCACGGATGTACCATGGACAAGCTCATATTGGGAGAGATGCAATGATTAGACTTTTTAGACAAACTTGGTATAACCCAAAATTCAGAGCCATTGCTGAAAGTCTTTGTCAAAGATGTCTTATTTGTCAACAATTTAACCCAGGAAGAAAAACAGTAGTGAGTCTAGGAACAATAGGACGAGAAGGAGGTCCATTCACAAGGATACAGATGGATTTCATTGAGATGCCCCCTAGTAACAGATTAAGATATGTTCTGGTGGTCGTCTGTTTGTTCTCTCGTTGGGTGGAGGCATACCCCACAAGAAGGAATGATGGAACAACAGTGGCAAAACTTATGCTACGAGAGTTCATTCCGAGGTATGGTTTTCCAGTCACAGTTGAGACAGATAGAGGAACACATTTTCAAAATGAGTTGATCCAATTGATTTGTGAAGCACTGAGTATTAAACAAAAATTACATTGTGCTTACAGACCAGAGGCTTCTGGGGTAGTAGAGCAGATAAATGGAACAATTAAAAACAGATTAGGGAAAATGTGTCAAGCTACAGGACTCAAATGGCCAGATGCACTGCCTCTTGTTCTGATGACCATCAGAAGCATCCCTGAAAAGAAAACGGGACTCAGTCCTCATGAAATGATCATGGGACGAGCAATGAGACAAGCCCACGTACCAGTCAACAAGTTATTAACCATAACTGATGATCTAATACTGGATTATTGCAAAGGACTGGCTGATGTGGTGCGTTCTGTGTTTCATCAGGTTGGACCGGATGCGACCACTCTTGAAAGAAAACCAGCCCACGACTTGAATCCAGGAGACTGGGTCCGTATTAAAGTCCACAGGAGAAGAAACTGTTTGGTTCCGCGTTGGGATGAGCCAACACAGGTAATCCTAGTGACAACGACTGCTGTCAAGTGTGCAGGAGTGAAGAACTGGGTTCATGCCAGCCACACAATCAGAGTTCCAGAACCTACAGATCGACATGTGAGTCGGCGGTTGGAAGTGTGGGATAAAAGCTTAACGGCTGGGACAACTCAGATAAAAGAAAGGGTGCCAGAACTTGAAGATCGACCTGAAAGTCGACATCTGGAAACCCCAACTGCAAGTACCTCTAGAGAAGAGGAAGAAGAAGAAGAAGGAGAAGAAGAACAAGAAGAAGAAGAGAAGTACAGAAATTCCAGAACTTGAAGATCGACCTGTAAGTCGACATCTGGAAATATCTGATACAACTTCAGACTCTGATGATTCAATTGAAACCCGTAAAGAATTCCTAAGAAAAACTTGGGGTTATAAACCAATTAGAGAAGAAACTAAGCAAGAAATTGAGTCAGATGAACAACCAAGTACAAGTTATGGTGGAACTCCTTCAGAAACAATATTAATAGATGGAGTAGGGAAAGAAGTACACAAAAAGTTAGAAAATCGAGAAGAACCTCGAGGAGCAATAGGGATAGATAGAGAAACAGGAGAACAGGGAAATTCAGAAACAGATAAGGAGGAAAACACCAAATCGGAAGAACCCGAGGAGGGACAGTGATAAGGGAAAACAAAAAGGAGAAGACAGATCCACCAGTAGGAGATGACGAGATTATAAGTTTCAAAATAAGAGACAATAGTGAAACAGTTGAAACAGAAACAGAGGAAAGTGGAGGAGAAGAAAAAGCAAAGACTGAATCAAGAAAAAGAAATTGGAGATCGGAAAGAGAAGAAAGAGAGGGTGAGGTCAAAAGGCCAAGAAAAGGAGATAATTGGCCCAACAGCTATGTAAGAAAATTGAGATATAGAATAATAAGAGCAGAAGACGAAGATGCTGAACAAGTAAATGAAGTAACAAGTCAAAAGGGACAAGAAAAACCAAGTGGAAAAAGATTACAAAAGTCCAAAAGGACAAGGAAAGTAAATTCAAAATTTAAGTCACCTGAGTGGCTGTATATTGCACTAACAGATTACAAAGAAGAAGAAGAAAACACTCACGGAAACCAGAGACTGAGAAGTCGGATGGGAAAAGGTGAGATGCAACAAAAAAAAACTGAAGTAAAGACTTAAAGTGCTTCTGCCGGACGTGACAATTTTACTGGATGTGACAAATCACCGGATGTGACAACGAAAGAATTCTGGAGAGAATTAAAGAAAGTACCAAGCAAAGACTTTTTGAAAGCAGAGTGGCGTCTAAGTCATTTTGAGGTGTAGTGACACAATTTTCTGAAAAACTTAACAAATAGAAAAAGAAAAAATGGAAAATAATGAGAATAGAAGAGATAAATGTGATTTTATAAAGAGATGGTGCAAAATGTGCTGCTTTTGTACAGGGTTATTAATGACCATATGGATAGTGTTAGCAATCACAATTCCTATTAGTGTAGCTGTGATAGAAGCAAAAAATGATACTAAACTAGAAAAAGGAACTAGTATTAAAGAACCAGTTATTTTAAGAAGTAGTGCAGAGTTGCATAAGGATAAGTCAGTAACAGATTTTTCAAAGAATGTTTTTACAAAATTATTGTATGAGTATGTAGAGACAATGGACGTAAGAGATTGTTATGTTTGTATGCAGTTGCCTGCGTCAGTATCGGAAGGTGTGACTTATCATCACTTACCTTTGACTTATGGAATAACATGTAGTGTAATAGCAAGTTTATTTTATAAAACAGGTAGATTAGAATCTTATTATACTGATATAGATAAGATATTTGCAAACATTCCAGTAGTACCAGAACTTAACAAAGTGAAACCAGCAAAGGTTTTAGGAGAATTCTTTTTAGAACATAGAAAATTAACGTTAGAAGAAATAGTTAGTAACAATCTTACCTGTGAGTTAAAGAAAGAAGAAAAAGTATTTTTAGACATGGTTGAAGAAAGAAGAATGAAATTTCAAAAAGAAGCAATAAAAGAGGAAGGAAAACGCTTATGGACGTTTGAGGAAGGAAATCATGAAGGGAAAAAGATAAATGCAGCAATGACATTAGACTGGCCGCAAACAGGAAAGTTGTGCATTAAGAGAAATAAGACAGTCTATGACAATTACTTTGTAGGTTCCAGTATCTGCCATGACAATTATCAAATTCTGGGAGGTTGGGGATTCAAAGGTGGAAAGGACCCAATATTTCCAGGTATCTATTATATTTGTGGGAATAGAGCTTATTACAGGTTACCGGACCATTGGTATGGAACTTGCTATGTAGGCCTGGTCTTTCCAAAAAATTTCACATGGACAGAGAAGAAAAGGGAACATACAAGATGATTAATAGATTTACACGTAGAAAAAGGGAAAGTTTTTCAGAAATTGTAGGTGATATTTTTGGAGCATTAATACCAGCAGTGGGAATATCTTTGAATGCATTTAAAATTCGGAAGTTATCCACAGTAGTAGATCGTTTGTCTACAGATACTGCGGGAGGGTTCTTAATGGTAAATACCGAAATGGTTGCCATGAGAGCTATGGTGATGCAAAATCGGCTTGCCCTTGATATTCTTTTGGCAAAAGAGGGTGGAGTCTGTGGAATGTTGAAAGTCCAACATTGTTGTACTTACATTCCGGATAACAGTGAAAATATACAGAAGTATATTACAAATATTACAAGTCTGCACAAAGAATTAGTTCCACTGGAGGTTGAAAGTGTTTTGGGAAAACTTGGTAGAGGGTTTTCCTCAGTAGCAAATTGGTTAACTAGGATGAGTAAACTAGTAATAGGGAAAGTTATAATAGTAGCAACTATAGTGATATTGTTAGCCATGATATTGAAAATAGTAATAACATGTATAAAGAGAAAAGTAAGACAGAATAAGATAAGAAGAAATAACAGAATAATGAGAGAAAGAGAGAGAGAAATGGGTGAAATTGAATTGGAGAAAATGAAAGAAAGCATGTATAAAGAGACTAAAAGGCAAGATGAAGAAGAGACAGAGATATGAATAACAGAAAGTAAAGGATGAAAGACATGCTGCCTGAAAAGAAGTATGACTTGGGTTTTATGTGGTGATTTAAAAATCACCAAAGGGGGAGTTGATGGAGCAGGGAAAATAAAAAATTTAACCCCTAACAAATTATATAATTAATTAATTAAAAATGTTCGTTTAAATGTATTAATCAACATTGTATATGTGGGAATGGTAATATGCCAATGTATGTGCTAAATAATCTATTAATGAATGTCCGTGTGTCTAATCATAACGTAAGAATAAAAAGCATACTAAATAAAATAAATGCATGTTTGTGCTTCATAGAAATAAAATGTGTCGTTGCAAAAACAATAGTGATGGTAAGTAAGGAGCAGCTTAAATGTCGCTTTTTGCTAGGTAACAACTAATTGGGGTACGTAGACGGGAGGGAAACGAAAGGGATATTTTCCTCTATTTTAATTATGTTTTGTTTGCCTCAAATTAGTGCTTCTAAAGTAGAACCGAGTGGCGATATAAAATGGCCGCCAGTGGGAAGATGTGCGCAGGCGCAAGGGGACACGTGGTACGGGATGAGATTGAAGAAATCTGGAACCTCGTGATGTCTCTGAGAGGCTAGGATGCAAGAAATGGTCAAGGCTGGTGTGACCTAATTGAACTGATAGTGTGCCGTGATGATCAGGAGAGAGTCCGTGGGAAAGGAGCCCAAGAGAAAGGACAATGACTGCGGAGTTCTTGAATGTGTCAAAAGAAGATACAAATGGACTGATCAAATCGGATGGAAATGTTTAAGCGTATGGGAAAGGAAATGATCCAAGGACCCTTGAATCCAAGAGAACTTGATTAAAGAATGAATAAGCTGACATGCATGGACCAATGAAAGAAAAGCGTGATATTAATGTTGCAACAGTTAGTTAGCAAAGTTAGAATTAGGGTATAAGAGGGCCTACTCTTAGTGGGAGGGGTTCAGTTCCAGTCAGAGTTCCAGGCAGTTCGAGAGTCGTGGTTGCAGTAGAGGAGACGGGTTGCAGGTAGCTGATGCTGACGAGCTGAGGTTGCTGTTGCTGTCTTAACTTTACAGTTGAGTATGAGAATCAGGCTATTTCTAATCCCAAAGTTAGGTTAGAAATCATTAGGCTAAATTAGGAAGCTAGGCAGGTAACTAGGGTTTTTGGCTTCATGACAAAATTTCCTTTTCTGCAATAAATTGATTATGCTTAATAAAATTGTGAATTTAAAAATGAATAATTGAATAAAGTATTAAATTCTTTACATGCTTTTAAAATTATATAAAATTTAAGATTCTTTAAACCCAAAATGACTCAGTGGTTATTTTCCTAAATGATTGTGACATGAGTAATTGGTTGATTGTGATTCAGCTGGTCTTAATCACTATAAACTAATTTCTTAAATGAATGATTCATCGACAAAACAATGAGCAGGAATATCTTAAGAAATAACTAAAAGAAAGTGACAAATTAAGGTAAATAGATATCCTTGCTCTTCCAGCGGTACACAAAATGGTGTTCTCCATTTAGTTCTCATGCTTCTCCTAGGAGTACAGAATTTCATAAAGGTGTAAAAGGAAATCCAGGAGTGTGTGTGTGTTAGGCGATGTTTATGGGCCCCATCGCCATGAGGATATGAGAAATATAGTTTGCCCCTGGATGACCTATAAGTAACCTGGGAGGAGAATAGTTTTCATTGTACGCGCTGCATCAATAGCCTATATCTTGGTAGATGCCTTACTTCTTAAAATCACTTCTAACGACAAAATCCACCCTATTCTAATCTTGGACCATACCGCAATCTCCCTATCTATTTTAAATCAGCCAAATAAAAGAAAAAATAGACTATGGCGGTTAAATTCGGAGAACCTGGATAACGAAACAGACGTTGATGAAATAAAGAAAGAAATTGAATTTTTCTTTAGGGACAATGAAGACTCTGCTTGTTCCCCTGTGATACTATGGGACACTTTAAAAAGTGTCATAAGGGGTCAAAATTGAGACTTTAAAGAATCCTTACAGTATCTAGGCGTTGACATCAAAAGGTAGGAAGCAGACTTCAGACATTCCGGTGATAAATGCCTACTGAGGGATATTGAATAACAAAAATACATGTGTAATACCATCATCAGTAAGGGAGCTCATCTCTTTATTCAGCCCCAAAAGTCCAAACACCTTCTTTTCTGTAATAGAGAGGGTAAAGCTTTGGAAAATACACTAAAATGTAAAAACACAAACTCCCAAATTACGTATATTAAGGTGCAAGATGGAGTACAGAAAGTTAAAACTGAGGATATACTGGAAGTGTTTAGAGAGTTCTACGAGAAGCTCTACACACCCCATAATACACAGGACAAATCAAAATGTTTGGAGTTTCCAAAGTCCTTTAGTCACCCTATTCTAAAGGATTATCTTACTGAATATATGTGCTTCTACATCAGACTGCTGATTTTAGCTTCTTTTCAATTGCCTTCAATTTTTTGATATGTTGAATTCCCTTCCTTATAGAAAGATACATTATTAAGCCATGAGTAGAAAATACACAATTGTCGATCCTGTAGAATTGTCTCCCACCATCCTGGGAGAAAATTGTATAACTCATTGTGCATAAGGTTAGGCCCAGGTGCTTTTTTATTTTTCAGTTCTTGGGCAGCCCTCTCAATTTGGACTATCAGCTCTTGATTTCAATTAAGTTCATCATCAATTGAGTGGATTACTGTCCCGTCAGCGGATTGCTGGTAGACTTCACAAAATCTTCAAGTGTAGGTTCTGACTGAGATAAAGTATCAAAGTGGTCTGTCCAACAAACTTGGGAGATCATATCCTCTAAAACTGGAGGGCTATCTACTGAGCCCCATGATGTGAGCACATTCCAGAATTTTTTTGTGCCAATCATTTCACAACACCTTTTTACATTCAATAGGACGCGCAACATCCTGTGATTCTGGGCAAATCACTTAATCTCCCGTGCCTAACAAAAATGAATGTGTCCTCATGTAACACAACTGGTGCTCGTGTAAAGCGCTCTGATACCCGATACCCAATACCCTCGGGTCAAGTTCGTGCTATATAAAACTCCGTAAAAAAAACACTGCTATGGAAGAATGTTTGTTTCTTGCTCCTGAACAAGTGGACTGTGCTTGATTTTAGCTGCTTTTTCAACTGCTTTTTTCTTAAGATCGTACTTATATTATAATCAGGCAATCCTAAAATTACTTTTCGTGATGTTAGGTATTCCACTTCGAGGACCTCTTTAGTCAGGGCTTAGAACTCTGCACATAAAAAGATAGGACAGGACCATGAGTACGGACTCTCCAAAGTCATAAAATTACAATTAGTAAAATTAAACTCGTAGTATGTAAATTCTAAAAAACATAGTAAACTAATACAAAAGTGTACGTTTACTTTTGGGAATCAGGTCCCAAGTATTTTATTATTTCAAAATATAATAATAAACATAATATTAACAATAAATTAAACTTATTAACACACACACACACACACACACACACACACAAAACCTTTTGTATCATGACACCAGTGATGTTAATTATGCATTTCCTTCCCACCATTATCCACATCAGTGATACTGAAGCATAGGAAAATGCCCGGGCCAATCTCCTTGACTACTGTCTCTGCTTCTGGAGTATCTGCCATTACAGAAACATCTTCCACTATAGCTTCCAACAGCCCAGTCACTGAATCTTGAGATGATTGCCCTGTTGAACTGGTGACTGATCATTGATAGTTACACTTATACTCTAGTCTTTGGTTTCTGCTCATGAGCTTTTCCCCTGGAACACCTTCAGATGGGAGGAGAAAGACAACTGTAAGGCCCATATGAGAAGATCCCTACAATTCATGTCTTGAGGGATGTTTGTTACTATATTGTCTACAAATGCATTATAATAAAATTATATTACCTACACTATCTATTCTAGCAGTACCTTCCCAGACAATATCTAGAAGGTAATTTACCACAATAGTTTCTACACCCACAATGTCTTTTTACATTATCGGTTACAGATTTTTTTATTGTTCTTTTTTAAAAGTCATATTTGGTATGGTAGAAGATTATCATGACCAAATATTGCCTGACAGAAATATCATGTTTTGAATATCATTTACAAAAATATTGCCCCATTGAGAATTATAATGGAAAATGTACATTCAATGGGACAATATTTTTGTAAATTATATTTAAGAAGCATATTTACTAAAATGTAGTGCAAAGAAGCGCACCAACCAAAGTTGCTATGCTGTGTTGTGCAAGGGGGAGAGATCAGTGCAGAGTCTCATTGACCAAATATGGCCTGCTGCTGTTTCCGTGCACAGGTAGCCTGGTACAGAAGGGACTCTGCCAAGGTTGGTGCTGACATGGTGTAGGCCTTATAATATAAGTGGCCATTCAGAGATAGCGGAGCAGGGTTTACAGGGAAATCTGTAGTGCTTCACTGCATCATACACATAGGTAAAATCCGCCTTAAAGTGCAGTTTTACTCCACTTAGGCCTACACAGTTCAGCAACATGTCAACCTGGGGCAAAATATGCACAGCAACTTTGATTTTGCAGGTTCCAATAACCTACATACTCATTTTATGGATCATGAAGAATTGTCCTATATCTCTGGCTCAGCTCATAATCCGATTCCAGGCCTTTGTCCCACCTGCTGGGCCAAATTAATCACTCTGCTCCCCAGCAGACTGAACAATGACCTCCCCACACAATTGGAACAATTATCAGTGAACGACCTAATTCCTGGGAGAGGGAGTGAAGTGGTGTGGGGAAAATCTGCAACTGATAATCAGCTTTCACACTGCACACAGGCTGGGTCAGCCCAGGCCCACTGAACAATGGAGGAAGCCCAGACATCTGGAGCTGACACAGGAGGGACTCCCCTTTGAAGTTTTGGTGGGAAAGTATCTGGCAGTGATGTAAATTAGGGGTGGAACTGAGGCCCTCATGGGAGCTTTTCACAGGACAAACCTAATGGTACCATTTTGGATTGTCCCAGAACACTGTGCATGAGGGTTGGGTCAAGGTGGAGGGATGATGCAGCATGTGAGGATTGGACAGGGGTGTTGGGCAACTAGAGCATTCCATCATGACTTATAAACCGCTGCACTAAGGAGAGACAGTGAAGAAGACCCTGAATTTGAAAGGTGACAACAGCAGAGTAATCGAAAAGTGTAAAGAGAACCCAGCTGATGCCCTGCTAAAGACTCTGTCTGCAGCTGACCTCAAGGACTAGGTGACCCTCTCCACAGCCAGTGGCACTGCCCCATTATGTCCCATGAGGACCAGTTGGGGGGAGATCTGAACTCCTTTGCCACTCCAAGTGCCCTGCAAGACAACCAGGAGGCTCTGGGGCTTTGGAGAGTGGGCAGCAGGGTGCCATACTGGCTGGTAGCAGAGGGCCCCAACAGCAGGAGAGGAGCATTAGGAGCCAGGAAAGAAGATAGGTGCAGGGAGCCAGTAAAACTAGCTCCCAGCAATGTGGGCTCTTTCAAAGCCAGGAAACGTGTTGAAAATATTGATGGTGGCTAGAGCTCGCCACCAGGAACAAAATGAACCCAAAATCAACAAAATCGGTGCACTGGGGCCCAAATTATGGCCCCGGATAGGTTTGACCCTTGACCCAGCCCAGCAGGGAAAAACAAGCACATCACGCTCCTCGACATCGATGTTTTAAATCCCCAGAGGAAGGACAAATCCCCTGGGGTTGGTACAAAACTGTCTTAATCATCTATTGGGCAAAGGGGATGCATAGAGAAACCCTCACCATACTCACCTTATGCCTCCAGGGGCCCCAATCTCCCCATGGGCCCCAATCTCCCCAGAGGCCAACACAAGCAAGTGCCAAAGGTGGTGAAAAATTGCAAGGGCCTTGGGACCCCATCACCGGACCCCGATGCCTGGATGAGGGGAGAGCCGCCACCTTCGCCTCTGCCACCTCCCTGTTCACGTGTGTGTGACTAGAGGAGAGGGAGAGGCCCTGTGCTGCAGTGATCCACCCACAAGGTGGATAGGGAGCCAGCTGGGGCAGCTGGGAGTGGGCTTCCTGCAAAGCCCCCATCTGCTTGACCTTGCACCAGGGTGCCCGGTGGGCAGTGGCTCCCAGGATTTAAAAAGAAAAAAGGAAGGCAGTGAGACCCCAAATATCTAGTGCATAGTATTTAGTAACGTATGTGTGTAATAAAAGTACTTTTCCTTTTTCAAAGAAAAGGCATTCACTGCACAATGGTTAATTGAGTGTTATTGTTCTGTGCCAGCAGATGGAGATTACTAACCCACACCAGGCCCCCTGGGTAGGTCTTGGACTGCTCTGCTGTGCTTCTCTGAGGGAGTCAAGTGCTACAATGGGGTGCTTGGTTTCCAGTAATTAGCCAATTGTCAACCCAGTTCTTGCAGAGGACTCACATCCTGCACAACTAATAACCCAATTTCTTACATATGTTATTCATGATTGTATTGTGTTTGTTGGTCAATTGCATGTTCATTATTGTTCATTGCTATTTCTGTTTCTGTTCCCCTCTAAATTATGAAGATGTCATGTATGAATATCAGATAGGTCATTAAATGTGTATTCCATGTTTCATCTTTGTCGATATATTCTTTTTCAAATTTGTTTTCATGATTGAAAAGGATGTGGTAGAGTGAAAAATTTACTGATTAGTTATAGCAAAAAGATTTTAACTCCTATAACGCCTATGGCAAGTAGAGCCCTTCAATGGTTTCAATCCCTCTTTGTGGGTTATAGAGGAGTTTAAACTGCCTACATTTAAAGTGCACATTAGGTTTTATCCATTGTTTTCTAAGGTTAGTCTTTCTATTTCGTTTAAGAAATCATTGGTGTCTTCAATGTATGATTTACTCTGTATTTCAATGATTTGTGAAAAGAAATCCAAGTATTGGCTGATAGGTTGACAAATCAGGATAACACTGGAAATGATTTGTCAGAATAATGGATTCTTCATGTCTTGGTAAAGGGGCAGTGTCGACAGACTGACATTCTTCAAGATGAACCAGCATCTCATACCGGAGAGCATTGCACTTGCTCCAGTAGCGGCTCCTAGTGGGAGTGCTGCCGGGCGGTGACGCGGGGCGGGGGAGGGGCAGGGTGGGGGGTAGTAAACTCTGGAATACGGCCATACAGAGGTAAGTAAACAAATAAATAAATAAAACGAATTTCAGTGTGCGCGCTGCATCGCCAAATGCGTTGCAGCGCGAGCAACGAATTTCGTTTTATTTATATATTTGTTTACTTACCTCTGTTGGGCCGTATTCCAGAGTTTACTACCCCCCACCGTGCCCCCCGTCACCGCCCGGCAGCACTCCCACCAGGAGCCACTACTGACTTGCTCCCTATTGTGAGGAGGCAGAAACAGGTATGAAACATGTACAAAATGTTCCCTCTGCTATGACTGACTGCGGTCAAAAACATCTGGTCAAGCAGAGTTCCTGTTGAAATTGAAAAGGAAGAATAATCAAGGTATATAGTGTTACACGACATAATTTGGCTACAGTTTATGTACTTTTTCCCCAAGGGCCTGGGCAGCAGAAATGTTCACATGGAACTGTGCAAATGACTAATTACTAGCGTTAATTTGAAATTAAAACAATCTTTTGGTGATACGCAGACTTGGAACATCTAGTTGTAATTGGGAGACAAATAATCATTACATTAAATTATGATGTTCTAGTAAATAACCACCATCAAGATGTGGTACACCAAAATACAACAAAATCCTTGCTGGCATTTGCAAACTGAATCAAGCAGAATGTAACACCTAAAAACTAAAAAATGCAATGTTCAGATAGATCTTGAGTCCCCACAACATTTTAGTTGTGACTTGAGCCAATGTAAATATATTTACAATTATAAACATTAATGTTAAATTAGAAAATTCTTGCAGTCATGTGATAGACAACACATGCTCAAAATAGCAGGAGAAGCTTGCACTGTTCCCAGCAGTAGCTGCAACAGCAGGGTTTCATACAACCACAAACTTAGGAGACAAAGAAAAGAGATATACATTTAGGGTTAGGTAGTGATGGAGCAGGGGAAACGAAATATTTTTTGTACCCCTTGGAAGTTAATGATCCCATAACGATTAATGATATTAACCGTTTGAAACGCATGAACTAATCAACAAATGCACCTTTTATTAAACATTACACGTGGGCAACTTGCTGGCATTGCAAAATCTAATTTATTTACAAATATGAAGCAAAATAACATGAGTATTGTGATTTTGAGTAGTAAACAGAATAAATTGCATGATTTGTGTTGCGTAGTAAAATTGCACTGTGGCAAAGAATGCAGGTGGTAAGTAAAATGGCTTTAAATGTCGCTTCTGCTAGGTAATACCTAACACGGGTCTTTAGAATAGCGGGTGGTAAACAGAAAGGCTTATTTTCCATGTTTAATTTCTGTTGTGTTTGCTCTTATATTAGTTTCGTTCGGGCCTGCTAGGTCATGCTTCGAAAATGGCCGCTGGAAAGGACGAGATCGCGTGCGCTGAATAAAATGGCCCCCGCACATGAACAGAGTGAATGCTCCAGTCAAGTGTATGCGGCCTGTGCCAGGAGTGAGAGATGTCAAGGCCAGTCTGACCTGCAACAAGGATCGTGCCAAAAGTTCAGCATATATGCATGGGAACGGATGAGAGAATCGAGCGACAGAGGATGAACTAATATGTGACCATCGGAGTTTGTTACAAATTACATTAACAAATTGAATTACCTTTGGACATTGTTGATCATGAGACTTAATATATGCGTTATTGTCCCCAAACCGGTTCGAACAAGGAGGGTGATGAGGTGACCATCACCACCCCTCCAATGGACCAATTAGCGTGATTTCTGCCCCTAAAAGATCGCAACTTTGAGTGTAGCGAGTCAGAGAATAGGGTATAAGAGAGTCTGCTCTTACGTTATGCAAGGTTCGCTTCTTCTATCCTGATGCTGCGAGAGACTCTGTCATTTTTGGACTTCGAACTTTGACTGGGGAAGGAACGAGACCGTTGCGGGAGTTGCCCGGGAGGAGATTGCGTCCGAGGAGGTTAGCGGGACAGTCAGTCAGTTTGGGAGTCCTATCCTGTGACCTGCGGTTCATCCTTCTTTCCTGGTGAACCATTCTTGTCATCGCCCTATGGCCAAGGGTAATGAGTATTTTCCGTCTCTATTCTTAATCTTTTACTTAAATGCTTACTGATATAATAAATGTATTTGCCTAATTATGAACTTTACTTATTTGCTTAAAGAATTTAGATCAAATTATATGCTAACTCTAAAATGAGTCTGTGGGTCTTTTAAATAAAGTTGTGATTTATAAAATGTTTGAGGTTCTAATTGTGATTGAGCTGGACTTAATCACCATCAACTGATTCTACTAGTTGGTCCATCGACCGAATAGCGGAGTACCTTGATGTTTAGAACCGACAGGATCTTAAGTTAATGTATATAATGTGTAGGTTATAATTCTGTCATTTTAATAAGGTACCCTGTTTGTCCAGCAGCTAATTTTCCTTAGCGTTGATCCAGAAAATTGAATGAATGTATGTATGCGGTGTTATGGGCCTCACCGACATAGGTTTTATATGATTAAGGTTGAGTAGATGTTTTTCTGGATTAGTGTCATAAGGAAAAATGTATATTAGCCGCGCTGGATCAGATTTCTTGGTAGCAGAGTAGATTAGTTTGGTGATTATTGATTATCGATTTTTTTCATGCCTAACACTCTATGTTGAGTTTGTATTACGTTTTGTGTAGTCAGAATTTTGAAGCTTCCGGGAAGTAGGAAGTGGACACGTGTGGCAAAAGAAGTCACATGGAATTGTGCATTGTCTGATTTCAAATTTGGTGATAACACAAGACTGTGTTATGTTAGGGAAATTTCATGTATGAATTGCATTTGAGTGAAATAGCAACAGGTTTTCTTGTGAAACTTTGGCCTTAATTCTCAGGAGCAGTGTAGTCTCCACATGTGTTTTACCTCCAGAGAAACGGGTTTACCTCTTGCTTGAGAGAAGGGTAAGGTAGAGAGAAGTGCTACACTTATCGAACGAAACAGTATTCTTGTAAGTGGGAATAAACTATCTCTTTTGTTTAGAGAAACAGACAATGGTAATGTGTTTTACGTTGTAACTAATCGATTTAGTTGAAAAGAAAAGTTAAGAAAAGTGCCGATAATTTTTGTAAAGGAGGGGTCAGTAGAAGCAGGAGTAGAGCTGACGTCAACAAGAACTGCGCTGGTATTGGCCAGTTGTGGAAGAACGAAGAGTTTCCTGATTGGTGCGTTAGTGTGAGACGCGCTGGAATAGGTTAGTGTGAGAGTGACGTAGAGCTTTCTGATTGGTGCATTGGTGAGAAACGCGCTGGGATAAGTCAGAATAGCTGAGCGGTAGAAAGAACCGATTGGTGCAGAAATTGTGTGACTTAGTTTCGGCAAAACAACAGTGCAAAATGGCTTATTACAATGAACGTGATAGAGAGAAACAGTCATGGCTCGCGAAGCTTAAAAATCTTTTTAAGAAAGATAAAAAGGTTGTGACTAGGGAAGGAGAAGTACTTCCTCCCCGAAAACACCAGCATCTTATATGATGGTGAAATATGGCTATCATACTTGCATTAGTTGGAAAATTGGGCGAAATATACCAAAGACGATGGATTATTGGCGTTTCCGGAAAATGGTTCGTTTAGCACAGCTGTACTTCGAAATTTGAGAGAAAAAATGATGAGACTTGAACCGAGACCTAGACCGACACAGTTTGAAGCCTTAGGTAAATGGGAAGATGAGATGTACGAAAGGGAAAGATACAGAGGTGCAAAGAATTATAATTTTATTCATGGAAGAGTATGGGGTTTGAGTCATGAAGACAGGATGAGACGATGGCGATATGCTAACATGACGGATGGTATGTTTCCTACCAGAACGGTTGAAGAATTTACAGGGAAAAAGTGTACGGAGAAAAAGAAGCATGCAGTACCAGAGAAATATGGGTATGGAGTTAGCGACACTGAGGATGAGTTGCTGGAGGACATTTTAAATAAAAGACCCCCTCCATATCAACAGGATTCTGTGGTGGTGACACCAAATGCACCGCCAATGAGAACTGTAATAAATCAAAGCCCTGAACAAATTTCTGAAATAAATAGTCCATTTAATAGACCAGAAACACCACAGACTGTGAAACATGATAATGGTAATACAGCCGAACTAGCCAGAACAACAAGAGAGTTGACTGAAAAAATAAGAGAACTGATGAAGAATATGGAAGCTGTGACTGTGCCAGTAACTATAGGACCAGTAATCCCAGTATTTGAAAATCAAAAGATAGACAAACATTCCTTAATAATTCCATTAAATTCTAGTATGCAAAAAGTAAAAGAAGGAATAATTCCAGAAAATAGAGAGACACAAGATTCTATTGGTCCATTTAGGTCAAGTCCACCTGTAAATTTGACAATTAATGAGAGTCCGATAAATAAGACTCCTATGGGAGCCGAGTCAGCAACTGAAACCCCGGAGAGAAGTGTAAACAGGATAGAATTAACTAAAACCCCTGTGGGTCCGACTGCAGAGGAATTAAATGATTGGGTGAGGAGCTTGTAGAAAAAAATGCCGAACCACAACCTTTGGATGTGGTCAGATTAAAGATAGATATGGAGGAATTGATTCTAGGGACTATTGGTACAGATCGATTGAAGTCCTATCAAGATGATGAATTAATGTTTATGTGTAAAAGCATCACTTGGAGAGCTAGGAACTTGCATGAAAAATTGGAAGAAACAGCGAACGAACTAGGAGTAAATTTTGGAAAAATTAGAGGATTGCAGAAACCGTACAGGGTAGAGTTTAGTAAAAAGGACATAGAAAATCTGAACACTTCAGGACGACTAACACAGATAAAAGAACTAATTGTTTTACTGAGAAAATGGGGAGATGTAGACATGTGGAGAAGTAGGTGGATAAGAAGAAAAGAGGGAACAACTGATAAAGCATCATTGGCTTTTCCAGTAAAAGAGAAAGAACCAACGGTAGTAGAATGTCCAATGAGAGAAATTCCAGGAGGAGGTTATGTACACGTCCCATGGTCCAGACAAGATATATTGTCATTTACAAATGATTTTCCAAGATTGAGAGAAAAGCCTGTAGAGTGGTATAGACAGGTAGAAAGGTTTGTAAAGGTTTCAAAAGTATTGTGGGAAGATCTGTATGGATTGTTTGAGATTGTTGTTCCTGCGGATTTATGGATAGAGTGTAAAATTACAATTGACTGGCCAAAGGAAGAATATCCTAGAGATGCAAAAACAGGAGCCCCAAGTTCAGAAGTAATGAGAAAATATGAACAGGCAATTACATTCCTGAAAAATAAGATTCCATCAAAAGAAACGGACTGGGTAAAGATTGATAGAACAACTCAGGAGAATAAAGAATCTGTACATGCTTATTATGAAAGGTTGCTTTTGGCTTTTAAACAGTATAGTGGATACAAGAATTTGAGTGAAAAAGACATGAGTCATTTTGTGTATCGATTTGTGTATGGTGTGAGACCTGAGATAAGTGAAATGATTAAGCAGCATATGTTATGTTGGCAGACTAGCACAGTAGATGAGGTACTACGGTATGCAAAATATTGCAGTGACGATATTGAGTGCAGACAGCGTAAACTCAAGGAAAAGGCAATGTGGGCACAAGTAAAGGTTGCAGAAAAGCAAGAAGCTCAGATGAATAATCAGTCTAGTGATGCAGTACAGACCAAGTTCAAACCGAATATTAGTAAGGGAAAAGGTCAGATGAGTAAAGAAGAAGCTAAAAAGAAATGGCCATGTCATAATTGCGGAAAAATAGGGCACTGGAGAAACGAGTGTAAATTACCTCCGAGAGTTAATACCGAGAATCAACCATTAAATCCACAGGTGCAGAATGAGGTGAGTTACCAACAGCCGCAACAGCCGCAGGTAGTTACTCAACAGTGTCAGGTGCCGCAACCACCTCTTCCAAAGAGTGTAAATCCTCAAAGATACAGTACAGAGGCAGGATTCTACGGAGGAGAGCAGGTAACAAAGTTGCCGCGCGCAGCTGCTGTTTCACAATATTGGTTACGGCAAGATGAAGATGAATCAGATGAAAGCTTATGACGGTGCCTAGGAGAGGAAGAAGAGTGCGTGCTTGGCGCAACTCTAGAGGTAGATCAGTCAGGTCCATTTGTGGATGGAAAAGTGAATGGTGTAAATGTTACTTTCCTTGTGGACACTGGCGCTACCCGTTCTACTGTCAGGTCAGTGGAAATTCCAAATCTTCCTCTCTCAGGAGAATACATCCAAGTTGTAGGTGTTTCAAACAGGCAAATTAAAACCCCTCTTACAAAACCAGTAGAGGTGGAAATTGGTCCATTCAAAGACATGCACCGTTTTGTGGTGTGTGATTGTAGTCCTGTAAATTTATTAGGACGCGGTGTGCTTTGTAAAATGAATTGTACCATCTACTGTACTCCAGATGGTATTGCTTTCCAGACACCAGATGATGATGTTCTGTATAAATTGACAATGACAGAACTAGAACCAGGAATGTATGATACGTTTCCTGTGTTCGATGTAGAGAAAATCCATACTGAATTGAAAGAAACAGTCAGGTCTGAGGTATGGGACTTCACAGGTGAAGATATTGGACTAATGAGCAAAGTTGAGCCTATAAAAATTACTGTAAAAGAAGGAACGAATTACCCAAACACCCCGCAGTACAAACTGATGCCAGAAATTATTGAAGGAATAACACCTGTAATTAATAAGATGATTGAACAAGGGATTTTGAGAGAAATAATGAGCAGCCCATGTAATTCTCCTATAATGGGATTGAAAAAGCCAAATGGAACATATAGAATAGTACAGGATTTGAGAAAAGTGAAAAAAATTGTTATTCCTTGCTGCCCAATTGTGCCAAACCCTGCTGTAATACTGTATCAAATCCCACATGATGCAGAATGGTACACAGTTATTGATTTGTGCCATGCATTCTTTTCTATTCCATTGCACCCTGACAGCCAGCCATTATTTGCGTTTCGGCTTGGAGAGCGTATTTTGGCATGGTGCCGAATTCCTCAAGGGTATACTGAAAGTCCTTCTATTTTTAACCAAATTCTGAAGAAATCCTTAGAAAGTTTGATAATGCCTGAAAAATCTGTGATGGTCCAATATATCGATGACTTATTGGTGGCATCAAAGACCAGAGAACCATGTGTTACGGACACAATTGCTTTACTGAATCATTTGGCAGAAGGAGGACACAAGGTGTCCCCATCAAAACTGCAATTCTGTCAACAGGAAGTACAGTACCTAGGTCATAAGATTGAGAAAGGGATGAGAAAAGTGACAACAGAAAGAATAAGGATTATTAAAGGAATGAGAGCCCCAATGACACAAAGAGAGGTGAGAATGTTCCTTGGAATGGTTGGTTATTGCCGACAGTGGATAAGTGGATTTTCATTGATTGCAAAACCTTTACAGCGATTGACAAAGAGGGATGTCAAAGATCCGATTGCACTGGATGAGGAGGAAATGAAGGCTTTCGAGGAACTGAGAACAAGTTTGTGTGAGGCACCAGCATTGGGAATGCCTGATTATGAGAAAGAATTTGAGCTGTATTGTAGTGAGAGAGACAGATGTGCACTTTCAGTATTAGTGCAGAGGCATGGAAGAATGAAACGACCAATAGCTTATGTTTCAGCTGTTTTAGACCCGGTAGCAAAAGCGTTGCCTGGATGTCTGAAAGCAGTAGCTGCTACTTGTGTGAGTCTGGAACAGAGTGAAGGCATTGTGATGGGATAGCCTTTGAGAGTATATGTCCCACATTCAGTTGAAATCCTTCTAACCAGAACAAAAACACAATTCATGACACATAGTCGGCTGACTAGGTATGAAAAAGTGATCTTGGGTGCAGACAATGTAACCATTGTAAGATGCACGAGTGTGAATCCTTCCACCTCAGTGCCAGATGCAGTAAATGCAGAAGTCAAAGATGACGTTGATCATAACTGTTTGGATGTGCTTGAATTTTGCACAAAGTCCCGCCCTGATATCAGAGATGAACCTCTAAAGGAGTCAGATTATGTGATGTTTGTGGACGGATCATGCCTGAGGACAAATGAAGGAGGTTTAAGTGCTGCGTATGCTGTATGTACGGTGGCAACCATAATGGAAGCATCCTGTTTGAGAGGAATACGTTCAGCCCAAGTTGCTGAGCTGATTGCTCTGATTCGAGCGTGCAAACTGGGAAGGAATTTCCGAATTACTGTGATCACGGATAGCCAGTATGGCTTCGGAGTGGTCCATGATTTCGGACAGATCTGGTCCCAGAGGGGATTCCTGACTTCCTCAGGGTCTCCTATTAGAAATGGTGAGTTTGTGAAGAAGTTGCTTGAGGCGATACAGCTGCCTAAACAGATTGCGGTGGTAAAATGCACTGCTCACAAAAATGGAACAGATTACATTGAAGTAGGTAACAATTTTGCTGATGAATTAGCTCAATATTGTGCCAGAAATATGACCTCAATGAATCGGAGAAGGGAAAAAGAAAATGTTTCATGTCCCTTGCTGTTTACTAACCCAGTTGAAACATGGGAAGAGGTAAAACAATTGCAGGAAGAGGCAAGTGATGAGGAAAAAGATGTTTGGATAAAATCAGGTTGCAGACGGAGAGAGGAAGATGAAGTCTGGGTTTACAGGGATGAAAGACCAGTTATGCCTGATAGCATGATCTCTAACATGGCACGGATGTACCATGGACAGGCACACATAGGTAGAGATGCCATGATCAGACTTTTCAAACAGACCTGGTACAACCCAAAGTTTAGGGCTATAGCTGAAAGCCTTTGCCAAAGATGCCTTATATGCCAACAGATAAATCCTGGAAGGAAGACAGTAGTGAGTTTGGGAACAATAGGACGTGAAGGAGGTCCTTTTACTAGAATGCAATTAGATTTTATTGAAATGCCCCCGAGTAACAGACTGGGGTATGTCCTGGTGGTCGTCTGTTTGTTTTCTCGTTGGGTGGAGGCCTATGCGACAAGAAGGAATGATAGAGTTACTGTAGCTAAGCTCCTACTGAGAGAATTCATTCCTAGATATGGCTTTCCAGTAACGATAGAAGCAGCTAGAGGAACGCATTTCCAGAATGAAATTATCCAACTGATATGTGAAGCACTAGACATTCAACAAAAGCTGCATTGTGCCTACAGACCAGAGGCTTCTGGAGTGGTGGAGCAAGTAAATGGCACAATAAAGAATAGGTTAGGGAAAATGTGTCAAGCCACAGGACTCAAATGGCCAGATGCCTTAGCATTGGTGCTGATGAGCATAAGAAGCATACCTGACAGAAAAACAGGTCTGAGTCCTCATGAGATAATAATGGGACGAGCAATGAGACAAGCATATGTACCTGTCAACAAACTACTGACTATAACTGATGATCTCATACTGGACTATTGCAAAGGATTGGCTGATGTGGTACATTCTGTGTTTCATCAGGTTGGGCCGGATGCGACCACTCTTGAGAGAAAACCAGCTCATGATCTGAGTCCAGGAGACTGGGTCCGCATAAAAGTTCACAGAAGAAGAAATTGCTTGGTTCCATGCTGGGACAAACCACGTCAAGTGATTCTGGTGACAACAACTGCTGTGAAGTGTGCAGGTGTGAAAAATTGGATTCATGCCAGCCATACTACCAGAGTTCCAGATCCTGAAGCTCGACCTGTAAGTCGACATCTGGAAATATCAGATACCAGTTCGGCATCTGAAGCAGAAAATGAAACGATCAGAGTTCCAGATCCTGAAGCTCGACCTGTAAGTCGACATCTGGAAATATCAGGTACCAGCTCGGCATCTGAAGAAGAAACTGAAACAATCAGAGTTCCAGATCCTGAAGATCGACCTGTAAGTCGACATCTGGAAATATCAGATACCAGTTCAGCATCTGAAGCAGACCAACCTGAATGCAGTGAAAGACAAGCAAAAGAATCCGAAAATCAAAGAACTGATATTGAAACAGGAGAAACTAAACCAATAAACAGTGACGGTGAACAGCCAAGTAAAAGCTATGGGGAAATTCCTCCAGAAATTATAGAAATAAATCAAGAAAATTCAGATTCAGACAAAGAGACAGAGATCATAAAGTTCAAAGTTAAAGAAAGTGAAGTGAGATCTGAGACAGAATCTGAAGAAAGTGAAGAAGAAATAAGACAAAGAATAGGACCAAGAAAGAGAACTTGGAGAGCGGAACGAGGAGAAAAGGAAAGTGAACTGAAAAGGCCAAGAAAAGGAGACAATTGGCCCAACGAAATTAAAAGACTGAGATATAAGCTAATACATTTGAACAAAGACAATGCAGAACAAGTAAATGAAATAACAAGTCAGGAAAGACAAATAAAAACAAATAAAAGACAATTGCAGAGACCCAAAAGAGTGAAAAGACCTAACTTGAATTACAAGTCACCTGAATGGGTATACATAGCACTGCCGGACATTAAAGAAGTGGATAGCAGTCACGAAAACCCAGACAAAGACTGTGGACAATTGGGTGAGAGTGAACTGCGCCAATCCTAAAGAGGAGAAAAGAAAACCGGACTAGACACACAAAACTAATAAAGACAAAGAAAAATTTCTGAAAGACTAAAAAGTGCGTCAAAAGCAATTGGTTCCAGTGAACATTTAAAGAAAGGATAAAACGGCAAAAAGTCATTCTGAGGTGTGGAAACACATTTTCTGTACATATATTTAGATTATAATTCAACATGGTAGACACAGAGAATAGAAGATCTAGATGTGAGTTTTTCCGTAGATGGTGTAGAATGTGTTTCTATTGTACAGGTTTTCTAATGCTTATTTGGTTCATTTTAGCAATAATAATTCCACTTAGATTAGTTGGAGAAAATACATCTACAATCATGAATGACACGAAAGGTGACAAGAAATCTAACATAAAGGACACTGCCACACTGATAGATAGTACTGAATTTCATAGGGATAAGTCAATAACTGATTTCTCCAAGAATGTCTTCACAAAACTCTTGTATGAATATGTGGAGACAATAGATTTCAGAGATTGTTATGTGTGTATTCAGTTACCTGCGTCTGTAACAGAAGGTGTGACGTATCATCACCTTCCTTTGACGTATGGAATAACTTGTAGTGTTTTAGCTAGTTTATTTTACAAAACAGGTCAATTAGAGTATTACTACACTGACACAGATGCTGTTTTTGGTAAAGTTCCCGTAGTCCCTGAACTAAATAAGGTGAAACCTGCAAAGATTTTTGGAGAATTCTTCTTAGAAACGAAAGAATTAACATTAGATTATGCATTTAGACATAACCTTACTTGTAGGTTAAGAAAGGAAGAAAAGTTTTTTTTAGACACGGTAGAAGACAGAAGGGTTAAGTTTCAAAGAAAAGCAACGGGAGAAAAGACAAAAACCCCACCTTGGGCGTTTGAAGAGGGAAGTTATGACAAGAGCGAAACAAATGCAGCCATGGTTTTAGATTGGCCCCAACAGGGAAAATTGTGTATTAGTAGAGATAACACTATGTATGATAACTATTTTGTGGGTTCTAGTGAGTGCTGAGATACATACAAAATTTTAGGGGGATGGGGATTCAAAGGAAGAAAAGATCCAGTATTCCCAGGAATCTATTATATTTGCGGAAACCGAGCCTACTATAGGTTGCCGGACCACTGGTATGGAGCATGCTATCTAGCCCTGGTCTTTCCAAAGATTTTTCACGTGGAGAGAGGAACGAAAGGAATTCACGAGATAGGTAAACCATTAACCCGTAGGAGAAGGGAAAGCTTCTCATAGATAATAGGTGACATTTTTGGAGCATTGATACCAGCAGTGGGTATATCTTTGAATGCATACAAAATTCGGAAATTGTCTACAGTTGTAGATCGTTTATCAACGAATACTGCAGGAGGGTTCTTGATGATAAATACTGAAATGGTTGCCATGAGAGCTATGGTAATGCAAAATCGACTTGCCCTTGACATTCTTTTGGCAAAAGAGGGTGGAGTCTGTGGAATGCAGAAGGTACAACATTGTTGCACTTACATTCCAGACAAAAGTCAGAATATACAGAAGTATATAAAGAACATTACTGATTTGCATAAAGAAGTTGCCCCACTGGAGGTTGAAGGTGCTTGGGAGAAGCTTGGTAAGGGTTTTTCCTCAATGAAGAAATGGTTCACCGAAATAGGTAGTTCTCTAATTGGGAAAATACTAATTCCAGTGACCTTAGTAGTAGTGATAATATCAATATTGAGATTAGCATATATGTGTATTAAAAGGAGAAAAAGACAAAATAGAGCAAAAAGAGAAAATGAGAAAAATAAGGAAAGAGAACAGGAGATGGGAGAGATCGAATTGGAAGAGTTTAAAGAGAACATGTATAAAAGGTCTAAAAGACAAGATGAAAAGAACACAATTGTCTAAAATAACAAATGCAAGTGGACAAGAAACATTTTTCTTATACATTTGTAGGGATAGGTTTTAGTGGTGATGTTAAAAATCACCAAAAGGGGGAATTGATGGAGCAGGGGAAACAAAATATTTTTTGTACCCCTTGGAAGTTAATGATCCCATAACGATTAATGATATTAACCGTTTGAAACGCATGAACTAATCAACAAATGCACCTTTTATTAAACATTACACGTGGGCAACTTGCTGGCATTGCAAAATCTAATTTATTTACAAATATGAAGCAAAATAACATGAGTATTGTGATTTTGAGTAGTAAATAGAATAAATTGCATGATTTGTGTTGCGTAGTAAAATTGCACCGTGGCAAAGAATGCAGGTGGTAAGTAAAATGGCTTTAAATGTCGCTTCTGCTAGGTAATACCTAACACGGGTCTTTAGAATAGTGGGTGGTAAACAGAAAGGCTTATTTTCCATGTTTAATTTCTGTTGTGTTTGCTCTTATATTAGTTTCGTTCGGGCCTGCTAGGCCATTCTTCGAAAATGGCCGCTGGAAAGGACGAGATCGCGTGCGCTGAATAAAATGGCCCCCGCGCATGAACAGAGTGAATGCTCCAGTCACGTGTATGCGGCCTGTGCCCGGAGTGAGAGATGTCAAGGCCAGTCTGACCTGCAACAAGGATCGTGCCAAAAGTTCAGCATATATGCATGGGAACGGATGAGAAAATCGAGCGACAGAGGATGAACTAATATGTGACCATCGGAGTTTGTTGCAAATTACATTAACAAATTGAATTACCTTTGGACATTGTTGATCATGAGACTTAATATATGCGTTATTGTCCCCAAACCGGTTCGAACAAGGAGGGCGATGAGGTGACCATCACCACCCCTCCAATGGACCAATTAGCGTGATTTCTGCCCCTAAAAGATCGCAACTTTGAGTGTAGCGAGTCAGAGAATAGGGTATAAGAGAGTCTGCTCTTACGTTATGCAAGGTTTGCTTCTTCTATCCTGATGCTGCGAGAGACTCTGTCATTTTTGGACTTCGAACTTTGACTGGGGAAGGAACGAGTCCGTTGCGGGAGTTGCCCGGGAGGAGATTGCGTCCGAGGAGGTTAGCGGGACAGTCAGTCAGTTTGGGAGTCCTATCCTGTGACCTGCGGTTCATCCTTCTTTCCTGGTGAACCATTCTTGTCATCGCCCTACTGCCCTATGGCCAAGGGTAATGAGTATTTTCCGTCTCTATTCTTAATCTTTTACTTAAATGCTTACTGATATAATACATTTATTTGCCTAATTATGAAATTTACTTATTTGCTTAAAGAATTTAGATAAAATTATATGCTAACTCTAAAATGAGTCTGTGGTTCTTTTAAATAAAGCTGTGATTTATAAAATGTTTGAGGTTCTAATTGTGATTGAGCTGGACTTAATCACCATCAACTGATTCTACTAGTTGGTCCATCGACCGAATAGCGGAGTACCTTGATGTTTAGAACCGACAGGATCTTAAGTTAATGTATATAATGTGCAGGTTATAATTCTGTCATTTTAATAAGGTACCCCGTTTGTCCAGCAGCTCATTTTCCTTAGCGTTGATCCAGAAAATTGAATGAATGTATGTATGCCGTGTTATGGGCCCCACCGACATAGGTTTTATATGATTAAGGTTGAGTAGATGTTTTTCTGGATTAGTGTCATAAGGAAACATTTATATTAGCCGCGCTGGATCAGTAGACACAGTAACTTCACTTCCAGGAGCCTCATCTCTTGATCTTGCACACTGCTTAGCAGCAGCTACACCATTTCTTCACTTCTTATTGCAGGATCTACTCACAAGTCAACCGGGAGACAAAGAAAAGGGATCAACAGGTAGAGAGAGGGTGACATATTTACTGAACTCTTAACAGTGCCATATCTTATTCTTGCATACCACCAATAGTTGTTGCACCTAGTTGTACATTTCCACCCATTTCCTCCTCTCACCCATCAGGCCACAAATGTAAGAGGCAGAGAAGAGAGAGAAGTTAGGGAGGAATACTATTTTTTTAGATGAACCCCACCCCTTCCCTAATTACATTTTGATAATCTCTATCAACATTGCTTTGCCCATTTATCCTGGATGATGAATTAAAAAAGACAAAGGGAAAAACAAATGAAAAACGGAAGAAAAGAAGTAGCTGCACTGGAGAGCTCCACAGCAAAGTGATGATCGCACTGCCAAAGGAAATAATGAAAAAGCATTTGACAGTGCGTGATTTCCAATCTTTAATGAAGCCCATTTGGCCACAAAATAAGGACCAAGAAATGGTGATTGAAGTTAAGGAATTTTATTTCCAATTAATAGTCAATCCAATATATATGCATGTCAGTAGACTATTAAAAAGATACAAGATTACAGCTGGCAAGCTGAAATAGCGCAATTGGGTCAGTCTCAACAGGAGAAGATACAAATTAATCACAGCCACAGCAATACAGAAACTGAGAATTAGACATAGGTGTTGTTTAAAGAAACTCTGATTCTCTTTCCTAAACATGAATAATTTCTAAAGTCATCTAATCAAGGCTCTAAGTTTAGAGTAAAGATAATTCATAGAATGGGGTCTCAAGGAAATTCAGAAGTGCGAGAAGATGTCAATAGTGAAGACTCTAGTAGAAGAATTGGAATAAGTGTTTAGCATGAAGCTTCACACTTGCAAGAATAAAGGAAGTAGAAAGGTCTTTACCCCTCAAAATCTAAGGGAATCTGCTCTAACTTCTAACAGTGTGTACACTAATTAAAACAAACAGAAACTTTGGCAACAGCCGTATCTCTTCCCACACCACCAGGAACCAGTCTTTTTTTGTGTTGTGCATTTGCAGCATTACCAGGCTTTCCTATCCCACAGAACCTGGACATTTACTGCAACCTTGAGCATTTCTGGTTCCTGAAATGTGATGAATGAGAGGCTTCATCTGCTCATTATGTCTTAATGTTTTTTGCCAAGATTTCTCTTCTCAGAACTTATTATCAAGAAACTAATACAGAAAACAATGCTCCTTTTCTCTAGCTAATGGAACCTTGAAAACGCACCTGCAAAAGAAAGAACATGCTAACCAAGTAAAATTAATTTCACTGGGCCTTTAGTCAGGCTAACTTTAACTAAACATTTAATGTGCATTTCAAATGCATGGTTATACTTGTGCATATGTAACTCAAGAACAAATGCAAATTTGAATACAGAATACATTAGCGCACACGTGTGTAAAACTCTAGTTTCTACAGTAAATACATTTCATTAATGCATCTATATGTTCACGCACGCTAATATTATTAAGGCACGCAGTAGATATAATGTAAAATATTAAACCAAATTGCGCAATGATGATGTGTAATGGATGGAATCTAAATTGCACTACTCCAATCCTCCCTCTGATGGCAATGTTAGTCATCACAATGACTCACATATGAATCCTTATCAGGTGAGATCAAGTCAAAACCATGACGTTTTCAACAACTTTTGTCTAGTATTTTCGAGATGCTTCATGTGATCATAAAATCTACATTGACTCTTCTCCATTTCCACATCCTTTTTCTCTTTATTTTCAATCTCCTCCACTCTTGTACTTTTCCTTTTGCTTCCATGTAATTGTACCCCTTAAAAATTACAAACAGAGATATTGCACAAAGGGTAATTATCACAAGGGGTCTCAAAATGGAACCAGGTATTCCACTTTCAAGGTTTCCAAACCATTTGCCTACTGCAGCAAATCCATTACCAATTGCTACCCAAGCACCTGAAGCTTCTAACTCCTTCAAATCTCCTTTCAGATCAGCAATGTTCTTAATGTATTTCTTAAAGTCCTCACTCTTGTCAGGAATATAGGTACAGCATTTCTGGACCTTTAACATCTCCCTTTTGAGATGAGGATGTCTAACGCAAGACGGTTCTGCAAAACCATGGATCTCATAGCTACCATTTCAGTATCTACAGCCAATAAGGAAATTGCTGTACTTGTGGCCAATTTATCCACTATGGTGGACAACTTTCTAATCTTGAGATCATTCAAGATTATACCTACAGATGGAATCATTGTATCAGAATTGTCTCCCACAATTACAGACGACCTCTACCTCGTTTAGTTCTAGTTTTCATTTCTCACACAGGATCATTCTAATGTTCCAGATGATAAATCCTTGGGAAAACTACACCTAAATAACATGTACCATACCATTCCTTGGGCAATTTGAAGTATGCATGCTGTCCACAAAATAAATAAATTCCAGGAATAGCGGGATCTTGTCCTCCCAAGAACAGAAGCCAAACTCCTACATGCTCAAAAATATGATCACAATCACTTTTACCCATGAACTTAGTGTTAAGGGTTGATTTATCTCTACTCACACACAGTTTCCCTTTATGTTGCCAATCTAGAAGTAGTGCAGGCAAAACAGCTAAGTCTCGATGTTGACTTCTTCTGTATCCTACTGTCGTTAATATCGCTGATCCCATCCTGTTTTCCCCCTTTCATCCATTGCTCTATTCCTGTCTTCTGTTAAATCCAAAAATATTTTCTCAGCCTCACTTAAAGAGCATGCAAAATTGTTTCCATGAGCATAAGCCGGGTCCTGTGTAGTTTTCGGTCTAAGAAGACTGTTAACTGTATCCATTGTCTTAGCATGAAGATGTCTATTCAAATACTTGAGCAAAGGAACTTCAGAAAGTACCAAGTCATAATTCAAGTAATAATATTGGAAATGTCCCTTTCCATAAAACAGATGTAACATAAGACTACACGTAAAAACACCATACATAAGAGGAATATGGTGATAGGTATTTCCCTCTGCCGCTGACTCAGTTAACTGCTTACAGACATACCAGTCCTTTGCATCCATCGTGTCAACATATTCATAAAGCAACTAAAAATAGGCATTAGAAAAATAATCTCCTCAAAATGCATCTACAGTAGGAATCAAGGCCTTAGGGGTAACACTAGGCTTTAGCTCAGCTTTTGTGGAAATGTAGGTGAAGATAATCCTACAAGGAGAACAATTAGTACTACAACAATAACAAACAACACACCCACAGATATATATCTTTGTCTATGTGTGTTATTCATCATCAATGTGTTATTAGTTTCCATGACTTCTTTAGCATCTGACTGTTAAACAAGGTTTGCAGGAAGTCAATTTCTTCAGTGCACTTCTACTTATGCAGGTGACAAAGTCCATAAATCACATGATGAAGTTATTTACAAAGTCTTCATGAGTCTTCCTTAGCCCTACTCTGCCTTCTTCTGAAATGATACCCTTAAGTTCTTTGAGCAGCCTCCGGCCTAGGCAATCTTCTTCATACTTTTTAACAAGTCAATTCAATTGTCTCTATTCAAAAAAGCATCTCAAAGTTCAGTCTAGAAATCAAACTAATAATAATTCATGTGAATCTGTTCCATGGCAAAGTCAAAATGCAACTCAGTCACACATCTAAATTCACGGAGGTTCAACTGGAATTGCACTTTTATTCTCCAAGTCCTAAAGTTCTCTCTCTCTTTTATTTACGACAAAGTATGTCCATTAAGGGGATGAGTACCTCCGATATTGCACTCTAGCTCTTTCGGATCTCCTGAGTACAGGTTGTTCACCTTCACTGTCACTCAGGCCAGATCCTTATTACTCAGTCCTCATTCCATAGGTAAATCTAATCTCTATCCTTCTTGCCTGTTCACACAACGGTCCTCTATCTCTGCTCGGCATGACACAGCACTAGGCCCAAGACTTCTCAACATCAAGACCCTCCCTCAGGCAGAGGATGTTCTGTCAGAGGCTCTTGCAGAGTCTCAGTACTCTGTGCACCTTCTTCTTGCTGTCTCTCAGTTGTGGGTTGCACTTCAGGGAGAGGTACTGTCACATCTTCAAGAGGACACTCCACTCTACGAGTGTGGGCTGCATGGATCCAGTTGAGAAGACCCCCACACTTTACAGCAGTATTTGTCACTAGGATAACTTGGTATGGTCCACGTCATCCAGGCTCCAGACACGTTTTCCGAATGTGTTTCTTCACCAAGACGTAGTCCCCAGGACTGAGGTCATGGCCCTTCTCCAAACATGGAGAGGCAGCAACAGCTTTAACCTGGTGGGACACAGAATGGACCACATCAGCTAGTCCCTTGAAATAGTTAAGAACCATGTTATCTGTAATATTCACAAGTGCTTTTACAGGCACTGCAGGCAGTCTCATTGCTCTCCCTATGATTATCTTGTGCAGGGACAATCCTGTTTTTCGATCATGAGCACTACAAAATCTAACCAGGACAAGAGGCAAAGCGTCAGGCCACTTCAGAGGGGTTAATGCACACACTTTGGCCAATCTGGCGTTCCATTCACCTGCTCCACAATGCCAGAAGCCTCTGGACGATAACTGCAATGCAACCTCTGCTCCACTTGCAACGCTGCATACAACATTTTCAGGACATCATTATTGAAATGAGTCCCTTGGTCTGACTCCAGCTAAGTTGGGAAACCGAACCTTGGTATGAGCTCCCTCAACAACAATTTAGCTACTGTGAGACTAATTTCTTCTGGTCGGGTAGGCTTCAACCCAACGCAAGAAGATGCACACAATCACCAGGACATATCTCAGCCCGTTGCACACAGGCATTCTGATGAAGTCCATCTGCATTCCATTGAATGGCCATTCTGACCTTCCTATATGGCTGAAAGTCACTGGAGTTCTTTTTCCTACAGTCATCTGTTGACACACAACACATCTGTGGCACAATTCTTCAGTCACCAATCAAAATCGTGGATTAAACCAATGCTGTCTAAACAACCGGACCATTGCATCAGCCGTAATGGAGGTCACTGATAACATCAAACTTGTCTTATGTTAATTCTTCTGGATTTATAAGCGGCTTTCGATACCATCTCCCATCAAATCTTAGTTCAAAGATTGAGGGAAATTGGTATCAGTGGTGAAGCTTTGAAATGGGTGGAATTTGTTTATCAGAATGCACCCATTCAGTGCAGATGGACGCCTTCACTTCAAAACCCATGGTCCTGGACAAAGGGGTGCCTCAGGGATCAGTCTTTTTAATATCTATGTGGCCCCCTGGCAAAGCTCATTAGGTCATGTGGCTTTGAGACCATCTCCTATGGTGATGACACGCAACTGGTCATCACCATGGATTCTAATCCAACACTTACTAAAGTCAAATTTAAGGACTGTATGTTAAAGATTGCTTCATGGATGACTGTAAACTTTCTTTAGCTTAACAGAAATAAGACGGAGATCCTTCTATTTGGGAAAGCTCACTCAGTTTGGTCTGCAGACTGGTGGCCATCTCAACTGGGATCACCACCGACACCTAAAAAATACGTAAAATATCTAGGTGTCCTATTAGATAATAATCTTTCTATGAACAAGCACATCAAAAGTATTTCTGGAACCTGCTTCAGCCTGATGCACACGCTTAAGAAGGTGCTTCAGTGGACCCCTTTGCATGCCAGGAAGACCCTAGTCCAGGCTTTAATAGTGAGTCGCCTTGACTATGGAAATGCCCTAATGGTCGATATGAATGAAGGCCTCTTTTCCAGGTTTCATATGGTGCAGAATACAGCAGCACGCCTTATCCACATTCTTCCTCCGCGATCCCCATCAGAACCCCTACTGTGCACCCTTCACTGGTTGCCTGTAAAAAAGCGTGCACTCTTCAAACTTTTTTGTTTGGTCTGTAAAACTTTGCACAGAAAGGGACCTTGCTATCTGAAAAACAAACTACAGCCGTATAGCCCAGTTCGCCAGCTTAGATCTAGTGATCTACTACTGCTATGTCTAAAAGTGATTTTTTCAGCTAAATTTGAGGTTTGCAGGGAATTCTGGGTAAGAAAACATTGGGGGATCCATGCAAGCCATACCTCCCTGGAATCCCCCGGGTGTCTAGTTTACAGAAATGTGTGAGTTTGGTAGGTTTCCCTAGATGGCCGCCGAGCACGGGGCCAAAAACCCAGGTGATCCCCCTTGCAAAATCAGGTAGTTTTGTGATAGGCAATTGTGATGTTGCCTCAATATGTTTTGGGCCCTTGCCTGTCGCGGGTATTTGGGCCTCCTACATGAGTGAGGCACCATTTTTATTGGGAGACCCGGGGGAACGCTGGGTGGTAGGAAATTTGTGTCAGCCCGGTGATGCCACAACTTTCCCACACAAAAATGTGTGAAAAAAGTGATTTTTTCAGCTAAATTTGAGGTTTGCAGGGGATTCTGGGTATGAAAACGTTGGGGGATCCACGCAAGCCATACCTCCCTGGAATTCCCCGGGTGTCTAGTTTTCAGAAATGTGTGGGTTTGGTAGGTTTCCCTAGATGGCCGCCGAGCACCGGGCCAAAAACCCAGGTGACCCCCCTTGCAAAACCAGGTCGTTTTGTGATAGGCAATTTTGATGTCGCCTCAATAGGTTTTGGGCCCTTGCCTGTTGCTGGTACTTGGGCTTCCCACACGAGTGAGGCACCATTTTTATCGGGAGACCCGGGGGAACGCTGGGTGGTAGAGAATTTGTGTCAGCCCGGTGATGCCATAACTTTCCCACACAAAAATGCGTGGAAAAAATGATTTTTTCAGCTAAATTTGAGGTGTGCAGGGGATTCTGGGTAAGAAAATGTTGGGGGATCCACACAAGCCATACCTCCCTAGAATCCCCCGGCTGTCTAGTTTTCAAAACTGTACTTTCCACCACAGAAATGTGAGGAAAATGTGTTTTTTTTGACAATTTTTTAGGTTTGCAAGGGATTCTGGGTAACAGAACCTGGTGAGAGCCAGTCAAGTCACCCCATCCTGGATTCCCCTGGGTATCTAGTTTTCAAAAATGTATAGGTTTGCTAGGTTTCCCTAGGTGCCGGCAGAGCTAGGGTTCAAAAACTACAGCTAGGCACTTTGCAAAAAAAGAGTCATTTTTCACTCTGAAAATGTGGTGTGTCCACCTTGCGTTTTGGGCCGTTTCCTGTCGCGGGCACTAGGCCTACCCACACAAGTGAGGTACCATTTTTCTTGGAAGACTTTGGGGAACGCGGGGTGGGTGGAATTTTGTGGATCCACGCAGATTCCAGAACTTTCCACCACAGAAATGTGAGGAAAATGTGTTTTTTTGACAATTATTTAGGTTTGCAAGGGATTCTGGGTAACAGAACCTGGTGAGAGCCAGTCAAGTCACCCCATCCTGGATTCCCCTGGGTGTCTAGTTTTCAAAAATGTATAGGTTTGCTACGTTTCCCTAGGTGCCAGCAGAGCTAGGGTTCAAAAACTACAGCTAGGCACTTTGCAAAAAAAGGGTCATTTTTCACTCTGAAAATGTGGTGTGTCCACCTTGCATTTTGGGCCGTTTCCTGTCGCAGGCACTAGGCCTACCCACACAAGTGAGGTACCATTTTTCTCTGAAGACTTTGGGGAACGCGGGGTGGGTGGAATTTTGTGGATCCACGAAGATTCCAGAACTTTCCACCACAGAAATGTAAGGAAAATGTGTTTTTTGGACAATTTTTTAAGTTTGCAAGGGATTCTGGGTAACAGAACCTGGTGAGAGCCAGTCAAGTCACCCCATACTGGATTCCCCTGGGTGTCTAGTTTTCAAAAATATATAGGTTTGCTAGGTTTCCCTATGTGCCGGCAGAGCTAGGGTTCAATAACTACAGCTAGGCACTTTGCAAAAAAAGGGTCATTTTTCACTCTGAAAATGTGGTGTGTCCACCTGGCGTTTGGGGCCGTTTCCTGTCGCGGGCACTAGGCCTACCCACAAAAGTGAGGTACCATTTTTCTCAGAAGACTTTGGGGAACGCGGGGTGGGTGGAATTTTGTGGATCCACGCAGATTCCAGAACTTTCCACCACAGAAATGTGAGGAAAATGTGTTTTTTTTGACAATGTTTTAGGTTTGCAAGGGATTCTGGGTAACAGAACCTGGTGAGAGCCAGTCAAGTCACCCCATCCTAGATTCCTCTGGTTGTCTAGTTTTCAAAAATGTATAGGTTTGCTAGGTTTCCCTAGGTGCCGGCAGAGCTGGGGTTCAAAAACTACAGCTAGGCACTTTGCAAAAAAAGGGTAATTTTTCACAGTGAAAATGTGGTGTGTCCACGTTGCGTTTTGGGCCGTTTCCTGTCGCGGGCACTAGGCCTACCCACACAAGTGAGGTACCATTTTTATCCGGAGACTTAGGGGAACTCAGAATTGTAGCGCAACTGTTATTATCTATTGACTTTTGATGCATTTCTGCCTTCCAAATGAAAGACAATGTGTAAAAAATAAGTCATTTTGAAAAATGACCTATAATTCTCATGCTAGTATGGGTACTCCCGATTTTGGAAATGTGCAAATATCTACTGTTTCTAAACTCTATATTTTGTTCCCATTTCAGAAATACATAGGTGTCTTTCATACCAATTTTTCCATGTATACATTTTCCCAAAATAATTGCTATATACCCGGTACATAATAAAAAACCATTGCAAGACGCTGCTCAGTTATTGGCTCTGGGTTCGTCGGGTTCTTGGTGAACCTACAAGTCCTATATATCCCCACAACCAGAAAGGTCCAGCAAATGTAATGGTATATTGATTTCATACAGCTGTCATAATTAGAAGAAGTTACAGGTGAAAACGTTGACACAAATGGCTGTTTTTTTCAACTAATTTTCAATTTTTCCTATATTTAACTGTTAGTTTCTATGAAGAAACATTGAAGGATCTACACAAATGACCTCTTGCTGAATTCAGAATTTTGTCTACTTTTTTAAAGTGTATAGTCCTCCAGGATCCATTATTGCTTTCATACCCATTTCTATCATTAACTGGAAGGAGGTTGAAAGCACAAAAAATAGCAAAAATAGGCTATGTCCCAGAAAAATGCCAAAACTGTGTAAACATTTTTTGTTTTCTGACACAAGTCTGCTTGTCCCTGAAAGCTGGGAAGATGGTGATTTCAGCACCACAACCCCTTTTTTTATACCATTTGCAGGGAAAAAACCAGACGCTTTCATCTGGTGCCCTTTTTTCCCATTTTCCCCCCCCCCAAAAAATGTAGCTGTATTTTGGCTAATTTCTGGGTCCCTTCCAGGGGAATTCACAAACATTGGGTACCTTTTGAATCCCCATGATGTTGGAAAAAAAGGGCGCATATTTGGCGCGGATACCTTATGTGGTCAAAAAGTTACAGGGGCCTAAGCTCGAACTACCCCAAATAGCCAAAAAAAGGCTTAGCACAGGGGGGGAAAAGGCCTAGCAGCGAAGGGGTTAAGGCTCCCTGTTTTCCGTTTTTACTGATTTTTACAGATTAATACAGACAGAAAACAATGTTTATTTATTTATTCGATCAATAGCATGATCATACACGAAACAGAGAAAAGATCTCATTACATACATAATTTCATCAATAAAATACATACAAATGTTAAAAGTTCAAACACCTATTCAAACAATCGTATATGACATTCAAGAGATAGGATTACAAGTTTATCACATGATCAGAAGTTAAAAAAGAATTATGTTTTAAAAGTATAAAATGAATAAAAATCAATTTTAAAGGGAGGAAGCTAAAACATTTATCCTACATCGTTATTTGCGCTAGCCTGCCAATCAGAGGCCTCACTGTGGGTATCCCCAGACTCCTGTAGTGGAGCTTCATTTGGCTACTTTAGCCCTCTGCCACCAAGCATAGAGGAGATATCTGGATAAAGTAAAAACAATGCATTTGGTCGTGTCAGAGCAGAATACACGAAGGGTGTCTGGAAAGCAAGAGAATGACAAGAGCCGACATGCAGGAGTGATCCAAGTTTTCCTCAGATTGGCATATGCAGGACAGAAAAAAACATAATGTTCAATAGTTTCTGTAGTAGAATTACAGGATGGACACATAGGGGTTATGGTAGTGTTCGCTGTGAGAAGTTGGCCTGGTATATGCTGTTCACTAATTAAAGTGGACACCTTGCACCAGGGCAAATCGACTCTTATGGTAGATAGGTTTAAGACAACCTTTTAAAGAAAGCTATCCTAGTGGTAGCTGTGGAGAGCAGCCTTCAGGCTAAGTCTCGGAGGAATGTAAAGCAGCTTGTTTTACCATATAATCTCTTGAATCACCAAATGAAAAGACACCACACAGGTATATATATCAAATATATATGTATTTATTTCTAAATAACTCTCTACTAATCTCTTTATGAGATTAGAAGACAAACATATGCACAAATCAACGTTTCACAATAAGTTAAGCACAAAATATGGCTGGGGCCCTAGGGGCGTACCAGACCATATACTAAGTAAGAGACTTAGGGACAACGACTTGCAGGGAGACAAGGCCTAGGGCCTTCAGAAGTGCTGGGGCCTCATGAAACCACCCAAGGCAGGTAAGTAAAGGACCCACGGGGGACGCGTGCAGTGTAGATACACAGGCGCGGATCGCCATTGACTTCAATGGGGCAAGTCGCGGTTGGAAATTAAGAGTTCTAGGAGACTTCGGGAGAACCTACAAGCAAGTCACTTACAGGGTAAGTAGTTCTAGGGCCCACACCCACAGGAGCACCGTAGTGCTGGAGTTACCTCACCCAGGGAAGCCGGGTGCACAGGTGTCCTTTGGTGTCGGGTCGCGGCGTCGTTTTCAATGGCGAACAAAGAAGACTTGCTGCTTGCGGGAGCTGAAGAAGTATCCGGTGGAATCCAAGCCTGGATTCTGAAGAAGGATGACCTGAAAGCAGAGGGGACAGTGTTCAAAGTCACTTGGCAGTGACTCGGGGCAAGGAAGATGGATGCCCACCGTCGTCGAGTGATTCAGGTCGGTTGTGGGTGCATTGACTCTTCAGCCACGTGGTCCAGGAGGCGTCGACGATGACCAGGAGCTGGATTCGGTGTGTCCCTCGACGTCTGCAGCTGACTGCGGTGTCGGCAACTCGATTGGAGCCAACAAGCCTTGGCAGCCGCAAGTCTTGGGGAGATGAAGAAAAGTCGATGGCGCAGACCAGCAAGGTCTGTGGAACTCACCCAGCGAGGGTAAGTCAGGGCAGGCCTGGAGCAACCAGGGGAGCCCTTTGGTTTCTTTAAGAAGTCTTCTGGGGACCCACAAGCCAGCGGGCAAGGGATCGCGAAGACACCTCGGGCGGAATCACTCAACAGAGGCCCACGGTCACTCGGGACGGTGTAGGCCTCTGATCTTCGGAGAGATTCCTGCTGGAGATTGGGACCACACGTGGTCCAAAGCACAGATTCGTAGAACGTTGTGAAGGGGTTGCACTCGACAATAGTGCACGGTACCCAGGGGTCGCGGTTCCTCGTTACTCGTGGGGTCCACTTGCCTCAGCTTCGCTGAGGACTCACGATGGCCTGGGAGAGGTCAGGAAATCCACTTCCTGGGCTGCAGGGACTTCGGACTCCGGCGGGAGCGGCGTAGTTTGCGACCGTCGTTGTCGTTTTTGGTGCCTGCCAAGCAGGGGAGTCACTCCTTGACTCCAAGGGAGATTCTTCTGTCTTCCAAAGGTAGTGGAACGTCGAAGGGCCAGGATTCTTCTGTAGAGCGTCGTCCAGGGGTTATCTGCTTTGCAATGGCAAGGTTCCCCCTCTTATACTAAAAAGGGGGGATGGACTAGCTCTATGACCCCACCTATGGGAGGGTCAAGGGAGGGGGTGGCTACACCCACTTTCCTTTGTCCAGTTTCGCACCAGAGCAGGGGCAGGTAGCCCCTGAGCTGGTTTGAACTGGCATATGCACAGAGGAGCCTTCTACTCCCCCAGTGCAGGACTTCAAAGCACTCTAAGAGTGCACCCACCCAGCCCCAATACACTAAACCCTGGCTGGGAGGTGGTTACACCTCCCTGTGACAGGATGCCTATTGTTGGGCTTCCTCCACTGCGAGTTTCGGTCATCAGCAGGAGGGCAGCCCAGTGTCTGTGACTGGTGGCATCCATTTTGTGATGCCAGGGCTCTTTAGGATTCTACCGCGTTTCCACAGCAGGTACATGTCTTCTCCCTCTAGAAGGGTGGAATGCTACCCCCGCCGCCAAGATTGGCGGGGGGGGGGTAGTATTCCAAGATGTTTGACACCAAACACGACATGTTTTGATGCAGCCATTCCAAAGTTAGCATTTACCGCGAGGATATAATGCACTTAAGAGTATATGGTTTAACCGCATCCACAAACAGCACCAGAGAATGGACTCTGAGAACTGCAGAGGGGCCCTGCTCATGCAGAGGCACCCCCTCACATAGAAGCCAAGCACCCTGCCCTCAGGATTGATAGGGCCTGCCTTAGGGGTGACTGATAGGTTTATATGTGTGTGCAGGAGAGATATAGGAAACCTATATCTCAGTGAGGGGTGCTAGCACCACCTCACCCAGGCTGCAGTAGCAGGCCTGTGGTGTCAGATTTAGACTGCTTCCCAGGGGTGGCATAACATATGCTGCAGCCCCTGGGAGGCCTGTGAAGTACCTATGCCCTTGGTACCTAAGGTACCATATACTAGGGACTCATAAGGCACCACAGTATCCAATCACTAGTGCACCTAGAGTGCACTCCATGTCGTTTAGAGAGAACAGAGAGGCTGGGGCCCTGATTGGCAGGGACCCAGCCAGACTATAGCCAGAAACCAGTGCTAACATCAGAAAAAAAGTGGGGGCAACATAAGAGGCAGATCCTACTCTCCTACACAACCCCCCAAACGCAGGGACACTAAACTAACCTTGACCAGTTGAGTCTTCGTGTTCAAAGTGGAAATACCTTGAGAGTCCATCTGCATTGGCATGTTGGGTCCCAGGCCTATGTTCCACTGTATAGTCCATCCCTTGTAGGGAAATGGACCACCTCAAAAGTTTTGGGTTTTCACCTTTCATCTGCTTTAGCCATAGGAGGGGCTTGTGGTCAGTCTGAACTATGAAGTGAGTGCCAAACAAGTATGGCCTCAGCTTCTTCAGGGCCCAAACCACAGCAAAGGCCTCCCTCTCTATAGCTGACCAACGTTTCTCTCTAGGGGTCAGCCTTCTGCTAATAAAAGCTACTGGCTGGTCTTGACCTTCATCATTCAGTTGAGACAGTACAGCTCCCACACCCAGCTCAGAAGCATCTGTTTGGACAATGAACTTTTTGGTGTAGTCTGGACTCTGTAAGATGGGGGCAGTGCACATGGCCTGCTTTAGGTCTTCAAATGCCTTTTGACAGCTAGCTGTCCACTGAACCTTTTTTGGCATTTTCTTAGAGGTAAGATCATTCAAGGGGGTCACTATAGATCCATATCCCTTGACAAACCTCCTATAGTACCCAGTCAGGCCTAAGAAGGCTCTCACCTGTGTCTGGGTGGTAGGAGCAACCCATTCCATTATGGTTTGGATTTTGCTCTGTAAAGGCTGAACCTGGCCTCCACCTACAAGGTGGCCCAGGTACACAACCTGACTCTGCCCTATCTGGCACTTGGTGGCCTTGATAGTGAGGCCTGCTTTCTGCAGAGCCTCCAAAACATTCCTGAGGTGGACCAGGTGATCCTGCCAGGAGGAACTAAAGACAGCAATATCATCTAGATAAGCTGAGCAATAAGTTTCCAACCCTGCCAGAACTTTATTCACCAACCTCTGAAAAGTGGCAGGTGCATTTTTCAATCCAAAGGGCATCACCACAAAGTGGTAGTGCCCACCAGGGGTCGAAAATGCTGTTTTGGCTTTTGCATCCTCAGCTAATCTGATTTGCCAGTAGCCAGCTGTGAGGTCAAATGTGCTTAGATACTTGGCTGAGGCCAAAGTATCAATCAGCTCATCTGCCCTTGGTATGGGATAGGCATCAGTCCTAGTGACTGCATTGAGGCCTCTGTAGTCTACACAAAACCTCATTTCTTTCTTACCACCCTGGGTATGAGGCTTGGGTACCAGGACTACTGGGCTAGCCCAAGGGCTATCTGAAGGCTCAATCACGCCTAACTCCAACATTTTCTGGACTTCAGTCCTGATACAGTCCCTGACATGGTCAGGTTGCCTGTAGATTTTATTCTTGACAGGCAGACTGTCTCCAGTGTCCACCTCATGGGTGCACCAGGAAGTCTGACTAGGGGTCAGGCTAAACATATGTCTAAACTGTTGCAGAACTTGTCTGCACTCAGTTTGCTGATGGTCAGTGAGGCTGCTTGCCAAAGCAACACCATCCACTGACCCATCATCAGGGTTCTGAGAGAGCAGGTCAGGGAGAGGGTCACTCTCCTCCTCCTGGTCCTCATCAGTTGCCATGAGCAAGCCCATGTCAGCCCTGTCAACATATGGCTTCAATCTGTTGACATGAAGCACCCTTAGGGGGCTCCTGGGAGTTCCAAGATTCACCAGATAGGTGACTTCTCCCTTCTGCTCAACTATTGTATGGGGGCCACTCCACTTATCCTGGAGGGCTGCTGGGGCCACAGGCTCCAACACCCACACTTTCTGTCCTGGCTGGTATACAGTCAGCACAGCCTTTTGGTCATGCCAAGCTTTTTGTAATTCTTGGCTGGCCTCCAGGTTTTTGGTTGCCTTTTTCATGTACTCTGCCATCCGGGAGCGGAGACCAAGTACATAGTCCATCACATCTTGTTTGGGGGCTTGAGAGGTAACTCCCAGCCCTCTTTCACCAAACATAGTGGACCTCTCACAGGATGCCCAAACAGAAGCTCAAATGGGCTGTAGCCAACCCCCTTCTGTGGAACCTCTCTGTATGCAAACAAAAGGCAAGGAAGAAGAAGGTCCCATTTCCGCCTAAGCTTCTCTGGGAGTCCCTTAATCATTCCTTTCAAGGTTTTGTTGCAGCGTTCAACTAAACCATTGCATTGTGGGTGATAGGGAGTGGTGAACTTATAAGTTACACCACACTCCTTCCACATTGCTTTCAGATATCCTGACATGAAGTTGGTACCTCTGTCAGAAATGACCTCCTTTGGAAAACCCACTCTGGAGAAAACTCCAATGAGGGCTCTTGCCACCACAGGGGCTGTGGTGGTCCTCAGGGGAATTGCCTCTGGGTACCTGGTGGCATGATCCACTACCACCAGGATAAATCTGTGCCCAGATGCAGTCTGAGGGTCAAGGGGACCAACAATGTCAATCCCTACCCTCTCAAAGGGTACCCCCACCACAGGTAGTGGTATCAGGGGGCCTTTGTTGTGCCACCTGCCTTACCACTGGCTTGGCAAGTGACACAGGAGCGACAAAACTCCTTTGTGTCCTCTGACATATGTGGCCAATGAAAATGTGGAACAAGCCTGTCCCAGGTCTTGTTTTGGCCCAAGTGTCCTGCCAAAGGGATATCATGTGCTAAGGTCAAGAGGAACCCCTAAACTTCTGAGGTATTACCAACCTCCTGGTGGCTCCAGGGGCTGGGTCTCTACCCTCATAATATAGGAGTCCCTCATCCCAATAAACTTTATGGGACCCACTAGCACTCCCAGCAGCCTCAGCAGCAGCCTGCTGTCTGAGGGGTTCAAGAGAGGGGCAGCACTGTTGCTCCTTGCTCAGATCTTCCCTGGAAGGGCCCCCTGCCCCCAAGAACTCAACCTGGTCAGGTTCAAGTCCCTCTGGGGCAGTTCCTTCTTCAGGTTCTGCTTCACCTCCCTCTGGAAGTGAATCCTTGATCTGAGACAGAGGGGAAGGCACTGCCTTAACCCTACTGCTCCTCCTCTTGGGAAGCATCTGGTCCATTGTTCCAGGATCCAGAGCTGGTTCAGTGTCATGCATTCTTGCTTGTGACCTGGTCACAGCAAATACCTCTGCAGGGATGCCCAACATCTCAGCATGAGTCCATAACTCTACTTCAGACCAAGCTGAAGTCTCTAGATCATTGCCCAATAGACATTCTACAGGGAGGTCTGCACTGACTACAACTTTCTTGAGGCCAGTTACCCCTCCCCAGGAGAAATTCACAACTGCCAGACTATGGTTGGTCTGGACATTGCTTGCATTGGTCACCTGGTACATTTCACCCAGGATGATCTGTCCAGGGTCCACTAGGTCCTCTGCCACCATGGTGACACTAGCACCTGTGTCCCTAAATGCCAAAGCCTGTTTGCCATTTATCAAAGGCTGCTGTTTGTACTTGCCCAGATTACTGGGGCTTACTAGGAAGGACATATCAATGTTTCCCTCACAAATCAGCATTGCCTGAGTGGTCACTCTGACTAGGTCAGAATCCACTTCAGAACCCAGGGTCAACCCTACTACACCCTTATTCTGAGTACCACCTCCACCAGTAGCTGAGCTAGGGGGCACAGTTGCCTTAGGGGCAGGAGTGGTGGTGGTTTGGTCTTTGGACTTGGTACAATCAGAAGTCCAGTGCCCTTTCTGTTTACAGATTTTGCACCAGGGCTTCTTTTGGCCTTTTCCCTTGTTGGACTGTGACTCCCCACCAGATGCAGATTTTTGGGGCCCTTGTGAAGACTTCTGGTCTTTTGACTTATCCCCACCTTTCTCAGAGCCTTTAGGATCTTGCTTCTTAGTGTCACCCCCTTGGTTCTGGGTTTTCTGCCTCACCCTGGTTCTGACCCATTTGTCTGCCTTCTTTCCCAATTCTTGGGGAGAGGTCAGATCAGAGTCCACCAGGTACTGATGCAACAACTGGTTCTGGCAATTATTTAGGATCTGTTCTGTCATCATCAGATTATACAATCCCTTGAAATCAGTAACCCTACTGCCAACCAGCCAACCCTCTAGAGCCTTGGTTGCACAATCAACAAAGTCAGTCCAGTCCTGAGTCTGTGCCTTCTGGGTATCTCTGAACTTCAACCTGTACTGCTCAGTGGTTAAGCCAAACCCATCTATCAGTGCATTCTTCAGGACTTCATAATCATCAGCATCCTCTTCTCTAACAGTGAGGAGCTTGTCTCTACCTTTATCTGAAAAGGAGAGCCACAAGATTGCTGCCCACTGCTTTTGGGGGACATGCTGTACTCTACAGGCCCTCTCCATAGCAGTTATCCATTTGTGGATATCATCCCCACTCTGGTAGGGAGGAACAACCTTGCTCAGGTTCCTATGGTCAGGGACATATTCTCTGCCTCTAGGGACACTGTTGCTGCCACCAGGGGGTTCTAAACCCTCCCTTCTGGAAGCTCTCTGGATCTCCAGGGCTTCTCTATCCAGTGCCAACTGCTTGGTTCTGAGGGCCACTTTGGCTTCCTCATACTGGAGCAGTTTGCACCTTCTTTCAGAGGAGGTCTCTCTTAAGTTAAAGTATGAGCTCCTCTCCTGGACAAATTCTCTGCCAGAGTGATAAGAGTGCTCAGATTCCCTGGAAGGGGATCTGTGCCTCTCATCCACTCTGCCAGTTCTCTTAGGGAGAATTCCTCTGTCCTGTTCAGGCTCCTTGAAGCCTGGCCCTTCAACCACAGAGTCTTGGTCATTCGGATTGTCCTCATCTGACCCAGATACTATGATTGACCCACCCACTGATTCAGACCCCTTAGCTCCTAGAGCCAATCCAAGGTCATCTGCTGTCAGCAGATCTATCAGGTGTAGTGTTGAGGGACTCTGTCCTATCCTCAGGTGTCTGTCAACACCCATGGCTCTCAAGTCAGAGAAAGCCATGTCCTTATACTGAGGCTGAGTGGATCCACTGGGTCCACCCTTCAAGGACATTCTAGTGTTGTGCAGTGTTGTACTACCTACACTAGTTTGTGGCCTACTGATCCTAGCTTGAGCTGTGGAAAGGGTGTGCTATCCCTTGGCACACAGCTCTAAGTTCAGTAGAACTTATTGATACTAAGCTTGACTTTATATGTACCTTGAGTACCTATAATGGTTTTCAGTTAGTAATTCAAATAGAGATTTTCTGGTAAAACAATGGCAAGCTGGAATCCCACACGCTGCCCACCAATGTGAGAAGTTGGCCTGGTATATGCTGTTCACTAATTAAAGTGGACACCTTGCACCAGGGCAAATCGACTCTTATGGTAGATAGGTTTAAGACAACCTTTTAAAGAAAGCTATCCTAGTGGTAGCTGTGGAGAGCAGCCTTCAGGCTAAGTCTCGGAGGAATGTAAAGCAGCTTGTTTTACCATATAATCTCTTGAATCACCAAATGAAAAGACACCACACAGGTATATATATCAAATATATATGTATTTATTTCTAAATAACTCTCTACTAATCTCTTTATGAGATTAGAAGACAAACATATGCACAAATCAACGTTTCACAATAAGTTAAGCACAAAATATGGCTGGGGCCCTAGGGGCGTACCAGACCATATACTAAGTAAGAGACTTAGGGACAACGACTTGCAGGGAGACAAGGCCTAGGGCCTTCAGAAGTGCTGGGGCCTCATGAAACCACCCAAGGCAGGTAAGTAAAGGACCCACGGGGGACGCGTGCAGTGTAGATACACAGGCGCGGATCGCCGTTGAATTCAATGGGGCAAGTCGCGGTTGGAAATTAAGAGTTCTAGGTGACTTCGGGAGAACCTACAAGCAAGTCACTTACAGGGTAAGTATTTCTAGGGCCCACACCCACAGGAGCACCGTAGTGCTGGAGTTACCTCACCCAGGGAAGCCGGGTGCACAGGTGTCCTTTGGTGTCGGGTCGCGGCGTCGTTTTCAATGGCGAACAAAGAAGACTTGCTGCTTGCGGGAGCTGAAGAAGTGTCCGGTGGAATCCAAGCCTGGATTCTGAAGAAGGATGACCTGAAAGCAGAGGGGACAGTGTTCAAAGTCACTTGGCAGTGACTCGGGGCAAGGAAGATGGATGCCCACCGTCGTCGAGTGATTCAGGTCGGTTGCGGGTGCCTTGACTCTTCAGCCACGTGGTCCAGGAGGTGTCGACGATGACCAGGAGCTGGATTCGGTGTGTCCCTCGACGTCTGCAGCTGACTGCGGTGTCGGTAACTCGATTGGAGCCAACAAGCCTTGGCAGCCGCAAGTCTTGGGGAGATGAAGAAAAGTCGATGGCGCAGACCAGCAAGGTCTGTGGAACTCACCCAGCGAGGGTAAGTCAGGGCAGGCCTGGAGCAACCAGGGGAGCCCTTTGGTTTTTTTAAGAAGTCTTCTGGGGACCCACAAGCCAGCAGGCAAGGGATCGCGAAGACACCTCGGGCGGAATCACTCAACAGGGGCCCACGGTCACTCGGGACGGTGTAGGCCTCTGATCTTCGGAGGGATTCCTGCTGGAGGTTGGGACCACACGTGATTCAAAGCACAGGTTCGTAGAATGTTGTGAAGGGGTTGCACTCGACAATAGTGCACGGTACCCAGGGGTTGCGGTTCCTCGTTACTCGTGGGGTCCACTTGCCTCAGCTTCGCTGGGGACTCACGATGGCCTGGGAGAGGTCAGGAAATCTACTTCCTGGGCTGCAGGGACTTCGGACTCCGGCGGGAGCGGCGTAGTTTGCGACCGTCGTTGTCGTTTTTGGTGCCTGCCAAGCAGGGGAGTCACTCCTTGACTCCAAGGGAGATTCTTCTGTCTTCCAAAGGTAGTGGAACGTCGAAGGGCCAGGATTCTTCTGTAGAGCGTCGTCCAGGGGTTATCTGCTTTGCAATGGCAAGGTTCCCCCTCTTATACTAAAAAGGGGGATGGACTAGCTCTATGACCCCACCTATGGGAGGGTCAAGGGAGGGGGTGGCTACACCCACTTCCCTTTGTCCAGTTTCGCGCCAGAGCAGGGGCAGGTAGCCCCTGAGCTGGTTTGAACTGGCATATGCACAGAGGAGCCTTCTGCTCCCCCAGTGCAGGACTTCAAAGCACTCTAAGAGTGCACCCACCCAGCCCCAATACACTAAACCCTGTCTGGGAGGTGGTTACACCTCCCTGTGACAGGATGCCTATTGTTGGGCTTCCTCCACTGCGAGTTTCGGTCATCAGCAGGAGGGCAGCCCAGTGTCTGTGACTGGTGGCATCCATTTTGTGATGCCAGGGCTCTTTAGGATTCTACCGCGTTTCCACAGCAGGTACATGTCTTCTCCCTCTAGAAGGGTGGAATGCTACCCCCGCCGCCAAGATTGGCGGGGGGTAGTATTCCAAGATGTTTGACACCAAACACGACATGTTTTGATGCAGCCATTCCAAAGTTAGCATTTACCGCGAGGATATAATGCACTTAAGAGTATATGGTTTAACCGCATCCACAAACAGCACCAGAGAATGGACTCTGAGAACTGCAGAGGGGCCCTGCTCATGCAGAGGCACCCCCTCACATAGAAGCCAAGCACCCTGCCCTCAGGATTGATAGGGCCTGCCTTAGGGGTGACTGATAGGTTTATATGTGTGTGCAGGAGAGATATAGGAAACCTATATCTCAGTGAGGGGTGCTAGCACCACCTCACCCAGGCTGCAGTAGCAGGCCTGTGGTGTCAGATTTAGACTGCTTCCCAGGGGTGGCATAACATATGCTGCAGCCCCTGGGAGGCCTGTGAAGTACCTATGCCCTTGGTACCTAAGGTACCATATACTAGGGACTCATAAGGCACCACAGTATCCAATCACTAGTGCACCTAGAGTGCACTCCATGTCGTTTAGAGAGAACAGAGAGGCTGGGGCCCTGATTGGCAGGGACCCAGCCAGACTATAGCCAGAAACCAGTGCTAACATCAGAAAAAAAGTGGGGGCAACATAAGAGGCAGATCCTACTCTCCTACATTCGCCCACCTACTTCTCATAGCATTCAGAGGTAAAATATCAAATCTAAATTGTATATAAAGTGCACGTGCTTGGGGTGGTTCAACATCATCCATGTAAGTATCAAAGTTAAAACAACTTTTGACATTTAAGGAACTTGTGGTTAAAGTGCCGAATGACCTGGACTCAGTGACAGAAGAATCAATAAAGTTCCAGTACATTATTTTCAGCTGTGGTATCATTTTTTTTGTAATGGACTTCGGGTCGTCCCACATGTTCCCCAGCCCCAATTTAAAAAAACACTCTTTGACTTTTTCAAACCATGGCAAGAGTCCTGACTTCCTTTGGAGGATTAATACTTCCTCCACAGCTCCCTTTACTGGTACTTGGGTATTGCTAGTCCAGAGTCTAATCCAAAACATAAGCACCTTTAAGACAGCAAAATGGGAAATGGACTTTAAGCCAAGATCAAGGCGAAAGGGTAGTAAGGGTGTATTTTTTGGGAGATTTAGGAGAGCTCGTAAGAATTTATTTTCAGTAACTTCTAGTTGGTTGATATGCTCCACTCCCCACAATTCAGCCCTATAAAGAGCCGCTCCCAGCCCTTTGGCCCTATGTATTTCTAGTGTGGGAGAAATTGGGCGAAAGGCTGAGCATTTGACTCTTCTAACAATCGCGCCATCCACGTGCTGAAGGGTCAGAACACTTATCTGAATTTGGGGAGTCCAAGCCAAATTGTCATTGATTCTGACGCCCAAATAGTCAAAATCCTTTACCTGTTCTAATAATTGAGCGTCAAGCCTCACTTTCCCCTTAGTCGATTTGTAAGGATTAAACACCATGAACTTTGTTTTCGAACAATTGATTTTAAGGCCCGAGCTTTACAAGCTGTCGCTAATTCGTTTAGCACATTCTGAATGCCCATTGGGGTTTTAGATATGAGCAGCGTATCGTCTGCAAATAGAAGGGATGGTATTAGCTTGCCTCCCAATTTGGGTGGGTCACCTCCACAATCATACAACTCACATATAAGCTCGTTCATGTACAGGATAAACATAGTTGGGGCCAGCACACACCCCTGGCGCACTCCTTTCATGATCGATATATTACCGGTCAAACTCCCATCGGTGGTCCACCTGACTTTTGCATAATTATCATGGTGTAAGCAAATTAAAAGTTTGAGTAGGCCGGGGGGGAGTCCCATGTCCCTCAGAACTGTCCAGAGCCTAGTGCGATCAATAGAGTCGAATGCCGTTTTGAGGTCGACAAACACTACATAAAGATGGCCTTTCTTAAGCTTGACCTCTTTCCATATAAGCAAGAGAAAACGAAACACCTGATCTAGAGTGCTTGTAGAGGCTCTAAACCTTGCCTGCAAATGCAAGAGTATGCTATTGTCCTCTATCCAATTATGGAGATGTAATAGAATCATTTTTCTGAAAACTCTCTGAGACACATCTATAAGGCTGATAGGCCTATAATTTGCAGGGTCCCCTTTTTTAAATATTGGGATTATTTCGGCACCCTTCCAGGTTGCCGGAATATCTCCTCCACGTGTGATGGCATTAAAAACTGAATGGAGTAGAGGGTCCCATATACTAGGTTCCGATTTATAGAGATCTCCTGGTAGTCTATCTAACCCTGGGGCTTTCCCAGTTTGTAATGAGCTAATTGCATTCATAGTCTCCATTAAGGAGAAACTAACTACCTCTTTAGCATCGAGCGCTTCATTACCAACCCCAGCTGGCTCCTCAGGGTCACGATCCTTCTCAGAGTATAGTGTCTGAAAGTACTCTTCCCAAATATGTGGCTGAATGTAAAAATCTTCTTCGCTGACCTGGGGGCATATTAGCAAGGGCTGGCGATATAATTATCGCCGCTTTAGCGTCCGTTTTTGGGCGAAAAGCGGCGATAATTATATCGCAATATCATCAAGGACACGCTAGCGCGTGTTTCCTTGATGTAGAGCCCGTGTTTTCACAGCCTCGCCTCGCATCGCTAATGAGATGCAAAGAAGGCGTGGCTGTGAAAACAACACATGTTAATATCGTGAAGGCAGCTTCGCGATATTAACGAGGAAGTGCAGCGATAAAAAAATCGCGCTACCTCAGCCTTAACTCAGGAATTTAACGTCTGTTAAATTCCTGACTAAGGCATACTTTTAATGGGAGATGGATTATGCTGATACGACCACAGGGTCGTATCAGCAATAAGTTATCAGCTGCTTTCAATGGAACATCGCTGGAAAACCAGTGATGTTCCATTGAAAACACCACTATCGCTGAAATATTATCGCCATAGCGCTATGCGTTGTAAATATAGCGTTATCATGGCGATAATATTCAGCGATAGCCAGCGATAATATTTCTATCGCTATGTACGGCCAGCGATAATTATCGCTGGCCGTTGATAATATGCCCCCTGGTGAGTTACCCCTTTAGAGAAGAGATGCCAGAATAACCGGCAATCCTTCAGCATAGATGCCTCGACTAGGGTGCGCCAATGTTCCATTTCCCAGCTCTGTTTGGCCTCCGCTTGTGTGCTCTTGTATAGCCTTCTTTTGATCTTTATATTGGGCCGTATCCCTACTTTTACTGCCATCATTAGTCCTGATCTTGCTTGCCTACATTCCTCATTATAACATGGGGTATTATTATGTTTAGTCAAGAATGACCCTCCCTGACTGCTAAAGTAGGGCGAGATGTTGTTTGACAGATCTTGATAACTGGCCAGAATAATATCATTTTTAATAGCATTACTCATGTTCACTAAGGTCTGAGCCACCTCTTTGTACATTTTAGATAGGAGCTTGCCATCAGTAACTACATTTGCCCACTTGATTCTCCTATTGTTGTTGGTCGTTACCACAGGTGCCTTCACTAGATTTAAGTGGGGCTGTAAAACAGGGAGGCCAGAAAGACTTAAGAGCAATGCATTGTGATCACTGTCCTCACGATTGAGGATGATCATATCACTAACTTGTGGCCAGAGATCAATATCTACCATAATAAAATCAATTCGGCTTTTAACCTTCCCCCTCTTAAAGGTATAGTCTGCGTTGGCATCTGAGTGAGTCCTCCCATTGCATGCACGCACCCAATGAGCAAGAGTAAATGACAGAACTTGCTGCCCAACGCTGGCACATCTTTTAAGGGTTGGAATCTGAAGCCTTTTGATGCCTCTAGCTTCTTCTTCTTCCTGGACTATTTCCTGAACATACTCTACAGGCTCGTATGTTGTATTAAAGTCACCAGCTATGATAAGGTTGTAATCATCCTTAGTGGTTTCAAGGAAGTTTGTAAGCATTGTCATAGTGTTGGAGGGCTTATGGGGGCTTTTGAATCGATTATATATATTAATTATCCTAACATGGATATCCCCTTTAAGCGAGACCAAGTCAATACCAATGATCTCCTGTGAGTCTATATCCAGGCGCTTGATTTTGCAAGCAAGTGTCGTCTTAACCCAGATCAACATCCCACCCGCAGGTCTACCAGATGATGACTGTCTTGCTTCTAAACTAAACATGGAGAAATCCACCCTGTGAATCTGTTCCATTGACCATGTTTCTTGGAACAGACAGATGTGGCAGTTATCTAACCCAGGGCGTAGTTCGCGAAGTAGCGATACGCGAAGCTACGCGAAGTGCACTTCGCACTACGCGAGCTACGCGTAGCACTACGCGAACTGCGTAGTGCGCTGTTCGCGATGATTGCACAGTGCCGGATGCTTGTCCGCACTGTGCAATCATTGAAAACGGCATCTTGCACAGTGCGAGCTGTCTCTTACTGCCGCTCGAGTAGATTTTTACTCGAGCGGCAGCTTTCTCAACGCGGACTGGTAGTTTCTCATCGCGAGCGGTCGCGAGCATACGCGACCACTCGCAATGAGAAACCTGACCTCCCCGCGTTGAGAATCTCGCCGGGAGGTTTATTTTACACGCTCGCGATCGGCAACTTGATGTTGCTGATCGCGAACGAGGAAAAAGTCTCGCCGGGATGTCATTTTGCTTGCTCGCGGTCGCCAACTTGACGTTGAGGACCACGAGCAAGCAAAAAATGACCGCTGCACTACGCTACGCTACGCGTGTTCGCACTGTGCTACGTGCAATTCGTGTAGTGCGAAGTAGCGCAAACTTCGCAAACTACGCGAGCGTAGCGTAGTGCTTTGCCCAGGGTTACAGTTATCCACTAATTTACCCCATTCCGGATCATTGAGTTTAGACCGGATCCCTGCAATATTCCAGGATATGATATTCAGCAGCGAGTCAGCAATAGGTCTTCCCTGCCGTGGATGTCTAATTTGGAAGCTATCTCTTGGTGGATCTATGGTGGAGGCCTTGTTTCCAAATTGACTAGCCGGGATGTAATTCTCTATTCCTTTGGGGCTAAGCTGTGTTTGATCCTCCACAGAGTTGCCGGCCTGGGGTGTACCCTGGGCCGCCATAGGGACGACATTACTAGGCTTTAGTCAGTCTGGTTTGTCCAATTCTGTGAGTACTTCGTATCTATTATTAGTTACAAAGGGGAATTGCTCCTTCCTCATCTGCTCGTGCCGTGATAATCGGGCATTTTGTGAGTTGACTGGGCCACGGGGTTTAAGGTGTCTATAGAAGAAACCCAGCAGCAATATGCCTATCCTATGCTCTGGGCCCCATCTAGATTGATTTCTCACGCTCCTGATTAGAGTCCCTGCAAGAACTGGGCTTCGGCAATTTATCACAATGCAATCTCCGCAGGTGGACTTACGTAGGGGGCCAACCCAACTTACTCTTCTAACCAACAGAATGTCATGATAGCTGGAATTTTCATAGTCAGTGTTTTGGGATAACCAATGACATACCTTATTTTTCAATTGGCCTGTGGTTTCTTGTGAGCTGTCCTGAAGCGGGGGGCATTGGTTAGAATTGCGACATACGGGCAGCATTCAGGTGGGAGATCTAGTCTTACCTCATTTGATGGATTGAATGGATAAGCCACATCATTTGTCTGGCAGAAAGGCTGTCTCGGTGGGCCATTGCCCCTTGCATTAGTTTCGGGGCTCTGAGTTTTAGACCTAGATCTACCACCAGCATGCTTGCTCTCAACTGTTCGATTGGTTGGCTTCAGTACTCCATTTTTAGAATGGTCTTTCCCCGAAATTATCCCAGCAGCCCCTGGAGTGTCTACGGGAGCTGGTTGTGGGCTTTTCTTATTTAGGTTTCCCATCCTATTGTGGGGACCTGTGGGGCCATATGTTCCCCCCAGGGTGGGGCAAGCCGGGTGTGTTTCTCTGACTTTTCCAACCCCATCTAGAAGACATGTAGCGGATTCCGTTAAATTTTCCACACTTGCCTCAAGCTTGTCAAGCCTGTACAATATTGGTGAAAGATTATTAGATAACAATTTTTCAAACCAAACTAATAAAGTCTAAGTCTTGCAAAGGTGGGGCTAAAGTGACTGCTGGAGCAGGTTGTAAATCTTGCTCGATGGTTGGAACAGGATGAGTACTATTAGTCCCTTGAGGTGGTTCCTGCAGATTTTTCTTAGACCTTGTCTTTACGCTCACTGGGGGCTCCAAGTATTTCAGCTTTTTCTTCCTTTTGGCAGTAGGGCCAGATGACGAAGAGGCTTGATGTTGAGGGTAGGACTCCACGGGGGTAATGGTGGTTCAACTGGGGGTTCAACTGATATTTGTGTGCCCTCAGAATTACCGGGATTGTTGTCCACAAGCACCCCACTGTGTACTAGATCTTGATTCAGAGTAGTAAGGGGCCTCCCCCCTAGGGATAACCGTTGTTCGAATGCCAGAATTTCCTTGTCTATAGCTGTAGCAGCCTTTGTCAGGAAGCAATCAAGTGTGGAATTTTGAATGATCTTGAGTGTCCCCTCCCTATTCCCCAGTTGCTTCCCTTTAGCCATTTTACAGGGCACAGTTTTTACCAATAAAGAGTCACAGCCACAAGTAGGGAAAAAGACTTCCTATACAAAGGGGACTCTGTTAATCTTCCTAGGATTGTATTGCCTCGCCAGGGAGCTCGCACGGAGACTGCAGGACCAAAAGAATGGGCCCAGCCCAGCCTCCTCTGGGCTCTGACGGGCGCAGACGGGCCCGCCCTTGGCCCGGGCACGCCCGCGCGTGTCCCGCGCTGCGGGAGCCCGCCGATGATTTATGCGCCTCCGGGCGTGAAAGGCTCGCGTCAGCGCCTCCTGCCGCGGGTGTAGCTGGGGGCTGAAGTCCCCGGGGCAGGCGTCGTGCTGCTGGCAGGCAGTTAAGGGCTCCCGCACTGCGGGAGCACGCCGATGATTTATGCGCCTCCGGGCGCGAAAGGCTTGCGTCAGCGCCTCCTGGCGCGGGTGTAGCTGGGGGCTGGAGTCCCCGGGACAGGCGTTGTGCTGCTGGCAGGCAGTTAAGGGCTCCATTAATGTGTTTTCTGTCTGCATTTATTTTTAAACGTGGATAAATACAGAAAATTGTGCTCCTTTTAAGTGACTCTCCATGCTGTCTTTGATGAATTATAGGACAGCATCTGAGCATATGGACAGCATGGCAAATTAAAAAACAGGATGAAATGTATTTAAATAACAGCATATGTCATCACACATTTATGGTATAATTCTAGTATTTACCAGTGGATGTATTGTTATGTAATATTTGACACCTTAAATATCTAAAACACGACAGACATCAAAGTATGAGTGCGCGTCTATCAGTTAAATAAATATGGAAATGTACAGTTTTTCAACTTCATTTCTAAGCAAAAATCAAAATAAATATTGATAAATACAGCAAAAATTGCCAAAAAATAAATATGGATAAATACAGATGGAAATGTTAAAAAAATAAATACAATAAAACCGGGAGCCCTATGTATAATTGACCCAAGTAATACCAGCAATTGTTTCAGGGGTCACATTATACTGTGGGATTCTTGGGTACTCATCATTGGGTTTTAGTTTTATGCGAACAGGCTCAGCTCCCTTTATGAGATCAATACCTTTTCCTGAAAAGTCCCAGACCTCAGGCTTCACCATACCCCTAAGTTACCGTGGTAAGTCCTCATTTTTCATCAAAGGGTACAATCCAATTGCTGGCCCTGGACTCACAAATTTAAAGGTGACATCTTCATCTAGGGTCTTACATTATACTCCTTTTGAAGTACAATAGATAGTGCAATTTAATTTGTACAATAGATCTCCTCCTAGTATGCTCACAGGACTTGAATCACACCACAAACTGGTGATTCTCCTCAAAGGACCCTATTTTAACAGGTACTTCTTCTATGCCAGGTTTTTTCATTTGCTTATTTGCGGCTCCTAGAACTTGGATTCTTTTCCCAGAGAGGGGCAGGTTTGGAACTTCTACTGTTATAACACTAGAATGGGTAGCACCAGTTTCAATTAGGAATGAAACGGGATGGCCATTTACCTCACCTTCTACAAATGGACCACTCTAGTCTGCCTCCAAGACAGCTTTAAGTACACAATCTTCCTCCCCACTCAGGCACCGTCATTGTAACTGATCAGATCTGTAGCCCTCAATCGGATCAAACATAGGAAATTGCAGAAACACATTCTGATTTTGGAAGGAATTCTGATTTAAATTTGGGACTTGATTTCAATTAAATCGAAGACCATTTGCATTTTGCTGTGGCATCAGGGCTTGTGGAATCTGCATCACTGGAGCTGGAGGCACATTTAATTTTGTATTCTCTATACATTTTATGTCTATACAGAGTTATTACTCTGGGGCTGTGTAATCCCTGAATTCTGAACCTGATTCTCTTCATCACTCTGTTGAGATTAAGACAACATTCCCGCTTCCAATGCTGTAACTTATTGCAATAGTGACAAGGATTCGATCTCTTCAAAGTTGCCACATCAATCCCAGTACTCGGACCAATTGGAACACCATGACCTCTACCTTGTTGTGGGTACCTTGCATCATAGGAGTTCCTTGCTTATAGACTCCTTGCATAGAATCAACATTCCCTACAAAAGGTTGACTCCTGCTTCCTCTTTCTGCGGCTTTCATCTGTGCCACCATCAATTTCTCCTTCAAGCGCTTCTCCTTCATTTCCAATTCATCACTGCAATATTTTGCATATCTTAAAATCTCATCAACCAATTTATTCAGCAAATCAAATGCTGTTGAATCATCAAGCTAATCTAAGGTCTTAATCACGTCACAAACCGAGACACCAAATTCCCCATATCTTTAGCTTCGAGAGTCTCCATTCCACTGTGTTGCTTAAATACCTGCAACAATCTCTCATAATAGGTATGCACTAACTCTTTGGGCTCTTGAATCGTCCTATCAATCTTGACCCAATCAATGTCTTTAGCTGGTATTTTCCCTTTCAAAAAGGTCATCACCGGTTGATGCTTTCTCATCACCAACGATGATAGGGCATGTGATGTCGAGTTTCTATTCGGTTCCCTCTCTGGCCACTCTGTAGCCAATTTACATTCTGACCACAAATCACTCTGTACCACAACCTCGAAGAAGGTATTCTTATGAAATCTGACCAAATCATTCAACCAGTATATACCATTCCACTGTCTTTTATCTCCATTTTGGGAAATCATTGGTGAAGGGCGCAAGATCACTCCTATTCCAAGGCACATGGACATAAGCTCCACCAGGCACTTCCCTCAATGGAACATTTGAAGTGCCCTTTCCATCCACTAAAGGCATCTGGGCTCTCCCTTTGTTTTCTTTTGATCTCTCTTCTTCGCCCATCTGCGTTCCCACTTATCTAGCCCACTCCATTTTCCATTTTCGGATGCAACTAAATAATTCCATAATTTGCGTTTAAATTCCTGGAGTTCTCATACTGCAAAGGTCAATCTCATCAAAACAAACACGATAGCTTTTCTGCAATGACTTGGTTTGGCTTACATTGACATCATATGTTCGGGCCAATTCAGATGATTTATCATGAACTTGCCCTGCTTGTTTAGTGATACCTTTACACATGATTACAAGTTAGTTCTCTTGGTAGGTATCTAATCAGGAAAGATCAAGGGTCCCTAATATCATCTCATCCAGTTCTAACTTTAGTTTGACCACATCCACTGCAGTTTCCCTCATCGGGCTCTGAATTATTTCTTTGCCTAACCCTGAATCTTCACTTTCTCTTGGAGACCCATTTAGGAATCTAATAAAATCATCTAGTTCTCAGGAGTAATAACATTCTGTACTATAGAGGTATTAGATGCTATCTTTTCTGTGGGATTACTGTTGATAAAACTCTGAGGTGAATTCCAAATAGACATGTTAGAATTTTGCGATCTTTGAGTGGACCCTCCTATAGGAGTAAATCCTGTCTGATTCATTGTTGATGCTGTAGAGGCAACATAAGGGGTATTCACCTGAGTCAGGATCAAAGAAGTACTTCCTATTCCTGGGACCACAGGAGCATTATCTGATGTACCTACTCCAGTACGAATTATCAAAGTATGTGTCATGGTTCCTACCGACTCTGGTTTATACAATGGAACTACGGGACCAATAGTGGCCGGAACAGCGATTGCATCTGAGGTATAGGGAACTGTGGAGTTAACAGGAGCACGGAACCCTGAACTCTCTTCCAAATTCAAATTCAAATTCAAATTTGAATTTGAACTCTCTTCCATCAGATTCTGACTCTTATTTACTGGTGCGGTGGCCATTCCAGAGTTTCCACCGGTAACTGCACCACTTGTTCCTTCAGGTTGGGCCACATTATATGGAGGTGGATGTTTCGATGACAACATATCTATGAAATCATCGCTAGAATCACTATCACTATCTTTGCCTGTACTCTCTGTGCTTTATGTCTTATCTTCCTTCTTCTTCCCCTTCTTTTCTTTCGCTTTCTCTGGTTCTTCACTCGTCAATGTGGGGCATAGTCTGGTTCCCTCTAATATATCAGTTCCCCATCATTGTTGCTCTGCATCCCATCTAGCATTGGCACAGCTGCGCACTGCCTTTATGACTTTTCCTTGAAATGTTTCCCTTTGCCTCACATAAGCTGCAAGCTCCCAATCATTAAGTGCCTCGCAATGTGTGGCGCTAGGAGACGGGTCATTCGGTGCAATACTCTTCTCAAATTTTCAATGCTTCTTAAATTAAACGTGCCGTAGCGTTGAAACATCAATGCACCTTCTTTCTCAGTGACCTCATGCCATTGGCTCAGCCAAATACATGTGTGAAGGCTCACATTTGTGGCCATATAATGACTGGGCATGTATTCGGGTGGTGCCTTTTCCCTCTCTCGAACAGGTATTCTCACATCTCCCCTAACCAGATTTCATATAGCCTTAAAGAATTTCATTATTCAACAATAATGTCAACAATCACAAATAGAATTTCATTTCGACCAGGAAATAATTCTTTACCCACAAATCTCGTTCAGAGTCAACTACTAATAATAGCATGGCTTTCTATGATTTAGTGAGCCAATAACAGCACAGCACTAATGCCATCTATCCAATCTCAGCGCGGCACACTTTGAAGTCTTTCTCACTCCTCACAGCGGCTCATCCTCCTTTACAATTTTTCTTGAGCATTGCAATACAAGCTCAACAACAAACAAAGCAAATTCAACAAACTTTGTCTGCTCTACTAAAGAATCAATAGTATTCAATCACACAGGAAATGGTCCAGAGGAACACTTTCTGGCCTACTCTGACTCACACTCGAGTGAAACCTCAACCAGCGGGGGAATCACCCCGGATAAGTGTAGCTTCACCCACGTTCAAAAGGATCCACCAACCCAAACACATCTAACTCTCACACAAAGATAAATGTCCCTATCTCAATTGTGCCATAGAAGACGTCTCATGACTAGCACCACCAAACTTAGCAGACAATTACAACACAGTGTTTTCCACACATAACTTATTAGTATCCCGTGATCTTAGGCTTCGTCAAGCCCAAAAAGCACTTCAACTTCTTTGCATTAAGTGCTTCCACATCCACACAACTTAAAACATCACTGCATCACACCACACAATATCAGCAAAACACTGCAAGCTAGACATAAGCAATTGCAACACACGACCCTGTTGATACTCACTCCTTCGCTGTTACAACTCTCTTCCAAACTGCTGGAATTATGTCAATCCTCCAACTCGAGATATGGACTTTGGGGCCTTGGACTGGGTTTGGGCAAGACTGGGCGCTTACATGAATACAGTAAAGCTCTCTATCTCAATACGTAAACCATTCGACAAGCTACCATCTGAGAGCGCTCAAGTGCATGATTTACAGTCTCTCATCTGATGGATCTTTTTAAGTTGACTGAGATGCAAAGGGAGTTAGCAATAATAAAACAATTCAATCTTCATGAATCCCATTTTGTCACACAATAAGGACCAAGAATCAGTGATTGAAGTTAAGGAATTCTATCTCCAATTAATAGTCAATCCTGTAAAAATGCATGTCAGAAGAATATTAAAAAGATACAAGATTACAGATGGCAAGCTGAAATCTTGATATCAGTTCAGTCTCAATAGGTGAAGATACAAATGAATCACAGCCACAACAATACGGAAACTGAGAATTAGAAATAGGTGTTGCTTAAAGAAACTCCAATTCTCTCTCCTAAACACGAATAAGTTCTAAAGTGATCTAATCAGGGCTCTAATTTGGATGGTTTGTAGAATGGGGTCTCAAAGAAGTTCAGAAGAGCGGGAAGGTGTCAGCATAGTGAAGACTCCAGTATAAGTCTTTCGGAATTGGAATAAGTGTTTAGCATGAATCTTCACACTTGCAAGAACAAAGGAAGCAGAGAGGTCTTTATCCCGCACAGTCTAAGGGAATCTGCTCTAACTTCTAACAGTGTGTACACTAATTAAAACAAACAGGAACTTCAGCAGCAGCTGTATCCATTCCCACACCTCAGGAACCAATCGTTTCTCTTCTTGTGTTGTGCATTTGCAACATTACCAGACATTCCTATCCCACAGAACTTGAACAGTTTCTGCAACCTTGAGCATTCCTTGTTCCTTATACTCAATGAATAGGAGTCTTCATCTGCTCATTAGGTCTTCACTTTTCTTGCCAAGATTTCTCTTCTCTGACCTTACTATCAAGAAACTAATGCAGACAACAATACTCCTTTTTTCTAGCTAATGAACCTTGAAAACACACATGCAAAAGAAAGAACACGCTAACCAAGCAACATACATTTCACAGGCCCTTTAGTCAGAGTAACTTTAATTACACATTTAATGTGCTTTTCGAATACATGGTTATACTTGTGCACATGTAACTCAAAAACAAATGCAAACGTGAATTCAGAATATATCTCTTCATGTTAAACTGAACATTAGCGCACATGTTTATAATACTCTAATTTCTACAGTAAATACATTTCATTAATGTGTCTATATGTTCACACACGTTAATATTATTAAGGCACACAGTAAATTGCACAATTATGACGTGTGAGTGACAGAGTCTAAATTGCGCTACTGCACATTATTACAATGCATATGAAGCTAGAAATCTCTGGCCAGATTTATTAACGGCTTCAGTTGCCCTCGCAAATCGTCATAAGGCAACACAAGTCCTTTAGTGGGATTTACTAAGTTATGCAAAGCCACCTTGTATGGCTCTTTGTAGTTTATTAAATACAAACTAACTCAAGACAGGGTATATCACTGCCTTATGCTCCCTTGTGGCAGGGAGGAGTTCCATGGGTGGAGTATGCAAGTTCCAACATTTCCACCCATGGATTTAGGCGAATTCCCAGATTTACAAAGAGCTGTATACCTGGGAATGCATCAAAATGGTACTCCTTCCAGACCCAGGCATAACAAGGAGAAATGCCTTTCTTTCTCCTTGATACTTCCTTTTTCAATGTGTGATGCATCCTGTATCAAACATAGAAAAAGTAATATGACTGTAAGGATTGTTTTTGTGTAGTAAGGTTGCCTTCCTACTAAAAAAAAACCTACCAGTAACGCAGTCACCCTTGCACCATGGCACAAGGGTGCCTGCATTGGCACTAGGCAGCACATATTGTGCTTGCACAATGGAGGCAGCAGAAATGAGCCATATGAAGAGCAGAACTACATGAATGAGTTCCACACCACCTGCTTCCTTGCCACCATCTGATTTGGATGTTGACAATTTTGTTTTTCGCGGAACGACTGCTGTCTCCTGGTACATTGCTTTCCCTAATTCTTCCTCCCGAAGGCACAGGAACTGCACTAGTTGTTGTTGAGTGTGCTCATTCAGGGTCGACCAGAAACTCGAAGGAAGTATCTCAACAAAGGCCAGATGAGTGAGCACAACCGACACAAATTCATGTTGAGTGCCAAGAAAGGCTACTAGCTGAAAGTACTTGAATACCACTAAACAACTGGTCAGGGCCCAGGAAGGGACAGGCTCGTCTCATAGGCATTCCTGCTATCTGAGGGACAAAAGTTCACTCAGTTGTGATGGAACTGGTAAAGATGGTGAAAGTGGTAATTGTGGTGGGGATGCAGCTGTGACAGTGGTGGCGCTACAAACTGCAGTGGTCTGGCTCCTTCTGTAGGCTTGGTGAGGTTATGGTAGTGGCACAGGAGGTCAACAGAGCTTTTGTACCTAGTGAAAATGCAGAATGCGGATTCCCCCTCTTCACCTCACATCCGCACAGCTGGCATGTGATGACAGGCACGACCCTTGGCATTGTTCTTTCTTGCTGGTCGAAGTATGACTAGGTCCAGCAGAATGCCACTAGTTGTTCCTGTGGCTATGATGTCACTCCTGGTGCCATCACTTTCATTGCTGTTGGCACAGGTGCTGCTTTCTTAACATGGGAGTAGTACTCGTCCTCCTCCATTGTGCTTGATAAAGCATCAATGCTAGTCGAGGAACTGGTGACTGACAGTGGAAGTGAAAAGGTCAGCAGTGCAGATGCAACAACCGGTGATAGGCTGAGTGTCCTCCTGGGTTACCATCATTGGCTTATGATCAAGGGTGGGTGTTCTGGGCCCTGCACACCTGGCTTCTGGGCTCTGGGCTCCTAGATCATGAGGACTGCGTTGCTGTGGATCTAAACAGGCATGTTTAGAATTCCCTGGAAAGTTGAGGATTGAGAACAGACCACAAAACACACGTTAACTGGATTGTGTCAATTCTATTGACGAAAACTGTTGCGAACCAGGATAATTAGCCCAGGACAACCCAGGAAGACAGCCATTTTCTCAACATCTACATGTGCCTATGATTCTTGCCATGTTTGCGCCTTCAATGAATACACACATGCATCCGTTAGAAAGATGAGACATTTTAAACCCGTATGCAACAACCAACAGGATCAAAAGGGGTGAACACATCGAGAAACGTAGGGACATCGAGAAACGTAGGGGCACCAAGAAAGAATAAACGGGCACTAAGATGAGCAAATAACCAGAAGCTTATTTTCACCTCTAGAACGGTTGAGTTGCAAAAATAGTCACCTTTTCACATTACAGGCTTTTTTACCCAGTGAAGTAGTCCAGCCATGCAGGCTGCTAAAGAGAAACGGCGAAAAATACAGAATGGCACCATATTTCATACACAGAGATAATTAAGGCTCCCCATTGAGAAACTTGATGCATCAGTCGTAACATGGATTAAAATGCTTTGGTAAGTGGCAACTGGGTTGAATATTGTGATGGTGCATTGGTGGGATGTTTTTTTCAGGCCATGATGCACCTATAAATGTAAGCCTCAGAAAAAGTAATCTAAATGTAATGCAGTGGAATAGCTGTGAAAGCTGGAAGTAATGTTGTAAATAGCACTGGGGAACAAGGTTTTCACTTTGTTGTAAGTGGCACAAATGTTAGCACGAAGACATTTTCAATGGGAAACGCTTCTGCTTACTACAAACTGAAAAAGGTCTGGCACACTTCAGGTATTGCCTTGCAGTGGTCCACGAAGCACTACATGATGACCAGACTTAAGGCAAGTCATGACCAGTCTGTCAAAGCGTTGTTCTGTTTACCAGCTACCTATCAGGATAGACATAACACGTGGTTCTATTCTGATTGGTTGAAAAGGTTGACAATCAGATTGCTGAAGTAAAATCAATCTGAATGACCACCACCAATGCAACCAATCAGAATAGGTACCTGAGTCAAAACCATTCTGGTTAACCAATCATTGTTGCTATAGGCGGCCCGCAAATCCCTGGATCATATTTTGTGATGCAGGGAGGCATGGACAGCTCAGACACAGAGGACAACAAATCTTCCCATTCCCTAGTCCGCCCATTAAACAGATGGTTGTGCTTTTTGAAACCACATTTTGCCATTGCTTAATTTGTAAAAAAAAATAATAATAAGTGTAATGGCCCTCGTCAGGAGGCCACTGCAGCTTGCAGCACCCATTGCCCCCTGCCAGCGGTGCCAATTACACACCTACTAACCATCCCACCCATACAAGTGTGACAATTCAGACTATACCAGACCACCCTATGCTATAAGAATGGTTTGGGTGGAAAGTATTAGTTATTTTTAATCTATATGGAATTATTGAACAACTGTTGTTGTGCTCACCTATAAATTAGACAAACAGCGCCACCATGTGGCAGACTGTAATATGTGCCGGCACTGAAAATTAAGTACTGGTGCTAAGCACTGGAAACCACTGGCTCAAATTAAGCACTGCATTTCACTCTGTGGGTGGGGTAAAAGTAGGATGCGCTCGCCAGATTCACTTTATTGTAAAATTGTTCACCCACCCCTAATCCTGAGTGCTGTTGGAGGGTGATGGATAGGTACAATGGGTAAAGTAGGAACTTTGATTAACTATCTATGAGAGACAGAGAACACTGAAGTAGGCGGTTATGTTTGATCTCTAAAGAATGGAACTCAAATTAATCTCATTATTCTTTTTGGGATGAAAGAACATGCTGCTAGAAGTATTCTTAGGAAAATGACAGAAACTAACTTAAAAGGTAAAAAAAAAGAACAAAGAAACCTACTAAACTATCCCCCGCAGACTTTATGGACAGAACTAATGTGACAGATGATGAATGGATTCACAAAACAGCTGACATAGTAATTAATGCCAGTTATGCACAGATTGGGGACATCTCTGCAGCAGTGGAAGTTCTGCCAAGAAAGTTTGTAATCATGATTAGCAAACTTAAAAGAGACTCTGTTACTGTTGGCTGGTTTCAAAAAGCACAATCAGATTATCTTTTAGAAAACAGTTCTGTGAAGTTCATGGGGAAGATGGAGCAAAAGTCAGAGGGCAAAACAAGGAGTGTTAGACTGAAGGGCATAGAAAAATAATCAAACCTAGCCAAGATCATTGTTAATGGACCTTTAAAACTGGATTCTAAAATGAGAATAATAGTAGAGCAAAAGGTATTTAGATTGATTAACTGAACCTGGTTGGCTATAAGAATGTGCTACAGGAAAGGAATTCTGTGAAACTAAAAATTATATGAAATGGTGATTTTAGCACAGTTTTTGAGCCTTCTTCTATAATATTCAAACAATCAATCAATCAGGTGGCTTGTAAAGTGCAACTACTCACCGGTGAGGGTATCAAGGCACTGGGGGGAGCTGCTGGTCCTTGGAAGGTGCTGTGGTTCAGTCGAAGAGCCAGGTCTTGAGGTACTTTCTGAATTGAGGCAGTGATGGTGATTGCATGAGGTGGAGAGGCAGGGTGTTTCAGATTTTTGCTGCAAGGTAGGAGAAGACTCTTCCACCTGCAGTGGTCTTGCGGATACGTTGGGCGGTAGCCAGGGACAGTTGGGCAGAGCAGAGGTTTTCTGGTGGGCGCGTGGAATGCGAGGCGGTGGTTGAGGTACGCAGGTAGGCGTGTGTGAGGAGCTTGAAGGTAATTCTTTTGTTGACTGGGAGCCAGTGGAGGTCTCTCTGGTGGGTGGTGATGTGGCCATGGGGGGGGATGATGAGGATGAGTCTGGCGGAGGCGTTCTGAATGTTCTGCAGTTTCTTGAGGAGTTTCTGGGGGATGCCGGCCTAGAGTGCATTGCTGTGGTGGATTCTGCTATGGATGAGTGCATGGGTACCATCTTTCTGGACTCATTGAGGACCCACTTGAATATCTTTCGGAGCAGGCATAGTGAGTTGAAGCAGAATTATGACACAGTGTTGATCTAGTGGCTCATGGTGAGCGAGGAGTCCAGGAAGATGCAGAGGTTCTGTGCATGGTCTGTGGGTGTAGGGTGGGGGTTTCAAGTGCTGCGGGCCACCAGAAGTCATCCAAGGCGGAGGGGGTGGAGCCCATGATGAGGACTTCAGTCTTCTCTGAATTGAGCTTGAGGCAGCTGTTCTTCATCCAGGTGGAAACCGCCTTCATCCCGTCTTGAAGTTGTTTTTGGCGACTGTTGGTTTGTTGGTGAGGAAGAGAATCAGCTGGGTGTCGTCAGCATAGGAGACGATGTTAAGTCCATGGTTCATGACGATGGCTGTGAGCGGGTCCATGTAGATGTTGAAAAGAGTGGGGCTCAGGGAGGAGCGCTGAGGCACTCTGCAGCAGAGGTAGTCTAACTCTCTGTGTTTAGCCGGTGAGGACGGAGTGGATCCATTCCAGGGCTTTGTCACGGATACCAACGTTGTGGAGTCTGGTGCATAGGGTGCGGTGAGAGACGGTGTCGAAGGCAGCAGAGAGGTCCAGGAGGATGAGGGCTGCTGTTTCGCCTCGGTCGAGGAGGGTGCAGACGTCATCTGTGGTAGCGAGGAAGGCAGTCTCGGTGCTGTGGTTGCTTTGGAAGCTGGATTAGGAGAGGTCCAGGATGTGGTTCACTTCGATGAACTCAGAAAGTTGGGCATTGATGGTCTTCTTGATGACCTTGGCTGGGAAGATGGGTCTGAAGTTCTTGAGATCCGTCTGGTCGGCAGAGGGTTTCTTCAGCAAGGGGTTGATTTCTGCTTGTTTCCAGTCTTCCGGGAAGGTGGCGGAGTTGATGTAGCAGTTGATGGTGCGGCATAGTTTGTGGGCGATAGTGGTACCTGCTCTGTTGAATATGTGATGTGGGCAGGGGTCCGAGGGTGGTCTGGAGTAGATGCTCTTCATGATCTTGAGGGTGTCATCCGCGGTGAGCGGAGTCCAGCTGAGTAGGGTCTGTTGGGGTCCGGAGTCATAGGGTGTGGAGGTTGCGGGTGCGGTGGGAGGGTCTTTGGTATTGAGGCTGTCAAAACTGTCATATATATCCTTGATCTTGCGGTGGAAATAGGTGCTGAGGTTGTTGCAGAGGTCTGGTGAGGGGGGATGTTAGCTGTCTCTGTGCTGGGGCTGGTGAATTCTTTGACCACGGCAAAACGTTTTTTACTATTGAGTACATTTGCGTTGATCCTTTCTTGTAGGGTCGCTTTTTTCATTGTTCTGATGAGTTTGTGGTGTGCGGTGACATCGGTCTTGAAGGCTGAGTGGTCTTCCGGGATCTTGCTGCTCCTCCATCTCTTCTCGAGCGGTCTGCTGGTGCATCTGGACTCATGAAGGGCGGGAGAGAACCAGCTGGTTTTCTTGGAATGTTGCTTGCTTGGGGCTTTCTTCAGGGAAGCCAAAGAATTGGCACAGTCAGAGATCCATCGGTGGAGGTTGCGTCCTGAGGTGTTGGCGTCTGTGGATGTCGGTGGAGGGGTTTTTCTCAGGGAGGTGATGAGCTGTTCTTCTGTGACCTTGTTCCAGCTTCTGTGAGGGTAGCAGTGGGTGTGGTGGTGTGTGGTGGGTTTGGTGAAGGAGAAGTGGACACAGCGATGGTTGGTCCACTCCTGTCCACTGAATATTCACAGTTCTTCCACACTATTGTTGAAAGGACTTCCAAGGGTGTCTTACTGCCAGCATGTTTATGGTGCTGTTGCATTTCAACTCCAGTGCCAGGGGCACAGCTTCCATTAGTGCAGCAGATGCAGTTACACCCAGGTCCAGAGGCCTGAAGGGCCAATGAGCCCTTATTTTAGCTCCATCCTCCACATCCAACCTTACTTCCCTCAGAAATGCTAGGTCCCAATGAAAAAGCACATCTTCTGGAAGAAATAACCACTCTAGGTCCCTGCTGGACTCAGACAAGAACCGACTGAAGCAACTCTTAGATCTGAGTTAAGTATCAATGGGGTAACCCGCAAATCCATTGGACTCGGGTGCAAAATGGTACAAAAAGGAATCTCCCAGTGGAAGGTAATCCAACACAATATGCAGCAGTATACACAAATGGTCTATGTTGCTAAAACATTTGACAAACCACCTTTGGATTATACCATCAAATGGTTATGATTTAATCTCATCACCAATTAGAGTCAATCAATTCATATACAAAATACAATACATATGAATCTTAAAGGTTTAAGATTGGTGCAACCTAAGAGAAAAAAGGGGGAAGGGTTGTGAAAAGTGTGTGATGTGAAAAGGGAAAGGTAGTGTACATGTGAACATCAAAATTCAATATTTACAACCTATCCAGCCAGGTGACTGGCTTCTACATATATGGTAAATCATAACATCAAAGGGATGCAAGCCTTCTTGCTGCACCAAGGCAGCAAGAAGGCTTCAGGCTGATATTTAGAAGAATGGGCCTCACAGGCTCTCATGTGACTAGCAGGCGTTGATTTGGGTAAGCATGAGCCAGGGTTGATGAGTAACCTATGGCTTGAGGTTGCTGGTGAGAAACCGGTCTGACAGCTAACGGGTCCTGTCTTGGTGCTTTCCCATCGCTCTGTCTTAGCCCTGATGAAGACCCCGCCCGCAAGGAATAAAGCTCCCTGCCACGCATAGGGGTCGAAACGTTGACCATTCCTCTCTTTCAAACGTGGATGACAGAGATTGTTTATCTGCATCCCTTTGATGTTATGATTTACCATATATGTAGAAGCCTTCCCCCTTTTTTCTCTTAGGTTGCACCAATCTTAAACCTTTAAGATTCACATGTATTGTATTTTGTATATGAATTGATTGACTCTAATTGGTGATGAGATTAAATCATAACCATTTGATGGTATAATCCAAAGGTGGTGTTGTCAAATGTTTTAGCAACATAGACCATTTGTGTATACTGCTGCATATTGTGTTGGATTACCTTCCACTGGGACATTCCTTTTTGTACCAACTCTTAGATCTGGTCAGAACCGCCATCAACTCTCCATACCCACATCCAGCAAATTTGAAGACACACCATCAAAAGCAGAGGGGTTTCTACAGTTCTTCGATTTCAAATTTCAATGGTTAATACATCATGATGTCCACCCTACCTCTCCTCTGGTGTGAAAATCCAAACAGCAACTATTTAATTCAGTTACAGAGGAAGACCTACTCAAGATTATCATAAAAACAAAACCCTCAAGCCACTTTGTAGACCCCAAAAAACTTTATGCTCATATGCTTCCCCACTGGACAAAACTGGGGAATCTCTCTCAGCCAATGAATATTTCCTGACTGCCTCAAAACTGGGCAAATCATCCCTCTGAAGACACCAAGAACCTCAACAACAATCACCTGATTTCCAACCTCCCCTTCGACTAGAAAATCATTGAAAGAAGTGTAGTGTATCAATTCACCTGTCAGAACAAAAACAATGGCCTCCCATATGAATTCCAATCTGGTTTCAATCAGGTTACATTACAATTGCAGGTGGTCGATGATGCTGTCCGAATTTGAGACACACACAACACTTGCCTCCTTTTATCAGACTTCAACACGGTAAACCACCACACGCTCCTGGACTCACTCTATAATAGAATGTGCACTGGTGGCATGGTCCTAGAATGGGTTGCTTCATTCCTCATGGGCAGGTTGCAGCAAGTAAAAATTGATGACTGTCTCTCCTCACCGATTGCGGTGGGCCAATGTGCTCCCCCAGGGGACCATCCTTGCCCCAATCCTATTCAACCTATACATTGAGCCACTTCGAGTTCTTCCTAAGAAGTCAGGGATCTTCTATCACTAATACGCAGGCGACACACAGCTGTATATAAAGGTCTCCTCACAATACGATATCTCGCTGCTCGCCACCCCCCTAAACTCTGTTCACAACTAGATGACCTCTCATAACCTACAGCTAACCCCTTCTAAAACTGAATTTCTCCTTATCTCCCCTTCAAAGTCAACACCTCTGCTGCAATGCTGGATGGACATACACAGCTTCTTCAACAGTAAACACACCATTGTTGATAATGCAAAGTCTCTGGGAGTCTTTCTAGACATTAGAGTTGGTACAGCGTAATTTTTACCCCACATTTACATGTCACAAATACATAACCTAAATGTGCACATTGCACATGTTACCTGTGTGGCCTAACAAAATGAATATGGAATGTTGCACTTGACATCATTATTGAACTGCAGTCACTGTAGAATTAGATAATTCATATATAATACTGTGTGCCTTAGCTGTATTAAATGAGATATTCTTTGGAGACTTGAATAAACCAACCTCACATATTTAGAATGTGATTTATCTAGAAATTATACTGGATTTATGTAATGTGTGCACTCATGTTCCACGTATATTTCATATAAAATGTAGTTCATAGCCATACTTACACATGCTTATTAAAGATTTATTGTATGCCACATGAAATTGAATTTAATGTATAGACAAGTTATCTTTATTTGTGTTTAAACGTGCACATGCATATTAAATGTGCACCATTGACTTAATACTCTAAACTTGCCCTTACTAGGCCTGTTTTCCATTCTGCATAAAATACTGTTTTTCCATTTCTGTTTACATGATTTTCCCTTGCAGGTGCATTCACACACATTGTTAATTTGAGACTGGATACAACACTGTATTAGCAATAGAGAGAGAGCCTGAAAAGAAGACCTTGATTAAAGAACATGGAGAGCCAGAGCTTTAACTGAAGAGTCCTATTCTGCAATGTTACAACATGGCTTGGTTGAGCAAGGACGATGTCCTTCCCATGTTCAGTGTGGTATATTTCGCACATGTTACAGCTAACAACGTGAGAATTGAAAAGGACAATGGAACCCTTGATGATGCGAACTGAGTGGTGGTAATCTGAGTGATTTTAGTGTGAATAACTGGAGTCTACACTGTCTGATGCTAGAGCCATTTTTCTTAGACTTTCAGAGGTTTAGACATTTATGCTTATTCTCTTTGATTCTTGTTGAGTGTGCCTTAGGGTAAACACTCTAAATTCCACTGACCTAAGAAAACTCTTGACAGAGCTTCTGCAATGCTAACACCTTCCTTTACTTCCTATACTTCCCGTACTTTCTCAGATTTCCGATTTTCTGCTGTTCCCTGAATTTTGGGATTCCTTAGACTAAGGAACAATTCTCTTTATTTGGACTTTAACTTAGACGATTCTAGATTTACTTCTGCATAGAAGAGAGGACCAGAAATTCTTCTCGGAGCACGAGATCCTAATGCTAATCTTTTGTATTGCTGTGACTCAATTTCTTGTTTGTTTAATACAGGTACACCTAAACTTCTTTAGGCATGGTATAGCATGGTGAGAAGATTCTTGTACCTTAACTTGATTGCTAAATTGTAATAAACCTTCTTAACTCTAGTCGTTGATTCCTGGTCCTTTTTGTGTAGCCAAATGGGTTACACTGTTAATTGAAATTGATTGATGTAATGTTACCTTCCCTACCCTCTCAGTCATAAAGAAAGGTCCATCGGAGGATGACTGGTAACAGGGTTGGCCCAAAACGCTGCATCAGACTGAACCTACATTCTCAAATCAACACCATGATCAACAACACTCGCTATGAACTATGTGTTCTGTGTGGAATCTGCCATTCCATCCTGGAACAAGATTTGAAACCTCTTGCTCATATAGTGGTGCTCTCCAGAATAGACTATTGTAACTATGGGAGGGCGATAAATTCCACTCCACAAGTGGATTTGGAGGAGTTTTATCCACTCCGCAGTAACACAGAGTTCTGGCTAAATTCTGGCTATCAACACGTCGCATAATTTTTTCTCGTGTGAGTGAGATTTGACGTCCCCTATCGCAATTTTCAGTTGCTAGGAGGGCAGCCGATGAGATTTTTCCAACGCGGGTGGTTGCGACCGTCTACGGTCAGAAAGCTGCCGCACAAATAGAACATCTACTTGAGTGGCAACAAAATCAACTCAAGTAGCAGCACCCTCTGGTGCACCGCATGGTGCAGTTTGCACTGATTTTTCAGTGCAGAATGAGCTCCGCCACTAAAAATCAGCACAAGCAGAGTGACATGCCTAATTCCACCCATTCGCAGAACTCCACAGAAAGAGTTTTCATGTAACTCTGCAGATTGACACTCTGCGGTTCTGTCCACCCCTAGTTGTAACTCTCTCTTGACTGGTCTCCTCAAAACCCATCTCACCACCCTGAAAACGATTCTACACTCACCAGCACGGTTGGTTTACAGGGCCAAAAAGAATGACTACATTACCCCCATGCTGGTCACTCTACAGTGGTTGCCAATTGAAGCAAGGGCTATCTACAAGACTTCCTACATCACCCATACAGCCCTACACATATCCACTCCCCATTACCTAGCGGACAAACTCAAGCTATCAGGCGGCTCCCGACCATCAGGAAATGCCTAAGCAATGCTCCTTGAACACCTGTCATTTAAAAGGGAACGACTGATGGCACAATCCTTCTAGGGAAGCACCACCAGAATCTGAAATTCACTAATCTGTGCACAACTTCCTTGCTGGCAACTTTCAAAACGAACCTCAAAGCCCTTCTCTTCCAATGGTACTTTAGCTAAAATACTGTAATCAACTCTTCGCACAGACCTCTAAACTACCTGAACCTTTGTATAGCTGTATACTACCTCACCCTTTTTACGGCCATATATACCTTTTGTACCCTCTGTACACTCTCTCAACCTTTTTACGGCTTTTGAGTATTCTGTTTAATGTAATGATCAACTTTTTTGTACTTTTAACCTTTGTAATAAACTTATAGCTGTATGGTTATCTTAAACCATCTGTAACTTCCATGTAATTAAATATTCCTCCAGTAAAGCTCTGTAGTGCCCTTGGGTAATTTCTGCGCTATATAAATAAGCATAAATAAATAAATCGAACAGCAGCCGGGGGGGGGCGTTTCCTTGCGTGCACTAGGGCCCATGATACACTGGCTACACAACTGTACAGTGCTTGAAGTCGCATCTAACAATAATCAGTCTGTATCTCGATAACACGGTGGGTCCTGTTCACAAATGTAAATTTACACATGTATATTTACTCATATGTAAATCTGCTACAGCCGTTACGTGTACACCTGCACATTTGTGCTATTCACCTTTTTCGATTCTTGATTTACACCTAAGTGTGGACTTATATGTCTCCAGCCTCTTTATTCAGTCACAGGCTTTATTTTTACAAATCATTATCATCAGATAGTAAATCAAATGTGAACAACTGAAGAAAAGAAAGGCTGCAACAGTTAGGTCTGGGTGGTCTCTCCACCTGGTATCAGAGGCAGTGTGGATCAGTCACTACATACACTATGCTGCAAGCAACATTCAGTGTATTTTATGCTGCTCAGCCTCACAATCAATGCCTGTCCATACAAACAAAAAGTGTTATCTCTCCTGGATATTTTTTTCCTGGTCCATGGCTGTAGCAATCCCAGGTCAATCCAGTTTGGCATAAGGCTCTGTTTATGTTTCAAGGTGCGGCATGAGATACTAAGCCCTTTTGTAAAGCTTCCTTATCCAACCTTGGAAACAGCAAGTGTAATGGAAGCCATGTCATACATCCAACATCATAAAAGACTCTCTTAACGGTCACTAGAGAACAATATAGGAATGGCATTGACTTCCAGCAGACTAGCCGCTATGTTAGGTGCAGTGGTATGTATGTACAGATTTGTGGTTGTATCAGGCACCTCTGTGTTGAGGTTTATCTTAGAGAAATAGATGACTGATGAGATGCAGACACCACTTCAGGGAAAGCTTGGTGCCACAGCCCTCCAAGCAAAGTCCATCAGACAGACATTGCAGACCTTTCCTAAACCTCTGTGATACATGACAACTCCCATAATGTGCTGATTTGCTAAACGAAACTCCATTGTAGAAACAGGCATTTTGGCATACAGCCCATGATCTAGCAACTCTAGTTGCGTTACAATCTGCAAACATTAAGTTTATCACACTTTCTATCACAAAACCTTCATTTGAAGATTGTCATTTTGACAATTTCCTTTATTTTCATTTTCCTACTTTCAACGTAATGGCATCCTATTGCCGTTTTGCACTGAATGGTGAAAAACATAGGGCCTGATGATGATTACGCTGATGGCGGTCTTGAGAACGTTGTCGCGTTTTCGGACTGCCACAAGACCGCAGCCCCTGCCAACAATTCACCTACCGTAGCGGCAGAGGCCGCCCACACACCTCCAGCTAGTGGAAACTCGTAATACGGGGGGCGGAAAACCTCCAGGTCAGCAGTCTTCTTGGGACCACCGCCGCGGCGGTTGCGTGATGAGACTGCCAAACGCGTAATCAGGCCCTTAATCTTTTTGCTTACCTTTCCATGCCCTCTGTTTACTGTCTCTTGCACATTAGAAGAGTCCTATGCAATAAATTGCCGTAGTACCCCTTTGAATCAGGTAAATGCTGCTACACCGCTATAACTTTGATGACTTATTCCAGTAGGCAGTAGAGCAATGTGCACAAATGCTACTGCATTGAATGATCCATAAAGTTGTCTTTTTTAGAGAAAAGACATTGTATCAGCACTTCTACTGGAAACAACAGGTGTTACATTAGTATGGTGCAACAGCTGAACTCTGCACATCATACATGGAACTTAAATTCTTCTCTTGTTCAAGTTACTAAACTTACAATTCAACATACCGCAGCTAAGTTCCTTTTAAGTTTGCACCCACATGGACTGGTTTTAATGTAGCAATCACCATCCAGTATGGAAAGATTACAAAATTGGTGTCTGATATGAAGAAATTATTTTCAGCTTTGTTTGTGTTTCTGAAGCTACCAACAGTGCCAGTAACAATACAACCACACAAACACCCAGGTGTGCCTTGAAGCAAATGATATGCCATTCTTCCACATACCTATTTCTATAAACAAAGAGGGTGCCTAGAGAATCGCTTCAGCATCGTATTCAGGGCCCCAGTCTGTGCAACGAGGTAAAAGAACCATAGTGCTAGCCTATGGCCTTCACTCCCGCCCCCTTGGAAGATAGACAGCTCCTCCCTTTGTTTGAATCTCCAGCTGAAAGGGGGTCCTTTCTCATGTTTGATGGGAACATCCAGGGGTGGTTTTAGGCCGGCAATAATGCTTATAAATACAGTGTACCTCCATTGCCCCCAGGACAGAGCACAACAGTAGTGTTCCTCCGAGCCGCGGCCCATGCAGGTAAGAACGGTGGGGCCAGGTGGGGGGTATTTCAACTTACGACCGCGAGGGAAAATTAAATAAATAATTAATTCTCCGTTGTGGTCATATGTCAAAATTCCCCCCCCCCCCGCCTCACCGTTCTTACCTGCACGGACCGCGGCTAGTTCCTCCCACCCGTCCACTTAATTGCTGACTCACCAGGAACTAGATTCGAATGACTGAAAACCAACGATGATGGACAAACATAAGCAGTGTTTTTTCAAACTGTTCAAAAATTACTTAGATTTGGGTATGGATTTGGTTTGAGTGAACGGTTGCCTGCAGACTGTCCTTGCCTTTTAGATTTTCCACTGCAGTGTTCAGCTCATGGGGTCTTTATTTGCTGGGACAGTTGTGATAAAGCTATATCATGGGGAGGTTTCCCCACTATTTGACATAAGTTTGGTAAATTCCTGATATTATTCTGCCCATGGTGTTAATGATTATGCAACGATGAGGAAAAAGTTTAGCATACTCTAAACTATGTTAAGAATTTACCAATCACGTTTTGCCATTTCTCAATGGCATGTGTTAAGCTAAGGTTGGGTATTAGCTTTCTGGCATTTCTCAGGTTAGTATTTTGTTTCTAAAGTAAGCTGCAGTCACTGTACAATCCAATGATTGTCTTGTCTTCCTCTGTGTGGCATAATACCATGTTTGCTTTTGCGCAATTAACTGAATTTCTGAAAAATTACACAAAATTACACATAGTTAAAGCGAAATACAAAACCGGCATTTGGCGCCATATTTAATGCAAAATGTACCCTCACATTTACTTTGGAAGAAGGCATTTGATGCCACCAAATAGCTAAAAAACACAGATGCTGCAAAAAGCTGTTGATCATGTTCTAGTTGTTTGCATTGTTCCAGTGCGCTTGTGGTACATTTTTGGATGCGAATGGCGTAGTGACATCATTTCAGGAATTTCTCATGACAAGCATAATGCGAAATTACAGACTTTGCAAAAGATTACGCCAGCGAATCAGAAATTTCAGCTGGGCCTGTATGGTAGCTGTGTGCCCACACTATGCAGTCCGCCCAATGACAAGAATTCTTATTAATAGCTTGAATATTGCAGTTACCTTGGCGCACCCTCCACCCCCCAACACCTCCCCCCCCCCCATCGGCAATGTTGTATTTCTTGGAAATAAGCAATCCTTTTGAATAAAGCGACCCGCCGTTCGAAAAAAGAGACATGCCATTTGAAAAAGCGACATACCATTCGAATAAAGCCACATGGCTTGATATAATAACGTTTCCACTGAAATGCACCATTCCTTTCAGAAACGCGGCACCCGGGCGGGTAGGAGAGTTGCTGCTTCCTATTAGCACACAGAAAGGCCAGCAGCAAAAAAAAGCAAAAAAAAAGCAAAAACCGTTTGTTATTTATTAAGGTTTTATCAGATTAAAAAAAGTCCGGACCCACATTAGTGAACGCATTTGATGATCTCCCCGAAGAACTGGCAACATTTAGCTCCGCTCCAGGAATAACCTTTGTGACGGTGCTTAGCGCAAAGAGACCACCAGGGATGTCTCGAAGAGTGGCGCACCCGAGGCTTTCGAATCCATTACAGAACACTCCTCGTTATTTGCACTGTCCTCGGAAGGAGGATCAGCTAAACTAAACTCACCGCAGTTATAGCTGAGAATGTTAATTAAGTCTCTCGGGCATGCCAATCACTGCCCTTGGTGCACTATGTCACAGAAGGAAAGGATTCCTTGCAATGAAAAAAACTGAATGTGCCCATGCATGCTTGGAAGGGCTGTACTTTTCAACAAAATGGCAATATCAGAATTCATTCTAGGCATAATTCCTGTGGCTATGCCAAGTCTGGGGTGCTCAGGTTCCTGTTCAGAGGGACTGCGGCCTGGCAGTCTAGGACGGGCTGCTCTTATTTGGACAGGCCCAGTATGGGCCGGATTATTGTCCTGAGTGATTGGCACAGGCGGAGACTTTTGCAAGTGTTCCACCCATCACCTTTTGTAGTTGCAATATGTTTTTTAGGCTTTAAGCCCTGTCTCTAATTGATTTTGGAATACATTATTACCTTGGTCATAACTGGTGATACACTTGACCAATCACTTAGTGGCCATTCCCATTTCTAATATGCGAAGCTAGATTAGAAAACAGATAATGAAAAATCAGAAGGTTTTGATGCAGTGCTTATTTATGACAGGAAGAGGCACAAACCATTTGAGACATACACATGTAAGTATGTGGCACACAAATACAAAGAAAAAAAAAGAAAATATGGTGTCACCTAAACGTGTTTGCCATATGCTTTCAATAATAACTGTATATATTTTTTTTTAAAACATCACTTATGTTGCTGTTTTGCTAGTGATGTTTTAAACAAGTCTTTCGGTTGTGTCATGCATTTTAAATATTACTATTTGGGAAGAAGACAAGAATAAAACACTATCTAATGAAGCACTTAAATCGCTGGTGGCTGCAAAGTTACAGTGTCACTTCATAACACACACCTTACAAAGAAAATGCAAAATACATTTTCGTCTAACTGGGAATCTGAACTGCAGACTAAATAAATAGCCAGAATTTAAAAGTCATCTAAAACTTTAAAAAGCACACTTTGAACCAGCTTTGTTACTGAAGAGTAAGGAACAATTTTTCGGCAGGTGTGAAGGATGTGCTCATGCTTTGTGTAGTCACTCAAATTGAAGCGATTCAATTGAGAGAGTGAGCTAATACATTGCCTAGTGCAGTATACTGCGGAGGGCATAAGCAAAATGTGAGTGACAATTTAAAAAAGCAATAGATGAAACTTCTTGACCAATAGTCTCTTTATGTATATATAAAGTACATATGAAATTTTGGGAAAAAATAGTCTGGTGAGGCAGCTGAAGCTTCTTGAAAGGATAGATCACTGCACCATTCTTCCTTTTTATGAAGTTTGATTATTACAAGTTTTTTACATTTATACATAAATTGTGACTAGCACACCATCGACATTTTATTCACAATGCTTGTAAAAGCTCACAAAAGAGGTTACACATAGGGTATTCGGACACAATATCGAGTTGTAAGTATCTGGAGACAGAAATATCGAGAAAAAAATATTGTGACACAAAGATGTGATGCAGAAATATCGTTGTCAAGAATATCGTTTTTCATATGAGTAATACCGTTGTTAAGAATATCGTTATTGTAAATATCGTTTTCAATAACATAGCTGTAAAGAATGTTTTTTTAAATTAATTTAATGTGTTTCAGTTTATATAAAAAATGTATTTGTTAGTATTGTTTGTATAAGTGTTATTCAGTTTTTAATTATAGTTTGTAATTTTAAATGATTTAGAATATGCAATGTAATTGTAAATAGTAATTTATAGCGTCGTAGTGGGTTATTGGGTTTGTAGGGGGATAGGCTGGGAAGTTAATTAAGTAATAATTAATCATCAATTAATTAATCATTTAGTATTAATTGTTGAATTGATTATTAATTATGTACATTATGTAATATTGGTTTATTTTAGTTATATATGTGTTGCAGGTTGCTAAGTTTGTAGGAGAATACAGTGGGAAGGTAATTAAATAATAATGTAAAAATAATTATTATTAATGTATAAATAAATATTTAACTGATTAATAATTCTGTAAATTGTATAATAATGATATATTTCAGATATATATCAGGAGTGGGCTGCTGGGTTTGCAAGGTGTAGGGTGGGAAGTTAATTAAGTAATAATTAACTATTAATTGTTAATTAATTATGGAATTGTTTATAAAGATGTAAATTGTGCTATATTTATTTAATTTCATTATAATTCAGGTGTGTGTTGCTAGGTTTGTAGGGGTATAGAGTGGAAAGCTAATGAAGTAATATTTAAATAAGTAGTATTTTTTCATTGAAAACTAACTATTGCATTGCTTATGAATTTTGTAAATTGGATAATTGTTGTTTATTTGTTTTAATTCTTTATATATTTTATTTTAAGTAATAATGTTAATAATGTAATAATATTTAGAGTTTTATATATTTTTCTAATTTAATCGGGTTATTCAAGTATGTAATGTGTTTGAAGTGATATCATTTGCCTACTGTTGCTAAGACTGGAGTGGGAATGGTAAATCTTACCCTTCCAAAGTTCAATGCTTTCCCTACTGTTGCACAGACTGGAGTGGCAATAGTAAATGTAACCCCTCCTAAGTCCAGTGCTCTCCCTACTATTGAACAGACTGGAGTGGGAATAGTAAATTTAACTTGACCGAAGTCCAATGCTTTCCATACTGTTGCCTGGACATGAGAGGGAATAGTAAATTTAACCCCTCCAAAGTTCAATGCTTTCCCTACTGTTGTACAGACTGTAGTAGCAATAGTAAATCATACCCCTCTGAAGTCCAACACTTTCCCTACTGCTGCACAGACTGGAGTGGGAACAGTAAATTTAACCTGTCCCTAGTCCAACACTTTCTCTACTGTTGCACAGACTGGAGTGGGAATAATAAATGTAACCCGTCTGCAGTCCAAATCCAATGCATTTCCTAATATTGGTTAAATATATGTTTTTAATATTTGTTTGTAATTTTCATCTTATAGTATTTGTTTATATTTTTATTTGTTTTTAAATTTTCATAATTTTTTTTGTAAATGTGTTTTTTATCTTTTTTAAATCTTTACTTCTTTGGTAATTTATTAAATGTTTTGGAATTAAATTGTTAATTTTTTTCTGTATTGAATACACATATATATGTTGATGCTCCATATCCTCACAAGGAAAAGCACTCACGGGGGTAAGTTCATCAGTTTATTCAGCAATCTCTTGTGAGTACAGATGCGTTTCGGCTGACGCATTCCTCAATGTTACCTCTATATATATATATATATATATATATATATATATATATATATATATATATTAGCAAACATCCAATCTTCATAAGAAGGAAAGCGGCACACCAAATCCACCACGAGTATTTATTCAGGAGCAGTGAAGAACAAGGATGTTTGCCATTATACTGGTGGTTTCTGTCGCCACGGCTGGCACTGGCTTAGAATTGGCGGGAAACTGGCGTAACTGACAGAACTGGAACTGTTTGATATATATATATATATATATATTATCTACTGGCGGTCGCCAGTAGATAGTTATAGTTAAAACCTATTATCCATAGGAAATCCGCGACATTCTATTTGAAATAACGTTGGCGCCGGTTGACGAATCTTCGCGAAAGTTTCCAACTTGTTGGGGCGCTCCGGTCCGCTCCTATCCTGAAAGTCTCGGGGTGATACGTCAAGCAGGGGCCGAGAAAAAGGGGGGTCCCAAAACGCATTTTCCCCATTCATTTTTCCATAGGAACCTTTAGTCGCAGCTACAGCCCGAACTGCTGAACGGAATTCCACCAAATTTGGCAAAGAGGTAGCCCTTGGTTCAGTGTCGTGCCTTTTGCTTAAATGGTGTAAATCCGTTCAGTAGTTCCTGAGAAAATCAAAAGTAAAGTCACATATATATCTGGGCGGAGCTTAACCACACATGTCATCGTGAGATCTGATTGGCTGTCAGCACTTCATCCTGGAATTGCTGGCAGCCATCTTGGGACCAATATAAATGATAGTACCTCATTGAAATGCATTGTAGTGAATAGAAGATTTTGAGGGTCACCAAAAGGAGAACTATAAAGGGTGATAACAGGCTTTAGTTACATTAGAATTTATTTGTTGATGGTACCATACTAATTTTAGGAATTGTGGTGTATTCTAAGGTGATTTTACCATGTGAAAAACCTTCTGCTGGGATATCATGAATCATGTTTGAGAGAACACTATTTTCTCATGCTTGTCCCATGGAGGTTTGGAAGGTGCTGAAGAAGCTAAAATGAGAGCATATTTTCTGTAAATTCACATTATCTTTCTCACTCATGTGAGAATGAAGTCTGACATTCTCAGTAAAACATGTACATCCAACAAGGGCAGAGACTGTCAGTTGATTCCTTTGTGTTCTACTGCAGCTTCCCAGAGTGTTCTAAAGAACAACTAGAGTGCTAACAGCCTTACTTATGACAAAAGTATGGCACACCTGAAGCCATCTTGATTGGAATAAACTGGTAACACTTAAACAATTTAATTTAAAAAGGAACAAAATGACGGGGTTCATTTTGTCATAGAAATTATGGTTAGTGCTGTAGAAAGAAAAATTAGGACATGTTTCAAGTGTGATCTCAAATATCTTCCTGTTATATTTCAACAGGAGCAGCCTGCCAGTTAATGCCTTTGTGTTCTACTGCAGCGTCCCAGAGTGTTCTAAAGAACAACTAGAGTGCTAACAGCCTTACTTATGACAAAAGTATGGCACACCTGAAGCCATCTTGATTGGAATAAACTGGTAACACTTAAAACATTTAATTTAAAAGGAACAAAATGAGGGGGTTCATTTTGTCACAGAAATTATGGTTAGTGCTGTAGAAAGAAAAATTAGGACATATTTCAAGTGTGATCTCAAATATCTTCCTGTTATATTTCAACAGGAGCAGCCTGCCAGTTGATGCCTTTGTGTTCTACTGCAGCTTCCCAGAGTGTTCTAAAGAACAACTAGAGCGCTAACAGCCTTACTTATGACAAAAGTATGGCACACCTGAAGCCATCTTGATTGGAATAAACCGGTAACACTTAAAACATTTAATTTAAAAAGGAACAAAATGAGGGTTCTTTTTGAAATAGAAATTATGGTTGGTGCTGCAGAAAGAAAAATTAGGGCATGTTTTAAGTGAGATCTCATATCCTCTTCTATTTCATTAGAAAATTCTGACATGCAGACTGAAACAATCACTTTCAATACCAGCAGCAGACTACCAGTTAACTCCCTGGTGAGCAGTAGCTTTACTCCAGTGATCTAATGAGCAACTAGAGTGCTAACATTCTGAATTTATGGCAGATGTAAGACACATCTGAATGCCTTCTTGATGGAATCAAAGTAAAAAACTGAAAGCATTTCCTACTGAGAAGACTGCAGTAAATGAAGAAATTAGGAAACTTCATAACAAAGAAGTCTTCCAAGATGGCCACCAGTGAAAAAAGAGCCCAAATGTAGCACAAATATTACCCAGATGTAGCCCACATATAGCCCAAAGACAAAAGTGTGCAAAACACTTTTTATTTTTAGTTTTTTTGCAGTTTTATGTAGTGCAGACTGGTCAGGTATTGGAGCATTGCATCTTAAAACATGACCCCCTACACTACAAAAACACCACTGCACTACCTTAAACCCTAAAACACTACACCCAGCACGACCCCCTACACTACACAAGCACCACTGCACTATCCTAAACCCTAAAACACTACCCCCAGCACGACCCCCTACACTACCCAAACACCACTGCACTAACCTAAATCCTAAAACACTACCACCAGCACGACCCCCTACACTACCCAAATACCACTGCACTACCCTAAAACATGACCCCTACACTACACAAACACCACTGCACTACCCTAAACCCTAAAACACTACCCCCAGCATGACCCCCTACACTACAGAAGCACCACTGCACTACCCTAAACCCTAAACCACTACCCCCAGCACGACCCCCTACACTGCCCGAACACCACTTCACTGCCCTAAACCCTGAAACACCAGCCCCTGCATGACCCCCTACACTGCCCGAACACCACTGCACTGCCCTAAACCCTGAAACACCACCCCTAGCATGACCCCCTACACTGCCCGAACACCACTGACCTAAACCCTGAAACACCACCCCCAGCACGACCCCCTACACTGCCCGAACACCACTGCACTGCCCTAAACCCTGAAACACTACCCCCAGCACGACCCCCTACACTGCCCGAACACCACTGACCTAAACCCTGAAACACCACCCCCAGCACGACCCCCTACACTGCCCGAACACCATTGCACTGCCCTAAACCCTGAAACACTACCCCCAGCATGACCCCCTACACTGTCCGAACACCACTGCTCTGCCCAAAACCCTGAAACACCAGCCCCAGCACGACCCCCTACACTGCCCGAACACCACTGCACTGCCCTAAACCTTGAAACACCAGCCCCTGCACGACCCCCTACACTGCCCGAACACCACTGCACTGCCCTAAACCCTGAAACACCACCCCTAGCATGACCCCCCACACTGCCCGAACACCACTGCACTGCCCTAAACCCTGAAACACCACCCCTTCACGATCCCCTACACTGCCCGAACACCACTGCACTGCCCTAAACCCTGAAACACCACCCCCAGCAAGACCCCCTACACTGCCCGAACACCACTGCACTGCCCTAAACCCTGAAACACTACCCCCAGCAAGACCCCCTACACTGCCCGAACACCACTGCACTGCCCTAAACCCTGAAACATCACCCCCAGCAAGACCCCCTACACTGCCCGAACACCACTGACCTAAACCCTGAAACACCACCCCCAGCACGACCCCCTACACTGCCCGAACACCACTGCACCGCCCTAAACCCTGAAACACTACCCCCAGCAAGACCCCCTACACTGCCCGAACACCACTGCACTGCCCTAAACCCTGAAACATCACCCCCAGCAAGACCCCCTACACTGCCCGAACACCACTGCCCTAAACCCTGAAACACCACCCCCAGCAAGACCCCCTACACTGCCCGAACACCACTGCACTGCCCTAAACCCTGAAACACCACCCCCAGCAAGACCCCCTACACTGCCCGAACACCACTGCACTGCTCTAAACCCTGAAACACCACCCCCAGCACGACCCCCTACACTGCCCGAACACCACTGCTCTGCCCAAAACCCTGAAACACCAGCCCCAGCACGACCCCCTGCACTGCCCGAACACCACTGCACTGCCCTAAACCCTGAAACACCAGCCCCAGCATGACCCCCTACACTGCCCGAACACCACTGCACTGCCCTAAACCCTGAAACACCACCCCCAGCACGACCCCCTACACTGCACGAACACCACTGCACTGCCCTAAACCCTGAAACACCAGCCCCAGCACAACCCCGTACACTGCCCGCACACCACTGCACTGCCCTAAACCCTGAAACACCAGCCGCAGCACAACCCCGTACACTGCCCGAACACCACTGCACTGCCCTAAACCCTGAAACACCAGCCCCAGCACGACCGCCTACACTGCCCGAAAACTACTGCACTGCCCTAAACCCTGAAACACCACCCCCAGCAAGACTACCTACACTGGCCGAACACCACTGCACTGCCCTAAACCCTGAAACACCACCCCCTGCACGACCCCCTACACTGCCCAAACACTACTGCACTGCCCTAAACCCTGAAACACCACCCCTCAGCACGACACCCTACACTGCCCGAACACCACTGCACTGCCCTAATCCCTGAAACACCACCCCAGCACGACCCCCTACACTGCACGAACACCACTGCACTAAACCCTGAAACACCACCCCTGCACGACCCCCTACACTGCCGGAACACCACTGCATTGCCCTAAACCCTGAAACACCACCCCCAGCATGACCCCTACATTGCCCTAACACCACTGCACTGCCATAAACCCTGAAACATCACCCCCAGCACAACCCCCTACACTGCCTGAGCACCATTGCTCTGCCCTAAACCCTGAAACACTAGCCCCAGCACGACCCCCTACACTGCCCGAACACCACTGCACTGCCCTAAACCCTGAAACACCACCCCCAGCACGACCCCCTACACTGCCCGAACACCACTGCACTGCCCTAAACCCTGAAACACCAGCCCCAGCAAGACCCCTACACTGCCCGAACACCACTGCATTGCCCTAGACTCTGAAACACCAGCCCCAGCAAGACCCCCTACACTGCCCGAACACCACTGCACTGCCCTAAACCCTGAAACACCAGCCCCAGCATGACCCCCTACACTGCCCGAACACCACTGCACTGCCCTAAACCCTGAAACACCAGCCCCAGCACGACCCCCTACACTGCCCGAACACCACTGCACTGCCCTAAACCCTGAAACACCAGCCCCAGCACGACCCCCTACACTGCCCAAACACCACTGCACTGCCCTAAACCCTGAAACACCAGCCCCAGCACCACCCCCTACAATGCCCGAACATCACTGTACTGCCCTAAACCCTGAAACACCACCCCTGCACCGCCCCCTACACTGCCCGAACACCACTGCACTGCCCTAAACCCTGAAACACCACCCCTGAACGACCCCCTACACTGCCCGAACACCACTGCACTGCCCTAAACCCTGAAACACCAGCCCCTGCACCACCCCCTACACTGCCCGAACACCACTGCACTGCCCTAAACCCTGAAACACCACCCCTGCACCGCCCCCTACACTGCCCGAACACCACTGCACTGCCCTAAACCCTGAAACACCACCCACATCATGACCCCTTTACTGCTCGAACACCACTGCACTGCCCTAAACCCTGAAACACCACCCCCAGCATGACCCCCTACACTGCCCGAACACCACTGCCCTAAACCCTGAAACACCACCCCTACACGACCCCCTACACTGCCCGAACACCACTGCACCGCCCTAAACCCTGAAACACTACCCCCAGCAAGACCCCCTACACTGCCCGAACACCACTGCACTGCCCTAAACCCTGAAACATCACCCCCAGCAAGACCCCTACACTGCCCGAACACCACTGCCCTAAACCCTGAAACACCACCCCCAGCAAGACCCCCTACACTGCCCGAACACCACTGCACTGCCCTAAACCCTGAAACACCACCCCCAGCAAGACCCCCTACACTGCCCGTACACCACTGCACTGCTCTAAACCCTGAAACACCACCCCCAGCACGACCCCCTACACTGCCCGAACACCACTGCTCTGCCCCAAACCCTGAAACACCAGCCCCAGCACGACCCCCTACACTGCCCGAACACCACTGCACTGCCCTAAACCCTGAAACACCAGCCGCAGCACGACCCCTACACTGCCCGAACACCACTGCACTGCCCTAAACCCTGAAACACTACCCCCAGCACGACCCCCTACACTGCCCGAACACCACTGCACTGCCCTAAACCCTGAAACACCAGCCCCAGCACAACCCCGTACACTGCCCGCACACCACTGCACTGCCCTAAACCCTGAAACACCAGCCGCAGCACAACCCCGTACACTGCCCGAACACCACTGCACTGCCCTAAACCCTGAAACACCAGCCCCAGCACGACCGCCTACACTGCCCGAAAACTACTGCACTGCCCTAAACCCTGAAACACCACCCCCAGCAAGACTACCTACACTGGCCGAACACCACTGCACTGCCCTAAACCCTGAAACACCACCCCAGCATGACCCCCTACACTGCACGAACACCACTGCACTAAACCCTGAAACACCACCCCTGCACGACCCCCTACACTGCCGGAACACCACTGCACTGCCCTAAACCCTGAAACACCACCCCCAGCATGACCCCCTACATTGCCCTAACACCACTGCACTGCCATAAACCCTGAAACATCACCCCCAGCACAACCCCCTACACTGCCTGAGCACCATTGCTCTGCCCTAAACCCTGAAACACTAGCCCCAGCACGACCCCCTACACTGCCCGAACACCACTGCACTGCCCTAAACCCTGAAACACCACCCCCAGCATGACCCCCTACACTGCCCGAACACCACTGCACTGCCCTAAACCCTGAAACACCAGCCCCAGCAAGACCCCCTACACTGCCCGAACACCACTGCATTGCCCTAGACTCTGAAACACCAGCCCCAGCAAGACCCCCTACACTGCCCGAACACCACTGCACTGCCCTAAACCCTGAAACACCAGCCCCAGCATGACCCCTACACTGCCCGAACACCACTGCACTGCCCTAAACCCTGAAACACCAGCCCCAGCACGACCCCCTACACTGCCCGAACACCACTGCACTGCCCTAAACCCTGAAACACCAGCCCCAGCACGACCCCCTACACTGCCCGAACACCACTGCACTGCCCTAAACCCTGAAACACCAGCCCCAGCACCACCCCCTACAATGCCCGAACATCACTGTACTGCCCTAAACCCTGAAACACCACCCCCTGCACCGCCCCCTACACTGCCCGAACACCACTGCACTGCCCTAAACCCTGAAACACCACCCCCTGAACGACCCCCTACACTGCCCGAACACCACTGCACTGCCCTAAACCCTGAAACACCACCCCCAGCACCACCCCCAACACTGCCCGAACACCACTGCACTGCCCTAAACCCTGAAACACCACCCCCTGCACCGCCCCTACACTGCCCGAACACCACTGCACTGCCCTAAACCCTGAAACACCACCCACATCATGACCCCCTTTACTGCTCGAACACCACTGCACTGCCCTAAACCCTGAAACACCACCCCCAGCATGACCCCCTACACTGCCCGAACACCACTGCCCTAAACCCTGAAACACCACCCCTACACGACCCCCTACACTGCCCGAACACCACTGCACTGCCCTAAACCCTGAAACACCACCCCTGCATGACCCCCTACACTGCCCGAACACCACTGCACTGCCCTAAACCCTGAAACACCACCCCCAAGACGACCCCCTACACTGCCCGAACACCACTGCACTGCCCTAAACCCTAAAACACCACCCCCAGCACGACCCCCTACACTGCCCGAACACCACTGCACTGCCCTAAACCCTAGAACACTACCCCCAGCATGACCCCCTACACTACCCGAACACCACTGCACTACCCTAAACCCTAAAATACTCCCCCAGCACAACCCCCTACACTACCCGAACACGACTGCACTGCCCTAAACCCTAAAACACTCCCCCAGCACGACCCCTACACTGCCCAAACACTACTGCACTGCCCTAAACCCTGAAACACCACCCCTCAGCACGACACCCTACACTGCCCGAACACCACTGCACTGCCCTAAACCCTGAAACACCACCCCCAGCACGACCCCCTTTACTGCTCGAACACCACTGCACTGCCCCAAACCCTGAAACACCACCCCCAGCATGACCCCCTACACTGCCCGAACACCACTGCCCTAAACCCTGAAACACCACCCCTGCACGACCCCCTACACTGCCCGAACACCACTGCACTGCCCTAAACCCTGAAACACCACCCCCTGCACGACCCCCTACACTGCCCGAACACCACTGCACTGCCCTAAACCCTGAAACACCACCCCCAGCACGACCCCCTACACTGTCCGAACACCACTGCACTGCCCTAAACCCTAAAACACCACCCCCAGCACGACCCCCTACACTGCCCGAACACCACTGCACTGCCCTAAACCCTAGAACACTACCCCCAGCATGACCCCCTACACTACCCGAACACCACTGCACTACCCTAAACCCTAAAATACTCCCCCAGCACAACCCCCTACACTACCCGAACACGACTGCACTGCCCTAAACCCTAAAACACTCCCCCAGCACGACCCCCTACACTACCCGAACACCACTGCACTGCCCTAAACCCTAAAACACTCCCCCCAGCACGACCCCCTACACTACCTAAACACCACTGCACTGCCCTAAACCCTAAAACACTACCCCGCATGACCCCCTACACTACCCAAATACCAATGCACTACCCTAATCCCTAAAACACTACCCCCGCACAACCCCCTACACTACCCAAAGACCACTGCACTACCCTAAACTCTAAAACAATACCCCCGCACGATTCCCTACACTACCCAAAGACCACTGCACTACCCTAAACCCTAAAACACGACCTCCTACACTACACAAACACCACTGCACTACCCTAAACCCTAAAAAACTACCCCAGCACGAACCCCTACACTACCCAAACACCACTGCACTACCCTAAACCATAAAACACTACCCCCAGCAGTACCCCCTACGCTACCCAAACACCACTGCACTACCCTAAACCCTAAAACACTACCCCCAGCAGTACCCCTACACTACCCAAACACCATTGCACTACCCTAAACCCTAAAACACTACCCCCAGCAATATCCCCTACACTACCCAAACACCACTGCACTACCCTAAACCCTAAAACCCTAAAACACTAACCCCCGGCACGACCCCCTACAATACCCAAACACCACTGTACTACCCTAAACCCTAAAACACCCCCCCCAGCACGACTCCCTACACTACCCAAACACCACTGCACTACCCTAAACCCTAAATCTACCCCCAGCATGACCCCCTACACTACACAAACACCACTGCACTACCCTAAACCCTAAAACACTACCCCCAGCACGACCCTCTTCACTACCTAAACACAACTGCACAATTTGTTACAGGCGTTGCAACGCAGGCCTGTGGTGCTTACTGGAAGTAGGTGGTGGGCTAGTTGGGCCCCAGGGACTCTCAGGATTCAAGGTGACCTAATCCCCCAACTTAAAATGCGCCACGGGGCGCGTTTGCACAGTGGTGAAGGGAGGGGGCGGGGCCTCAGATGACATGTGCGCAAACACGCCCTGTGGTGCGTTTTAAGTTGGGGAGTTAATTCCCTTTGAATCCTGGGGGCCAACTAGCCCACCAGGTACCTTCAGTAAGCACAACAGAGTTGCGTTGCAGAGAGGTGAAAAAGGTGCGTGGCCTCGGAACGCCTCTCTGCAACTCAGCTCTGTGGTCCTAACTGTAGGTACCTGGGGGCTAGTTGGGCCCCAGGGACCCTCAGGATTCAAGGGGACTTAATCCCGCAACTTAAAACGCGCCACGGAGCGCGTTTGCACACATGTCACCTCAGGCCCCCTCCCTTCACCACTGTGCAAACGCGCACTGGCTCTGGTTAGTCAGAGTCAGTTACCACCAGTACCCGTCTGAAAAAGTTGTGGGCACAGGATGATTTTGCAACAAGGCCTCTTTCTGCTCCTCTGTTGGTTCTTTCTGCACATCTTTTGCTTCTTTCTGTGCGTTTTTTCTTCTTTCTTCACATGTCCTACCTCTGTTGGCATAGTTAGAAACTAGCATTTAAAAAACCTTTGAAATTCACTTAAAAATCATAGGTTTCAGGCACGTTATAGTTAGAAATTAGCATTTAAAAAACCTTTGAAATTCACTGAAAAACCATAGGTTTCAGGCACGTTATAGTTAGAAATTAGCATTTAAAAACCTTTGAAATTCACTGAAAAAACCATAGGTTTCAGGCACGTTATAGTTAGAAATTAGCATTTAAAAAACCTTTGAAATTCACTGAAAAACCATAGGTTTCAGACACATTATAGTTAGAAATTAGCATTTAAAAAACCTTTGAAATTCACTGAAAAAACCATAGGTTTTAGGGACAGTTATAGTTAGTTGGACATTGCACTCGTACAAAACCCGTGAAATTCCCCTGTTATAGTTAGTTCAGCTAACTATAACTCGCGCCCCGCAATGCACTGCTGATGACGTCACATATTACATCACTCATGACATGGTCAGTGACATCACTGATGACATCACTGATGACATCTCAAATGACATCACTGATGACATCATCCATGTGATAATTTCATGCATCTTCTCACACCCTAATATAACTTTTGATACACCCACTCTAAATTACAGACTGCCATTCTCAAAACCATAGACACTCCAACACCAAAAACTACATACCCACTCACTGATTCTTAGGTCTACACACACATCCACTCACTCACCTGTACAGTCACTCATACTTACAGTCACTCAGTACAGGACTATCATATGCACTCATACACCTATATAAACACTCACACACCGCCACTCATCCATAGAGGTACTCACACACCTAGTCAGTCATGCAAAAAATTAATCACACACCCATTTACTCACCTATACAGTTATACACACACCAGCTCACTTACTCATACAGATACTAGCACATTCTTACGCTCTTATACAATAACTGATACAAGCACACACGCATCCATACAGCCACTCTCACAATAACACACTCTCACTTATAGCCATTTAAATACTCTAAAACACATATATACTGCCTTTTACATATGTAGTTACTCGCACATGTACCACTGAGATATACATTCACTCACTAACACACCCATACACACACTCACCCACCCAAGCAGTCCATCACAGATGCACTCTTGAAATCAAGCACCCAGTGAATCACCCACTCACACATCTATGTATAGAGTCACACACACCCCACCCACACAAACACTCAGGCAGCCATACAGATACTCAGAGCACCAATCAATAACCCATATAGACACTCATGTAGCTATTCGCAAATCCATGCATCCACTTACACACCAACAAACAGACGGATACAGACATTCACACAGTTTAGTCACTAACCCATGCATTCAGTAAGATACGTTTAATCACTCACTTGTAGAGTCAGTCACTCACGTACTAAATCATCCATTCAGACACTTATACACCCACTCATTCTTCAATACGCCTTTCCCTATATATATTAAACATATTTAAACTTTACAGAAACACAGTCACTGGATGATGTCATCAGTGATGTCATTTGAGATGTCATCAGTGATGTCATCAGTGATGTCACTGACCATGTCATGAGTGATGTAATATGTGACGTCATCAGCAGTGCATTGCGGGGCGCGAGTTATAGTTAGCTAACTAACTATAACAGGGGAATTTCACGGGTTTTGTACGAGTGCAATGTCCAACTAACTATAACTGTCCCTAAAACCTATGGTTTTTTCAGTGAATATATATATATATATATATATATATAGTGTTTCTTATAGTAGTTAATTCAAATAATTAAACATAAAAATTATAACGTAAAATATATATTTTTAATAACTGTGTTACAATATATGTATATGTGTGTGTGTTTATATATATATGTATTATTTATATATATAACACCAATAACACATGCACACACACACACATATATAGTATGTGTGTTTATATAATAATAAATTTTTATATAGTATTAATTATTAGTTAGATTTATTTAATCTACATTATATGAATGGTATATATTAAAATATTTACCATTTACTACTTTAAACTACATATATATTATGAAATTATATTATTGGACTATTTATTGTTATCAACAGTATTGCATAAAATTACATACGCTTTCCATTAAGGGCAACCGAGCGAATAGACCCTAACTAAAAGTTAATGTGATGGATTAGGAGCATTATGCCGTTATTCATTTTATATAAAGGTAACATTCGATTAATAATGTATTTATACAGTTATCTTCTGTTTTTGAGAAGCAATTAGTTTGCTTTTTAAACATATGTATTTTAGCTCATTATTCTCAATGCTATTTTATGGATTTTAGTATGTTTTTTTATCTGCCTATAGAATTGATGCAAAAATAATATTGTATGGTGGACAACCCATTTTACAGCGATATGTCTTCTATGTCTAAGAACAAACCACTCACGTAATTGTTTGGGAATTGCACTGTCACTTTAAATTTGGGTGCTCAACATGAGTACAATGTCATGTGAACAAGGCTCGGACGACCCGAAACGTTATGGCGGCATCAGAGGAGAAATAAAATTATTTGCACTTACTTTGGTCCGTGTCCGTGGTTCGTGGTCGTTGGGAGGATTCCTGTATACCTGACGCGGAAAGAAGTGATATATGTGGCCGTTAGTTTCACGCGGCCAAACACGGGACCCTCATCGCATTGTGTCAACGCGTAAGGTGAAACTTTTTCCGGGTTTACCCGGAAGTGGTTAGTTCCAGAAGGAAATACGGCGTTTGACCCCCCTGAACCTGCACGAAGTACGCCGAGGACGGAGGAAGAGCTGCTGAACCCGGGTCGGAGGACGCGGAGGATACAGAGACAAATCCGGGCAGAACACAACAGGTATTCACGGGAGGTGAGAAGAGTGCAGTGGCAAAGCGGTTTTGAAATAATAAAGGTACCGCTCAGTCCACGTAAAACGAACTTAACCTATTAAGTATGTCAGCCGATATTGTACGAGACAGGGAGGCAGCAGCTATGTCGATGTTCTCTGACAGCCTCCCGATACCACCCAACATATGTAACAAAACCAGCAATCAAAGCAACAAAAACGAAGGTTCTTTAAGAGATAAATACAAAAATTTAGAAAAAAAGTTACGCAGTGAACAGAGTAAGTGGTGGGAATCCAGATCCCTTCAGAGGTATATCGACGTCAACCGGATCCCAAGGGGTTTGAGGATACTAACGGCCCCCAGTTATGAGAATCCGAATCCCGACCTCATGAGAGAATGGGCTGATAGTAATCTAGAGTCATCACGGAGACTAGTTTTAATTCTTATTAAATATGCAGATATTGATCGGGCACAGCTACTCAAGGAGATTGCAGAAATAAATGAGGAATTGGATAAAATTGCAGTCACGGAGGAAAAAACTACATTATTCAATGAAATGACAATGAGTATCAAGAAAGAGGAGGCCAAAATCATGGAAAGGAAGGCATTCAAATTTCAGAGGGATCGTAATGATTACGAGCTGGGGCAGATTTTCACGTTTGCTAAAAAATACGAGTCTCTAAATATAGGGCCATTGAAAATCCAAAGGTCCATAACAGAAACACGAATACTGTGGAAACATCTCAGTCCGATATGAGCTCCATGGGGGGCAGTGACTCTGAATCCGAATTACGCAGTGTGGGAGAAAGTGGCCGAGCAACAAAACCATCACCCGGGGAGGAAATTATTTTTTTATGCCACGAAAGAAGACAAACTCTCCGCCCCAGACCACAAAGAAATCACAGCGAAAGCATGCCAACTACAAGCGCAGGCAGAGGAGCAAGGCAAGCAGGAGGCGCTCCAAACTACAACAAGAAGAGGGGAAGGGGACAGTGGACAAAGAAATAAAGATTGGATCGGTTACCAACAGAACTGTCATCAACCTAACACATGTGAAATTAACCCAAGAAGAAGAAAATATTCTCAAGTTAGGTTTATCGTTTGCCCCTGAAACTGACTTTGATTACGCTTCCACGAGATTGGACATGTATAAAGCAGTTAGAAAGTTGAAACTGATGAAATTCCATGCGCTTAACAAAACATCCACGGAAACGAGTGATATGGATAATACCTGTGGACTGACACAATCTGATGCCCCTATTCTTCAGGAGATGCAGGAATTATGGGAGACAGAAGGAGCCGGATACGATGAGTCCAACCAGCAATACGATAGGGCAGGAGGGGACACCATACTTCCACAACAAAGAATACAATCGACTCCATACAAGCCAGCGTCCACATTTAACCCCATTATGCCTCGTGATTCATTGGAGGTATTCCATGAAAATGTTACGGCACAAATCAAAAAATTACATAAAGAAACTTTAATCCAGCGGCGCAGATACAACAAAAGGAACCAACAATATGAGGCCCTCATGCTCAAATTGAAATCGGAGAAGAACGTTATCATCAGAAGTAGTGACAAGGGAGGCAACATTGTACTTTTGACGCGTAAGGAATACGATAGGGAAGCATACTCACAACTCAATGATAGAGAATGCTACTTACGCAATACCACAGTGGCCATGAAGGAATCACACAAGGAGTACTACAAGAAATTAATGACATGGAAAAACAAACAACTGATCACCGAAGATGAATACAAGTATTTGAAAAAAGACAATCCAATAACCCCGTCCATATACTTTATTCCTAAAATCCATAAGGACATTAACCAACCTCCGGGCAGGCCAATTATTTCTGCTAGGGATGGGATTCTAGAAAAACATCAGTGTACATAGATTATTTTTTACAAGGCTTTGTGAAATCACTACAATCATATGTACAGGACACCGGAGATTTTCTTCGCAAAATCAAACAAGTGGTTTGGAGGGAGGGTTACTGGATGTTGGCACTGGACGTAACATCTCTCTATACCAGCATCAGACATTGTGACGGTATACGAGCAATACAGTTTTACTTCTCCCGTAGGGGTCTGCATTATAAGGATCACAATGAAATGTTACTTGAAATGCTGGAACATTGCCTTAAGAACAACAATTTCATGTTTAATAATCTTATCTACCAACAGATAAGGGGTGTAGCTATGGGGGCCAGTTTCTCCCCTAGCTATGCCTGTCTCCACATGGGCAGCTGGGAGGAACTGGTCCTCAAGCGTGATTTTGGATCAATATTGGACACCAATGTAATTATTTGGCTGCGTTATATTGATGACCTTTTTGTGGTATGGGATGGCACCAAACAGCAGGCAGAGGAATTTATAAGCGGTATCAATGCCAATGACCTCAATCTCAACTTCACTGTAACAATGAGTCAAACATCAATCACATTCTTAGACACTGAAGTATTTATACATAATAACAGCATGGAGACTAGGCTCTATAGAAAGGAAACCTCAGGTAACTCCATATTGCATGCCAGTAGTGCACACCCGGCACACCTTATTAACAGTATTCCGTATGGAGAAATGCTACGTCTTAGAAGAATATGTAGTAATGAATATGATTTGAAGCAGGCACAGGAGCATAGCAGAACTGCTATGAGTAAATCCATGAAGTGTAGCAGAGATGAGCTCCTAACAGACAAAACAAAGGTGGCCCAGACAGCATCTCAAGTGGGGGCAACTAACAGAGGAGGAGTCAGTGGTGCAACCAATCAGATGAGATTCATCATGGGTTACAGTAGACAGCACACCAGGCTCCTTGAATCATCAATAAAAACTGGCCTATAGTGCTCAGTGATCCAGTTGTTGGACCAATACTACCATCCAGGGTATCCATCACATATAGGAGGGGGCCCTCTATGAGGGATAGGTTGGTTAATACTAGTCCCGAAACAATGGAAAAAACCACTTGGCTTCAGACCAACAGTGTTTTTCAAGTGTAAGACTTGTAAAGCTTGCCTACATGGCATTAACACCAAAACTTACACAAACCCCTTCAGTGACAAGGAGCATAAGATTCTCAAACTCCTTACATGTAAAACGGAATATGCTATATACGTACTGATATGTCCATGTGGGCTACAGTACGTAGGTAGCACCAAGCTACCTGTACATAAACGCATTTTGCAACATCTTCGTGCTAATACATATCCGGTGGCACAGCATTTCAGGGAGTTTCATAACAGTAATAATGAGGGGCTCAAATACTCTGTGGTAGATGCAATTTCACCCAGCAGAAGAGGTGGTGACAGGGAATCGAAACTGCGTAAACTTGAGACAAGGTATATTCTACAGTTCGATTCCAAAACCCCAGGGGGGCTCAATGCTACTGAGGACTTGCACACATGCTTAGGATAGAATATCATCAGGAATTCCAATTGACCAACTACGGGTACATACACACTGAACGACTATGCTATTTAAATCCTTTTATTTTCCTTTTTAACTTTGACGAGGATTCATGAACTATTTGTATGGGTATTTTTATATTTATATATTTATTTATATATTTATTAATATATACTTATTTATATATTTATATTTAAATGTGTAGGCAGGCTGTCACAGTGTTTTTATGTACTGGTACATGTGTGATAACGTGGGTTCTCACCTTGGGAGTAAGCATGGGAACAACGAAATGTCGGTTTCTGTTTGGGAGTGTTTAATTGTTTATATGTACAATATATAGTATTACAACAGTTTAGCGACGAGCACATAACCGACCTGGCATGTAAGATATTATATATCTTGAGGTTCACTACCAATAAGTTAATACAACTGAGATCGTTTCTCGCCACTTTTTACTCTGCAACTGAGCCAGTGCTAAAATGTTCATGGTTTAAGATGAAAGTTTTAATATACTTATTTTTAACAGTCACAAGTTTTAGGGTCTATCCATCACAACTATAATATTCGTACACGCACAGGGAGTTGTTACATAGATAAGTATGACATAATATTATAGGCAAGGTAATGTTGATAAGGGGATTTAACCCAGAATTGGACTATTTATTGTTATCAACAGTATTGCATAAAATTACATACGCATTCCATTAAGGGCAACCGAGCGAATAGACCCTAACTAAAAGTTAATGTGATGGATTAGGAGCATTATGCCGTTATTCATTTTATATAAAGGTAACATTCGATTAATAATGTATTTATACAGTTATCTTCTGTTTTTGAGAAGCAATTAGTTTGCTTTTTAAACATATGTATTTTAGCTCATTATTCTCAATGCTATTTTATGGATTTTAGTAGTTTTTTTTATCTGCCTATAGAATTGATGCAAAAATAATATTGTATGGTGGAAAACCCATTTTACAGCGATATGTCTTCTATGTCTATGAACAAACCACTCACGTGATTGTTTGGGAATTGCACTATCACTTTAAATTTGGGTGCTCAACATGAGTACAATGTCATATGAACGAGGCTCGGACGAGCCGAAACGTTATGGCGGCATCAGAGGAGAAATAAAATTATTTGCACTTACTTTGGTCCGTGTCCGTGGTTCGTGGTCGTTGGGAGGATTCCTGTATACCTGACGCGGAAAGAAGTGATATATATATATATATTCACTGGAAAAAACCATAGGTTTCAGGCACGTTATAGTTAGAAATTAGCATTTAAAAAACCTTACAAATTCACTGAAAAAACCATAGGTTTTAGGGACAGTTATAGTTAGTTGGACATTGCACTCGTACAAAACCCGTGAAATTCCCCCGTTATAGTTAGTTCAGCTAACTATAACTCGCGCCCCGCAATGCACTGCTGATGACGTCACATATTACATCACTCATGACATGGTCAGTGACATCACTGATGACAACACTGATGACATCTCAAATGACATCACTGATGACATCATGCAGTTACTGTGTGTTTCTGTAAAGTTTAAATATTTTTAATATATATAGGGAAAGGCGTGTTGAAGAATGAGTGGGTGTATAAGTGTCTGTATGGATGATTTAGTAGGTGCGTGACTAACTCTATAAGTGAGTGATTAAACGTATCTTACTGAATGCATGGGTTAGTGACTAAACTGGGTGAATGTCTGTATCCGTCTGTCTGTTGCTGTGTAAGTGGCTGCATGGGTTTGTGAATAGCTACATGAGTGTCTATATGAGTTATTGATTGGTTGTCTGAGTATCTGTATGGGTGCCTGAGTATTTGTGTGGGAGGGGTGTGTGCGACTCTGTGCATAGATGTGTGAGTGGCTGATTCACTGGGTGGATGGTTTCAAGAGTGCATCTGTGATAGACTGTATGGGTGGGTAAGTGTGTGTAAGAGTGTGTTAGTGAGTGAATGTATGTCCCAGTGGTACATGTGTGAGTAACTACATATGTGAAAGGCAGTATATATGTGTGTTGGAGTATATAAATAGCTATAAGCGAGAGTGTGTGATTGTGAGAGTGACTGTATGGATGAGTGTGTGCTTTTATCAGTGATTGTATAAGAGCGTAAGAATGTGCTAGTATTTGTATGAGTAAGTGAGCTGGTGTGTGTATAACTGTATAGGTGAGTAAATGGCAGTGTGTTTAATTATTTGCATGACTGACTAGGTGTGTGAGTACCTCTATGGATGAGTGGCGGTGTTTGAGTGTCTATATAGGAGTATGAGTGCATATGATAGTCCTGTACTGAGTGACCGTAAGTATGATTGACTGTACGGGTGAGTGAGTGGATGTGTGTGTAGACCTAAGAATCAGTGAGTGGGTATGTAGTTATTGGTGTTGGAGTGTCTATGGTTTTGCGAATGGCAGTTTGTAATTTAGAGTGGGTGTATCAAAGGTTATATTAGGGTGTGAGGTGGTGCATCAGATTATCACATGGATGATGTCATCACTGATGACATCACTGATGACATTTGTCATGAGTGATGTAATATGTGACGTCATCAGCAGTGCATTGCGGGGGCGCGAGTTATAGTTAGCTGAACTAACTATAACAGGGGAATTTCACGGGTTTTGTACGAGTGCAATGTCCAACTAACTATAACTGTCCCTAAAACCTATGGTTTTTTCAGTGAATTTCAAAGGTTTTTTAAATGCTAATTCCTAACTATAACATGTCTGAAACCTATGGTTTTTTTCAGTGAATTTCAAAGGTTTTGTAAATGACAATTTTTAAATGTATTAATTGTTATATTTATTTTTTGATACTGATTTACTACATTTTTTTAAACTATTTATTTTTAGATATTTTATTTTTTAAATTACATTGTAATTACATTATACATTACATTACAAAATATACTTTCTCAGAATGAATTACTTTAGTTTAAATACTTTGCAAATAGGCAATAGACTTTTAAGTACAGTAGTTACAGTTGTTGCAATGGGCAACACAATTTCAAACACAATGCAACATTGAGCTCAATGTGAATTTCTAGTTAAATGCAATTAGTTACTTTATGGATTACTTTTCTAACCACAGGACTGGATCCTAGATTCAGTCCTGGGACATCTCCTGTAAACAGTTGAGTAAAAGCGTTTTGGTTACAGTAGTGATTTTTAAGGAATATTATTGTATTTTAAAAGTTGACAGAAACTTTTTCACATAGAATCACCAATGTTATCCTACGGGAGGAAATTCACTTAGCAGGTAAGTAGTGTTATCGTTACTTTTTCTTACTCAGTGTTGGATCCTAGATCCAGCAATGGTGCATCTCCTGTAAACAGTTGAAAGAATACGTTTAAGTCATACAGGCGATTTTTAAGGAATATTTGTAGTTTGTGAAAATCGACACTTTTAAACTTTTCTGCTGAAAACCAGACAATGGATTCCTGTGGAAGGAAATATAAGTTACTGGTAAGTACGGTTAGAATTACTTTTCAGGGTCAGTGCTGGGCTAAAAGATGCAGCACTGGGTTCTCTCCTGATTACATGTGAGTAAATCGGAATTTGTAGTTCGGTTGATTTTAGAGGAATATTATAAAGTTCCAAAACTCCACACTTAGAAGAATTTCCAAGTGAAACCAGTCAATGTTAGCCTATGGAAGGAAATTCAAGTTACTGGTAAGTACGGTTAGAATTACTTTTCAGGATCTGTACTGGGCTGAAAGATGCAGCACTGAGGTCTCTCCTGATAACAGGTGAGTAAATCGGAATTCGTAGTTCTGCTGATTTTAGAGGAATATTTGTATGTTTCAAAAATCGACACTTGGAAGAATTTCCAAGTGAAACCAGTCAATGTTAGCCTATGGAAGGAAATTCAAGTTACTGGTAAGTACAGTTAGAATTACTTTTCAGGATCTGTACTGGGCTGAAAGATGCAGCACTGAGGTCTCTCCTGATAACAGGTGAGTAAATCGGAATTCGTAGTTCGGTTGATTTTAGAGGAATATTATAAAGTTCCAAAACTCCACACTTAGAAGAATTTCCAAGTGAAACCAGTCAATGTTAGCCTATGGAAGGAAATTCAAGTTACTGGTAAGTACGGTTAAAATTACTTTTCAGGATCAGTACTGGGCTCAAAGATGCAGCACTGAGGTCTCTCCTGATAACAGGTGAGTAAATCAGAATTCGTAGTTCGGCTGATTTTAGAGGAATATTTGCACAATGGTGAAGGAAGGGGGTGGGGCCTGAGGTGACATGTCTGCAAACACACCCTGTGGCGCGTTTTAAGTTGGAAAATTAATTCCTCCTCAATCCCGAGGGTCCCTAGGGGCCAACTAGCCCACCAGATACCTCTAGTATGCCCCAGACAGCTGCGTTGCAGAGAGGTGTTCAGAGGCCACGCCCCTTTTTACAACACTCTGCAACGCAGCTCCGTGGCGCTTACTGGAGGTACCTGGTGGGCTAGTTGGCCCCCAGGGACCCTCAGGATTGAAGGGGATTTAATTCCCCATCTTAAAACGCGCCACGGGGCCTGTTTGCACACATGTCACCTCAGGCCCCGCCCTCCCTTCACCACTGTGCAAACGCGCCCCGTGGTGCGTTTTAAGTCAGGGATTAACTCCCCTTGAATCCTGAGGGTCCCTGGGGTGCAACTAGCCCACCAGCTACCTCCATTAAGCGCCACAGAGCTGCGTTGCAGAGAGGTGTAAAAGGGGCGTGGCCTCAGAACACCTCTCCGCAACGCAGCCCCTGGCGCATACTGGAGGTTCCTGGTGGGCTAGTTGGCCCCCAGGGACCCCCAGTATTCCAGGGGAATTCGTTCCCCCTCTGCAAACGCGCCAGGGGGCGCGTTTGCAGAGTGCTGACAAGGAGAGAGCGTGGCCTCCGGCACAATGCCGGATTATTTTTTGTTGATTTTTAAAAAAAAAAGGGGGCTGTGTGGCCCCCCTTCTTTGTAATTATTTTGGGCCCTGGGGACCCCATCCCCCAGGGCCTGACCCCCTTTTATTTATTTTTTTAAAAAGGTACGGGAAGGGGACCGCGTGGGCCCCCTCCCGTGGCCAATTTCGACCCGGGGACCCCATCCCCCGGGTCATTGCCACCTTATTTTTTTTTAAATTTAATGGAGGGGGCTGCGTGGCCCCCTCCTAAGGCCTCCTTAGGCCCCGGGGACCCCATCCCCAGGGGCCGGCCTTTATTTTTTTTAAATTATTTTTTGGAAGTGGGGATGCGTGGCCCCCCTCCCGGGCCACTACTTGCCCCGGGGATCCCATCCCCCGGGGCTGGCCCTATCCTTTGGGGTCCGTGGGGGGACCCCAACTCCCCCACGGACCATGCCGGCTCCCCGCGTCCTGCGGGAGCCGGCATTGCTTTTCCACATGGGGAGCTGCTAACATGCAGCTCCCCATGTGGAAAGCAATCTGCTTTGAATTTTGAAGCGAGAGCAGGTTTCCCTGCTCTCGCTTCCAAAATTCAAAGCAGTTTGCTATGACAGGACGGGAGCCGCGAGGCTCCCGTCCTGTCATTGCAAACTACAGTGTCCCGGGGTAGGCACCCCGGGACACTGCAGGAGCCGGCCCTGGGGGTGGCGGTCCCCAGGGCCATCACTGGCTCCAGGAGGGGTCCGCGCGGCCCCCTCCCCACTTCTGCAAAGCCCCGGGAGGTGGTGGTCCCCGGGGCTTCGGGGTCCGAAACGGACCCCCATTTTAAAATGTTTAGTGCCCCGGGGAGGTGGCGGTCCCCGGGGCATGTGGGGGCTGGAGCCCCCACACAGGTATTTTAAATTTAAAAAAGAAGCCCCGGGGGTGGCGGTCCCGGGGCTGCGGGAGGGCTCAGAGCCCTCCCGCACCATTTTTATTAGAAAGCCCCGGGTGGTTGCGGTCCCCGGGGCTTGGGAGCCTTAGAGGCCCCCCATTAACTATAAACCCACCCCCGCATGCCCCCGGGACTTGGCCCACCCGGGGGCAATTAGCATCGAGCGCGGAGACCGCGCTTCGATTTTTCTTTTTTACAGCGGGATCCGCGCACCCTAAGCGCATCCCGCCGATTTAAAAAAAAAATGCTTTTTCTGCCCAGGGGTCCTTGTGGGACCCCTGAGCAGACCTAGGGGTCAGGGTGTTTCTACCCTGCCCCCTTTGTGCGTTTGCACACTTGCGATTTTTTTCTCTCGGCGGGATTTGCGCACCCTAAGCGCATCCCGCCGATTTTTTTAAAAAAATGCTTTTTCTGCCCAGGGGGTCCTTGTGGGACCCCTGAGCAGACCTAGGGGTCAGGGTGTTTCTACCCTGCCCCCTTTGTGCGTTTGCATACTTGTGATTTTTTTTTTCTCTCGGCGGGATTCGCGCACCCTAAGCGCATCCCGCCGATTTTTAAAAACAAAATGCATTTTTTCTGCCCAGGGGTCCTTGTGGGACCCCTGAGCAGACCTAGGTGTCAGGGTGTTTCTACCCTGCTCCCTTTTGCGCTTTGCGCACTTGTTTCTGTCCCTCGGTTCTACCGAGGGACAAAATGGCTGCCAACACTTCCTGATTTGGAGTGTTGACAGCCAATTAGCATGCAGCTCGTGATCGGGAGGGTACGCGGACCCTACTCGGCCATAGATATATATGTGACTTTACTTTTGATTTTCTCAGGAACTACTGAATGGATTTACACCATTTAACAAAAAGGGTTCTTTCTGAACCAAGAACTACCTCTTTGCCAAATTTGGTGTAATTCCGTTCAGCAGTTCGGGCTGTAGCCGTGGCTAAAGTTTCCTATGGGAAAATGAATGGGGAAAACACGTTTTGGGACCCCCTTTTTCTCGGCCCCGCTTGACGAATCACCTCGAAACTTTCAGGGTAGGAGCGGACCGGAGCGGGCCATAAAGTTTGAAAATTTCGCGTTGATTCGTCAACCGACACAAGAGTTATTTCAAATAGAATGTTGCGGATTTCCTATGGAAAATAGGTCCTAACTATAACTATCTACTGGCGACCGCCAGTAGATAATATATATATATATATATATATATATATATAGTGTTTCTTATAGTAGTTAATTCAAATAATTAAACAAAAAAATTATAACGTAAAATATATATTTTTAATAACTGTTACAATATATGTATATGTGTGTTTATATATATATATATATGTATTATTTATATATATAACACCAATAACACATGCACACACACACATATATATATAGTATGTGTGTTTATATAATAATACATTTTTATATAGTATTAATTATTAGTTAGATTTATTTAATCTACATTATATGAATGGTATATATTAAAATATTTAACATTTACTACTTTAAACTACATATATATTATGAAATTATATTTTTGTTTGTTTTTTAACAATATTAGTGTGTAACAATATTTGTTTACAATATTTTTGTACTTACCATTATACGGATAGGAAATCGATATTTTTATAAACAATATTTTTGACACAATATTTCTGTTACACAATAGTGTTGTTTCCGATATTATGTCAGTGAGCTCACGCATAGAATAGAAGAGTGTATTACTATAAATATAGATTGTTCCAACCCAATTGAATCTAGAGAATGGAGCATTGTATTCCGAAAGGGCATAAATATTTTGTAGGCTCATTGTTTAATTTTTGCACTGATAGAAAGTGGAATGCAAATTGCTCTCCCTCAACGTTTGTGCTTTGGTTTACCACTAGCTACAAGCTGGTGGTAAAAGTGAGTGCAAAACAAATTAAAACAAAATCAATAACATGCTGTAAAACTGATCGAGGGCCTTGTTTGGAGATGGGACGCAATGGGAAACATGTCTGAAATCATTGGATTTCCGGTCTGCGATTGTCTCAGTTTGACAAACTCAGGCAGAACCCAAAACCTCTAAATTTACAATGTTGTATTTTTCTTAATCTGGGACCTCATGCACGGCTCAGTGGACCCCAATAGAAGAAATTGAACTATCCGCCCTACCCACTGGGAGCAAACACCTAGGCCGTCAGTGACATTGTTTTGTTTTTCAGACAAACCCTAACTTTGTTGACTTGTTTCTGAAAAACAAAAAAAATGCTCAGTGGTCCACCAAATGGGTTGTCCTGGGGCTGGCAGTGCTGGGACTTCTGCCACCGAAGACATTTGCCAATCAGTCAGCCAAATGCTAACTGATGTCCTGTGTCTTTTATTCCCCACTAGAAACAATAAAAGCCATTGGAACTCCATCCCACGTGGTATTGGTACTGCAGGTTTTATTTTATGGTTAGGGCTAAGTGAGGCCCATCACAGTAATATGTCGATGACCTATGAGGGATCACAGTTCCACAGAACTTTTTTCAGATCACTTTGACAGATTTTGGTAATGTTTTGGATGACAGTTATTTAATTAATCACCTATACTCCTTCATAAAAAGCAATGATAGGGAACATAAATGTGTGTGAAAAATATCTGCAAGTAGATCTAAAATTGGTAATAGAAGACAGATTAAGCAGTGTGTTCCTGCAATTTACACACAATGCCAGTGAAAGCAATTACAAAAGACTAGAAAATTTAGGAGCAGTCAATTTGGTCACCAATGTTTGACATTACAGCGGAGCCTCTTAGAAGACTGTATCACAGAAAAGCAGCCCATTACCTAAAGACCATTATTTTTAATGTCATCAGTGTCCATTGCAAACACTTCTGTTTTGATTCTTCTTCAGTCTGTGTTACTACAAATTGCATCTATTCAGGACGTAGGGCCTTATTTAAAGTTTGGCTGATGGGATACTCCATCACAAACGTAGTGGATATCCCGTCCACCACATTTCAAGCGGAATATAGTCTATGACACTTGTAGTATGGTGGATGGGGAATCATCCACGCTTGTAATGGAGTATCCTATCCGCGAAACTCTAAATAAGGCCCTTAATGTGTGTTGTCCCATTCAGCAGGGTGAATGGCTGGCACTCTTAAAAGAATAATCGGGATACTTGTTTTTGATATACAAGAGAGTTTGTGTGTTTTGACCTAGAAAGACATATGAAAAGATCTAAAACTTGAATAGACTTGAAGCTTCTGAAGCAGAATTCTCTCCTCACCTATGGTATGTATTTAAACAATAGGTCTGGGTAAGATAGTAGAAGCTTTTCAATTACTTAAAGTACATTACTCAAATCCAATTGAGGCTTGAGTAAACCTTTCTATAGGAGAAGGTAACTTAATTCCAAAAAAGGCAAAAACCCCATACTATAAAGGCGTGGACACTATCAACACACATTTTTTTTCTGAAACTTATTTATATACTGTGCCACTGACATTTGGAGATTTCAATATCATAGACTCTAACATTTCAAGTTGGACCAGACTTCAGTACCAACATGTATGTAGGGAGGATGGCAAGTACCAAAATTGATCAAATGCAGATCAGTTCAGCATTAATGTGGAGGAGTGAATAGAGGTCGGCGAGCCTCTTAAGGCTCGAACCAAAGGCCTGGCTCTGGCTCAGCTCAATATCCTGTTAGGCCCAAAAGTGAAAAACAAACCAAGCTTTAAAGCTTAAAGCTTTGAAACAATGCATAAACCCTTTGGAGTTAAAAAGAGGCAAGAGATGTAGCCATCTAGTTGAATAATTGCATAATGTGAAACCAGAAAAACTAAGAAAAATCCTGGCTTGCCTGCTTGACTAAATTGTGTGTTTCAAGTATAATTTATTTTACAGACAGTGGCATAACATAAAATGATGGAGGCCCCCTCCATATTGTGAAGAACGGCCCCTCAGTCTCCTTTATCTCACAGATATTCATTAGCCTTTGGTGGAATGGAGCCACTCTGAAAGGGTTGGGCGACCTCCCTCCCCTGCGCCACAGGAGCTGCAACGGCCAGCAAGGGAACCTTCCAATACGTGAGTTCAGGGTGTGCACTGTGTAATCTGATGTGTTAAGTTGAAACAATTCTGTAACTTAAAGAAATATATCTTTTTTACTTTTAAAGAGATTATCATACTTATACATGATGTCTGTTGCATGATTTAGATGCCAACTGTTTTCAGGACTCTGCTCATGCATGGACTCATATGGCCCAGCCAGACCCTTGGCTCGGCTCTCCCTGTTAATTTGTTGACTCCCCTACCTGTAGCAGTGAGTAGAAAATGAGGAGTTGTAGCAGCTGTGAAGGAATCATTTTTCAAATGTTTACACTTTAGACATTTGTATTTTATTATACAAGCTGTCAACTGATGAATAATACAAACATAGTTTTAAAGAAAATAAAAAATGGAATTAGCTCACTATCAATACAGGCCCGATCAACATTAGTTATACCTTTTTTAATCCAAATCCCCATTTAAAAACTTTTCTGACAATGTAATTAAAATATTAACACAAATAGGCATCTTGGATTTTCAAGAACTCTCAGAGAAACCTCTTAAATAAAATTCTTGAGGTTGGGAAATAGACTCTAAGAGCCCTTGTTGGCTTAGATATGGGAGCTCTACTAAACTCCACCCATGAAGCCTTAATAGTACAACTATTGAAACCCAGGAAGCAGGCACACAATGAGAAAGCGTATTTACCACTTATGATAATAAATGACGATTATAAAATCCTAAGCTGGAATCTTGCCTTTAGAATCCTCCACCACATGCCCAAGCTTATACCCCCCAATCAGGCAGGGTTCATCCCTGGCCATAACAAGGCAGTCAATATTCGAAGGCTTCTCACAATATTCAAAGCTGATTTCTATAACCAAGAGGATGCTGCGGTATTCGCAGTAGAAATAGAAAAAGCTTTCCATTGCCTAGAATGGGCTTTCCTGTATGGCGTCATGGAATGCTTCCAACTAGGGGCCTGATTACGTTGCCACCATCGCTGCAGGAATTGAACCGCTTGACATGTAGTCGGCAGTTCCACCCGCCTAATTAAGATGCAACCATCGTTCGGCTTGTGCTGCGGCCTGGAAAAGGACTGCAGCACAAGCTGCAATGGAAAAAGGCATTTTGCACACATCCATGCACCGTGTGCCAGGCACCATGTGGACCGACGCCCCGACGGGCTCCTTGAGCTTGTCGGAGGTGTTGGTTGGTCCCTCCGACACTGCGCTCTGACCAACTGCAACATAATGTGGCGGTCGGGCGGCTATCATGGCTGTCAGGCGAACCGCCACCGACAGCCTGTTGCTGGCGGTCCACCCCACATCCTAAGAGGGCCCTAGGACAGGGGTTTATAGGCTGGACCAAATTGTTATAGGCCGACCCCATAGCCAGGGTCAGAACCGGGTGATTTATCTCAGAAAGCTATCAGGTGGGCAGAGGGACTCGACAAGGGTGCCCATTGTTGCCCCAGTGTTTCGCCCTGGCAATGGAACCCCTGGCCTGCTGCGAAGAACGGGGCATTCATAATTACCAGGGTATAGAGATAGGTGGACAAACTCACCACATAGCCTTGTATGCCAGTGACCGCCTGATGTTCCTTCAAAGTAAAACAGAGGCCCTGGCAGGCACCCGGGGACTGCTGTAGCAGTTCAGATCTTTGTCCAGACTGACAGTTAACTGGCAGAAATCGCGACTGTGTTAGCCGATAATGAACCTCCAAGAGAACTAGCGACATTGCAATGGGAACCCCGGTGCTTACAATACTTGGACGTTCGGATCTACCATGACCCTCCTGATCTACCAGAGGGAAGCATTGGTAGGGCCATTCGGGTATTTTGTCTTAGCACTGACTTCTGGAAAATCTCCCCTTGTCAGTTGCGGGTCGAGTTGTATTGTTAAAAAGATCATGCTCCCCAGACTGTTGTACTTCTTTGGAGTATTACTGATATGGATCCCATGGGCAGTGTTTGGTGAGATTGACTCAGTAGTCACTGCAGTTATCTGGGAGTCGGGCCGCAGCCGAGTGGCTCTGACCACATTCCAGAGACCAGTGGGAAAAGGAGGCCTAGCACTCCCTGACTTTGAAAATCTGGCAGCGCAGCTTCAGTGGATATTGCAATGGTTGGCAGACAGGCTGACACCTGGACGGGAGATGGGTCCTTTCATGCCTGAACTCCAACAATTGCTTGATTGTTGATTCAGCTTAAAAGCCCTGCTAGAGGAGATACCACAGAGTTTCGGGTACTACAGCGTTTTGGGCCAGATGCTTGCAAAAAACATGAGTGAGGGTCCCATGTACACCTGACATACCAATGGAGGTGCTGGAGGTTCTCCCACATGGGGGAAATTGGAGGGGGAAAGCGGAGTGGGTTGCTGCAGAAGCGACAACACTAGGGGAATTGTATGGAGCCGAGGTACCCCTCCCATTTGAGGAGTTCCGGGCGGAGTATGATCTCCAATTCAGGGACCTTTAAAGCTGTCACCTGCCTATATAGGGTGATTCAGGAGGACAGTGTACTACCTCTGAACACTCCTTGTACCAGATGGGAGGCAGACCTAGCTAGGGAACCCCATATCAGAGAGCGACTGGGAGACCATATTAGAGAGAGTACCCAAAATATCAAGAAATGTCGTTTTAAACTCATACATTTCTATTTATTACATAGGGCACACCTCACACCTGGAAGAATAAGTAGATGTTTTCATATAGGGGGTGCAAAGTATTCGCAGTGTGGGGAAGAGAGAGTGGAATGTATACACATGTCCTGGTCTTGTTCAAACCTTGCGACTTATTGGGCTTAGCCTTTATCCTAGCAAAAAGAGAAATAACTAGAAGCAGGAAGGTGGTGGGGAGCCCCAGTTAACAGTATGGTGGAGAGAGTTGGATCAATGGGTGGACTATGAAAGTGCAGTGCTGCTCTGGGAGGCCAGATACGGGAGAGGGTCTCTAGATATAGCTACAGCCTGGGAGGCACTAGTGGAGACTATGAAGAACGCAGACAACACAACCATCTGATATATCCCCAGACACTCCCTAGAGAAAACCCACTAGTTGAATATCTGGACTCCCAAATGAGATGGCCAGAGGGGCAAATGAAAGGATGAAACCTTACTGGATCATATGTTCAGGTTAAAGATTAAGCGGGACTATCCACAACTGAGAACGTTTACCTATAATTTCACCTGGTTTAGTATGGTACTGGGGCAAAACAGAGGGAGGCATGTGGGTGTTACAGGGGCAGGGGGGGGGATCACACAGATGCCATTGCAACAGCTATTATGTTTTGCACATACATATGGTGGAGAGACCAATGTGTGTATTGTAGATGTCAATTGTGTACTAATGATGAAACTTAGTAAAATTTGTTTTAAAAAAGAGCCCTTGGTGACCAGGTTAATGCCAAGATAAGCAAGACATTATTCAAACCTCTGACCCCATCCTCTTCGACTGTACTGATCATTTCCTTTTTTCATCCACAAACTATATGAAAATCGCTGATTCCTATGTTCAAATCACAGTAAAATATACTCTAAACCTCTCCTTAAAAACAGAACCTGGAACACTTAATGGCAAAGAACTACAGCCCCATGTCCGGCACCAATTCAGAAATATGATGCCTCTTAATTAAAAGACCATTCACTAGCCCACCAGGTACCTCCAGTCAGCGCCACAGGGCTGCGCTACAGAGAGGTGTAAAAAGGGGCGTGGCCTGGACCACCTCTCTGCAACGCAGCCCTGTGGCGCTGACTGGAGGTACCTGGTGGGCTAGTTGGCCCCCAGGGACCCCCAGTATTGAAGGGGAATTAATTCCCCATTTTAAAACGTGCCACGGGGCGCGTTTGCAGAGTGGTAAAGGAAGGGGGCGGGGCCTGCGGCACAATCGTTTTTTTTTTAGAAGGGGGGCTGTGTGGCCCCCCTTTCTTTTCCCTTTTTTTGGGCCCTGGGGACCCCATCCCCCAGGGTCTTACCCCTTTTTTTTTTTTAAGTAAACGGGAAGGGGCGTGGCCCCCCTCCCGGCCCCGGGGACCCTATCCCCCGGGGCATGGCCACACTTTTTTGTATTTTTTTAAGGAGGGGGGCTGCGTGGCCCCCCTCCTCAGGCCTCCTTTTGCCCCGGGGACCCCATCCCCTGGGGCAGGCCATTTTTTTTTTTTTTTATATTTTTGGGGGGGAGGGGGGCCGCGTAGCTTGCCTCCCGGGCCACTACTTGCCCCGGGGGCCCCCATCCCCCGGGGCCGGCCCTATCCATTGGGGACCGTGGGGGTCCCCAATCCCCCACGGTCCCGCCGGCTCCCTTCGTCCTGCGGGAGCCGGCATTGCTTTTCCACACGGGGCGCTGCTAACATGCAGCTCCCCATGTGGAAAAGCAATTTGCTTTGAATTATGGAAGAGAGAGCAGGTTTCCGGGGAGGTGGTGGTCCCCGGGGCTTTGGGGGTCCGAAACGGACCCCCACTTTAAAATTCTTAGTTCCCCGGGGAGGTGGCGGTCCCCGGGGTGTGTGGGGGGGCTCGAGCCCCCCCACACAGGTAATTACAAAAAAAAAAAAAAGCCCCGGGTGGTGGCGGTCCCCGGGGCTTGGGGGGGCCTTAGAGGCCCCCCCAACATATATTTAATAAACCCCCGCATGCCCCCGGGACTTGGCCCACCCGGGGGCCAAATAACAACAAAGCGCGGGAGCCCGCGCTTTGTTTTTTTTTTTCACGGCGGGATCCGCGCATCCTAAGCGCATCCCGCCGATTAATGCTTTTTTTGGCCCTGGGGGTCCTTGTGGGACCCCCTGAGCAGGCCTAGGGGGTCAGGGTGTTTCTACCCTGCCCCCTTTTTGCGTTTTGCGCACTTGTTTCTGTGCCTCGGTTCTACCGAGGAACAAGATGGCTGCCTACACTTCCTGGTTTGGAGTGTTGACAGCCAATTAGCATACAGCACGTGATCGGGAGGGTGCGCTCAGGGTGCGCGGATCCTCTGCGGCCATAGATATATATGTGTTTTTACTTTTGATTTTCTCAGCAACTACTGAACGGATTTACACCATTTAACAAAAAGGGTTCTTTCTGAACCAAGAACTACCTCTTTGCCAAATTTGGTGTAATTCCGTTTAGCAGTTCGGGCTGTAGCAGTGTCTAAAGTTTCCTATGGAAAATTGCATGGGGAAAACACGTTTTGGGACTCCCCTTTTTTCTCGGCCCCCGCTTGCCGAATCACCCCAAAACTTTCAGGATAGGAGCGGACCGGAGCGCCCCATGAGTTTTGAAAATTTCGCGAAGATTCGTCAACCGGCACCAAAGTTATTTGAAATAGAATGTTGTGAATTTCCTATGGAAAATAGGTCCTAACTATAACTATCTACTGGCGACCGCCAGTAGATTATATGTAGTTAGACATTTTGAGGAAGCACACAAAGCGGATCCTAAACAACTCACCTATTTTATTATTGATTCCATCCCATTATGTAAAAGAGGAGGGGATAGAGAAAAAGCCCTTAGACGTCTAGAAACCAGATATATTCTAGACCTCGATACAAAGCATCCTAAGGGTCTTAATATCACAGAGGAATTACATACTTGCCTCTAATAATGAGTGATACAATCTTCATGAGAAAGAGAAAAAATAAATTAGGGATACACAGATACTGAGAACTTTAAAGTAAACTTGAAAAAACTTAGAAATTTACTTCACCGCAACGCCTGATCAACATTTTTTACAACATTTTTTATACACTATTTTGTACACGGTTTTAGATGGGTTTTAGAAATTTTAGAACACTCTTAATTAGCGTATTTTGCACAGGATTTTAGATAATTTAAATTATGTGATAGAGTAAAGATTGTAACTTATTTTCTCAATTAGTACTGTATTTGTAGTGACATTTCAGATATTCATTTGTACAGAATTGTTTGAAGAGGTATTTAAACCAAGATAGAAAAAACAAATGTCTTGATTATGTTTATATTCATATATATTTATGCATAACTATGTGGTATTTATACCTGAACAATTTAATTATGCCAATAATCAAAATACTGGAATTCACTATGCATTTTGTTTATGTCTATACTTTGCTTTACTTTGCACATAAGGCACATGTCACTTTAACATAAAAAGAGTAAAAAGACTAAAAAATCAGAAAGAAAGAAAACCTAAAGAAAAAGATGTGTATAAATTACCCATACACTGTTGAGCGCGTCATGTGATCAAGGCTCCTCGGAGCCGAAACGCGTTATGCTGCTGGTGCTTGTGTGAACAATAAACGAAAATTTGCACCTATCTGTGGTCCGTGCTCCAGTGATTCTGTTTGGTCGAACGAAGGAATGGAGTAATGCGGATATATATATATATATATATATACCCACACATATATATATTAAAATATATAAATACAAATATATATATCTTACCTACTGGCAGTCGCCAGTAGGTAGTTAGGACCTAGTTTCCATAGGAAAAACTTTTTTTCTTTTGCCAATATCTTTGGCGCCGTTTGACGAATCTTCGCGAAATTTTCAAAACTAATGGGGCGCTCTGGTCAGCTCCTTTCTTGAAAGTTTCGGGGTGATTCGTGAAGCGAGAGCCGAGAAAAAAGGGGGGTCCCAAAAACATGTTTTCTCCATGTTAATTTCCATAGGAAACTTTAGACACGGCTACAGCCCGAACTGCTGAACGGAATTACACCAAATTTGGCAAAAAAGGTAGCTTTTGGTCCAAAAAACAGTCTTTATGTTAAATGGTGTAAATCCATTCAGTAGTTCATGAGAAATTCATATTTAAAAAAATATTAGTATCTGGTGAGCGCGGTGGATCCGCGAACCCTCCCGAGCACGATGTTGACTCTGATTGGCTGCCAACACTTCAAACCAGAACGTGTTGGCAGCCATCTTGTGATTCGGTTGAAAGGTAAAAAAACATTAAAAACAAGAAAAGCGGTCAGGGTAGAAACACCCTGACCCTCTAGGCCTGGTCAGGGGGTCATAGGGACCCCCAAGGCTAAAAAAAGATTTTAAAAAATATATTTTTGGTGGGATTCCTGCACGCGTAGGGTGGGCGAATCCCACTAAAAATATTTTTTTGAAATGAAGCGCGGTCTCCTGCGCTTCATTTCTTTTAAGCCCCTGGGTGGGCAGGTCCCAGGGGGGGCATTGTTAATAATATATGGGGGGGTACGTGGCCTCGTGCAGCCCAGGGGACCGCCACCTCCCCGAAGCTTTTTATTAAAAAAGCATGGGGGGCTCCTATCCCCCCACGGTGCCCCGGGGACCGCCAGCTCCCCAGTGCATTCCTTTATTATTTGTGTGGGGCCTCGTGGGCCCCCCAAAGCCCCAGGGACTGCCACCTACCCCGGACTTCAATTTTTCAAAATAAGAGTGGTGGGGGGCTTCTGCCCCCCCACACTGCCCCGGGGACCACCACCTCCCTGGGGGATAAATAAATTAAGGGTGGGGTCTATTGCGGACCCCTGGCCCTGGGGACCACCACCTCCCCAGGGCAGTAAACTTGATGGGAGGGGGGCCACATGGACCTCCTTGCGGATCCGTTCTTGGCCCTGGGGACCGCCACTCCCCCAGGGCCGGTTCCAGCAATGTCCCAGGTGCCCACCCCCGGCACATTGCAGTTTGCTATGGCAGGGCGGGAGCAGTGCTCCCACCATGCCATAGCAAACTTCTGCTTCGCTTTACAGAAGCGAGAGCAGGAAAACTGCTCCCGCTTCCATGAAGCAAAGCAGATTTGCTTTTGGGCAAAGGGAGCTGCATGTCAGCAGCTCCCTTTGCCCAAAAGCAATGGCAGCTCCTGCAGGAGGCGGGGAGCCAGCAGGGACCGCGGTAGCATTGGGGCTCCCCCCGCTGTCTCCACTAAGAGGCCAAGCCCCAGGGGATGGGGTCCCTGGGGCCCAAAATGGCCGGGGTAGAGGGGCCGCTCTGGCCCCCCTATTCTTTGTGTTTTTTTTAAAGAATTGGACAAGCCCCGGGGGATGGGGTCCCCAGGACCCAAAATGGCTCTGGAGGGGGGCCAAGTGGCCCCCCTCCCTTTTTTCTTTTTTTAAATGGCCGGGCCCCGGGGGATGGGGTCCCCGGGGCCGATATCGGGCAATGTAACTAGGAGATATCATTTTTTCTTTTGTGATAGGAGTGGCGACCCCATCGCGGCTCTCAGCGCGGCCCCCGTGTAACATCGCGGTGGATACGCAGATCCACCTTAAATAAATAATGTAATAGTATATAATTCAGAAGGTAGTGTTGCATTTATGTTGTTTTTTTATAGAGCTAGTGAGATTGAAGTTAATAATCACATCGCATTTGATAGAGTTAGACATAATGTAAAAAAATGAAAGTTAAAAGTTAAATTTCAAAAGTGTATTGTGTTGTAGTACATTGAATTCGTGCTTTTTCTTTTTTGAAGTTGCGACGGGTTCGCGAATCCGGAAAATATTTTAAAAGGGTATGTTTGTTAAAAAATAAATAAGTTTCACTGTTGGGTTATAGGTTGGCTCTAAAAAGAGCCGTTGTTTTTATTGTGACTCTGTTTGAGCTACATGTAAGTGCGGATGCACAACTTGAGGTTGTTGAGAAAAACTCTGTTTCCTTCATCTGTGAAATGAACTCCATCACTTCTGTAGATGTCATGCATATCAAAACGTAGATTGTTGTTATATACTTGGAGCCCATCCTATGATCTCTGCGGTAACCAGAAATAGCTTTATTGACATTCTTCCTAGCTTTCTCAGTCTGTGGAAAGTATTGATTTGACTAAATCCATTTTTGTCTTTGGCATATATTAGAATATACAAAGACAGTTTGAGGCAAAAGCAATTTCAATTGTGCAAAGGTATCCTTCATTAGCATTTCCAGCCCAACTCCAATCAAAGTGCCTAGGTCATTGCCACCACAGTGCACAATCATGTGGTCAGGGGGTTGGAGATGCAAAAAGGTTTTAACCAAAGACATCAATTGGTGCCACTTTAGTCCTCTCTGTGCAAACCATTTAATATCCACATTTTGCAAACCTAGGTCTGTGTTCAGCATACCTTTTGCACCAGAAAACATAGCTGTGCCCTACAATCCATACTGTTAGCATCTTGAAGGGATGTCTGGAAGGAATAAAAAGATGTCTGTCGCTCGGGTAGTCAGTTGGTAGAATGAGCGGTATCTAAAATGGTGGAGAAGATGCTGTTTTTGAAAAAGCCGATAATTAATTGGCTGTTCATTAACATTGTGGACTCAAAAATAGGATGCATGTTATTTTGCTCAAGAAGCATGTTTCTGATTGGTTATAGAAAAATGTTTGAAAGGTACGGTAGATAGGATAAGCTAATATTTTGCAAAAGTCAACCACACCTGCTATTTGCTTTAGTAAGCTAGTGTGCTGAACTTGTAAATATGGTGAACTTGCGACCTTCTGGTAGAATTCAATGTTGCCAAAAAGTGTTACTATGGAAATTAGGATTAAGCAGAATGGGGGAAGGGTTGAAACTTAACTGTTGTTTTATAATATGAAATGCTAACTTATATATAAGTGATATGCTGCTACAGTAAGTTTTCCTATGTTTAGAAGTGGTGTGATATTAAAAAAATAATACTAGTATTATTGGAAATAGGTTTTTGAACTCCCGTAAGGGTTCGCAGCTCCATTGGGATGCTACACTCCGGCACCATAACATTTAGAAAGGGTTAATATGTCTAACCGATAGAAATGTGTTTCACAATTTGAAATAATGTAGGAAGCAATTTGATTTGGTAGTTACATTTATTTATGTCGAGAACGAGAGCGAAAGTTTGCCATTACTGGTTTTACCTTGTTGAGAGTGCTGCATTACATTTATTGTGTGGGAAAGAAAATCTTTTATGAGTTTCTGATATTTCATATTCTGCAATACTATTAAAAGGTAAGTTACACATATGTAAGGTGTGTTATGTATTATGTAGTAGTGCTTCACTCTTTGTAGTGGTACTTTTAGATTTGAAAAGCATTATTTTCAAAGTTTTGAAATTATTAGAGAAGTGTGATGTTTGACATATATTACGAAATGTACAGATTTGTATTGTAGTTTGTTTTATTGTACTGAAATGATGATTGAAATCGTTTGTGCATAGTAATATGTGTACATTGGTAGATGGATTAGTGATTATGGTAGTTTCTATCAGTTTGTGGAAAGCTACAACACTCTGAGTAGTCGCTGAATAGTGAAGCTGCAAGAGAAAAGTGAGGTTTAAGACATGCTGGCAGAGCGATTAGTGATTAGTCTACTTTGTATGAGTCTGTGGAAAGGTACACTTCAAGTACGCCATATAAATTTAGGTATCTGCTTGAAATGGTAAGTGCAGTCCGTCAAGTTGAAAGAATTGCATGGAGTTGTGACTGAGGTATGTCTGTACTTACACATTATTACATATTGAGCAATCAGAACAGTTAACTTCTTCCGTAACAGAGACAGATTCAGCTGTGTGATTAATACATGGGGTTATTTCACTGCCCATCTCACTTTTTCAGTTCACGCCGTGCATAAAACACTATGCAATTCGTAGATATGAACCCCTTGGCAATAATTATATTCACGAATTTTGGTCGCTAACGTTCACCTATAGATGTCAGCGCGCGATATGTGAAGTTTTTCCCTAGTATGCAAACAAGTTAAGTTGCACTGGCTTGTAACGTTTCGGCGCCTAATCTGGCTTGTTTTTTAAAAGGTATTCCGGTCCCAGCTATTATTCCCGTGCTTACTTTGCTTTGTAATGGCAGGAATAACCACGACCGCTGTGCCTTACGGGCTGGTGTCCTGTATATAGTAACTGTTTGTCAACAAGTTACATGTTGCAGCAACGTCCTGTTTCCGCCCCCTCATGGGATTGTAGATAGTTCCATTTGGCCTTCAATTCCAACTTTGAAAACAGATTTCAACGAACTAGGCAGACTCAAAGCGCTATTGTTTCAACAAGAAGTTGCTCTCAGATCGGCTCAAGAGACCTTCGAATTGCAGGTGGGGAGAACCGAAAGTGAGATAAACTCACTGCTAAACACGAATCTCCCACTCCATTTTCGAGAATTAATACATCAAATATTTAATGCGTCTAATACGGAAGGCCTTGCTCACTTTTTTAAACTTGTGGGATCTGGCCTTGTTTCTTCCTTTGAGACTATTTGTAGAGTAATACCAGCCTTTGTTCATTCTATTTTTTCCAACGCCTCCGGAGGGATTCCCCTGTTGCTCCTGTTGATTTGAGGCGTGCTGGTTCTTATACTGTTGCTTCGCAATGGCTGCTCAATTTGTGGAATTGCCAGGCCTGGTCCAGTTGCAGCTGTATCGTGATCGGATGTGGCAGCTTTTTGGTTCTATGCTGGTGACGTCCTTCGCCATCGACTATTGGCTGACCTTCCGCTATGTCTACTTCACCTGTGTGCAACCTGTTTTCCACTGCCTCCAGTGCCCCTTTCAATGGGCCCTGGATGTCTGCCTCTCCTATACCACATGAGCCACCCTGGATTACGATCTGCTGATAGGTCCCTTAAAGGCCCATGACCAGGAATGTGCCACGGGTAGGCGCCTGTTGTACGATCCTTTGCTTGGACCAATGGCAGATTTGAGTACCTGCGCCCGGGTGCAGCGCCTCATTACTCAGAGTTTAATCGAAGTTGACGCAGGTTGACCTGCAATGCTCCTAAGAGCCTCTGGATATGAGGAGCATGTCTGTTCGTTTGATCTCATCAAATGGATGGCAAACGTTTTTGCAATGGAAGGGACAGACAACATTCTGGAGTTCATGGCATTCCGCTTTTCCCGCAACGTTTTGGTCACTGACGACGACATGTAAATGGATGGGTTTTTGAGCGCCCAATTGCCAAAATGTTGTCTTTCCAAACAATATACTCTTGAAATTGCAAAGTTTTGGGCCTTTTTGCCAATCTTAATTGGACTCTGACTAAGACGCTTTGCCTCTGCTTATCTCTGATTTCTGATTCCACATATGGCTAGCGCCCTGGCCAAGGGTGGGGTGTCACATGGCCTATAGGGACATTGTCGTTTTTCACTAAGTTAGCATGGGCACTTCACAGTTTGCCTGCTGCTTTTGCGCACGTTACTACACATCTTTATTTTTGCAATATTACAATGACTGCTTTCACATGGGAACTCATAGCTGTGTTCGCTCTCTGCAAGTTCCTGGGAGTTTGACTGAAAATTATGTGCAAGGTCGAAAAGCAATGCCCCTTGTTATTTTGTTCTGGCCAGACCTTAGCCCTAGAGAAAACATACTGATGCAGCTGTTGTCTGAACAGCGTACTTGGGTTTTTTAATAGGGTACATGAAGAGATGAGACACACTTGGAGAGGGACCTTTCCAGGGAGAAGACCTATGATGTAGATATACCATGTATAGGCTAAGGTATGGGGTCTCGTGACAAAGCCCAGAGATCTTGTATTATATAATAATAGTTCTTCTTAGCAAGGGGAGGGAGGTTAGGCACCATAGTGTTTTCTCCATTGTCTTTTTATGATGACATCTCCCTTCATGATGTATGGACTTGCTGCTATGCTGACTATATTTGCATTGCACATTTTCCTACTTGTTGTGGCACGTAGACTGCATGTTAGGGCACAGTAGTTAAAATAAATATTTTAAACTGTTTCGTGTCTCTGTCAGATCTGATTGTGGACAAGTAGAACAGTGTGAGCGAAAGGGTGTGCCTTGTCACCGCGATTCCTGAGAGATCTGGGAGTGTTGTATTCTGGGGTATCTAATGATTTGTTTCTCTGGGAATTGTGTAGGAGACAAGTGAGACACTATAGCTTGTCGGTCCTTGGTTCGCGGGTACTAAGGTGGTAGGAAGACCCAGTCCCTATACACCAAGGTCCCATACTACTGCGCATAGTTCTGTTATGTGCAGAATCCCTGCAACAATGCTAGACCTATAAAACACAGGTATGCATCTATTTGTATATTTCTTTTATATATGGTGGCACAAGCAAAAGGCACAGACACATTTCTACATGGTTTCAGGAATATCGTGAGAGTTACAACAGAGGCATGCTACGGGTTGCTGCTTTATATTTGGTTAGGCCCAACACTCTGAGTAGTCGCTGAATAGTAAAGCTGCAAGATAAAAGTGAGGTTTAAGACATGCTGGCAGAGCGATTAGTGATTAGTCTACTTTGTATGAGTCTGTGGAAAGGTACACATCAAGTACACCATATAAATGTAAGTATCTGCTTGAAATGGGAAGTGCAGTCTGTCAAGTTGAAAGAATTGCATGGAGTTGTGACTAAGGTATGTCTGTACTTGTACATGTATTTTCACACGTGTTATGCACAAGAAGATGCTAGACCTATAAAACACAGGTATACATCTATTTGTATGTTTCTTTTATGTTTGATGCCACTAGCAAAAGGCACAGACACATGCCTGCATGCTTTCAGGAATATGGTGAGACCAGTGGTCGAAGTGGGCGGGATCGGCAGGGCACGACGTGCCCCTACTTCTTTAAATCAATATATTCCGTTCCACAACTTTTTAAATGTAAACATGCATCCCAGGACGACAGAAATAGCGGAGGTCTACAGATAAGGCTCAGCGTTTTTGGCCGTTCGGGGACGGGCGGGGTGGGCAGAGAAGAAAAAGGACTCTGGGGCACATGCATCAAACTTTGAATTAGCGATTCCTTAATAGCTAATTTTAAAGAATCGCTATTAAGAAATCGCTATATTCAATGCATGAAAAAATTCCAAAATAATTAGCGAATCGGTAAAAATCGCAATCACAAATAGCGATTGCGTATTACCGATTTGCTAACAAAGAAATACCTATTTGCGACATCGCTATTAGCGATATCGCAAATTGCGAAATCGCAATTAGCGAAATCACAAATTGCGAGTCACTTTTGATGCATGGTGATGACATCACAACCAGGAAGTGATCCATCCCATGATTCTTTCAGTGCACTGAGAGAGTCAGAGGAGGAGGCTGAGTGCAGGAGCACAGCAGGAGAAAGCAATTTTGGGCTTGCCAAACTGTCCTGTGCCAAAAACATGGAATCAGCAGCACCAGGGAAGAGTGCAGCAACAAGAAAACGTAAAATAAAATTCAGTGAGAAGGAAATAGAAATCCTCATTGAGGAGGTTGTGAGGAGCCACGATAAGGTTTTCGGGAAACTATCTCTCCAGGTACCGTAGTCAGAGAAGAGAAAAATCTGGTTCAGGATCCAAACAAAAGTAAACGCAGTGGGGGTCACACACCGCCAAATTGACGACCTGAAAAAAAGATGGTATGACATGCGCAGCCGTGCTAAGGAGAGGATTGCGGACAGGCTCAAGGAGGCTAAGAAGACTGGAGGGGGACCAGCAACACTGCCTGGGAATACACCCCTAGAGGACCTAGTCGAGTCCACACTCCAGCCTGAAGCTGTAGTGGGAGTGACGCAGTTGGATACCTCAGGAGCGGCCAGTACTTCACAAGGTAAGATGCATGCAAATGTCCATTTAAAGATGTTTATTAATCTTGAAACATCACCCCAGTTCAGCTCTAGTGTTCAGAATCAAACTCCAGTCCACATTTTTCTTGCAACACCCAAATGCATTATGGGAGTAACAGGCAGGGAAGGCAAGTTGGAAGGCAAATACAACAAGGGAGTAAAACACGTGAACACTGTGTGTCAGATAGTAATTTCATGAAACAAAACAAATGCTGAATGTGACACGACATTCCTTTTAGAATTACTAAATATTGCACTGTTTAACATCACAGATGCAGCAGCAGATGAGTTGGAGGAAAGTGAAGGTGGAGACACACAGGAGACTCTGGCTGAGGCAGATGTGGAAACACCTGTGGTCCCACAAAGCACTGACCCTGCACCCACTAGACGCAGGTCCCCAGTCCCACCACTGCAGCCCATGGAACTTGAGGAGAGTGAACCAGCTCCACAGACAAGCCAGCCTCGCGGTACAGCCACATACAACACCCAGTCACAGGTCCGGCGCAGCACAAACCAGAGCCGGAGGTGCAGGTCAAGGGCACCGATGTCATCACAGGAGGACGAAATTCCAAATGTCTGGGGTGGGCTGGAGAACCAGATGCTGAGGGTGCAGCGCCTGCAGGCAAAACACATGAGATCGATGCAGGCACAACTCAGCAAAATGGCGAAAAACATGGCAGTAATGAGCGACTGTGTGAAAGAGCTGACAACAGCAGTGGTGAAAGGCAATAGGCAGTCCAATGACGCCATGCAGGAGCTAAGCAGGGTGATGCAGGAAGACCAGGTGTCACAAAGAAGAAGGCATCACCAATTGTTATTGCGCCTAGATGGCTACACATAATCAAACAACCGCCTGAGCAACAGTACAGCACTGCTGTCCCGTTGGTCTGTGGCCATGCAGCTCGAAATGAGCCATTGTTGTGGGGATGTGGCCAGGGCACTGGTCCAGGTTACTAATACCGTAGAGCAATTCCAGACTGCTACTGCTGGGGGAAGCAATGTAACAGGGGGGTAGGGGAGTGAGGAGGTGTCCAGCCTCAGTAGTCTGTTGGTGCCAGTCACTACATGCAGGAGGCGCACCACTAGGAGCACAACACATTCCGAAGCCTCCATGAGGGTCGAGAATGAGGCCAGCAAAAGGCGATTGGGAGTGCGTGGTCGAAAAAAATAGTGGGGCCTTGCCAGACTAACTCACAGATGGTGATGTAACCATTGACAATGCCATAGTAGTGACTATCGTACAAGTCTGATGATGAGGTATTGTTGTTTATGTTGTTTACAATCACTGTGCTAATTAGCACCTGGTATGTGTGCTTTAACACAACCACATAGTTGAATGCAAATACATGCAGTACAGTTTAAACATGCTGTGTCGTGTCTCATCATTACCCACCTCAAAAATAATGTTGTGTGATTTCTGCACATCTCCTTCTCCCTTCTGCTAAGCTTGCCCCAGCTGCTGGTCGTAGTTGTGGCACTGGATGGTTGTCCACCTCAGGCTCGCTGTCTGACAGTTCCAGGGGTATGCCTCTCCTGGTAGCGATATTGTGCAAAATGGCATATGCAGCCACAATTCTGCAGCAGGTCTTGGGCCGGTACTGCAACGCTCCGCCAGTCCTGTGGAGACAGCAAATTATACCTCTGCTCATTTGGGGTGGTTGGGTTGAGGTATGGTGTCAATATGTAGTTGCGCACAGCGTATGCGCTGTCACCTACAGGGTAGTAAGCAAACGGTTAGTGACAGTTATGCATTGCCATTTGGCCATTGTCTGAGAGAAATCATAACATATGTTTACCAAGCAGATGTCCTTCTCCAAAATCACCCCTGAGCAGACGAGTGTGTATGCCACTGTGTCGAAATATATAGGAGTCATGTGTGCTTCCAGGGTATTGAGCCACAATGTCTGTTATGATATTGTTAGCATTGCAGACTACTTGGATATTAAGTGAATGATAGGATTTACGGTTCCTAAAAATGTATTCATTTACTGCTGGTGGACAAATGGCAACATGCGTACAATCTATGCTACCTATTACATGGGGAAACCGGGCTTATCTCAGAGGCAGTGTGTAAAGCATTTGTGAACACATACAGTAACACAGTGAAGCACAACAGATGGACACCACACCAGTTTAGAAAAATAGGTATTCTTTATCTAAACAAGACCAAACGACAAAAATCCACAATACAATATTAAAAATAAGACTTTCAAATGGTAGAAACAGTTCAGTTCAATGCAAGTTGTAAATGTGACACTTTTCCAGCAAAGTACCTCAGATGCGTCACGCAAAACAAACAAACGGGTTGCAGGGAAGGTGATGCGCCGTTCCTTACACTCAGGGAGTGGATGCGTCATTTCCTTACTTCAGCGCAGGGGAGGTGAAGCGTCGCTTCCTTACTGTGTGGGGAGTTGATGCGTCAGTTTCTTACTGCGTTCCAGTTACGATGCGACAAGATGGCACCTCAATGCGATGCGACGATCCAGTGCGATGCGACAAAATGGCGTCTTTGATGCGATGCGACAACTTGGAGGTGATGCGTGCACGCCCAACGGCCATGCGGCGAAATCGGTGGTTTCTTGAGCCGCGACAGGCCCTGCGATGCGCTTCTCCGGTGATGCGACCTCTGCGGCGGCGGCACGCTTCTCCGGCCATGCGACACGTTTCTTCGGCAATGCGACGGCAAACAGTTTGCGGCGGCGGCACGCTTCTTCGGCGATGCGACGGCAACAGCTGCGGCGGCGACACGCTTCTTCTTCCTTGCGTCGCGCTTCCAGCTCCCAGCGACATGCAGTCTCTAGAGGGCCCAAAACAACAGCAGGCACCTCTCTGCAGGTAGAATTCCCAGCAAGGGAACTCAGGGGGAGCTGGTGGTGAAGTCTTTGTGTCCCTGAGACTTCAGACAGGAGGCAAGCTTAATTTGAAGCCCTTGGAGATCTTCCTCAAGATGACAAAGCAAACAGCAAAGTCCTTTTCTCCTTTCCTTGGCAACAAGTAACCACTGCAGGCCAACCCCAAACAGCAAACAGCACAGGGGCAGTAATCCTCCTTCAGCTTCTCCGGTTTCTTCTCCTTGGCAAAGGTTCCTCTTGATTTCCCAGAAGTGATCTAAAGTTCTGGGGTCTGGGTCCCCCTTTTTATACCCACAAATCCTTTGTCTCTGAAGGCAGAGAGTGTCTGTACCCAGCCAAAACCAGTTCTGTCCTCCCTGGTGCAGCTTCCTGGCAGGAGTTGGAGACAGCATTGTTGAAAGCAGACCTGGCCCAGGTAGCTGAAAGGAAATCTCCTCCCCCTACTCTCTATTCTATGAAGGCTCAGGCAAGTGAAAGGAAATCTCCTCCGCCTACTCTCTATTTAATGCAGGTCCTATTCAGCCCAGCCCTGACCCATCAGACCGCTGGAGCCAAGGCCCTCTCCAGCCCCCTGTCACTCACAAACCAGACATGGAATACACAAACCTAGCAGAGGCATACTGGATGGTTAGGCAAGAAAATACCTACTTTCTAAAAGTGGTATTTTCAAACACAGAATGTAAAAATCACCCACACTAAAAGATGTATTTTAACATTCTGAGTTCAGGCATACTAAACTTTATTTTCCTATCTTGTTCCTAGGGTCAGTTAGGATTATAAGATGTTATAATCAAACTGCCCATTCTGGCCTATGGGAACAGATAGCCTTGCAATAGTGAAAAATGAAATTGGCTGTAATTCACTATCAGGACATGCCACACACATCAGGGCATGTCCTACCTTTCACATACAATGCACCCTGCCCTTGGGCCTACCTTAGGGGTGACTAATATGTAGGTTTAGGGACTGGCAAGTGGGTGCACTTGCCAAGTCGACATGGCAGTCCCAGACTGCACACATGCTCTGCAATGGCAGGCCTGAGCCATATTTTACAAGCTGCTTCTGTGGGTGGCACAAACAGTGCTGCAAGCCCACCAGCAGCATTTGATTTACAGGCCCTGGGCACACATGGTGCACTGTACTAGGGTCTGACAAGTAAATCAAATAAGCCAATCATGGAGTCACTAATCCATTACAACCATTTACAATAGGGAGCAATTGCACTTTGGCACTGAATAGCAGTGGCAAAGTGCCCATAGCATCTAGACCAGCAAAAACATAGTAAAAATACAGGAGGCAACAGCGAAAAAATGGAAGGGAGACCCACGCCAATAGTGCCAGGTCTAACACTTGACGATACCAGACTGCAAATCAGTACCTTTTAACAAATTGATAAAAACAGCCAATCAGGACATGAAATGTTTGCATTGTAGATCAGAGATGTTGTCTACATTACATATAGAAAGATTTGGAAAATATCTCATTTTAATACTACAACGTTGTAGAGCAAATGGAAGAAAATTGGAAACCAAACTTAAATTTTTTAATGGAAGTCAAATATCTATTTCAGGAAGAACTTACATAGCAGTGGCTATTATTTTCCATAATGGACCTACTACAACATCTGGACACAATACTGTGTATTTAAAGTGTAATAAAGGATGGACACATTGCAATGATGCCCACTTGGAATTCAAATCTAGATTGCCTTATTAATGACCAAATTCATATTTTATATTTTTGAAGCCAAAGTTTTGAATACATCATTCGGCCTATTGGGAAGATGTAAACAGAAAGTAGACAGCACTGCAAACAATTAACATTTATAATTAGTGTTTGGAATATTATTTGTGCTAATTGATATTGCATTTGGAAAATTGTGTTTAAAAGGAAATAGCTTATATATTTGTTGTGTATATTGTACCAGATGTAAATGAGAGTCTACATTTTGGCAAATGTATTTGACATAAATAAGAGAGTTAATGTAGATGTAATTAACAAAGTGTACTTAGAAAAACACATAGCTACACATATTGAAAATGATGATCTACACTTTTTTTTCTACAATCAATTTGATTGTTTTTTCCCCGCTGTTCAATGATGATACTACATTGAAATCACTGTGTATGGTGAAGTTAAGTGGAATCTGAGAACAGCAAAAAGGAAAACTGAAAATGTTATGTAATTGTAAATTTATGTTCTTAAAAATATAGGGGCATATTAGCAAGAACCTCGTTAAAATTATCGCCGTTTTAGCGGCAGGAAACTGCCGCTAAAACGGCGATAATAGGCTTGCTAATATGCGTTATAGAATTCAATAGAAGCCCAGGTTAGATGTGCAGGACGTCTAACCTGGTCTTCTATTGGAATTCTATAACGCATATTAGCAAGCCCATTATCGCCGTTTTAGCGGCAGTTTCCTGCCGATAAAACGGCGATAATTTTAACGAGGTTCTTGCTAATAAGGCCCATAATGTTGTAATTTCTGTAATACATTACATTAAATAACAGGTTTTCTTCTTGCTTATAGTAGTTACTGGTGAAGTTTGAAAACAGTTTTAATGCTGTTTAGGACAATACTACTCTAAAATACATTTACTGAGTAATGTATGTAAATTACATAAAAGGTAAGAATACATAAAATAATGGATGATAACGTGAAAAAATGTTTAAAGTTTATTTATATGTTATTTGTTTCTAAAATAAATAATGTTGATCCTTTACACTATTTGCAAACTATCTTCATATTGCTGATGTAATCAGCCAGGCAGCCATCCTTTCACGCAAACACTAACTGTGCTCTCATCTATTCTCTATAGCATAACTCTTGCACTAATAGGATAACCCAAGCATTATCCTTGCACTCTTCCTTTCACACAGGCACAACCCATGCACTCATCCAATCACCCAGGCACTAGCCTGTACTCATTTAGAAAAAGAGAGAGGGACCCTTTATCACCACAGGGGTAGGGTGCCTATAGACCAAAGTCAGGTTTTTTTGACTTTGGTCTATAGGCACCCTACCCCTGTGGTGATAAAGGGTCCCTCTCTCTTTTTCTAAAAGATTTGGCACAGTCCGGTGGACTGGAGAGTCTCCTGTTGGAGTTGGTTTGAGCTCGGTCGAGCCTATGGAACAATTTAAGACATTCAGTTTAGTGAAGATCAATACAATCGGATTATTAATGCCAAGAACAGTAACAAGATAGTGGTTATTAATGGCAAAGGAGAAAGTTGGGGAAAGCTGGTTAACCTCAAAAAGAAACTTATTCGCACAGAGGCCCATGCAGATTTTCTCATAGAATATGTAAAATCAGGAACGATTCCGATTGGGCTTCAGGTGCGCAATGAACCAGGACTCTTTGTAGAAAATCGAAAATTTCTAGAAACTTGGACTATGATCTCTAATAGGTGTAGTAGGGATTGGATCCTCTTAATCATTGAGACGGCCCAGGAACTTGTAATTATTGAGAAAGAGGCCATTGAAAAATTGGAAATAGAATTAAGAGGTAGCTTAGCTATTGATGAAGCCAAGAAGAAATTGGAGGACATCAATAGGGATGTTGAAGGGTATAGGGATTACCTCATTAATAAAAAACCGAACAAATTGAAGAAAGATATGGAGAGATTTAATCAGGAAGTGACATACCCGTTTTTGAAAGAGAACTATTATCAACAAAGACAAGAACCAGGTTGGGAGAGACCAGCAAATAGACCTATGTACAATAGAGGAGGTAGAAAACAGATCACATTCTCTGACACTTCAGGCTCCAGTAGTGAAGAAGAATGTGAGAACAGAGAAGAGACCAACAATAGAAACAATCCCAAAGAGTATGTGGCTTTTTTAGATACACGCCCCCGGAGAGGCCAGAGTTACAACAGGAACCCAGGGAGGGGCTAACAGAATCGAGGTCCCCCCCTCCACCTCAGGAGTATATCCGGACACGAAAACAGAGTTATTGGCGCTAGATGTAGCCCCGGTAATTAATTTATCGGATAGGGAGTTGAGTGAAGCAGAAGTTAGGGTATTAGGAAAGGGCTTTAGCTTTGTTCCCTCTACTCAGGTGAACAAATTTGAACTAGAGAAGGATTTGGTGCTTTTTTTCGTAAAGTCCGACTAAAAAGGTTTTTTGAAAATCGACCACCTAGGGATTTGGTTAATCTTTCTGGTTTGAAACCAAAATCTTCCTTTACTCCATCTCTAGGTATGGTAGGAAAAAATTTAGAGGTGTTTGAAAAGGCAGTAGAAAGTGATGTGCAAAGAATTTTAAATGATAGTCATCATTTTTTTCCCTATAACACTAGTAAAGAGGAAAGAGAAGCAATTAACTCTCTGAAAAACAATGAGAGGTTGACAATAAAACCAGCAGATAAGGGTGGGGGAGTAGTGGTTTTCAATACCTCTGATTACAATGAGAGGATGACCATAATGTTGAATGTGGTTGAGCATTACGAACCTGCCCGTAGATGCTCTCTCACCACGCTGTCCAGTGAATGTTTAAAATTGCTTACTGAAGCAAAAGATAAAGATTGGATATGCGAGGAGGAATTTAAGTTTTTGAATAATTTAGAACACAAAATTCCTGCACTTTATGGCCTGCCCAAGGTGCATAAAAGTCCTGATAATCCTCCTATGAGGCCTATTGTTAGTGGTATAGATTCATTACTGGAGCCACTCAGCAAATATGTGGACTGTTTTTTGCGTCCACTGGTGAGTGGTCTGAAGTCCTATGTCAGGGACTCCTCCCACATTATCTCTTTGTTGGAGGGAAAATCGTTCTGTGGAGAGACTCAGGGCCTGATTCACAGAACTAACTTACGTCAAAAATGTAAAGTTAGTACTTTTTGGTATTCACAGTATACACTTACTCATTTTGGTATTCACAGAATGCACTTACTCATTTTGGTATTCACAGAATGCACTTACTCATTTTGGTATTCACAGAATGCACTTACTCATACTAACTTTATGTCCGCACTCGGGCCGGAGATTCCGGCCCGGTGGTGGAGATTCCGGCCCGGAGGTGGAGATTCCGGCCCGATGGTGGAGATTCCGGCCCGATGGTGGAGATTCCGGCCGGTTGTGGAGATTCCGGCCGGTGGGGATCAACTTTTTAAACAGAAGAAGGGGACCAGCATGGGGGAGAGTTTGAAAAGAAACATATTTTTAATGATCTTGCTCCCTTCTCTGAAAATGTAGCGGGCTGGTACCACTATATAGACGATATTTTTCTTATTTGGGAAGGGTATCTCGAGCTTTTAAATGAATTTTTGATTTGGCTCAATTTGGGGGATTGTAATCTTAAATTTACATCCCAGATTAGTAGAACTAGGGTTGACTTCTTGGACATCACAATTAAAGATGTTAATGGTGTTCTAGAAGTGGAGCTTTTTACAAAGCCGATGGACAAAAATACCCTGTTACACTACTCAAGCTACCACCCCAAGTCTCAAAAGGATAATATCCCCTTTAGCCAATTTCTCCGCTTGCGGAGAAATTGTTCTAATTTGGTGGATTTTTATAAACACTCTGAAGTCCTCAAGAATAAGTTCAGAGACAGAGGGTACCCGAAAAAACTTATCTCCCGCTCCCTTAAAAGAGCTAGGTTTTATAATAGGGAAGCTATGTTTGAGAAAAATTAACAAGACAAGAAGAACAGGAATCAGAATAGGTTGGTGTTTGTGAGTAAGTACTCGAATGTGAGCAATAGAATTAAGAATGTTGTCAATAAGAATTGGCACATTCTAAATCATGAAGAAGAGTGCAAACTAGAGAGACCATTGTTTGCGTTTAATCGCAATAGAAACCTCAGAAACGAGTTGGTACACACCTACCGTGAAGACCGCAGAGAGACTCAAAGAACTCTTGGGAACATCATGACTGTTGGCAACGTGAAATGTGGCACATGCAATGTATGTGCTCTGTGCATCCAGTCACAAGATATGGAGTTCAATGGATGACATTTGAAGTCAAAAACCCTTAATAACTGTAAAAGTAAGAGTGTAGTTTATCTACTGCGCTGCCCGTGTGGCCTAGGCTATGTGGGCGAAACAAGTAGAGAACTACGGGTGAGGATTCAGGAACATAGGTCAGCTATCAAAACAAGAAAAGAGAATGCCCCATTAGTCCCTCACTTTATAGAAATGGGACACAAAGAGAATGATTTTGGATGGTTCATATTGGAAAAGGTAACCATTGGGAGGCGAGGTGGCAACCTGGAAACCAAAAGAAAATCTCGAGAGCAGTGGTATATTTCTCTTTTAAACACCATGTGCAAAGGCCTTAATTCCAAAGAAGAATGGGAACGATTGGTGTGGCCGTTTTAGCTAGGTATCTCTGATAGTATATGCGGCAGCCTGAGTGGCAGGACATGAACTATAGGCTTGAAGCTAGCAGAAATGTGTGCGAATACATGGGTTTTTCTGCGCACTCTCCATTTTTGTTTTATTTATTTATTATTTACTTTTTATTAAATATTCTTTATTAATTTTGTTTCATTATTTTATTAATTTCTGGCCTGTGGTTAGCATTTTTGATTAAGATTGAATGATAAATTCTGATAGACTGTAGGGCTCGTTACTGCTGTCTATAACGTCTCTGAAGTTCCAATAGGGCGCTTATGTATCCTGTTCACACCAGGTGACTTTAGGATCACCGATATTATGTATAGAGAAGTTGTCTCCCTTTTCCATAATAATGGGACTTTAATTTACAATTATGAAAACGCCACTAACCATTTTGGGGTATGTGGCTACATTAGTAGCTGGTCGGTGGGGCTTTTTATACGAACTATAAGCGCCACCGTTTTGGATTACTGTTCTAAGATGGCGCTACCGGGATTGCCCTAAAGACACGTGATATTTCGATCACAGCTGTTGCAGGGTCGGATCTGAGACCGGTAATTAGAGGCGCGGGTTTTTAGGGTTTAAATAGAAGCGTACTCGGGTTGTGGAGAGCTACGCATACGGAGGCAGAGTACCCCGTGTTGGAACCCCGGTTAAAGGAACGTGTAATCTGCTGGACAGGTAAGCGGGAGAGGGCCATTCGTCTGGACCGTGCAGTTAGTGCTGTGTAGATTGGAGCTCAGATTCTCAGCTCATAATCAGGAGTGTTGGGTTTGCGACTAATGATGTCTGTCTTCTGGGACTTTGCTCGGGTCAAGTAATTTGGCACACATATTTGACCCGGTTTTATGGGTATTTATAGAAACGGGAGATGGTTAGTCCCCGGATATGGGTTCAGTAAATAACAGGGTATTGTCCCAAATCTTGTTTTTTTTAAACCACTTAACTAGTTGTATCTAGTTGTAGAATATTGCCTGGGCATCACAATTCGATCGTGATTTGCACGTAGAGCGTGGGCTTGAATTTGGTGTATTTTGGAGATTGTATCACAGTCATGGTGATTATAATTTCATCTTTGTGTGTGTAGATACGTTTAAATGAACACACTGTTTGGAGTGAGAACGAGCCTTCCCTCCTTTTGATGTGCTAGAGAGACGGAACTAGCCTGGACTTTTTTATTATTAAACAGGTAACTATCTTGGGAGTCCTTAATTTTCTAAGACCTTAGCTTGACAGTAATACGCAAGGTGTATGTTTGTAATATTTTTCTGCATATTGTTTTTATGCAGATTGGGATCTTATCCAGTTTATTAATTACTGGTATAAGGAAGTGAACCATTAAAAAGGAGCCCGTTTGCTTAAAACAAGAGTGTGAGGGTTTTCTGTCTCGTATGAAGGTAAATGCCTAAGAAGTGTATTACACTGTGACATAGAGCCCAGAGAAAGTAGGATGAGAACCTGATGGTGTCCTATCCCTTGTGTATATTTTTTGCAGCTTTGTACGGAGAGGAACGTAGCCCGTATTTCTGAACTATACCCTAGTCGGGCAGTATTTTTATCTGAAGGTATGTTTGCCCTCTATTGTTTGAGCAAATGAGTGAATGAAGTATGGTTGAGACGGGTGGTAAGTCCAATGGTAACTGGAAGTATGTTTGGTTGTTTTAATGTTTGAGAGCAACGGAGTTGGCATCCCTAAACTGTACCCCAGAGGGGCAGCAATTCGACTTTGAGGCATGCTTGCCCTCTGTCGCTGAGTTAATGAGCGAATGAAGTATGGTGGAGACCGATGGTAGTTCCAGTGAGATTTGGAAGTATGTTTGAAAGTTTGAATGTCCGAGTGCTTGGGAGTAACCCACAGAGGATGTTAATTGTGAGCTTTTTAATCAATTCATAATGGTCGTTATATATATGTTTCATTTATTTTATTTTATTTAGAATTATTGAAGCAAGGTGGGAAGATATTGGCTTTCCTGAAGAAGGTGGGGGTGATATTACGTTGGACCCACCGAAACGCGTCGATGCTTTGTTGTTGAATACATCACGGATCAATGACAAGTGCAACACTTTATGGCTATCATTGAACAAGAATTTGTTGATCTGATTGTGTGCATTAATATCCCATTTTTTGTCTGACCATTGTGATGTCTTCTTGATTTGAAAAAAAAATTTCTTGCTGTATTCCCACTCGCTGTAGTTGTGTGTTTTTTTAAATTTGTTTTTGTATTTGTGATCAGTTGTTTTTATTGAATGGCACATTTGAGTATTAAATTGCCTCATAAAATGTTTTTAACATTGTGATAAGCTAGAATATGTACATATATAATTTGAATAAATTGAAAAGAGAATTTTTTTTTTTTCTTTGACTTGATTTTTGAGTTAATGTAATTTGCACCTCTGTGTTGGGTTGACCCTGGGTGACTGATATTAAGTTTGGTGGTGGATGTGAGAATCAGTTGTTGTGGTTGAATATTTGTTCCCAAGGGGATTGTTTTTTTGACTAGCATGTACTCATACAATCACTCAGACACTACTCTTTCACTCAACCATTCTCTCAGGTACTACACATACACTCATGTAATCACCCAAGCAGTACTCTTGCATTGAATTATTCACTCAGGCACTACCCATGCACTCATCCAATGACCCAGACACTACTCTTACAGTCATGCTTTTACTCAGGCACTACCCATGCACTCATACAGTTAAGGAGGAACTACCTATACACACATGCAATCAATCAAGCATTACCTACGCAATCGTACAATCACCCAGGCACTAGTCTTGCACTCAACCATTCACTCAGGCACTACCCGTGCACTCAGCCATTCCCTCAAGGACTATCCATGCACTCATCCAATGACTCAGGCACTAGGCATGCACTCATCCAATGACCCAGGCATTACTCTTGCAGTCATTGTTTTACTGAGGCACCACCTATGCACTGATCTAAGCACCCAGTCATTACCTTTCCACTCTTAAATTTACTCAGGCACTACCCATGCACTCATCCGATCACCCAGGCAGTACCCCTGCAGTTATGCAATCACCGAGGCACTGCACATGCAGTCTTGTAATCACTCATGTACTACTATTGCACTCAAGCATTCACTCAGGCACTACCCATGCGCTCATCCATTCACTCAGGCACTACCTATGCACTCATCCAATGACCCTGGCATTACCCTTGCACTGATACCTTCACTCAGGTACTTTTCATACACTCATCCAATCACCCAGGCATATCCCTGCACTTATGCAATTAACTCTAAAATTGATCATACACACATTCATAAAAGCAATCACTTTCACTACATACAATTTTTCTATTTTTAACCAGTTTAGGTGGTTCCATTAGAACCTTTTTTTAATTTTTTGGGAACAATTTTATATTTTGTTTGTATTTTCTGAATTTTCTTTATTTTTTTGGGTGTTTATCATTTTTTTTAAAACAAAAAATAAAAGTTAGAGTCCAACTCTGCTGTTTCTTTTCAACAAAGAACCACAATTAACCCCAAAAAAATAATAACATTTGTGAGCTATGAGGAGAGTCTTAACAGCATCTATGGAGAGCTCTCCAACACACAGAGTCGTCAAACATTTTCTGCAGTGGATGCCATCATCCGCCAACTTCGGAACAATGAGAGGTTGTGGTGTATTTAAAACAACCCCTGCAGATGTTGATAGTTGCGTTCCATCATCATTGGCTGCTTCTTCCCTTCTTCGGCGCTCCACCTCTCGTGCAAGACGAACAGGGTGTATTGTATCAAGATTTGTTTCATGGAAGAATACCACATGAGTACTTCTTTTCTGATCCTCTTGACAGGACTTTGTGACAAATTGTACATGTCACCTTACGTGCGTTCACTTTCTTTTCACCTTCAGGCACAGTGAGGAAAGCCCACAGGATGCTTTCCCTCCTTTTCTTCATTGGCTCCTCCACCTCTTCCATCTCCTCCTCCTGCTCTTCAGGGAACACTGATTCCATTTTTTTGGGGGAAAAGCGAACAACACCCCAAAAAATACAAAATTAATAGAGAGTACAAAACAGGTAGTCTTCAAGCCAGACACACCCAAAATGAAAGGACTGTAAGAGGTCTTGGTTTCACCCACCAACAAAATGAAAACCTCTTTAACCAATAAGAAGCTTTCTTTCTATGTGACATGAAGTCGCGTAGGGGTCGCGCACCCGTCGCGCCTACGTTGCGCACCCGTCGTGCGTACCTTGTGCACCCGTAAAATGTACTAAATGTAATATAAAACTGAAAATTAGTATTAGGATATTGTGTTTCAAAGTATTTCAATGAAAAGTGCTTATGCAAAACAGATATTTAAACTTGAAACATTCATATTTCATACTTTTGAAAATTACGCCGGAGTCGCGTCCCCTACGCGATCCCGGAAATACGTGACGGCAGAATTCGCAAACCCTACCCGTCCGCTGCGCGATGGTGCTGCGTACATAAAAATGTGCTTAAACATCTTAAAAATATTGCACAAGAACACTAATACTAATTTTTAGGATTGATTAATAAACCTCTTAGTTAAAAAATATATTATTTCAGTGTAAGTATGTCGTTTAGGGTTATATTTGTGTAACAGATTCGCGCACGCAATGCATATATCTGCGTCCAGTAAGCGATATCATCACCTACTCAAAAAACAAATTGATAACTTCTTTATTGCTATTTTTATGTACTCAGTAATAAAACTCTACGTGAAATAAAATATATATTAATTTGTTCTAAATATGTTTTTAGAGTGATATTCGTATAACGGATCAGCACACCCACTGCGTAGGGTAGCGTACGGTACGTGACCCTTTTTTAATAAAAAAAAATATATATATATTTAAAGAAGATAGTTATTATAAGAAAAGAATAAAACAAGTTTCATACTATTAAAACAATTATACAAAATTTAATTTAGCAAAAAAACTTTAAAAAATATGCTAAACATTTTTTTTTAAATTCTTTTTAATTCAAAATTCTGTTATATGATATCACACTGTACAAAATTACAAACAAGGAAAACATGTTAATTCAAATAAATAACACTATAAATCTGTGATCAGCTATGTTATATATATATTTTAAAAACTGATTATTATTATTTTAAAACTTTATAAAAATTCTTTAACAAAATAGACAAAAATAAAAAAAATACTTACAAACATCTTTTCATAAATAAAATGGTTTAAAAAAGCTTAGAAGTTGATTGGAAAAACCTTAGGTTTCAGGGACGTTATAGTTAGGATTTAGCATTTAAAAAACCTAAGAAATTCATTGAAAAAACCATAGGTTTCAGAAACGTTGTAGTTAGGAAATTTTGCATTTAAAAACCTTAGAAATTCACTGAAAAAACCAGAGGTTTCAGGGACGTTACAGTTAAGAATTAGCATTTAAAAAACCTTAGAAATTCATTGAAAAAACCATAGGTTTCAGGGATGTTATAGTTAGGAATTAGCATTTAAAAAAACCTTAGAAATTCACTGAATAAACCACAGATTTCAGGGATGTTATAGTTAGGCTGACATTTTACTCATACAAAACCAGAGAAATTCGGCTGTTATAGTTAGCTGAGCTAACTATAACTCGCGCCCCCGAAACATCAACATAATTTCTGAGGCACCTACTCTCACCCAAATATAATCTTTCATACATCCACTCCAAATTTCAGACTACCATTCTTGAAACCATTGACACACCAATACCAGTGGGTACATACCCACTCAGTGATTCATAGATCTACATACACATCCACTCACTCACGCATACAGGCACTCATACAGCCAGTCACTCACCAATACAGCTGCTGATATATCTACTCATACACCCATACAGCCACTCATACACCATCAGTCACCCAAAGAGCTACTCACACACCTACTCACTCACCCAAACACTCAATCACACAGCAACTTACCCATACAGAAAAATACACACACTCACTACTCATACAGATACTAACAAATACTTACTCCCCTTACAGTCGCTGACACAAGCACACACTCACCCATACAGCCACTCTCACAATCACTCACTCAAACATTTAGTCACTTATATACTCCAACACTCACATATACTGCCTTTCACATATGCAGTTATTCACTCATATACCACTGAGACATCCATTTACTCACCGACACAGCCATATGCACGCTCACTCACCCACACAGTCCCTCACAGACGCACTCATGAACCCATACTCCCTGGGATTCACCCACTCATACATCCATGCAGGGAGTCACACACCCCCTCACCTATCCACACAGACACTCAGGCACCCTTACAGGTACTCAGACAACTAATCAATAACCCATATAGACACTCATATACCTACTCACTACCCCATGCAGCCACTTACACACCAACTGACAGACTGATACACACATTCACACAGATTATTCACTCACCCATATATTCACTAAGACACGTTTAATCACTCGCTTATACAGTCAGTCACACACCCACTAAATCATCCATACAGACACTCAGACACCCACTCATTCTTCAATACACCTTGGCGTATATATATAACATTCTTAAACTTTTTAGAAAAACTCTGTCACTGGATGATGTCATGATTGATGTCATGAGTGATGTCATTTGAGATATCATCAGTGATTTCATCAGTGATGTCACTGACCATGTCATGAGTGATGTAATATGTGATGTCATCAGCAGTGCATTGCTGGGGCGCGAGTTATAGTTAGCTCAGCTAACTATAACGGCCACATTTTTCTGGTTTTGTACGAGTAAAATGTCAGCCTAACTATAACGTCCCTGAAACCTGTAGTTTTTTCAGTAAATATATATATAAATATACACACACACACATATATATTAAAATATATCAATATAAATAAATATATATATATATGTTATTAGAGCAGTCAAGCAGTTAAATAGCAGTAAACTATTACATATATAAAGCATATCTAGGTTAATGAACTCCCTGGCATGTTCCATTCTTGGTTCATGGCTAGCTATAGCACATAATTGGCAACACTAATTTTATTAGATTTCCCAGGCTTTTGGTAAAGGCCATCCATGTCTCCTCATCCTACAACATGTTTTATGGAAGCATTTGACATCATAGAACACAAAACCCTTACAACTTCAGAGGCTCGCAGATTTAAATGTATGGCATAGACTCTCTGTACAAGACGTGAAATTAGCCATAGAGGTTCTGGCTGGTAATTTCCTGTCCTGACAATGGCTAAGCCATCTCCACTGTACTCCACAAAAAGAGACTGGCTCCACTAAGCGCTGTCCCTCATGCTGCTTCAGGATTTCCGACCAACGTCAAAACATGAACATATCACCTATTCTCTTGCTTTCCTTAAATGACAATCTCTGGAATCTAGATGCACTCTGAGAACTTCCTATCTTACCTTTAAAGCTTTAGTACTCAATGCTCACAGGAACACACTCATAAATTATCCATGTCTTTAAATTCACAAACCATATCCATCTGCACTCCTCATTTCAAGAAGAAGTGCACCTTGCATACATCCATTTCAGGAAATTCTCTCACAAACTAGAGCACTCTCCCTATACATATCTGGAACACCTCCCCTTTTTGTGCTTTCAAATACTTTCTAGAAACATGCTCAAGGTAAAATATATTCATGCAACTGCATTATGACATTTCATTGTATTCTCTATTAGAACCTCTGTTATGACTTCATCCTATTTGGGACATTACACTATCAATCCATGGCATATTTTATCACATTAATAGTCTTTATTTCCGCCCTTACTCTTTAGAATATTTCTGCCCTTTTTCTTTTCAACTGTATTTCCTTGTTGTGTTGATATTGTACCACTCTCTATGTCTGCTTCACCACTTAAGGGTTATGATACATTTTTAAAGAATTATGGAATTATATGGAACTCCACACTCAATATGTTTTGCCCTTTGAGGGTCACCTAGTGTCAGTTGGAAAGCTTACTGGCTTGCTAGTAACCACCACATGCATGTGCACCCTAATAAGCCTCCTCGCTTCATCACTACACTCCTTTCATTCTTCACAACAATTTGACAATAAGTTGGAGGCCAGCAGTTCTACAGGACATAGTCCAGATAGTGAGAGAATGAACCCAGCAGCCATCAAAAGGGAACCATGTGGCAGAGCTATGATAACCAGCTCAGACTTCAAATAGAAACTACCTTTGGGCGGTTGAATTAGCATTGTATATTTTTGTGTATTGTCAGCACCGGTGCAAACTGTGACTTTTGTCTACCTGGGAGTGAGCTCACACTCCAGGAGACAAAAGTCTTCCCAGTGTTTGTCTCGACTTGTCCTTGACATTTTATGGCCATGGTGTTCCAAGGCCCCTGCACCATTTGGAAAGTAATGCAGCTGTAGCGTTAGCTCTACTTAAGGACATAGCATAAGCTTGCAGCCTCATTGATGCATCTCACTGCACCAGCCCTGTTCCCAAGCCTGCCTGCCCTGCAGCTGGTCTCCACAGTTTTTGTAGATGGACAAGCCATCTCCTCCCTTCTTCCACAGTATAGTGCTCTACAGATAGAGTAAGTGGCAGACATCTCTTCACGCATCTGAAGACACAACACAGAGTACACTGGGGAGGGGTATGGTCAATATTCCTAATCCTTCTCAGACTGCCATCTGGTGATGTTAAATCTTTAGGATTTATGAAACTATTTAAACTACCATATAGTGATATGTAAACAACTGTGCACTCCATGCTGATGTTCTCACGTCAATGTTAATATGACAAGTAATGTTTATCTAGCAAGTTGTGTCTCTTGTGTGGATGACAGTTCTGTAAAAATAGTGCAGTCTGCATGAGAATGCTAATAACAGTGTTATCCCTGCACACCCTTTAACAGAAGCTCACCAAAATGGATTGTTTTCAAGCAACAATCTTATTACTGTAAGTGGATATGCCACCCATCATATGGGAAGAGAGGATTGAAGTCTTTGAAAGTTAAATTGAAGTTCTAGATGGACAAAATTATTTATCGAGTAGTAAGAAAATTCTATTACCTAGTTCGCTGGGCAAAGAAGGCCAGCACAGATTTACATTCTTGCCTATCAACAGCAAGAATATTGTGGTCAAGAATATTGAATTTAAGGTAAGAAATATAGCTTTTAAAACGAGAAAAGTCATTAATATTGTTAGCAAAAATATAGTTGTTTAAAATATCTATTTTTTAATTAGTGTTATGTATTTTGGTTTATATTTTAAATATATGTGATGTATTTTTTTGTATAAGTATTGTTTATGTTTTTTAATATATGTGTTAAATTTTTAGTAGTTATCAATTTTATTTTAATTACATTTTCCTTTTTTAATTCCGTAGTGGGTTGTGGGTTTATAGGGAATAGGGTGGGAAGTAATTTAATTATAATAAATTAATGATTATTTTTTATTTATTTAATTTATATTTTATAGTGTTAATTGTGGTAAGTAATTAATTTGTAATTAATTATTAATTGGTTGTTAATTAATATTAATTAATTAATTGATACATAATTATGGTAAATGTGTGATTTTTTTTAGGTGTGGGTTGTGGGGTTTATGCGGTAAAGGGTGGGAAGTAATTTATTTTTAACTAATTAATAATTAGTTCTTAATTAATATTTGTTAATTAATGGAAAATTAAATATGGAATTTGTGTAATTAATTTTAGGTGTGGGTTATGGGGTTTATTGTTGTAAAGTGTGGGAAGTCATTTATGTTTAATCAACTAATAATTGGTTGATCATTAATGTTAATTAATTTATTGGTATTTAATTAGGGTAGTTGTTTATATTTTTTGTGTATGTGTTTTACTTTTTAGGGGTAAAGGGTGGGAAGTAAAATAATTTTACTTACTTTATAATTAGTTTGTATATACTATTAGTTTTTTAATAGAAAATAAGTTTTACAGTTTAATTTTATCAGTGGTTTGTGGGGATTATAGGGGAAAGTGTGGGAAGTTTATTAATTTTTATGAGTTTTAATTTGTTTTTTAATTAATAATATTTCTTTAATTGGTAATTTATTATGTTAATTATGTAAGTACATTTTTTAATAAAATTTAGATGTGGGTTGCGAATTGTGTGGTGTTATAGGGTAGGAAATATAAAAAAGTAACTTCATGTAATAATTAATGTTTTAGATTCTAAATAATATATGATTAAAAATATTGATTTGTTTGAAAATTATTTTTTCTTTTATTTAATATAATATTTGTAGCTTATGTTTTAGAAAAAATTTGTAATATTAAATATATTTGTATTTAAATTTTTAATATATTTATATATGTTTTTATTTATTTAGTTATTCAAATATTTGTGTTGTTAATATTTTGCTTGTTTTTACTTTTGAACTGACTGGAGTGAGAATATTATTTGTTACCCCTTTGCAATCCAACATTTTCCCTACTGTTGCACTGATTGGAGTGGGAATAGTAAGTTTTATCTTGCCACTATCCAACACTTTCCCTACTCTTGCACTCACTGGAGTGGGAGTAGTAAGTTTTACCCCTCCGCTCTCCAACACTTTCCCTACTGTTGTACTGATTGGAGTGGGAATAGTAAATTCTAACCTGCCACTATCCAACACTTTCCCTACTGTTGCACTCATTGGAGTGGGATTAGAAAGTTTTACCCTCCACTATCCAACACTTTCCCTACTGTTGCACTCATTGGAGTGGGAATAGTAATTTTTACCCCTACGCAATCCAACACTTTCCCTACTGTTGTACTCACTGGAGTTGGAATAGTAAGTTTTACCCCTCCGCTGTCGAACACTTTCTCTACTGTTGTACTCACTGGAGTGGGAATAGTAAATTTTACACCTCTGCTATCCAACACTTTCCCTACTCTTACACTCAGTGGAGTAGGAATAGTAAGTTTTACCCCTCCGCTATCCAACACTTTCCTTACTGTTACACTCATTGGAGTGGGAATAGGAATTTTTACCCCTACGCAATCCAACACTTTTCCTACTGTTCCACACACTGGAGTGGGAATAGCAAGTTTTACCCCTCGCGCTATCCAACACTTTCCCTACCGTTGCACTCATTGAAGTGGTAATAGTAATTTTTACCCCTACGCAATCCAACAGTTTCCCTACTGTTGCACTGACTGGAGTGGGAATAGTAAGTTTTACCCCTCCGCTATCCAACACTTTCCCTACTGTTGCACTCACTAGAGTGGGAATAATAATTTTTACCCCTCTGCTATCCAACACTTTCCCTACTGTTACACTCACAGGAGTGGGAATAGTAAGTTTTTCCTCTCCGCTGTCGAACACTTTCCCTACTGTTGTACTCACTGGAGAGGGAATAGTAAGTTTTACCCCTCCACTATCCAACACTTTCCCTACTGTTGCACTCATTGGAGTGGGAATAGGAATTTTTACACCTATGCAATCCAACACTTTCCCTACTGTTGCAGTCATTGGAGTGGGAATAGTAAGTTTTACCCCTCCGCTATCCAACACTTTCCCTACTGTTGCACTCATTGGAGTGGGAATAGGACTTTTTACCCCTACCCAATCCAACACTTTCCCTACTGTTGCACTCACTGGAGTGGGAATAGTAAGTTTTACCCCTCCGTTATCCAACACTTTCCCTACTGTTGCACTCATTGGAGTGTTAATAGCAATTTTTACCCCTACGCAATCCAACAGTTTCCCTACTGTTGCACTGACTGGAGTGGGAATAGTAAGTTTTACCTCTCCGCTATCCAACACTTTCCCTACTGTTGCACTCACTGGAGTGGAAATAGTAATTTTTACCCCTCTGCTATCCAACACTTTCCCTACTGTTACACTCACTGGAGTGGGATTAGTAAGTTTTACCCCTCCGCTATCCAACACTTTCCCTACTGTTGCACTCATTGGAGTGGGAATAGTAATTTTTACCCCTACGCAATCCAACACTTTCCCTACTGTTGTACTCACTGGAGTTAGAATAGTAAGTTTTACCCCTCCGCTGTCGAACACTTTCCCTACTGTTATACTCACTGGAGTGGGAATAGTAACTTTTACCCCTCCGCTATCCAACACTTTCCCTACTGTTGCACTCATTGGAGTGGGAATAGGAATTTTTACCCCTACGCAATCCAACACTTTCCCTACTGTTCCACACACTGGAGTGGGAATAGTAAGTTTTACCCCTCGCGCTATCCAACACTTTCCCTACTGTTGCACTCATTGAAGTGGTAATAGTAATTTTTACCCCTACGCAATCCAACAGTTTCCCTACTGTTGCACTGACTGGAGTGGGAATAGTAAGTTTTACCCCTCCGCTATCCAACACTTTCCCTACTGTTACACTCACAGGAGTGGGAATAGTTAGTTTTTCCCCTCCGCTGTCGAACACTTTCCCTTCTGTTATACTCACTGGAGAGGGAATAGTAAGTTTTACCCCTCCGCTATCCAACACTTTCCCTACTGTTGCACTCATTGGAGTGGGAATAGAAATTTTTACCCCTACGCAATCCAACACTTTCCCTACTGTTGCACTCACTGGAGTCGGAATAGTAAGTTTTACCCCTCCGCTATCCAACACTTTCCCTACTGTTGCACTCATTGGAGTGGTAATAGCAATTTTTACCCCTACGCAATCCAACAGTTTCCCTACTGTTGCACTGACTGGAGTGGGAATAGTAAGTTTTACCTGTCGGATATCCAACACTTTACCTACTGTTGCACTCACTGGAGTGGGAATAGTAATTTTTACCCCTCTGCTATCCAACACTATCCCCACTGTTACACTCACTGGAGTGGGAATAGTAAGTTTTACCCCTCCGCTATCCAACACTTTCCCTACTGTTGCACTCACTGGATTGGGAATAGTAATTTTTACCTCTCCGCTATCCAACACTTTCCCTACTGTTGCACTCACTGGAGTTGGGAATTTTAATTTTTACCCCTGCGCTATCCGACACTTTCACCTAATGTTGCACTGACTGGAGTGGTTAATTTAAGTTTAAAGATTTTTAAATAGTTTAATGTTTTAATTTATAATAGAATCGTTTTTAAAATAGAATTTATGTTATTGGTATATATATATATATATTCACTGAAAAAACCATAGGTTTCAGGGACGTTATAGTTAGAAATTAGCATTTAAAAACCTTAGAAATTCACTGAAAAAACCATAGGTTTCAGGGACGTTATAGTTAGTTGGACATTTTACTCGTACAAAACCAGAGAAATTCCCCCGTTATAGTTAGTTCAGCTAACTATAACTCGCACCCCCGCAATGCACTGCTGATGACGTCACATATTACATCATTCATGACATGGTCAGTGACATCACTGATGACGTCACTGATGACATCTCAAATGACATCACTGATGGCATCACTGATGACATCATCCAGTGACAGTGTGTTTCTGTAAAGTTTAAATATGTTTTATATATATAAATGCCAAGGTGTATTGAAGAATGAGTGGGTGCATGAGTGTCTAAATGGATGATTTAGTAGGTGCATGACTGACTGTATAAGTGAGTGATTAAACATGTCTTACTGAATGCATGGGTTAGTGACTAAACTGTGTGAATGTCTGTATCAGTCTGTCAGTTGGTGTGTAAGCGGCTGCATGGGTTGGTGAGTAGCTACATGAGTGTCTATATGGGTTATTGATTGGTTGACTGAGTATCTGTATGGGTGCCTGAGTGTCTCTGTGGGTGTGTGGGGTGTTGTGTGACTCTGTGCATAGATCTGTAAGTAGGTGATTCACTGGGTGTATGGTTCAAAAGTGCATCTGTAAAGGGCTGTATGGGTGGGGGAGTGTGTATATGGGTGTGTTGGTGAGTGAATGGATGTCTCAGTGGTACATGTGTGAGTAACTACATATGTGAAAGGCAGTATATGTGAGTGTTGGAGTATATAAATTACTATATGTGAGACTGAGTGATTGTGAGAGTGGCTGTATGGATGAGTGTGTGCTTGTATCATTGATTGTAGAAGAGAGTCAGTCTGTGTTAGTATCTGTATGAATAAGTGAGTTAGTGTGTGTATAACTGTATAGGTGAGTAAATGGGAGTGTGATTGATTCTTTGCATGAATGACTGGGTGTGTGAGTAACTCTATGGATGAGTGGTGGTGTGTGAGTGTCTGTATAGGTGTATGAGTGCAAATGATAGTGCTGTATTGGTGAGTGACTGCATGTATGAGTGACTGTATGGGTGAATGAGTGGATGTGTGTGTAGACCTAGGAATCAGTGAGTGGGTATGTAGTAACTGGTAATGGTGTGTCTATGGTTTTGAAAAAAATGGTAGTCTATATTTTAGAGTGGGTGTATCAAAGGTTATATTAGGGTGTCAGGAGGTGCACCAGAGGATCACGTGGATGATGCCATCAGTGATGTCATCAGTGATGTCATCAGTGATGTCACTGACCATGTCATGAATGATGTAATATGTGACGTCATCTGCAGTGCATTGCGGGGGCGCGAGTTATAGTTAGCTGAACTAACTATAACGGGGGAATTTCTCTGGTTTTGTACGAGTGAAATGTCCAACTAACTATAACGTCCTTGACACCTATGGTTTTTTCAGTGAATTTCTAAGGTTTTTTAAATGCTAATTTCTAACTATAACGTCCCTGAAACCTATGGTTTTTTCACTGAATTTCAAAGGTTTGTTAAATGCTAATTTCTAACTATAACGTCCCTGAAACCTATGGTTTTTTCAGTGAATTTCAGAGGTTTTTTAAATGCTAATTTCTAACTATGCCTACAAAGGTAGGACATGTGAAGAAAGAGGAAGAAAAGCGCACAAGGAAGCAAGACAAATGCAGAAAGAGGCAACAGAAGTCCAGAAAGACGAAGAAAAGTGCAAGAAGAAGCAAGAGATGTGCAGAAAGAACCAACAAAGGAGCAGAAATTCCTCCTGTGCCCCCAACTTTTTGCTGACGGGTACTGGTGGTAACTGACTCTGACTAACCGGCCCTAGAGCCAGTGCTATGCTAAAAGACACTTAGAATACAGTGAAAACACCTACATACACTAGGGTACACTATGCGTTGGGGTACCCTTGTGATTAGCATGACCTCCTCTGTATTTGCCATGAGTTAGTGCCTGGGTCATTGTATGAGTACATGGGTACTGACTGGATGATTAGAGTACTGCAAGGAGAGTGGATGGTGAATTTATAAACGCTTGTGTTTTGGCGGAGTGATTGGATAAGGACATGGAACTGGTTGGGTGATTGGAGGAGTGCATGGTTAGTGACAAGGAGATGGCTGGACTGCATCAGTAGTCCTCAGGGGATTGTAGCAGTGCATGTGTTAGTGCCTGCGTCATTGCATAAGTACATGGGTAGTGACTGGATGATTAGAGTACTGCAAGGAGAGTGCATGGTGAATCTATAAGTGCTTGGGTTTTGGGGGAGTGATTGGATAAGTACATGGTGCTGGCTGGGTGATTAGAGGAGTGCATGGGTAGTGACAAAGAGATGGCTGGGCTGCATCAGTAGTGCTCAGGGGATTGTAGCAGTGCATGTGTTAGTGCCTGGGTCATTGCATGAGTACATGGGTAGTGACTGGATGATTAGAGTACTGCAAGGAGAGTGCATGGTGAATCTATAAGTGCTTGTGTTTTGGCGGAGTGATTGGATAAGTACATGGTGCTCGCTGGGTGATTGGAGGAGTGCATGGGTAGTGACAGGGCGATGGCTGGACTGCATCAGTAGTGCTCAGGGTATTGTAGCAGTTCATGAGTTAGTGCATGGGTCATTGCATGAGTGCATGGGTACTGACTGGATGATTAGAGTAATGCAAGGAGAGTGCATGGTGAATTTATAAGTGTTTGGGTTTTGGCGGAGTGAGTGGATAAGTACACACATGTCACATCAGGCCCGCCCCCTCCCTTCACCACTGTGCAAACGCGCCCCCTGGCGGGTTTTAGTTGGGGGATTAATTCCCCTTGAATCCTGAGGGTCCCTGGGGCCAACTAGCCCACCAGGTACCTCCAGTAAGCCCCACAGAGCTGCGTTGCAGAGAGGTGGTCCAAGGCCACTCCCCTTTTACACCTCTCTGCAACGCAGCTCTGTGGCGCTTACTGGAGGTACCTGGTGGGCTAGTTGGACCCAAGGGACCCTCAGGATTCAAGGGGACTTAATCCCCCAACTTACAACGCGCCAGAGGGCCCGTTTGCACAGTGGTGAATGAAGGGGGTGGGGCCTGATGTGACAAGTGTGCAAACGCGCTCTGTGGTGCGTTTTAAGTTGGGGGATTAAGTCCCCTTGAATCCTGAGGGTCCCTAAGGCCCAACTAGCCCACCAGGTACCTCCAGTAAGCACCACAGAGCTGCGTTGCAGAGAGGTGGTCCGAGACCACGCCCCTTTTACACCTCTCTGCTACGCAACTCTGTTGCACTTACTGAAGGTACCTGGTGGGCTAGTTGGCCCCCAGGGACCTTCAGGATACAAGGGGACTTAATCCCCCAACTTAAAACGCACCACAGAGCGCGTTTGCACACTTGTCACATCAGGCCCCGCCCCCTCCCTTCACCACTGTGCAAACACACCCCGTGGCGCGTTTTAAGTTGGGAGATTAAGTCCCCTTGAATCCTGGGGGTCCCTGGAGTCCAACTAGCCCACCAGGTACCTTCAGTAAGCGCCACAGAGCTGCGTTGCAGAGAGGTGTAAAAAGGGGCGTGGCCTCGGACCACCTCTCTGCAAGGCAGGCCTGTGGCACTTACTGGAGGTACCTGGTGGGCTAGTTGGCCCCAGGGTCCCTCAGGATTCAAGGGAATTAATTCCCCAACTTAAAACGCGCCACAGTGCGTGTTTGCACACATGTCACCTGAGGCCCTGCCCCCTCCCTTAACCACTGTGCAAACACGCCCCGTGGTGCGTTTTAAGTTGGGGGATTAGGTCACCTTGAATCCTGAGGGTCCCTGGGGCCCAACTAGCCCACCAGGTACTTCCAGTAAGCGCCACAGGCCTGCGTTGCAGAGAGGTGGTCCGAGGCCACGCCCCTTTTTACACCTCTCTGCAACGCAGCTCTGTGGCGCTTACTGGAGGTACCTGGTGGGCTAGTTGGACCCCAGGGACCCTCAGGATTAAAGAGGAATTCATTCCCCAACTTAAAACGCGCCACCGGGTGCGTTTGCAGAGTGTTGCTGGGAGGGGGTCGGGGCCTCAGTGCGATGGCGGCTTTTTAAAAAAAAAAAAAAAATTTTTAGAAGGGGGGCTGTGTGGCCCCCCTTCCTTTCCTATTTTATGGGCCCTGGGGACCCCATCCCCCAGGGCCTGACCCCTATTTTTCAAAAATGGAAGGGGGCCGCGTGGCCACCCTCCCGAGGCCATATTCGGCCCCGGGGACCCCATCCCCCGGGGCATGGCCAGTGTTTATTGTTTTTGAAAATATATTTGGAGGGGGGCTGCGTGGCCCCCCTCCTCAGGCCATTTATGGCCCCAGGGACCCCATCCCCCAGGGCCGGCCTTTGCGTGTTTTTTTTTTCTTTCTTTATTTTATTATTATGGGGGAGGGGGGCTGTGTGGCCCCCCTCCCAGGCCACTCCTGGCCCCGGGGACCCCATCCCCCGGGGCCTGGCCTCTTCGTTGGGGACCGTGGGGGGAGCCCCAATGCCCCCACGGTCCCGCCGGCTCCCCGCGTCCTGCAGGAGCCGGCATTGCTTTTCCACATGGGGAACTGCTAACATGCAGCTCCCAGTGTGGAAAAGCAATCTGGTTTGGATTTTGGAAGAGAGAGCAGGTTTCCTGCTCTCTCTTCCAAAACCCGAACCACAGTTTGCTATGACAAACAGCCGTGTCCCGGGGGTGGGCACCCCGGGACACTGCAGGAGCCGGCCCTGGGGGGTGGCGGTCCCCAGGGCCATCACGGGCTCCAGGAGGGGCGCCGCGCAGCCCCCCTCCCTTCAGTTTGAAAAGCCCCGGGGAGGTGGTGGTCCCCGGGGCTCGGGGGTCCATAACGGACCCCCAAATTTACATAGTTAGTACCCTGGGAGGTGGCGGTCCCCGGGGCGTGTGGGGGCTCGAGCCCCCACACAGGTTCTTTTTAAAAAAAAACAAGCCCCGGGGGTGGCGGTCCCCGGGGCTGCGGGGGGGCCGTGTGCCCCCGCAAATATTCAACAAAAGCCCCGGTGGTGACGGTCCCCGGGGCTTGGGGGGGCCTTGGAGGCCCCCCCACACATTATAAAAAACAAGCCCCGGGGGGGTGGCGGTCCCCGGGGCTGCGGGGGGCCCGTGTGCCCCTGCAAATATTTAAAGAAAGCCCCGGGGTGGCGGTCCCCGGGGCTGTGGGGCCCCCTGGGCCCCTCGCAATTACAATTTTGCATGCCCCCAGGACTTGGCCCACCCAAGGGCTAAATATTAACGAAGCGCGGAAGCCCGCGCTTCATTTTTTTTACTTTCACGGCAGGATGCGCGGATCCTACGTGAATTTTGCCGATTTTTTTTAAAAAAAAATGCTTTTTTTGGCCCTGGGGGTCCTTGTGGGACCCCCTGAGCAGGCCTAGGGGGTCATGGTGTTTCTACCCTGCCCCCTTTTCTTGTTTTTTAACGTTTTTTCTACTGTTTTCTTGTGACTCGGTTCTACCGAGTCACAAGATGGCTACCAACACTTCCTGGTTTGGAGTGTTGACAGCCAATTAGAATAAAGCTCGTGGTCGGGAGGGTCCGCGGATCCTCCGTGCCTCTAGATATCGAAACTTTTATTTTTTGATTTTCTCAGCAACTACTGAATGGATTTACACCATTTTTAAAAAGGGCGCTTTCTGAACCAAGGGCTACCTTTTTGCCAAATTTAATGTAATTCCGTTCAGCAGTTCGAGTTGTAGCCGTGTCTAAAGTTTCCTATGGGAAATTCATTTTCCGACCTCTTTCTTTTTAATTTTTCAGGAACTACTGAACGGATTTACACCATTTAACAAAAAGAGTTCTTTCTGAACCAAGGGCTACCTTTTTGCCAAATGTGAATTCCGTTCAGCAGTTCGGGCTGTAGCAGTGTCTAAAGTTTCCTATGGAAAATAACATGGAGAAAACACGTTTTCGGACCCCCCTTTCTTCTCAGCCCCCGCTTGCCGAATCAACCCGAAACTTTCAAGATAGGAGCTGACCGGAGCGCCCCACGAGTTTTGAAAATTTCGCTAAGATTCGTCAACCGGCGCCAAAGTTATTGGGGAAACAAAAAACGCTTTTCCTATGGAAACTAGGTCCTAACTATAACTATCTACTGGCGACCGCCAGTAGAAAATATATATATATATATATTTTAAATAGGATTATCCCATCGACAAATAACCATCCGGCACTCCAAGAGGTACTGGTCACTCGGTAATTTATTTTATGACGTTCTTAACATCTACGCGTTTCAGCAGTCTCACGCTGCAGAGACCAGCAGTAACATCCCCTCTTGTATTTGCTGATTGCGTACAGGTGAGTATCACGCACAGAATTATGGAACTAAGCAGGAATGGACTCACCAGGATCGCGTGATGCTTACTGGGGCAGTGAGTAGTGGAGCGGTTTGGAGCTGTGGTTAATGTACAGGCAGGAGTTGTGCAGGACACACCAGTGCCTCCAAGAACTTTTTTAAAGATACAACATGGCAGCAACCCACATGGGTGTTTAATTTGACTACCAGTCCCATAATTCTGTGTGTGATACTCACCTGTACGCAATCAGCAAATAAAAGAGGGGATGTTACTGCTGGTCTCTGCACGCCATTATTTTTTCTGCAATGCCCATGGAAGAAGGGCGCAAGCCCGAAACGCGTCGGCGAGTAATAGTTAGGAGGTGTGTGTCCGTGCAAGAGCCGCTTGGTTGAAGTCAGCGTTTACCAAGCTGCGAGTGCGACTCAAGAAATGGCAAACTGTTTACTTATATATATAATTATATATATCATATATATTTATATTTTTATAGAATTTTAAAATTATAAAATAAATGAAAATTATTAGTTTATTAATTGTTTTAAAGTAAATATGTATATATATATATTTATATATTGATTATTATGTATGTGCGCTTACACTTTTTTAGTTAAATTTATTATATTTGTTAAAATGTATATTAAATCTACTTTATTTTCTTTTAATTAATTTTAATATTTAATATATTTGAAATTTATTATTTTATTTTATATATATATATATAAATCGATATTTTGTACAGCTATATTTTTAACATCGATATTTTTTTCTCTATATTTTTGTACTTACCTGCTGCAGTATAGGGAATCGAAATTTTTGCATTCTATACTTTTTCATCGATATTTTTTACTTCTATATTTTTACATCAATATTTTGTCAGTGAACCAAATGCAAAGCATGGAATGAAAGAGTCCTTGAAGTAAATGTAGCTGATGATGTACTAAGTGAAGTCAACACAATAAATGAAAAACCTACCACTTACATTAAAGCTGCAAGTGTAGATGTAAAAAATAACAGCGTAACCAACACTGCTGTGAAGTCAGGACAGGAAACTTGTCACAGATGTGGAAGTAATTATAATGGCCTAGAATGGAGGAAATGCTTTACCATTAGTAAAGAGTGCAGGAAATGTGATGGGTGAGGACATTTTGCCGCGGATGAGTAGTGTGGGTAAAAGTGAAAGTGGCCACATCGGGAACATAACGCAGAACAGGCGCCGATTTGATCACAGAGTACTCACTTTAGATCAAGCAATAAACTTTGCTGAAGGGATACGTCCTACTCGCATATCGGCACGGATTAACCACCGATCATCTTTACATTTAGGATTTATCATGACCGTTGGAGTTTACTTTAATTTTTGACTTGAATACCGAGGATACCAGCACAATTGACCAGCCAGGTCGGAATTAAAACCGGCGGAGTGATCACTCAATAAAAATACAAAGACCCAAACAGCCCTGAAGAAGTCGGGGGGGGGGGGGTATTTTCCCAAAGCGACGAAACACGTGTTGACTGGATGCTCTTGGTTGTTTGAATAAAAGACAAAGAAAAGACTTTATGAGACTTTATCAACATTTGTGCTCCATTTACATGATGAACTGTCATAGAACACTCATAGCGTGTGCATAGGATTTTGGCTTAAAGTGAAAGTGGCGTCTTTCTAAAAATACAAAGAAGAAATGGTCAACAGGATAATGAGTGTTGAAGAAGCAAGGAAGATCAACAAAGGAGAAATAGACCTAGACCAACATTATGGGAATATTTTTGGGCATTGGGAAAATTACTCAAATCGAAGTTAGATGCAGTGAAAAGGTATATGCAAAGATTAGTATTAAAGGAATGAGCCACACCTGTGAGGCTTAAAGTGAGAAAATTACCAGTAGTGATTAGAGAAGAAGTGAAGGAAATGGTAAAAGAGAGGGAATTATAGAGCCTACACAACATATTAATTTCTCTCCCCTGTAGTTATCAGCAAAAAAATATAGATGGTAGTTTAAGATCTGCATTGACCTACTCTGCCTAAACCAGAACATTGTCGTAGATTGAGTTCCAGTACCAAATATCATCTAGATGTCCTATTACTAAAAGATGGTAAGTACTTCTCAAAGCTGGTTTTGAGAAGTGCTTGTCATCAGACCAAGTTACATCAAGAAACCAAAGTTTTGATGGCCTTAATTATTAATACTGAGGGGGCATATCAATTCCCCTGCCTGCCTATTGGACTCACTACAGTTGCCAGTGTTTCCCAGTACATAATGACAGAAATTCTAGGGGCAAGATAAAGTCATATTGATTGAGGATGACATCTTGGTATTTGGGAAGACTATTGAAGAATATAACTTGGTCATGAAATACATTTTAGACAAACTATAAGCTACAAGGATGACACTGTGCAAAGGAAAATGTAGATTTTTGAAAGAAGAGGTAGAATACTTGGGCCAGTGGCGTAACAATAGCCCCCGCACTATGCACGGGAAGCGGGACCCTAGTCTGAGAGCTTCTCATTGGGTCTGGAGTGTGGGGGACTCCCTCCATGTACTTTACAGGGCAGCCCCCTCAAGTTTCATTATGCCACTGACTTGGGCTATGCCATCTTGGCTAATGAAGTGAGGCCTAAGGGAGATTTGATGGGTGCCATAATGAATGCAGCTGCTGCTGTGGACAAAGATTAATTGAGGACTTTCATGGGATTGATTATTAAATATGCAAAAACTGTTCATGATTCACTGATAACACTGAAGATTTATACAGTTTTTTGAGGAAGGGAAAGTCTTTTGTGTGGGGATAGGCACATACGGAGGTCTTTTGATGTTATGAAAATTTGCATAGCAGGGTTCAGTATACTATTGTCCTATGGTCTAAACAAAAGAACTTTCTTTTTTTAAGGTTGATGCCTGAGCTATATTGATAGGTGCATTATTCTAACAAGCGCACAGTAGTGTTGAAAATGCCTTGCTCTTCCTTCGCAATCTTTATCAAAAACAGAGACAAACTACATATTAATTGAGAGAGAGGCATTTGCAGCTGTGTGGGGCACATATAATTTTTGCATTACTTTTGGAGAGGTAAGATTGTTCTAAGAACGGATTATAAACTGTTAGTAAAGGTTTTGCAACTTGGTGGAGTCATCTACAGTTCTTCAAGACTAACCAGGTTAGCAGACATACTACACAATTATGTCTATGACATGGAATACATTCCATGATGCAAAAATCAGATAGCTTACTATTTCTCTTGACTACCTGAACCCAGAGAGGTGATTTATATGGAATATGAAATGAAATAAGTTGTAGTCATAATCAGTGATGCCACAGAAGAGTTTGGTAAAGCTATAAAAAGGCAACATGGGAAGTTGCTTTGAGGTATGATAACATCCTGAGGAAAATGATGGCAATACTAAGGTAATAAGGATGAAGTGTGAGAGAGAAATTTGCCTTCTCACTTGTGTGAGGCCTTACTTCAAGATTTTGCACAGATTGACAGTGTATGTGGACAATGTGATTATGTTTTGGGGGAGAGTAGTACTGCCAATGAAAGTTCCCGACAAGCCTTTTGGACTGGCCCATGAGGGTCACTTTGGGCAGACCACAACAAAGAAGGGGGTCAAGGAAATATTCTAGTGACTGGGTGTTCATGAAGAAGTGTAAGCAATTGTATGACGTGTGAAGAAGGTAAGAAAAGATTAGTGGTTTGGTCAGATGTGATTGAGCACATTGAGGAACCAGGCGCTGCATGAACTAAGATATGGCTAGATTTCAAAGGGTCATTTATAAGTCTCTGAGAGTATTAACATCATGTCGCAGTCCTGTTTGGTGTACATTCTAAGTATATTGAGAGAATATTTGTGAGGGTGATACCATCCACCAGCACCATTATTACTGACTGTCGCTGTCATTGGCACGCAACTTATGTCATAGGAGATGAGTGGTTTGTCTATAAAACAAACTGTTCTATTTATCCAACATTTATTGCATGCAACTGTATTTGGTACACAGAGCTAATAGACGTGTTCAAATCAGAGACTTAACAAAACTTGAGAGGGTCCTCCTGCAAAGTACATGGAGGGGTCACCCCCTCCGGAGTCAGTCAGGAGCTCACAGGCCAGGGTACTGTGCTGAGGGGGCCCCCTGGAGCTCGGGCTCCCCGCACCGCGGGGGCTGCAGGGGCCTATATTATGCCACTTGTCCAAATGTGGTACCAAAGGGGATGATGGACGGAGCGCTTGAGCTAATCAAACACTCACCCCCAGTCAACTGATCTGGGTTTAATCCATCATCATTCTTTAGCTCACTCCACCACCCCAGTTCAGACATGGCCATATGCAAATCAGTCTGACCCTGTGCCTCATGGGAACAGTCCAGCCCGAACTGCCAAGCCATGTCTTCCCTGGACCGGAAACAAGCATCCTGGGACCGGTTTCTGGCTATTCAGCCGTCATCAGCCAGGCTAGCTTGAATCCAGTGGCAAAGTGAGCAAGGGACCCAAGTCTGGGCATACCCTGCCAACTTAGGGCGAACAAAGCGATACCAAAGGGGATGATGGACGGAGCGCTTGAGCTAATCAAACACTCACCCCCAGTCAACAGATCTGGGTTTAATCCATCATCATTCTTTAGCTCACTCCACCACCCCAGTTCAGACATGGCCATATGCAAATCAGTCTGACCCTGTGCCTCATGGGAACAGTCCAGCCCGAACTGCCAAGCCATGTCTTCCCTGGACCGGAAACAAGCATCCTGGGACCGGTTTCTGGCTATTCAGCCGTCATCAGCCTGGCTAGCTTGAATCCAGTGGCAAAGTGAGCAAGGGACCCACGTCTGGGCATACCCTGCCAACTTAGGGCGACAAAGCAATACCAAAGGGGATGATGGACGGAGCACTTGAGCTAATCAAACACTCACCCCCAGTCAACTGATCTGGATTTAATCCATCATCATTCTTTAGCTCAATCCACCACCCCAGTTCAGACATGGCCATATGCAAATCAGTCTGACCCTGTGCCTCATGGGAACAGTCCAGCCCGAACTGCCAAGCCATGTCTTCCCTGGACCGGAAACAAGCATCCTGGGACCGGTTTCTGGCTATTCAGCCATCATCAGCCAGGCTAGCTTGAATCCAGTGGCAAAGTGAGCAAGGGACCCACGTCTGGGCATACCCTGCCAACTTAGGGCGAACAAAGCAATACTAAAGGGGATGATGGACGGAGCGCTTGAGCTGATCAAACACTCACCCCCAGTCAACTGATCTGGGTTTAATCCATCATCATTCTTTAGCTCACTCCACCACCCCAGTTCAGACATGGCAATATGCAAATCAGTCTGACCCTGTGCCTCATGGGAACAGTCCAGCCCGAACTGCCAAGCCATGTCTTCCCTGGACCGGAAACAAGCATCCTGGGACTGGTTTCTGGCTATTCAGCCGTCATCAGCCAGGCTAGCTTGAATCCAGTGGCAAAGTGAGCAAGGGACCCACGTCTGGGCATACCCTGCCAACTTAGGGCGAACAAAGCGATACCAAAGGGGATGATGGACGGAGCGCTTGAGCTAATCAAACACTCACCCCCAGTCAACTGATCTGGGATAAATCCATCATCATTCTTTAGCTCACTCCACCACCCCAGTTCAGACATGGCCATATGCAAATCAGTCTGATCCTGTGCCTCATGGGAACAGTCCAGCCCGAACTGCCAAGCCATGTCTTCCCTGGACCGGAAACAAGCATCCTGGGACCGGTATCTGGCTATTCAGCCGTCATCAGCCAGGCTAGCTTGAATCCAGTGGCAAAGTGAGCAAGGGACCCACGTCTGGGCATACCCTGCCAACTTAGGGCGAACAAAGCAATACCAAAGGGGATGATGGACGGAGCGCTTGAGCTAATCAAACACTCACCCCCAGTCAACTGATCTGGGTTTAATCCATCATCATTCTTTAGCTCACTCCACCACCCCAGTTCAGACATTGCCATATGCAAATCAGTCTGACCCTGTGCCTCATGGGAACAGTCCAGCCCGAACTGCCAAGCCATGTGTTCCCTGGACCGGAAACAAGCATCCTGGGACCGGTTTCTGGCTATTCAGCCGTCATCAGCCAGGCTAGCTTGAATCCAGTGGCAAAGTGAGCAAGGGACCCACGTCTGGGCATACCCTGCCAACTTAGGGCGAACAAAGCGATACCAAAGGGGATGATGGACGGAGCGCTTGAGCTAATCAAACACTCACCCCCAGTCAACTGATCTGGGTTTAATCCATCATCATTCTTTAGCTCACTCCACCACCCCAGTTCAGACATGGCCATATGCAAATCAGTCTGACCCTGTGCCTCATGGGAACAGTCCAGCCCGAACTGCCAAGCCATGTCTTCCCTGGACCGGAAACAAGCATCCTGGGACCGGTTTCTGGCTATTCAGCCGTCATCAGCCAGGCTAGCTTGAATCCAGTGGCAAAGTGAGCAAGGGACCCACGTCTGGGCATACCCTGCCAACTTAGGGCGAACAAAGCGATACCAAAGGGGATGATGGACGGAGCGCTTGAGCTAATCAAACACTCACTCCCAGTCAACTGATCTGGGTTTAATCCATCATCATTCTTTAGCTCACTCCACCACCCCAGTTCAGACATGGCCATATGCAAATCAGTCTGACCCTGTGCCTCATGGGAACAGTCCAGCCCGAACTGCCAAGCCATGTCTTCCCTGGACCGGAAACAAGCATCCTGGGACCGGTTTCTGGCTATTCAGCCGTCATCAGCCAGGCTAGCTTGAATCCAGTGGCAAAGTGAGCAAGGGACCCACAAGTGAAGTCAATACTCTTGTAAGTTGTCGACTCATGTTTCTTTGAATGGCCTTACGTCGGTTTATTCCTTAGGGCCTTCTTCTGTCATTGAATCACGAAGATTATTTCTTCTGTTACCTGAGGCTTTCTCATATTATTTCTTCCAGATAAAAGTGCACATCTTTGTTTTCCTTTTTGTGTCCAAAATGTCCATTCATCACTCAGGATAAGCGGGAGAGTGCATTCTATTCTCTGAATTTGAATATGATTTCAATTTAAATAGATCTCCACCACAGAATCTAATTTTCTTGTTTCTTTTTATCGTAATGAAATATTTCATATATGCTCTTTAATAATGCATACTGCATCATATCCTGGAACAATTATATGCTGCGGTTACAGGGGATTAGATCAGGTATGTTTCTTGCCTTTTTCTCATACATATCTTCTTTTTCTTGACTGTAAGGAACCTTCCAGATAGCGGCTGACTGTTAACTGAGAAAGGCATGCACCTTTTGGGTTTAAAGATTCTTGTACCGGGGACAGTCTTACATGACGATGTGACAGATTTTACAGTATAGATAATATTGTCTTCTGAGATCTCTCTTATCAAAGACTCGGCTTCTGACAACCCTTTGAAACGGTCATCAACTTCTTTAGACTATTCTGCTGTATTGTCAGTGAGTTACAACTGAAATGTTGAAATTTACGTTAACATGATTCTAATAGCAGATTTACTTGTGAGAGTGGCATCTCTATTCTTAGCTGACAGAGATTAAAAAATGTGCTTTGATCTTGTGCTCTCAGAGTAAATTTATTGAGTTATTCATGAGAGAGCAGTAGAACTTCAATATTGGAGTTTTCCAGGCTCCTTTTTTTATTGGCGCTAGTCAAGACATTTTAGTTTTACTATTATTATAGCTGTAATGTTTGTTATAGGGACTTTCAGTCAGTCCTCTTCATTTTTTTATCTGACATTGAGTCATTCACATTATTCTTCTGGCTACTACAGCATATAGCATGGGGCAATAGTTCAGCCCACTTCAGCCATTGGCTAACTTCACTGTCAGTGATGGCATTCTGCAGTTTCACAAGAAGCACATCTACACACAAAGTAGTTTCCTATTTTTGAAGGGGGGGGAAGTATTTTTGCTTTAAGCCAAAAACTTTGTTTTGAATGACGGTTCCCCACCAATAAACTTTAGCAAAACCCATCACCAAACAATCCAGCACTGACAGAGCCAAAGGGCTGGTAGCTAACGCCAGACCTATAGGCTTGTTTATAAATTATATTGAAGCAGAGAACTTGCATGATTTCAAGAAGATTGCAAAGCCAGGCAAAAGACACAAAACAAGAAGAGAAAAATGAAATGAGAGTAAAAAAATAGGAAAAAGAAAAAAACGTATGAAGGCGCATTTAAACTGTGGCTACTGTACAGGGACTCGTAAGGGTAGGAGTACACTAACAAGCAATACTACACATGCATGCAAATGTATTTCGCAACCACGGAAACTTTTGGTCTGTGGGTGTGACGAGGCAATAGGAAAGGGAGTCGCAAGCATTTCACCACCCCCTTCTGAAGTATTAGGCACCATCTTATTGTTCGAGCCACCCCAAATTAACAAGACAGCAAAGAAAACTAAACTTTTCTTGTTGTATACATTGTCAACATGAAATCTATGGGGCATAATTTCAAGAACGTGCAATAATCATCGCCAAAATAGGTTAACGCAATTTTTCATATCACTGTCTATCGCGGGAAAATAACGCTGTGTCAACGTCGTATTCTCAACACGGCGGTAACATGCGATAGTTTCTCGATAATGCGTCAAATGTCCACAGTAAAATTACCGGGACGGTGATAAAAATCTAAAGCCTAACGCAAAAAAAGTGGCGATGGGCCCAATCGCGATAAAAAAATCAGCGACAAGCTGCGCCAGGCCTGCAATTCACACACGTCAACGAGCAGTGCATTTCCATAGGTGCCATCCTGGAAGCGCTGGTTGATGATAGACTGTCGGAAGATGTAGGAATCATGCACACTGCCTGGGTAGTTGGCGACGACGTTGGTGAAGAGTCCCCGGTGGTCCACTATTGCCTGCACATTGATGGAATGCGTGTGCTTTCTGTTGCGGTAATTGTGTGCAGTGTCGGCAGGGGGCACAAGTAGGACATGTGTGCAGTCAATTGCCCCCAACACGTGCAGGAAGCGAGCTATGGCGTAGAAGCCTTGCTTGGTCTCCAGCTGTTCCTGCGCAGTGTGGGGGAAGTGAAGGTGCTGGGGTACCAAGCTGATGATGGCATCCAAGACAGGTGTGAGGGACTTTGATAGGGCTGGCTGGGAGTCTCCTCCGACTCTGGCAGTTGTTGGTTGGAAGGTACCAGAGGCCAACAAGTGCAGCACAGCCAGCAGCTTTGTCTGTGGAGGGATGTTGGTTCTCCGCTGTGTTGGTACCATCAGCCTGTGGGCAATGTGGGTCAGGATGCAGAGGATGGTTGTCCTTTTGAGCCTGTAGTGGGCAATGGCATCCTCTGGCGCTGAGTGTCTGAGGATGGTGCGTTTTAGGAACGTCCGCTGTCTTCTTCTGCGCTGCCTAGGTGGTAGTCCGGGGGGGTGGTCCGGGGGGGGGTCCTGGGGGTGGTGGCGGTGGGTGTTGTGGCCCTCTTGGGTCTCCAAGCTGCATGATCATTGGCTTCATGGCATCTGTTGGTCTTCAGGTGTGGCTCTGGGCTGGGCTCCCTTTCTACTGCAGGTTGTCATCCTGCATAACACCAGTCATAGGCAGGTGTTAAATCCCTGCTGCTAACGCGCCTTATTGCCTGTTTCTGGATCGCATCGCCAATCTGGCTGATCGTTGAGAATATCGCGAAGTGGTGTTTTCGTGTGTTTTTGCACGGGAACGCCTACTCTGCATATCATTAGCGTTAGTTGTCGCTCTCATCCGTGGCGATGTTTTTTGCGGCAGCTATCACTGGAAAACTGGCGATGTCGGCAGTTTGCACCAGCTTGAGAATAGGGCAATAAATCTATCGCCACTTTTGCGGCGCTAAAGTGCCGATAAATTGGCGATGAGTCCTTGAGAATATGCCCCAATGTTTTGTCTGTTTTTCGAGAGACTCTATGCTTCAGGAGAACTTGTCCATTGACTTACTGATGATTTTTTTCCTAGGCGTATGGGAATTTCTGTTTGTTATCGGAAAAATCTTGTATGGTAATGCATAAGTTGGCATTAGTTATTTTCAGGAAGGTCATATGTATCAAATAATAGAGACTTAGTTCATCCACACCTTTTATTAGGAGATCATGTATGTAACCTTCTCCTTTTTGCTTTCCTGGATCTGAACCTAGGTATGGCACAAGCATAAATACCATTGTGTAGACCTCGGTGATTGAGGGCACGTGGGGGAACCCTAAGGTTAGCGTCCCATCATTTCAGTCTGAGTAATCTAGATGCTTTTCGCTTTCTTTCTATTATTCATTTATTTTATTGATTTGCTCATTCTGCTTTGCGGATGAATTGCACAAAGGCTGCTCGTGTTAGACAGCTATACTTGCAAATTCAACTGTCTTGTTATGGTATACCATGTTGTAGGTCAGACTATTGCACATAGAAATATCATCTGATATAAATATTATGTCATAAATATTGTTTACAAAAATATTGTCTCAATGGGTGCACGTTTTCTATTTTTAAATCCATTGTGGAGATATTTTTAAAATAATATTTGCAAGAAGATATTAGGTACCATACCCTATGACACTGCCTACCCAATTTACATTTTTCCTCTCCCTAGAGACCATGTTAGGTTTCTCGCCTCAACTCTTAGCCTCTCACCTCTTTGCCTCTGGTCGCCATCATGACTGGGGCCTCTGAAATTTTTCCTTCACAGAACTATATATGAATGTTAATTCTTACCCTCAGAGGTTCGCGTCTCACTATATACTCCTATTGTGTCCTGGATTGGTTCACTGATGGTAGTATTTATGGAAGGAAATGGGATGAGCTGTTGTGTAGTTCCTATATTACCCATACAGGATCTGCGCGTTCCGGATAACATAAACTGTGGGTTTGGTGGCAGACTGGCTCTGAGCACCCCCACCAAGAATGTTAGCCTTTATGTTTTAGCTAGCTCACAGTGCCACTAGAATCTCCTCTTATCGGGGAGAGAATTCTGGCAACCTCAGAACATGACAACCCTGATCCCCCAGGATCGCAGAAAAAATTTACTACTTTTCGCTCAATCACTCGTGCTCACTTATTCGGTCTCAGAGAGTTACACAGAAGAAACAGTTGGGCGTGTTACAATAAGAATTTATTGCACAGTTGTTCTTCTAGTGTAAAATAGATGTGCTGCAACAACCGTTAGACAGTAGCAGATATATATGATCAGCAGTACAGTGAAAATAAAAGGATAGTACAGTTCTACCATCTTGTAATAATCATGAATACAGAGATGAATATAAAATGCATGATAAAAAGTGCGCGTACTCCTACGAAGCCTATCTAGATGTACCTAAGTGTACCTAGCATGTGAATAGGTGCGAAGCCAAGAATTCCTCTAGGATTTAGTCTAACCCCTTTACCTGAAGTGAGAGAATGTGGGACCCCGTCCTGGTCTCGAGTTGGACACCCCGCGAGGGATGTGTTAGACCACTGTCAGCTGGAGCATCTGCATGCAGGAGCCTCAGTGTCTCTGGTCAGTGTGTCGGCCTGGAAGTCTTGTTCCCTCTGCTAACCCTAGCAAGATGTGCTGTATTTATACAAAAAGTATCTAGGGTTTCTTTGTCCCTTGTTTCTTGTATTAGCCATTGCTGGATTTGAGGATGACGTATGGGATGAACCTTGTACGTAGATATTATGCAGGTGGTGTAGCCCCTGCCTGGTTTCCAAGAACCCTCATGAAAATTCATTCATACTGTATGAGTCCATTGATGAAGTTATAGGACGCTATTGTTCAGGGAAAACCCTCCTTCTGCGCCCAGGACTAGAACTAAGTAAAGGTTCAATCCTAAAGGCTCGTTACTGTGTAGTATAAGGGAGATAATGTAGGTGAAGGTGTATGATATTACCCGGGCCTATATTAGGGTACCTATATGAAACATAACACCCACTCCTTTTCCGAACAGTCAACAATGATAAAAATGCTAGCGAACTACTGTTTTCACTAGGTAGCAGCGCATAAAACTATCAGTGAGCTTCATAAAATATTGTCATTAAAATCATTTAAAAACAGTCTAATCGGGGGGGAGAAGAAATTATTTTCGAAAGCTAGTATTGGAAATATCATTCATTCATTAACTTTATTTCGGCCTCATGGGCCATAAAAGCACAATTTACAATAAAACATGACACATGAGATAAAAAATTCAGCAGCTCATAACTATCTTTTTTACACAAAGGTGTCAACTTACACAGCAGTAAATGCAAATCTCGCTAAGGGTATAAAATTGTGCAAGATATTTTTCAGACCTTAAAAACACAATAAAAACAACCCTCGCATACTAAGCTGCGATCTTAAAAAAAAAAAAAAAAAATGATATAAAGAAAAATAATAATCCCCTAGACTTAACTACACATTTACTCTGTCTGTAAAAGTCGAACACACTGATTCCCCAGGGGGAAGCTACTTTAAAAAGGCCCGCCGAGTGTGCCACATGGAACTTAAAAAACGCGATACAGCGAAAACAATTGGTGGATGGGTGTCATACTTTAGGACTCTGAACGCTTCTACACAGCGGACAAAACCTAATATTCTTGCATACTTGGACTAACCAATACTTGCGCGCAGGCAAGTAAGCTGGACAAAATAGCACTACATGTAGGTCAGTCTCTTCTTTGTACTTGCAAGCAGGACATTCACCCGAGTACTCTTTACCCCTTTTGCTAGTGTATGCTTGTAATGGTAAAGTCCCTATTCGCAATTGCATATACAATTTTCTAGCCATGGGGGGGTAGATGAAGTCCAGGAAATTTTCCTTGCTGTATAGATCTTTAATTTGCAGGAACTCTGTGGTTAGGCGACCACGAGCGGAACTTTCGTGTATAGCCAACAGGTTGGTCTTTCTGTAGTGGTTAACTAGCTCCAACCTGGAGACCCTGACGCACACTACCTCAGGAGTCCTCCACAGGTCCACTCTACCTAGCTTGAGGGCAGAATCCCTTATGTGGCAGAGCCACGGAATTTTATGGGTAGCACAGTTAGATAAGAGCTCTTTCAGCTCGTCCCTCAAGACTAACAATTACGGAGTCACCCATAGTCGTCTCCAGTATGTGATGGGTCTCAGGGCAATTTCTTCATCTATGGGCCTAATACCCAAGTCCATCCTGAGGGGAATAAGGGGGGTACTACAGGGTAGGCCTATTAGCTGCCTCATAAAATTATTCTCGACCATCTTCAAATTAGTAACAACAGTGTGCCCCCAGAGCTCTGCCCCATATAAGGTGGCGCTCCTTGCTTGTACTTTGTAGATTTCCACCACAGGGGCCGCTGGTTTATAGGTCGAGGATCTATGTAGTTTCATCATACCTCCCACTGTCTGGATTAGCCTAAGTTTTGCTTTGGCCACCTGCGGCCCCCATTCGAACTTCTCTGACAGGGTCACACCCAAATACTCAAAGATCTTCACTCTCTCTAAAGGTGTCTCGTGTAATGAGGGATTTGGGCGGGTCGAATTAGGTGGGTTAAAAACCATATATTTAGTTTTTTCCAAGTTGATTTCCAACCCACGCGCTTTACAAAAATTGGCGAAGCCATCAAGAACGCGCTGGATACCCATTGAAGTTTTTGAAAGTAGCAGGGTATCATCAGCGAACATTAGCGCTGGGACCTTGCCAGAGGCTAACTTGGGGGCATCATTATCCTTGATTTGTCTGAGGTGGTCAATAAGTCCATTAATAAAAAGACAGAATAGGGTAGGGGCTAGGACACATCCCTGCCGTACCCCCTTATGGACTGGGAAACGTGCAGTAAGTTCTCCATATTTTCCACATCGTACCTGGGCAAAATTTTGTGTGTGGAGCCTCACTATCACATTAAGAAGATATGGTGGGATCCCGAGATCGCTGAGCACTTTCCATAATTTTGTCCGGGGAACAAGGTCAATATCCGACTTTAAGTCAACGAATATTAAATAAAGACTGCCCCCCTCAACAGTCACCGTTTTCCAGTATAATAGTTGTAGTCGAAATATCTGGTCCACGGTTGACATGTTGGCTCTAAAACCAGCCTGATAGGGACTTAGGATTTGCTCTTCTTCCATCCATCCCTGTAGGCGGTCCAAGAGTACCCGGCCGAACAGTTTTTGTGTGATGTCAATTAGACTGATCGGTCTGTAATTAGAGGGTATAAGGGGGCAGCCCTTTTTCAATATAGGGACTATTTCAGCCCCGGCCCAGGTATCAGGAGGGTCCATGCCCTTCAGGATTGAATTAAATAGAGCACATAAGTATGGAGTCCAAATTTTGGGTTCTCCCCGAAAGAGGTCCCCCGGTAGCTTATCTAGACCTGGGGCTTTGTTACGTTGAGGCTTGTAAATGGCTAATTCCACTTCCATCCTAGTAATCTCCGGGGCCCCCTCATGATCGAACTCCCAAACTGGACTAGGAGTGTCATAGTTGTCAATCCCTCCTTCCTTGTTCGAATAGAGTGCCCCAAAGTGGCTCTCCCAGACTTCAGATGCAATGTTCGGCTCAAAGGCTGGTCTTGCCTCCCTCTCCCCTGTGCTCACTATTGCCCAAAAGGTTTTCAAATCTTTCTCACTGAGGGCACTTCTAAGGGTTTCCCACCTGTCTATTTCCCAGTTTTTTTTTCCTGTTGGATAATACGTTTATATCTTGCCCTGGTAAGTTTGACTTGGGCCCTATCCCTCTCCTTAATCACGTCCAAAAGATCCTGCTTGGCCTTTCGACACTTGTCATTGAACCATGAACGTTTAGTTCTATTGCTTTCCCTCCTACGCACCACTGGGAAAAATATTTCAGCCAGTTTCAGGGATAGCTCAGCGTGTATCTCACCCACCTTGCCTAGGTTCAGGGTGGAACCCTCGTCCTGTACCACCTCCCCCATTTTAGCTATCAATGGCATTGCCAGATGGTATACTAGCGCTAGCCTATGAGGAGAATTTTGGATGTTACTCCATCTAACTTTCCTTCTATTATTAGATAGAGTTACTGTGTCATTCACATTGGTTTGGAAAGATAGGGGGTTGGAGTTACCAGAATTCCAAGGTTTTAGGGTCAGGATCAGTGCGTTGTGATCACTATCCTGCCTGGGTAAGATATGGAAGTCCAGGACCTTTCCCCACAGCTTGGTTTCCACCATAATATAATCTAGGAGCAACGCTTGTCCTACTCTATTAAATGTCGGCTGTCCTGGCCGGTCAGATTTAGTCCGGCCATTACATGCCCTTATTGAATGAGCCAGAATGAGTGAATTAAGCTGCAATACCAAGGGGGACCACACTTTAATGGGGGTAATCTGAGGGTCGGGTATGGACCAGTAAAGGTCTTCTTCCGTAGGGACAGAGTAAGTTGAATCAGTGAGGGGTTCAAATTGACAATTAAAATCCCCCCCTATGATCACTCCTACCCCCGGGTCCAGAGTTGGAATAAAGAGTCCCAGGTGGTCAATAGTGGCAGACTCTTGGCCGTTTTTAACGGGGCGGGAATACACATTGATTAGGGCAATTTTGGCCTTCGTGGGAAATGTAAGAAGAACACACTGGATATCATTTGAAGATGTTATCAACTGCTCGGCTCGGCAGCCTAGGTGAGTACCCACCCAGATGGTTAGGCAACCAGAGGGTCTCCCCCTTCCACCCATTGTGGCCAAGATGTTAAAGGAGGCGAATCCCATCCGATGGAAGTCTTCCCTTGCCCATGTCTCCTGAAAAATGCAAATATCGTATTTTTCGATAAAATCGTCCCAATCTTGACATGGCAATTTGTTTTTAAGGCCGGCCACATTCCATGATAAAATCCTGGGTCCAGTGCCACCCCCTGAATCCCTTCCCACTACAGCTTCTCCTGGGTGCGCCATGCTATATCTAACTATTGCCCCGCTGGTTTTGGCATCTTTATTAGTATTTCCCACCGCGATAGGAGCTACAACATCACGGTCCCCACTTCTCTGTGTCCTTGCTCCCAGGTGATCGCTCCAATGGTGAGAGCCTATTCCACCGCCCACAGTTGTTTGCTGGTAACCCCACGCAAGGCCCTTGCGAGCATGCCCTTCCCCATACATAATCTTACCCTTTAAAGACTCCTCTCCCAGTCAATCTACCTCCTCCAGCGTGTCATACCTGTTATTCACCGGAATATTATACAGGTGGGGCCTGTCATAAACAACCCGACTCCCTTTATATACAGGCCCCTGCTCCTTGGTTACGATTAGAGGTGCTACACCACCTCTATGCATTATATGCTGTAAAGGATAGAAAAGGTCCAAAGGGTGCAGACTCATTCCTGTTGGGGAGGTATGACAGTTGGAAGTGGGAATGAGTAAGTTAGAGACTGTAGTCGGATTTTTAAAATTAATGACTACACACTCACCCGGTTCGCTTTTTCGATGGCTACCCACCCACCCCACTCTTCGAACCAGTATAATTTCCCCTGCTCTGGCATATTCAAAGTGTTTGTATTTCGCAAGCCAGAACAGGCATTTATTTCTTAGCTCAAGATAGCTTTCCTTTACCTTAGGTTCGAGTGGCGGGACTCCAGTCATTATAGCGACATACGGGGAACAGGCGGGGGGGAGATTTATATTGGGCAGGTTAGTACATAAACTTGCTTGTCTCCCTTCATTGTGATGATTTACAGGTCGCCTACTCTCTATGCTCCTCAAGGCTTGGTCATGTGGACTGGGTTTAGCCCGGGGCCAACTCGGTGCTGAGCTAATTTCGGCGCTACTCTTATGACTACCACTTCTGCCTCTCTGTCGCATGCACTCACTCTGTACCCTTGTTTTGTCGCTGGTAGTGGGGCCCTCTTCAACGTGTGTCTCCGGCCTAAAGAGGGTTGTGATACCCACAGTGTTCACCTGGCAGCCTATGTCCAACCCTTTTCTCCAATTAGCTATGGGATTAGATTGTGGCTCAGTTATTCTAGCTTCCACTAAAGTCAGCACGTTCTCCAGTTTATCCAAACGGCTTACAAGGGGTGCCAGTTGTTCTGCAATAAAGGCCCTCAGATTGTTCTGTAGATCTGTCATTAAATTTGTTGCCCAGCACGGGTATGTCTTGTCCATACCATCAGATCGTACTCTACTTTCAAGTCGATCCTGCTCTTCCCCTCCCTCCTGGCTAGCTGGAGTGCCCTCACAGAATTTCTTTTTCTTAGCGCCAGCCTCAGATGCTTGTTTGCGCTTTCCTATCTTGGGGATACTAGTGTTATTTCTACATTTGCGCACCGCTTTCTTGTGAGGGGCATCTGGAGGAGGTGATGGGGAGTGGGCATTAAGCTGTATCTGAGGTAAGCTTGGCAGAGTGGTCGCACCATCCAGTGGGGGAAATAACTCAGGGGTGTATGATAACCGCCTTTGTGTTAACTCTATTTCGGTGTAAACCCCCCTATGGCCCTCTGCAGCATTTTATCTATGGAGGTTGGGGGCAATGACGAAGTGTTTGTAGTTTTGGCTCTGGCTGGCCCTGCCCTTTTCCCCATTGAGTGTCCTGGTGCCATGCCTACACCCCACTCCCACCGCACTAGTTCTCAACACCCTACGCCAAGCAGGTAGTGGATACTATCCTCTATTGGGTCTACGGATGGCTGGGTACAACAAGGGGAAACCGGCGGTGCCTATCTCCTAGTTCACCACAAATTAACACAACAACCAAACTTGTCCTTGCTTGCTCATATACTCCACATGCATGAGCCAGCATCCGCAGTTTGAGGTCCTCGGTTTTTAATTTTATGTGCGGATATAGTTTAAGTAAGTCAAATGGAAGATGCTGGGCCCCCTCTGGTACAGTGCTTGTTTGAAGATTTAATGCAGACTGCAGTTCGCTTAGACTCCAATACCCAAGAAGCGGGAAACATGTAAAGATAACAGTTCACCCGTACAGAGGCTGGGTGGGTGCTTCGATGAGCAACACCCCTTGTAAAGTAGAAGCCTTACCCGCTGGTGATGCAAGTGCGGGTAGTGCTGCAGCTAAGGGGGGTGGCCCAGCCCTGCCTCTTCCTGGCGAGGACGGGCACAGGACGGGCCCGCTCTTGGCCCGGGCGCGGCCCGCGCTGCGGAAGGCTGGCTCGCCTTTTCTCGCGGCTACGGGCACCGCGGTGACGTCGTTAGCTGGCGTCCAGCACTGCCTGCTGGGCTTTGGAGTCCCTGGGCCGTTCCCCTCATGGCGGGACCTTGGCGATTTTAGGTCGGAGAGCCGTTCCCCTCACGGCTTGCGAAGAGTGAGGAGAAAAGGGGAGATGCCATTCCCCTCACGGCCTGGCTTGAATAGAGGTGAGCGCGTCATCACTTTAAGCCAAAGTCCTAGTTGAGTTCGTTTATATAAGCCGAACCACTACAAGGGTCAGAAGGCCATGCTTTTCCAGCGAAAGTGCCAATTTTAGGAAGTGTTCCAAATTTAGTTGAGTTTTGAAATCAAAAAGGAAAAATTCTGAGTTCTTTCCCAGCACACGATGAGCCAATTATAGATTAAGTGTCCTGGCTGGGAGATGCAACATTGTTGTTGCTTGCCACTGCAGAGGATGGTCCCTGTAACACCTCGCAGAGTACGTCAATGGAGCACAGATGATATTCAGAACTGCCAATAGCTGGTGCAGAGGCAGCTGGTGCTGTCGTCGATACCTGAGTGCTAGTGGAAGAGCTGATACTTAACCCAGTTGTAGTAAAAGGCACCTGCGGGTTCTCGAGGAATGCAGCCCTCAGTATAGGAATACGCTGGGGACATTGCCAAGCATGAGACCTCACGGGTTCCAGCCTGGTATTCAAGTCCGTAGGCGTGTCCGATGCAAGTGTCAGACAGAGATCCAACACGCATTCTTCTCCGCAGAACAGGCATCGAAGAACAGGTAAGATGCAGTCCATCCAGACTGGTTTAAACGATAGGAGCCAAGAGGCGCTCAGTTCCCGTAGGCGAGGTGTGCCCAGATGTTGTACCATGCATTAACGGTATTTGCGCTCCAGGAGTGCTTTTGCCAACTCGTTGGTGATTGGGCCGTCCATTGCGTAGCAGAAAAATGACAATCAGGATACCTGCTATTGAGAGCAGGATCAGCGGAAGACCTCCAAAAATGCTTCCCAATATGGAGTGTATAAAATTTGGAATAACTTCTAGGATTGTCTGAAAGGTGCTTAGAAATCCTGACCCCATGGTCTTAAATAGGTGTACAATACCACTCGTATGAGACATATTAAAGATACGACCCACCATTTCTGCAAAATGAAAGGGGCAGTTTGTACGTATAAGTGCCTGTATCTCAGTCGAGGTCCTTGCGATTTGAAGATCAAAGGTCTCTCGGGCGGAGGTTAAGGGTACGGTTTGCTGTAAAAGCATGGCTTTCAGTCTGCTCAAAGTATCAAACTGTATAAAGGAAACATTGAACGAAGGCCATAACGCTGACTCCCTGACTGTACTCATTGGGGGAAACAATACTTGCATACAGCAAGTAACCCTGGAGTTCACAGTGACCAGATAGGCAATGCCCGGAAGCATCCCACAGCAACCTTGATCGTTCAGCATCAAGTAACTCCCATTCGAGAGCAGCCTGAATACCGGAGTAATCACGGCCACTGGAGTACCTTTCATGTGGCCGGACAAGTTCGCTACTGAACCATTACAAGCTCTGTGCAGGGAAATATCCTGGCACATGAGAGAACCGCTTAAAACACTTGCAGTTTGTACAGCTTAGAAACACTTCTCGATCCCCACTCCGGCATCGAAATCTGTATGGTAACTCCCAAGATTCCTTAATGTATTCCTTACCCATCTTCTCATATTTGCCTGCCTGCCTTTGCTCAAGGCAATATTGAAACTGAAAAGTAGTGACCGGTAGAGTTATGTGGCCATGGATTAGCCATTCCGTTGATGGTGATTCCGCTACCGTAAATGGTAATCTATCCAGCTTTTCAATCCGCAACATTGTATATTTTGCTCCCCTTTGTGCCATTTCTACCTGTTTATCTGTTAGATTGTATTCAGAAAACAGAGACGTACTTTTGATAAAACGCCAAGGCACATAGCCTGCATGCAAAGATTGCAGCGTCCAGCTTAACAACATAATAGAATGTAACTGAGATTGCCCGTGTTGTAATATGGCCAATTCTTGTTCCAGTATGTCTATCGCCGAAGATACAATGTTGCCTGGAGGTCAAAGTTGTTAACCCATTATCTACTACCGCTAATGCCTTCTCTAAGTTAATACGGTCAATTTCCCGTATTCTCTCTCTTGTTGGGATATTTTCCAATTTTCATTGTAGGCAGCATAAATGCCAGCATATATGAAACGTTTCTGACGGGGTTTCCTGGGACCTAATAAAAAATCCCTAAGATCCATATCTTGTGTGAGTAAGGATAAGTGTTGTTTCACTTCTGTGAGTGTTGAGGTCTCTAGCCAATCAAGGCACAACTTCCCAACACTGTATGATGTCACTACCCCTGGGTGTTCTCTTTGTACATAGCATGGGTCTGGCCTATGGATACTGAACCCTTCGGTTATACCCCAGAATCTTTTCTGACATGTGTTCGTGTCTAAGGGCCAAACCACCCATTTCTTCCAATTAGGGTCTGATCTATTGTACTGTAAAATGACATCTACTGTTGCCCCTTCTTGTGAAGTTGAATTTTGCCACCCCTCCATCTGTGATGGTGTTGGAAACCGAGGTGTGTTCAGGTCCTTGTTTTTGATTAGTCCAAGACAGGATGTCTGTTGCACAGTGTCATTTAAAAATATCATCTGCTGTGGAATAAGGCAAGCTCTAAATAGCGCCTCTGTACCCTGGACTTGCCAGTCTCTAGAACCCCAGACTGATTTTAAGTCTATTGTGTGCTTCCATAGGTCAAAACCCTGTTCAGACAATTGGGCAATAAAGGAAGCAGAGTAAATCTGTTTGGTGTTTGTCAACATAATTTTCAGCGCCGATGTGGATGCGACTTTATAATAAAATGACTTTGGGTCAGAAGTGTTAAACGCTGAAAAATATGAACATTTCTGTGCAAATGTTTGCGAACTACTTCTTGGAGGTGTAGGGCAATGTTCCTACTGGTGGTACTCAAAAACATTTCTAGGTGTTATAGATTTGTGCAGGAAATGATGAACATAATGTTGGTAACAGTACAAAGTGTCATAGTCTGAAGTACCTTCTAACATTTCAGTGTTCGGAAATGCGGCAGTTTTCTCTAAATCAGACAACATGTTATTAACAGTTTCAGAGTCCCAATCTTCAGAAAATGTACTGGAGGTAATGATATCACTTAATGAAATTTTAAATACATGAGACATTTTTAAAAGTTCAGTAGGACCGAATATATCGAAATCAACCTTGTCCTAAACTATACCGTCCGGTATAGGAGCTGCTGTAATGTTCACTGATGACAAGTCTCTTTGTTCACGATGTGAGGACTGATGTGGTTTCAGAATCAAATTTACTGTTTCGGCTGCAGGTCTTTGTTGAAGGTATTGTCCATTAATAAGCATGCTAAAAGTTATAACTAAGCCTAGCCAGAAAAGAAAGAACAGTATTCCAATAATTACCCAGAGTTCTACCCAAGGTGATACCAGGTAAGTCTTTTTGAGAAAGTTCAGAAAGTCCTTGACTTGTTGCTTGCGTGTTTGTTGGGCTGGCGTTGTTTCTGGTTCACTTGGATCCATGGAAAACGTATCAAAGTTCATGAAGTAGCCAGAAGCAGTTCGATCAATTGTAGGAATTGCATTGGGATTTGTTGAAATCGTAGTTTGCTCTTGTCGACGCATGTTGACGTAAACATCAGTATTTGGTCTTATTGCAACTTGTGTGTTATTTTGAGTTTGATTTTGAAGTTGAACTTCGGGTTCAAGGGGAACGAGTTCCATAGCATTGTTGCATAGTCCTTCATTCCGTACAGGAGGCTCTTCGAACGTGATGAGTCTTTCTGTTTGAACTTCTTGGATTGTAGCTAGAGGAGGGCGTCTGCTACAGCGGAGTCCACGAGGCCTACTGTTCCGTATCAGCCACATAGTGTGGTTTGATTAAGTCAATTGAGACAAATCGTTTCTCCTTTTTTCTGGCAAGAGGCGGTAGAAGTACAGTTCTTGTTCCTTGAATTGCTAGGACAGGTACAGGCTTTCTGTATGATGGTCCAAATTCTTTTTTGTCCGCTATTTTCTCTCTGACCAGATCCCCGACTTTTGGGATCCAGACAGGTCTTGCTGTGACTGCCTTGACTTCCCCAGTGGCTGTCTGTTTCAGGAGGATGTTACTTTGTTGTGTCCTGGATTCATTTAGGTCCTGTAAAACAGCCAAACGATCATGGATATCAAATGGTTTCTCATCCGCCACTGCGCCTTCACAATCAAGATCAGGTACCCACATTCTTGTCCCATATCGGACCTCGTAAGGAGTGACACCCCCTAGAGAACTTCGTGGCTGGTTATTGAGAGCTCGTTGTACCCCATATATATTAGATTGACCCAACTACCGCCCTTGCCTAGTATCCTAGCTGTTAAAGATTCCTTTAGATCCCGGTTCTTCCTCTCCACAACCAAATTTCCCTCAGGATGGTACGGAGAGGAGTACCGCAATGCTACGCCCATACTTTCCATGGCCTCTTTGTAAGCCCAAGAGCTAAACGCCGGGCCACGGTCAGAATGTAACGTGCCAACTGCGTATGTCCCTATAAAGACTCGCAAATCTTTGATAACAGTTCGAGCGTCAGCCGAGCGCTGAGGCCAAACCCATAGGAATCTTGAGCATGAATCCACTGCAACCATGATATACTTGTGGGCCCCATCTGATTGTAAAGCGCCGCAGTGGTCCAGATACACACAAGCGAGAGGTTTGTCTGATTTTAATAACGGTGTTTGTGCCGGGCGTGTTATGGTGGAGCCTTTCATCTGCTGGCAGATGTCACATTTCAAGACATTGGGGCCGATTCCGATCTCGGCCGGTAGTGCTCCGAATCGGATTCGGACTTACCGGATCCGATTCGGAGCCCTGTTTCCCGACCGAATCGTACGCGGGTCCGGCCGAGCGAGTACGATGCAAGCTCCCGCGAAATCGCCGACCGACTCGTATGCGGCTTCAACACGCTCCGACCGACTCGCACGGACACGACTCACACCGCGCTATGGAGACGTTTCCCGGCCGGGTAAGTACGATGCGCGCCGCGAGCAGTCTGACCGACTCGCGCCGTCCGGCTCGAAAGAGCTATCGGAGCCGGACTTTGGGGGTCCGCGTCGGACTCCCCTGTACGCGTAGGCGCGCGAGTCGCACATAGGGGGGAACCATGGGTCCCCCCTACCTGTGCATGTACGCCGCGATGCGCATGGACGCGTACCCGCTGTAGGGGGCGCCCTTGTTCGCCTCGCACCCATTGGAGTCAATGGGAGCCCGCGTACGCGTTGTACGACCGGCTCCCATTGACTTCAATGGGAGTCCGACCGAATCGAGTCCGATAGCATGCGAATGCATCGTACTCATCCGGTCGGACTGCTAGGGTCCGATTCGGTCGGAATTCTCTCCGGGTCCGGCTCGGTCGGAGAGATTTCCGGTCGGAATCGGAATCGGCCCCATAGTCTTTAGTTTGCTTTGTTAGACCTGGCCACCAGTAGCGCTGTTTCAACAATGAAATAGTCGCTGTGACGCCTGTATGCGCAGAGCCCAAACCCTTGTGTGCTGCAATAATCAAACCTTGCCTACGATCCATATTTGGTATTACTCTGTCCCCCACTCCAGGAATCTGAGCATATGGAATGTTGGTTGCATCTAACTTGTAGGAGTACTTGAGTGGAAATTTCTTTGGTACTGCTGAGCTGCCTTTGCGTGAAGCAATGACAGCAACCATAATCTCACCGTCTATCCTCGTTTTTGAACGAGTGATTGCAGCTACGGAAGCTGTGCGTACAGCCCCCTTCGCGGCTTCATCAGCCAATGAATTCCCTTCAACGTGAACGCCATCACGTTGATGACTCAGTGTATGAATCACATGAGCCCGTGGTAGTTCGTTTCTCAACTCAACTACCTGTTCCCATAGCATTTTATGCTTAATTGTGCCACCTTTCGCGTCTTTGAACCCGTTTTGTTCCCAATGGTGTAAATATTCATTGTATGATTGCACACAGTAAAAAGAATCACACACTATCAGTGTGGGGAATTCGTGATCCGTGTTTACCAGTGCCAGTATTAACGCTTTTAACTCTGCCAACTGTGCCGTGCAGTCTCCTAGAGATTGCGTTTTGGTGCAACTTGGATGGAACTTTCCATCCCGCATGCGACCTTTAACGATAGCACATGCTGCGCTGTATTGTTGCTTACTCCCTATGGCCAGTTGAGCAGATCCGTCAGTGTAAATAATATATTCATACTGATCTAGAGGCAAGATTTCATTCGGTAGAGGGTATTCTTGTTCGTATTGCAGAAATGCTTGTGTTTTTAGACTTGGATCAAATCTGTACTCAACATCCGATGCAGTAAGAGAATTAGCCCATTGTATCCATCTCGGATGTAAGGCTTTTGCATTTGGAATGCTAGCCTTTGTAACAGCTTCTAAAGCTGGTACGGTGTTACGACAATTATGCGTTTTCCCTGAGCCAGTGCTCTTTCTCTTGCTACAGCGGTCTGAACTGCTGTCAGGATTTTTTCTGTTGAAGTGAAACGCATTTCTGCATTTGTGTACAGGTGTGATTTGTAAGCGATTGGTACTGTTTCGCCTTCATTGAAGGTTAAGTAAGTGTACCCGCATTGAGCCGCTATTACACGGATCACTAAGTTGCGTACGTTTACCTGCGTCTGTAAGTGTTTTGAAGCTATCATGTCTTCTTGTAGTGAACGTAGGATGTTTGTGTGTCCCTGTGTCCATTGTCTAACTGAAAAGTCAGGTTTTATTAAATCGTAGAAAGGTTTTACTCTTTCTGCGTAATCCAAAATGTATGTTCTGCCAAAATTTAGGAATCCCAGTATTGATTGTAAATTTTTTAATGATTTTGGAGGTTGGAGCAGCGCACACTTTTCTAAAAAGTTAGCTGCCAGACTTTTTCCTTCACTTGAAAGCTCATATCCTAAAAACAGGACATTGAGGTGGGCGATTTTTGATTTTTTAAAATTAAATTTGTAGCCCTCAGAGGCGAATCCCATAATTATGATGCTCACCCTGGTCAAGTGCCTTTTTAAGTCATCGTCCGTCAGATAGATATCATCCACATAGGACAATGTTTCCTCATCAAAATTTTGGAGTAATTCGGTTACTCTTGCTGAAAATAACCCCAGGCTATTCTTATACCCTTGGGGGAGATGACAAAATTGTCGCTGGGACCCCAATGCTGAGAATGCGGTCAAATACCTGCTTTCAGGCGCTATATTTTGGCAGAAAAATCCATTTGAGATATCAAGTGTAGTTTTGTATTTTTTCCGCACAATGTTATTCATTAATGCAGCACTGTGAGCATTTTGGACAGCGAATGTCTTTGTGCAAGTGTTAAGATGTCTGTAATCTAAAACTAGACGATATGAGTTGTCTGGTTTCATGACAGGAAACAAAGGATTGTTCATTTGAGAGGTGCAAGTTTCAATCACCCCTTGATACTCAAGTTGATCTAAGATCTCCCTGACCTGTTTTTTAGCTTCTTGCTTTATTGGATATTGTCTCTGTGCATTTGGTGAAACTTTTAACGGGATCACGTGGTGGGTTGAATTCTCATCCCATCCGGCATGATTTTTGTACAATGCTGGAGCTAGGGCAACTGCCCACTTCCGTGCATATGTGTGTTTAAAATGAATGGGAACGAGGTCGGAGAAGGCTGGAAAAATTACAGTTTCTCCCCTAGGGCACTCCATAACGAATGCTGGCGGCCAATCTTGTTCAGCTAATAGGATGTCATAACAGGATGACAGATTCTTCCAAAATAGACCTTTAACTTTCCTGGGCTTGTCCCCCTCCAATTGAAGTGTTATTTCATATAGCTTATGTGGGACGCTCACCCTCGTGTCTGGTGTTTCCACCGTGATGTAATCATTCAAGTCCGCTATCACCAGAAATTCCATCAGGTTCTGGCGAGCTCTTGTTACTTCTGCCGCACTGTCTAGCATCGTCTGAGCCCATTCCCCGTTCAGTAGTTGCGTACTCAGAATTCTGGGCATGTCTGATCTTTAGGCCTGCAACTTTCTTCTTCTTAAAATGAGGTTTTGATTTTGGCTTTTCTTCTTTTTTGGAAGTATAGTCCTGAGCGTGCTGTTTGTCTCTGGACTTTGTACGCTCTTCTTGTCTTTCTGACTGTCCTTCCCTCTCAGAGTTTTTCGATGAACCCTGGAAGGAACGAGAGGAACGTGTATCAGTATCCTGATACCTGTCAGGTTTCCTAATGTTATCCCTATTCCTGAGGTTATACCTCTTTTCGGAGGGCTCCTGTGGAGGAGATCTACCTCGGGATTCAGATCTGTTTCCTTTAAACTTTTGTTGTTTTTTATTATCCCACTTCTTTTTAGAAGAAGCAGGTGTCTGCTTAGAAATGTCATTTTCATGACTGCCCATCAGTTGTGGTTTTAAAGCTTTCCCACCCAAACTGTCTCTGCCTAATTCTGCATATGCAGTTTCAATTATTTTGGGTAGTTCGTGTTGTTGATCTAACGGACTGAATTCCCTCAGGCGTTGGCGGATTGCCACTGAAGCTGCTTCCCCTTTAATATTAGCTAGTAATATGGCTGATACCTGGTCATAGTTACCTAGTAACTTCATCCCTAAGTTTAGGGCAGGCTCTGCTCCGTACTCGTTTTGTATTTGTCTTAATACATCAGGTACTACTGCTAATGAAGGAATACCATGAGTTCTGGTATAAATTGCAGCAAAGACTGTACCCCAAGTGGTACAATCTTCTACTTGTGGGGTTATCCCCATGGGCAAGCAGATTGTTAGCATTCTGTGTTTTTCATACGGGGTAGTATTCGGGAATACTGCCTCGAGCTGAGTTATTTTCTGAGCTACCCAGAATGGCATTTGTTCACGTTTCGTGGGCATTTTGCCCATTACCGCGTGTAACGTTTGTGGTATAATTTTAGTTGCTGTACCCTGAGAATGAGTACCATTTGTTGCAACTGTTGCAGGTTGGACTGTAAAAGTCCTCATGACGAATTGTGTCAAGTTTCTGTAGATTTTAATTAAATATTTGTGTTGTATGAGTAAGTCTCCTTGTGGCATTGTTTCAATGTCAGGATGTGAGGTGTAGGCCGCTAATATTGGCCATGTTGCCCCCTCTCCTCCGAGCGGGCCTAATCTTACTCTTCCTCTTATGTAGGGTAGGGCGCCTTTAAACCAGTATAAATGTTCCTGGTACGTGAGTGGAATCTCTATGTCCTCGAACGGACCATATTCCGCTGGTGCATCTCCATTCTGTATAGAAAGTGAAATGTCTGTGTTCATGCATCTGCTGCTGGGAATGTAACCCATGAATAAAATACCTCTGTTTTGTTTGATTCGTGTGCCTCAATCACGAAAGCTACTAAGCCACCCCTAGCTGATAAACCATTTTCTAATAGTTTCAGGGTGATTGTATGTCTGAATTTAGGTGCAATTTGAATTGCTGTTGTATCTTCTTCTCCGGCTGAGATTTGTAGATCTACTACGTTATCTCTGCCCTCAGTCATTTTTGTAACAAAGAAGTTTGTTCAAGGGAACTAAGATAAGGTTTTATTTGCACAATTTTAGGAACACTGTGTCCTTCAAGCTTGATTGACCAACAGCTAATAAATAGGATTTTTTACCTACTCAGCTGTGGCGGAGTTTGTGCCCACCCACTCCAGACGTCTCTGGCGTTTTGTGAGTAGGGGTCTCTGAGAATTAGCACGACTGAATTACTCAGATTCTATTGTTAAATAAGTACCCAACCAACGTTGGGCGCCATGTCGTGTAGTTCCAATATTACCCATACAGGATCTGTGCGTTCCGGATAACATAAACTGTGGGTTTGGTGGCAGACGGGCTCTGAGCACCCCCACCGAGAATGTTAGCCTTTCTGTTTTAGCTAGCTCACAGTGCCATTAGAATCTCCTCTTATCGGGGAGAGAATAGTTTCTGGCAACCTCATAACATGACAACCCTGATCCCCCAGGATCGTGGAAACAATATACTACTTTTCGTTCAGTCACTCGTGCTCACTTATTCGGCCTCAGAGAGTTACACAGAAGAAACAGTCGGGCGTGTTACAATAAGAATTTATTGCACAGTTGTTCTTCTAGTGTAAAATAGATGTGCTGCAACAACCGTTAGACAGTAGCAGATATATATGATCAGCAGAACAGTGAAAATAAAAGGATAGTATGGTTCTACCATCTTGCAATAATCATGAATACATACATGAATATAAAATGCATGATAAAAAGTGCGCGTACTCCTACGAAGCCTATCTAGATGTACCTAAGTGTACCTAGCATGTGAATAGGTGTGAAGCCAAGAATCCCTCTAGGATTTAGTCTAACCCCTTTACCTGAAGTGAGAGAATGTGGGACACCGTCCTGGTCTCGAGTTGGACACCCCGCGAGGGATGTGTTAGACCATTGTCAGCTGGAGCGTCTGCATGCAGGAGCCTCAGTGTCTCTGGTCAGTGTGTCGGCCTGGAAGTCTCGGTTCCCTCTGCTAACCCTAGCAAGATGTGCTGTATTTATACAAAAAGTATCTAGGGTTTCTCTGTCCCTTGTTTCTTGTATTAGCCATTGTTGGATTTGAGGATGACGTATGGGATGAACCTTGTACGTAGATATTATGCAGGTGGTATAGCCCCTGCCTGGTTTCCAAGTACCCTCATGAATATTCATTCATACTGTATGAGTCCATTGATGAAGTTATAGGACGCTATTGTTCAGGGAAAACCCTCCTTCTGCGCCCAGGACTAGAACTAGGTAAAGGTTCAATCCTAAAGGCTCGTTACTGTGTAGTATAAGGGAGATAATGTAGGTGAAGGTGTATGATATTTCCCAGGCCTATTTTAGGGTACCTATATGAAACATAACATAGCCATAGGCTTTATAAAGAGAAAAACGACTATGCCCAGGTATTTAGAAGTTGTAATTGTAAAAATGAACACAATGTAGTTTGGGGCAAAATCTTTGCCTTTTTCTCGGGTGAGGACGGAAATTTATGTGGTTCGAATTGTGACAAGGAAGGTTTTGTCTCGAGTAAAGAAGATTACTTGTGAGCGATAGAGCATTATGAGATCTTGAGTTAAATACCCTCAATAGATTTCTGGTTTTTTTGGGTTGATGGACAAGACACATGGGGGCATATTTACAAGGAGTTAACGCCGCCAGAACGTCACTTTTTCGACGTTAACTACTTTGCCTTATTTACAAGGCGGCGTTAAGCCACTTAACGCGGCTTAACGCCGCCTTGTAAATAATGCCCTTATTCACACAGCACTTAGCATGAAAGGAGCATGGAGATGCAATGGGTGTTGCAATGGGCGTTCCACCGCAACACCCATTGCTTTTTGATGCTGTTCCATATTTACAAGGTATGGGCCAGTGCCAAAAATACCGCCAGGGAATACCTGGTCTTAAGCAAGCAATACAAGGAGAAATGCATTCTGCAGCACACATAGATAGAGCAAATCGCCTATAAAGATTGTTTATGTGCAGGAAGGTGTCGCTTCCTGCACATAAACAATTGCCCCTGCAGCACAGCACCCTAAAAAAATGGTGCTAGGATGTCTGCCTGGTGCTAGGCATCTTTTTTAGCGCTAGGGGTAGCACAGGGGTGTGCCGCATTATTGTGAAAATGGCTCATCCCTGCATTTTGAAACTGTCGGAGTGCAACGTTACCCATTTTGGAGTAGCACCGCGCTCCGCCAGTTTCTTGTAAATATGCCCCATGGAGTACAGGAAAGGCAACACTTCCCTCTTGTTAGTAATTGCAATGCTTGTTTTAAATATGCTCTGCTGATAACAAGCAAGAGTGCAGTCTAAGGCCCTCATTAAAAGTTCTCATGATTTAGGAGCTGGGATAACAGAGGACTGAAACTCCAATTCTGGGTGGTAACCTTCAACCAAAATCCAGGGATTATTTGTTATTTCCACTGAATGGAGAATAACACACAGACAAAGGAATACTAAGTCTATTGCTGAATGTTTTCCTTCTTCTGGAGGAAATCATTGCCCCAAAACTGCAGCCATAGACCACCTACTTGGAGCATGAGGTAAATCTCTCCCTGGGCTATTTTATTCACCGTGGTTTAGGTGGTAGTGCTGTAGGGGATCGGGAAAGGCAGAGTATGTGAGGGGAGACCTGGAAGGAATATTTGATATTTCTCTCATAGTGCATGAAAAGGGAGGGCGGGATTGATGGGGGTCGGCTCAGAAGCCCTCCGAAGCTCTGACACAAGGCTCTCGAGTTTCTGGGCAAGGAATAGTAGGCTCACTGCTGTTGGGTTCAATTATCTTAGGCCTAGAACACCAGGCCCCTCAGAATGACCTTGAATAGTAATCCCCCATTTTACCCAGTCCAACTCCAGGAAACACTTTGGGCCACTCGTTATGAAAGCCTAAGGGGCATATTCACAAGGACTTAACTCCGAGTTATCGCCACCTTAACGCATCAAAAGTGGAGATAGATTTAACGCCCCATTCACAAGCGGGTGCAAACTGCAGACATCGCCAGTATTCCCGCGATAACTGCCTCACAATTTATCTCCACAGGTGATACCACCAACTAACCCTAATGAGATGCAGAGTAGGCGTTCCCATGCAAAAACTCATGAAAACACCACTACACCACTTTCACAATGAACTGCCAGATCTGCGATGCGAAACAAAAACAGGCGATAAGCCGCGGTAGCAGCAGGGAATCAACACCTGCCTTCTGCTGGTATTAAGCAGGACGACTACCTGCAGCATGAAAGGGAGCCCAGCCAAGAGCCACATCTGAAGACCCACAGATGCCATGGAGACAATGATCATGCAGCTCCGAGACCCATGAGGGCCAAAACACCCACCGCCACCCACCCCAGGCCCTCCACCACCCCCAGGATCCGTCCCGCCCCCCGACCACCACAGAGGCAGCGTACACAAAGACAGCGGACCCACCTTAAACGCACGAGCTGCCCAGACCGAACGCCAGAGGAGGACATTGCCCACTACAGGCCCAAAAGGACAATCATCCCCCGCATCCTGACCCACATCGCCCACCTGCTGAGGGTACCAACACAGCGGACAACCAACATCCCTCTGCAGACAAATCTGCCGGCTGTGCTGCACATGTTGGCCTCTGGTACCTTCCAACCCACAACTGCCAGAGTCGGAGGAGTTTCACAGCCAGCCCCATCCAAGTTCATCACACCTGTCCTGGATGCCATCATCAGCCTGGTACCCCAGCACCTCCACTTCACCCACACTGCGCAGGAGCAGCTGGAGACCAAGCAAGGCCCCTACGCCATAGCTGGATTCCCTCAGGTGTCGGGGGCAATCGACTGCACACATGTACCCCTCTTGCCCCCTGCTGACACTGCACACAACTGCTGCAACAGAAAGCACATGCATCCCATGAATGTGCAGGCAATAGTGGACCACCCAGGACTCCTCAACAATGTCGTGGCCAACTCCCCAGGCAGAGTGCCTACATCGCCCGACAGTCCATCATCAACCAGCGCTCCCAGTATGGCACATATGGAAATGCAGTGCTCATTGGTAAGTACCAAATGAACACACCACACACCTCCACCCCACAGTCATGCAACTCACGACACTGGCAATGGGCACGCAGCAGAACTACATGCAACATGCCACACAACATGCCAACCGACCAGACACGACGACACGACTCCATTGGGAACCTGGGCCTGCCATGCACACAACCCAGCCATGGCATGGCACCACAGCCACACACAATAGCAGAATGTGAGGAGAGGCTTGGAGCAGGCATGTGCGAGAGCGGCAAGTGACTAATGAATGAGCACCTACCCAATGCCAGGTGTGGCGTGGAGGTGCCGGACAGACTCCAATGTGCAAACCACGGCAATGGCCATTAACTGCTGGTGCATGGAGTGTAGTGGCCAGTGGACGCTACTATGTCCCCACAGGCTGTGGGGCAGATTCGGAAATGTCATACGTTATGTCCCCCCCTGTATGCGCGGGTGGAGTGGGTTGGACCTGCGTACGCCAGGCCTGCGTAGGGGTGTGAATAAAAACCCCGTTGCACTGGGCGTGGTTCTCTTTCAGAATGGCCAACGTGTCTGCCAGGGCGGCACCTCTCAGCCCGCCATGAAGCCGGCGCCGAGCGCAGCGGGGCCTGCGTCCCTGTGCGCCTGCTGCACCCCGGGCCGCTGGTCCCCAGACCCGTCATGCCTGCCCCAGCGCACCAAGGAGGCTCCGCTCACCTGCAGACACCGGCGTGTGTCAAAGAGGGCCCACCACGTGCCGGTGCAAGCTCCAAGCCCCAGTCCCGTGACCTTGGCAGCCTCCGCAGACCATCGCTGGCCTCCACGACGCTGGCCCACAGTACTCCTTTTTCATTGACATACTCCACCGGCGTACTCTTTGGCCCAGTTGTTGGCACATGTTGTACTGAGTCGTGAGTCTTGAATGGCAGTGACCAAAAGTCTGTGGCAGCGTCCACATCATTAAACTCCCTCCGATCAGTGAGGCGAAAGTCTGCATCGCAAGCTGGCGACACGTGGTGCTACCAACCCTGTTCAACGCAAGCCGGCGACACGTGGTGCCACTAACCCTGTTCAACGCAAGCCGGCAACACGTGGTGCCACTAACCCTGTTCAACGCAAGCCGGCAACACGTGGTGCCACTAACCCTGTAAAACGCAATCCGGCAACACGTGGTGCCACTAACCCTGTTCAACGCAAGCCGGCGACACTTGGATGAGGGCTCAGGCCTACACTGCGGCCCAGTAGGTCCCACATGTGGAACTGTGTCCTGAGTCTTGAATGGCAGTGACCCCAAGTCCGTGGCAGCGGCCACATCACTGAACTCCCTCCGATCAGTGAGGCGAATGTCTGCATCGCAAGCCGGCGACATGTGGTGCCACCAACCCTGTTCAACGCAAGCCGGCGACACTTGGATGAGGGCTCAGGCCTACACTGCGGCCCAGTAGGTCCCACATGTGGATCTGTGTCCTGAGACTTGAATGGCAGTGACCCCAAGTCCGTGGCAGCGGCCACATCACTATACTCCCTCCGATCAGTGAAGCCAATGTCTGCATCGCAAGCACACGACACGTGTCTGTGGTCCCGTGCTGACCGCTGCCCCCGGCCTACACTGCGGTCCAGTAGGTCCCACATCCAGCACTTAGTCGTGATTCATGAAAGGCAGAGTCCATACCAGTGAACGCATGGAGAGGAGTAAGAGGAAGATGCGGTTCAGTCCGGATGAAAGCCGGATCCTCGTCACGGAGGTGACCGAACACTAGCAACAACTGACCTGGTGCCACTAACTCTGTGCGCAATGAGTCATGGGCACTTTCTGGTTGGACTTTGGTGGCGTCTGAGTCCATGGCCTGGGGGTTGTCTGCATCATCATCTGTCTGGGACGAACTTGGTGTACGACATGTGTCTGTTCCATTCATCTCCACCATGGTGACTGTTTCTGCGTGCTTCTGCATCATGCCCTGGGGGTACACCTTCCACTGTCCACCGAGACACTCCGCGACAACCCCATTTGTCATCTACGAGTGCCTGCTCTCGTGACCCTGCCCCAGTGCACCGCAAGTCAGCGGCCCGTGGCGGTAGGCCCGTGCAGGACGCTGTGCATCCGGGGCCACTAACTCTGTGCAGCTCAAGTCATGGAGCCTTTATGGTTGAATGGTTGTGTCCTTAACGATGTACACTGTTGTCGTTGTTTTGACTGCTCCAGGCACTCTGTGACGGCTGGTGTACACACACCCACACACATCTAACACAGGTGTCACTCGACATGTGATCCTGCTAATAAACGTAGCCGGGCGCACATGCCCGTAGCCATTCACACCATCTAAGCAAGTGTGTCCGTGTGGTCATTATGTCAGCATGATGGGCCCGAGCCCTGCAACATCACAGTGTGCTGGCTTCAGCGGACGATACCATGTCACCTCAGCAGTGGCCAAGACCTTGGACATGTAGCTTCGCCCGCCCCCCCCTGCATGCACATGCGGCGTGTGCTGGTCCGGCGTACGTCAGGTCAGCGCCAGGGTGTGCTGATTCGGCAGGGGAATCAGGGCGTGGCTCTGGTCTGGCCTTGAGCAGGAAGTGCGGTAAGCGTGTCTCTGTGTTGGAGTGTTGTCGCCACCAGGGCCACAGTAGTCGATGTTGCAGTGTAGCATGCACCCGGAGGGCGGGCCCGCACGTACGGGGAGATGTTGGAGCGCAAGACCGCTCGGGGTCTTGGCTCATGCATGCCAAGTGTTATGTGTATCAGTCCTGCGGCTGCATAAGTCAGATGCCTAGCCTCAATCGCAGCGCGATCACAGCCAGCCATGGACTGTACACCTGTGTCCGACCTGTCCAAACCATTGGCCTGCACTCACGTGGCCGCACACCATCAACGGCCAGCTTCACGGTGTTGTTGGCATGCCGCTGGACATGCGCAGACAGGCATGACAATGGTGTGCCGTAGGAGTGCACGTGATACAACCGCGCAGCGCACACACGTGTAGGGGCTCGTGGGAGGGAGGAGCAGCTGTGAGGCAACGTAACACACAGTGAGGCCACTCATGTGCCACATGCTCGGCATATCATCCATGATTCCCTGGGTCGCAGACATCCCACCCCACCCACGACAGGCCTCTGTACATCTCCTGTATGCAAGCAGATGGTAAAGTTACTGTAGGGATGAAAGGTCCTTTGTCTGAACTATCAGGGGGTAGCACATCTGCAGCTCCGAGCTGGGACTTGCATGTGCCCAGCACCCCCTGACAGATACAATGGCATTTGCTGGCGACTCCCACACTACGCACTGCCCGACTTGAGTCCAACTTGTACACATCCCACACACAGTAGTCCTTGGTCGTAGTTAGCGTGCGTGAAATGGCCTTCACACGTACTCCCGCCCCACCCCAGGCCTGCACCTGTTGCACACAGACACTGCTCATTGCTCCGAGCTGTGCCATTTCATCCACAGGACTGGCGCGGGTCAGCACAGTGCCGCTTCAAGCAGAGCCACTGACGCAATGGCAGACCATCCCGGACACATGCACAACTCAGGTCACGTGGACCTGTACCATGGGATCACTGACAAAATATCGAAGGTCAAAAAATCGACCTACAAAAATATCGCAACAAAAATATTGATGTCAATAATATCGAAATCCTATCTACAACATGGTAAGTACAAAAATATCGAAAAACAATATCGATTGTCAAAAATATCGTTATAAAAAATATTGTTTCTTTTTTGTTAACAATAATATGTAAAATAAACTAAATAATACTTATAATTAAAATAAACATAGTTAAAAATATTTTATAATTTTTAAAATTAATAAGTAACATATATAATTAAATAAAACATTAATTAAACATATACATATAATATATAATATATATACTTACTTTAGAATGAGTTTCAATAATTATTTTAATAAATTATACATTATTAAAAAATATTATAAATTACAAATACATCTATACTCATAAAACAATAACATAAATAAAAATTAAATAACTATAATAACAAATTAAAAAGTTAAATTTACTTTTAATATTTTGAAAATTAATTATATACTATATTAACTAAAATAATACAAAAAATATTAAATAGCGTAGGGAATAAAACTACTATTACAACCCCCAAAAAAACATCAGTAAGAAAAATGTTGGATAGCGTAGGGGTAAAAATTACTATTCCCACTCCAGAGAGTGCAACAGTAGGGAAAGTGTTGGATAACGTAGGGGTAAAAATTACTATTCCAACTCCAGAGAGTGCAACAGTAGGGAAAGTGTTGGATAGCGTAGGGGTAGAAATTAATATTCCCACTCCAGGGAGTGCAACAGTAGGGAAAGCGTTGGATAGCGTGAGGGTAAAAATTACTATTCCCACTCCAGTGAGTGCAACAGTAGGGAAAGTGTTGGATAGCGTAGGGGTAAAAATGACTATTCCCACTCCAGAGAGTGCAACAGTAGGGAAAGTGTTGGATAGCGTAGGGGTAAAAATTACAATTCCCACTCCAGAGAGTGCAACAGTAGGGAAAGTGTTGGATAGCGTAGAGGTAAAAAATACTATTCTCACTCCAGGGAGTGCAACAGTAGGGAAAGTGTTGGATAGCGTAGAGGTAAAAATTACTATTGCCACTCCAGTGAGTGCAACAGTAGGGAAAGTGTTGGATTGCGTAGGGGTAAAAATTACTATTCCCACTCCATGGAGTGCAACAGTAGGGAAAGTGTTGGATAGCGTAGGGGTAAAAATTACTATTCCCACTCCAGAGAGTGCAACAGTAGGGAAAGTGTTGGATAGCGTAGGGGTAAAAATTACTATTCCAACTCCAGAGAGTGCAACAGTAGGGGAAGTGTTGGATAGCGTAGAAGTTACAAATAACATACTTATAAATAAATTAATTGTTTAAAATAATTAATTAATTATTAAATAACTCTAAACTATTTACCAATACCAATAAATAATTATTAATAACATAATTACCAATAGAAAATGTATTAACAATAAATTAACAATAAATGCCAATAAATAATAATTAATAAATATTAATTACTAAATAATAAATATTGAACAATAAAATATTTTTAATAACAAAAACATATAAGTTATTAAAACTTAATTACCAATTAACTAATATTAAACAATTAAATGCTTTTTTATACCAATAATAATAATAATTAAACATTAATTATCAATTAATAAATAATTCTTAATATATTAATTACATTTATCAATAAATAATATTTAATAATATTTAATTACCAATTAATAATAATTGATTACCAATTATCAATTAATTAACAATAATATAATTATCAATACCAATTAATTAAAATAAATTATAAGTTAATTACATTTAAATTACATGATAATCAATTAATGAATTAATAAAAATTAATCACCAATTAATAAAAATTAATTACCAATTATTAATTAATTAACAATTATATAATTATCAATAACAATTAATTAAAATAAATTATAACTTAATTACAATTAAATTACTTCCCACCCTATTCCCCTATAAACCCACAACCCGCTACAGTACAAAAAAAAAATTAACTTAAAAAAAATGTATTAACATAAAAATTGTATACATATATTTTTAAACAAGTAGAACACTTAACAAAAACACATATAACACATACATATTAAAAACATAATAAAATACATAACAATAATACAAATATCGATATTAGTAACATCGATATTAAAAAATTCGATATAACTTACCTTAGGGTCGATATTCTGTCCATCGATATTCTGTCCCTTCGATATTCTGTCCCTTCGATATTTTAACTTCGATATTTTTGTATATCGATATATTATTTTCGATATGTTGTCTGCGCACCGTACCATGCACGTCTGCTGCATGTACTGGGGGCACTGCCATTGGCAGTGCTGCGGATCAGTTACCGGCTAAGCTTCCACCTTGCCAACGTCACCTGCGTTCAGCCTGTGTTGCATTGTCGCTCGTGCATATTCGAGTGGACCATGGATGTCTGCCTCTCCAACGTAACGGTAGCTGACCTGGATTTCGACGTGTGTGTGCGCCCCTGTTGGCCCACGACCAGGAGTGTCACCGTGATGCCCGTTTATGGCATGCCTGGATGTTTGGCATGCATGCTGGCAACTGGACCTGGGAGATTGCACGAGTCGTCGTGTGCAGTGACCACATTGAGCCGCTCCCCTATTGGGCTTTAGTGCAAATTAGGGCCAGGGGTTGGAGTCAGCACATCTGTCCGGGACAGCTGATGGGTTACGTCGCCGACATGTTAGATGTGGTGGACAACGAGCTATCATTGGAAATGTTGGCCTACGCTGCTGCACTCGCGTTCATGGACGAGTGACAAGGTACCTGCAGCCACAACTGAATGTGACCCATTGCACATGTCCCGACGCCTGGTTGCATGTTGGGGATCTGGTCACATGTCCCAAGACGACAGTGGACATGGCTGCATTGGCCTGGACTCCAGATCCATGCGCGGACAACCAACGCGGGTTGGCACTGACTTGTGTGGGTGATGGACTCCCCCGGGGTGGACATGGGCGCTTCCCAACGTTCCTCATTCAGACATGCTGCTGCATTGGTCTGCATGTCGTGGCACTTCTCTTGGCCGTACTGACACACAATTGTTGATAAAGTTTCCGCACCTTCACTTGTCTCCAACTGTGATGAGTCTTGATTTGTATGCCAATGTGTGTGTCACGGCCTATCTGGGTCCCTGCCATGTGTGCATTGCTACCCCATCAGGGCTGTGGGTTTGTACTTGTTCATTATCATGTCCCTGTTTTGTGCTTTGCCAGATGCGTATGGCCATTTACCGGCCACAAGCGGGTGCACTTGTGTCCTGTGTTCGGATGTGCAAATGTTGCTGTTTGTACCACATTGTGTTCGATGTTGGGGTGCTCTGCTTCCTATGTGTGTGTGCTGCATTGTGTGTGAGATGTCCCTTCAGCTCTGATTTGGCTGACCCTTCTCCCTTTCAGGCAGTGTGGTTTTCACTTCTGTGCTTGTTCACTGGTGTGATATTGCCGAGTTGTGTGACTTGTGCTCTTGGTTGGTGTTGTTACTCTTGGGCATGGTTTGTCTGCAGTTGTGCTGTGCTTAATTGTGCATGTGTGCCATTGTGCCCATCTCCCCCGTCCCCCAGTCCCTGGTCGTTCCTCTCCCTGTTGCTGTTGTGTCTGTTGATTTTGAGCAGTTTCCGGTCCCCGACTCCTGCCACCATCTCCAGACTGATGTGGTGGACACCATTTCCTCCATGTCATCCAGCTCCTGGTGCGGCGCTGGACTCCCACCTCCGGTGTGCATTGCTGCCTTCTGGTTGTTGGCGTGTTTCTGCTTGTTTGTGCGTTTCGCATCATTCCAGCTGTTCTGGTTTTCTTCCATTGTCCTCCTCCGCTCTCCGGCTGCATTCACCTTGTCCACGATGGACTGCCATGTACAATGTTTTGTTGCCAATGGGGCTTGTGGGCTTGTGTACTAGCTCCGGCTGCCTCCATTGTGCTTCGCTGTTGTTTTCTGTTTGGTTTGTCTTCCTTTTTCCTGCTTTTGCTGTGCTTATTCCCGCCTGCCGTGTGTGTGTCGCGGGCCTGGCGCTGCTTATCGCTGCTTTCCTCATCGTGAATGGGCTCATCGCACGTTTTTTGGTGTTGGGGTTTGTGTTTTTATCTCCGTCGAGGTGGTTGTATCGCGGACATTGGCCGCGTTTTCGGCAGACTATCGCATGGTACCGCCGTGTTGTGAATTCCACGTTAACAAGGGGTTATTTTCCCGCGATAGGCTGCGATGTGTAAAGTTGCGTTAACATTTTTTGGAGATGTTTAGCGCACGTTCTTGTGAATATCCCCCCATAAGTTTATTAGCTCGACTTGTACCCTCTTCATAAACTACTAGAAATTTTAAATCATCTCATACGTAAAATAGTGTATTTTCCGAATAAAGATGAACTACAAACACTTAATTCCATTTGCGGATAGCACGGTAAAATTGTACTGTATCCCCAAATGTTCTGCTTTCTTTAAAGCTACATATTGTCCCCAGTCAAGCTTGGAATCTATAAACCTCTAGCCAAACTGTGTATTTAATCTGCCTTATTAGAATCTTACTGAACATAGGTGAAACCGGAAGCAGGTGCAGGCATGCCTTGCACAGGTTGGCATATGCCTTGACTAGTATCTGAAAATACTGAAATATTAGGAGGCGAAATGCTACTCCGAATATTCATACACGTAGTTTATGTATTTTTGTGTTAAAAGAAAATTCTCGATGACTTCATATGGCAGAAGCAAATTATTCTACACAATACAAGGATCTGGTTCCAAAGAAGATGCTGCAGTGCTGGCATTTGGTGTGGTTAGTGTGAAAGAAAGGTGGAGGGGTTGTGGATTGATAGACTGTTTGATTTAGTAGAAGCCAGACAGAGAATATGCTAATGCAAACTAAAGCAGGGACATATGTCTTCCAACTTTTCACACCTGTGCATTCGAGGATACTGGTCAGTTCCACCTTCACTGCTGCCAGGAAATAACCCAGCCAGAGGAGGGTGGATCATTTTCCTGCATTTCCCTTTGCAAAAATCCTTCTCAGAGAAGCTGAGCTCACATGACTCTGTGTTCAGCCGCATAGGTCCTGCGACCTAAAAAGATTAATCATCAGGACATGTTTCCATTTGAAGGGGAATTCTCCACCTTCCCTGCTGAGAGGGCATATGATTTAAGGATGATGCAATTGCCCACACAGGTTGGCCTGAGAGTAAATCCTTTCTGGGATCTGAGACCCAAAAGAGTGTATAGTGAGGATAAACCGATTAATAGTGCAAGTTCCCAAGCATTCTGCCCAGGGGTATCAACCAACAGGCCTACAAGGCCGGACCGTACCGGGCATCCAGCATTTCCACAGGAGGCTGAAGGAGCGGGGGATGTTTTTTTCCTGGGTTCCGGTTTTGCAGCAGTTCTGCAATATCAGCCCCCAGGAACAAAATCAGCAGACCTGAACAGCATAATCACTTGGCACCCTGCTGCAGAGTTCCTTATATATCCAGCAGTATTCAGGCAACAATAAAAGTGTTGGTTAATATCTCTGGTGATTAATCTTCCTGCTGGAGAGAGATTGGCGTTTTCTCTAGTGGCAGTTTTGACTTATCTAAAGTAGTGCAGAGGCATAACATGCCTGCTGCAAAGAAGGTGTACAATGCAGTTCAACGAACTGTATTTAATATGCATAGCTCAGTGGGTTACTGCTTTTGTCACAGAGATTCTCTCATTACTTGCAGTTCATAACCTACAGTTGTAATCTAACAGAGAGGTATGAACTGCCATGCTGAAGTTTTTTCCCCAGTCTTTAATTAACCTAATGTTCCTTAAATGTGTTTTTTTGTGGATAGAAATACATGTTTATTAGTAAATCCAACCTCAACCACTGTGGTATGTTTTGATTCCAGGGCCGGCTCTAGGGCGGTTTGTGACCAGTGCTGCCGGGCTTTTCGCTGACCTCAGGAGAGGAGGGTGCCCTGTTTAGAAATAACTGCTGGTTTAATAATCACTTGCCACAAAATTGCTGGATGTCCAGCAGTTTTCAGGCAACAATCAAAATGTCAAGATAACTGTGGTGATTAATGTTACTGCTAGAGATTGGAGTTTTGTCTAGTTGCATTTACCACTCATGATAAAGTAGAGCAAAGGGTTAATATGCCTGCTGCAAAGAACGTGTACCACACAAATCACTGAACTGTATTTTATGTGGATCGCTAAGTAGGTTACTGCTTTTGTCACAGAGATCCTTCTGTTACTAATATTTCGTATGCTACAACCCTAATATAGCACAGTGAGCTATGAACTGGCATCAAAGAGCTGCATACAAACTGCATGGTATAGGTTAGAACGTTATGTTTTTTTCACATTTTTCATAATCCTAATGTTGCTAAGAAGGGTTCATTTGGGTAGAAATACATTCTTATTAGTAAATCCAACCATTGTGGTATGTTTTAAATCCTGAGTTTGTGCTTCTCCAGACCAAACACTCTTAAAATATACGGCCTACTAGAGTCTGTGACATGTGACTCCTACACCTTGTAATCCGCATTATCTTATGTAACGTTTCCTATGGACTGATTTACACATATATGATTAATTGGCTCACTATAATGTGTGTTTGATGTAAAGCGCTCTGACACCCTACACTGGTGTGAGAGGTGCTATCAAACAAATTAAATACATGTGGGAGAGGGGCTATGGAGAGATGAGGAGCATTTTTGGAGGGTGATAGTAAAGAAATCATTGAAGGGCCCCAACAAATATTGTCATATCCTGGTGCACTCTCAGGACATCATTTACTATGCTTTAAAAGCAAATAAATTGAAATCTATTATGAAAAATGTGTTGTAGATTGCACAATTTTCAAAACTTTTCTTGGGGGGAGAATCACCCCAAATTCCCTTTGTAGTGGTTGGCCTCGCTTACTGGGCTCACTCACTACGCACCGTACGGGTGCTGGTCTGACAAAATTTGCCAGGGCTGCTTTGGATTCTCAGTCTGGCCCTGGGTCTGCAGGGCCTGCTTTTGGAATGTCTGCCCTAGAACACAATGCACAAGGGTATTTCTGAAATGTTGAAACCAGCATTGCTGACTACAGGAAATAAGAACTCAGTATGAACTACCCAGTTCCCACCTGTGCTTGTAGCAAAAACAAAACCTGCGTTCTACTGTGAGACACGAACAACACAAATAAGCTTCTGACGTGCCAGTAATATTCTCTGACGGAAGCAATAAGGAACAACCATAGGCAGAAAGTGGTTTGAGGTCAGTGATTGGAACCTCCCATAACCCCCATGAAAAATGTCAGACTCTGTCATAAATGTCAACAGTAGCATGCTGTGCCTTGGTCCCTGAGATTAGGCAGAAAATGTGAAAAGTGTGGACAGAGGTACAACAACCAAACTGGAGTGCATGCCAAGTACTTTTCAGAATTATTTTACATTAATGTTTGACAAAAGCAAGCAGAGGATACAAACTCTCCTTGAAGAAGCAAAGAGGAGATAGAGATATAGGTTAGAGATGACTGAAGGGCCTCAAGAAGGTGGGAGGCACATTCCTAGATTCCCACACATGGTTGAAGCCCACCCAGATAAACACAGATATGGATTTGCCTCAAAGCTCTGTAGGCTCTGGACATGGTACCCCCACTGTGGCAATAGTTTGACACCCATAATCTGCCAACCTATTTGCTCACTCTTCCCCCTCTTGTGTCTTTGCTTGCTTATCCCACCCTTTAGTTATGTCCCATTTGGGCCCACTTTGGTTCTCCCTTAGTTTAGCATATTAGAGATTTTAGACTGCTCCTGCTTACACAGCCACACATAATGCTTTTGTTTTTCTGACATTGTTTTAGAAATATGCTGTACATGTTTTGTTATTCAGTGATTGTTCCCGGGAGTCCGTCTGCACATTTTGTACAAGGACATCTAGAATACATAACACCATGTTGTACTGTTTCCTGCTTGGTCAGCAACAGCTCATAACGTTTTAGACATAACCCGGCAGCACAGCTGGGGCTTTCCAACACAATAGTTTTAATATATAAACTGTGTTTTGTCTCTTTGTGGGCAGAGAGGAGAATTCCAACAGAGAGACATATCCTGGAACGAACGCACACTAGGTATGGGGTCGTTTCTAATCCCAGAGATCACTAATATATCTCTTTGTTTACACAGTAAGGATAGATATAGATAGATAATTTGCCATGGTGGAGTTGTTCATTGTATACAGCCTGCTAGTAATGCTGATTACTTTGCTTAGTTGTATTTGCCTACTTATCGAGGCACATCTGCTTCAAAATAGACTATGATAGTCTCAATAAATGTATTGTAAACTTTCTTTGTGTCTTTCCTTTATTTACTAAGGGCATGCATGAGTGGGAGACAAAATGTGATGATCTGTCTCACTGTTTCCTTGGGGACTAGATGGTCATGTTCTAGGTTTGCCCAAATCACCTGCAACTCTTGGGAGGTTAGGAGTTCAGGTGAGGCATGTGAGCTAGCCAGGATTTAGGCTGACAGGTACTGACGTGGAAGAGAGACACAGGGGCATATTTACAAGCCCATATCGGCAACGATATGGGCTTGTAAAGGCGGCGGTAAAGTGGTGGCGATAGGGGCTTTGCCTTATTTACAAGGCAGCGTTAAGCCACTTAATATGGCTTAACGCTGCCTTGTAAATAAGGCATCCTTTCACGCTATACTTAGTGTGAAAGGGGAGGGCAATGGGTGTTGTAGTGGGCGTTCCAATGCAACACCTATTGATTTTGACGCTGCCCCATACTTACAAGGGTGGCGTAAATATGGGGTAGCGCCAAAATTAAGACCAGGGAAAACCTGATCTTAGCCTAGCAATATGAGGAGAAATGTTTAATTTCTCCTCATTTTTGCAGTTTCTATGTGTGCTGCGTTGTGCAGCACACATGGAAACAGCAAAATGCCATTGATTGCTTATGTGCAGGAAGGTGTCCCTTTCTGCACATAAACAATAATTTTTAAAAAATGATGTTTTGCAACTTCTATGTGTGCTGCATTAAGCAAGGGACACCTTCCTGCACATAAACAATCACTTTCTTCAACGCAGGCACCCTTGTACTATGGTGTACGGGTGCCGGCGATGGCACTAGGCAGCTACATTTAGCGCCCTGCATTTCAGAAGTGGCGGAGTGCGGCGTTAAGCCAAGAAGTCTAACGCCGCGCTCCATCACTTCTATTGTAAATATGCCCCACAGCCCCTACATTCTGCTGTCCTGTCATCCCAAGGCACAGTTCTGCTTACCAGCAGAATCCCTGCGACAACCCTCCATGCTCCCACCTCATTCCTTGCCTGTTTTTTATGCCCCTTCCCTTGTCCACCTCTCTCTGTCATTGCTTGCCTCATCCTTGCAACCCCCCATTGTTGTTGGCCCTTCTAATTGCCCCCTCCTGGCAGAAAAAAAGTGCTATGATGCAGCCAACACTAGCCGAGTCATAGTATTTCTTCCCTGACTTTTAGCCAAGATGCACCACAGCCACACTGCTCTACAACATGGTTGAAAAACATTGGCAAAGCCAATAGCTCTCATAGGTGAACTACTGGTGCTGCCAATACTTATTCTTATAGTGCTGAATAATCTGAGACTCATGGCAGTTGGAGTGGCAATGGTTGGCCTCTGAGACATTGCCGTGTTTGGTCGAGATTGCTATATTTCATGTTCCTTTGTCAGGAGGTCGAATCTTCTAGCATGCTTTTGAACTCTCATGACAAAGCATGTGCTTGTTGTAGTTCAGTGTCAGTGTTCAAAAAGTTGCAGAGGAATGTGTGCAGGACAGCTTTCCTTATACTGCAGGCGGATGAAAAAAGCCTGTGTGTGAAACCTGCAGACAGTTGACCACTGAGGGATGCATGTGACTTTGTGGCCTTTAGACTTAGCTTCTCTCATGTGAATTGATGGCTGATAAATGATACTCTGTTCAGTCAATTAAGCATTTTACCAAAAAGCCATCATTTCACTTAATTAACACTTTATCCTATTCAAGAAGCAATAATCTGATAAAGTAACGAGAAGTAGTAGTTTAAGTGATGTTATATTGGCTGTCACATTACATACTTAACTCTCAATCTCCGAAAACAAGTTTTTTAGGCATATTACTCGTCTGCCGCAAAGTACACCTGTATATCCACTGTTGTATGATTTGGGGAGGAAGCCTATAGTACATCTAGCAAAAATTTGCCCTCTTTTGTATTGGCGCAGGCTGTGGTCCACCCCAGAACTAGCAGATTATGCAGCTGGATTTTTAGACGTAATTAAGGCAGACACGCAGCACCAGATAAAATGGCTCAGGGAGTTAAAACGATCTTTGGTGGAACTTGGCATGAGCCAATTATGGGAGGACCCGAAAAACAATGTTTTCCCACCCAAAAGATTTTAAAGGTTAAATACTGGGAAAAGGTCCTTAACTGTATGGAAGCTAGGTTTGATCCCTCATCCCTAACGGGATTTTTTCTAGAGCATAAATCTATGCCGAAGTTTGAATATTATTGGGACTGCATTCTTAAACCCCTAGAGCGGAAACTGTATTTTCAGTTCAGAATAGGTACTTTGCCTATAAGAGTTTTCACAAACAAGTGGTCTAATGCACATATTGAGTTGTGCCCAGTCTGTATGATTAAAAAGGAAACAATGGGCCATTTTTTGTTTGAATGTGCAGGTTACCATGCCCCACGCCGGGCCTGGTTGCGCCCTATATGCAAGTTATTGGGAACAAGAGGTGCGATTCAAGCAGTCAGAATATTAAGAAGTGATACCAAGGAAGCAATAGCCATAGCAATGGCTAAATTCCTGGGGTGGGCCTGGATAATCAGGGCATGTTCGCAACGAAAAATTGATGTGTGATTTTAGAAGGCTTAGAAAAAGATACAGATTTGATAGGCAGGATGGCTGTATTGTATAGTTTTATTGTGGGGGTCAAAAATATTATTATGAACTTAAAGTCGGTTGCCACTAAAGCTATGTATTTTGGTAAATATTTTAATAATTGTAGCCTTTAAAGACAGGAAAACATTTTGGGTCTCGAAATTTATAGTATGTTCAGCGTGAGTTTCTCTTTGTCATATATTGAAGAAATGTCATGAATTATAATTGTAATTAAAGTTTTTATGGTATTTTATGCATTATCTAATGGTATTTTATTGTCTTTTAATGTTTTGTGTATATTGTGTGCTTTTATGACTGAAAACGTCGAATAAAGCTATTTGATGATGATGATGACATACTTAATTTTGCATTTATCATCACTAAGGAACGCACAAAGGTATCACTCCATCCACCTTTAAAGCCAGTTGCAGAACATGTAGGTGAGCTTTGACTTTCCCCCTTGATTAGCATAAAAAAGACAAGTCCCTGAAATGATCAAAGGGTGGCAAGCTAGTGATTTTATATTCTTTTCTCCATTAATTAACTAAAGAGGAAAGCAATTACATTGAATTGGTTGCATGCTGACTAGGTGCTGTCATAGCTTACAGCTGTCCCTCAAATTCTTTGTGGTACTCATCCCAGGAATATCAACAGGCAGGAAGCATCAACTCAACAGGCATTAAAGCATCAACTTAATGGGGTGTAAGGAGGTGCAGACAGTGGCATAGCAAAACTTGAGGGGGCCCCCCTGCAAAGTAAATAGGGCCTCATTTATGAGGCCCCTGCTGTACTTTTGTGCCACCGGAACATCACTTTTTTTACATTTCGGTGGCGCAATGTGCCACAGCATATTTACAAGGCCACGTAAAGCCACTTTCCATGGCTTTTCATGGCCTTGTAAATATATGCCCCATTCATGCAGAACACTGAGTGAAAGGGGTATTCCATGGGTGTTGCTGTGGATGTTCCCAAGCAACACCCATGGAATATGAATCATTTCCAGATATACGAGAAATTGTAAACCTGGGAATGCGTCAGAATCTAACACCACCCAAGGGGTGGCGTTAGGGAGGCGCAACGAGGAGAAATGTTTTGATTTCTCCTCGTTTTTTCCTTTTTCTACTTGTGCTGCAGAAACATAGAAAGAGGAAATCACCTAAATTGTTTTATTTTGTGCAGGAAGGGGGCCCTTCCTGCACAAAATCCATCAGCCCCGCAATGCAGGCACCCTTGCACCATGGTGCAAGGGTGCCAGCGTTGGCGCATGGCAGCCTATTGTTCGCCAGCGCTGGGGAAAAGGGCAGGAATGCACCGTATCTTATAGATACAGCGCTTTCCTGCCCTTTTCTTTTGACACAGGGCAGCACAGCAAAATTCCTTGTGGCACTGCCCTGCGCCAAAACCTCATAAATGAGGCCCATAGAGGGTCCCCACACTCCAGACCCAGTCAGAAGCTCTCAAGCCAGGGGCCCGCCTCCCGTGCACAGTGCCAGAGGTGGCCCCCTGGAGCTCGGGGGTTGCGGAGGCTATTGTCACACCACTGGGTGCAGACCAGCGCTAACAAGCATTGTGCTTTTTGAGGATCTTGTTCAGAATCACCAAAAAGTATTGTCAAATGTAGTAGGTACCGAAGGCAAAACCTATTGGCTTTGCTAATGCTTGTTTCTTCTTAGTGTCATGTTTGGTCTTGCGTGGCCCAGCAGTGAAAGCATTACATGAACACATCAGGGAATCCTTATTTCCTTAAAGGGGGCGGCCCTCCCCGGGGCATATCCTTTGAGGACATCCATAAAAAACAGGGAGCCTGAAAACATAGAGCCACTTTGATAAGTCTCACTCTACTAGCAATGTGTCCTTTAAATGAAAACACCAATAACAATCCAAAACAACAGCCTTGATTGTGGTGTGCATCCTCTTCAGATGTCCCTCCAAATAAGAACAGATAAATGCCATAGAATTCTGGCGAAAACTGGTAAAACTGGCAAAAGGTCTTTCTGCCCAGCATTGGTGAGTCTTGAAACTTAGTGCAGATGTTCCAGTAATGGTAAGAAAAGGCCTGCCCCTGCTTCCTTACTCCTACATTGGCAGATGAATGAGTGCAGCCTGAGTAGTTTTAGCTCCACTTCCTCTTCACATGTCAGCTTCATGGGTGAGTCCTCTGCATACCACCAATCAACATAGAGACACATGGCAGGAAGCCTGGTTTGAAAGAAGGTTCTGTGAGTGCCCAAGAGGAAGAAAGGATCTTTGCCTTCTCCCTCTCTTGCATCAGGGCTATGGTCCGGTGTTACCCTCTTTCCCTGCATCTCATCAGGGAACAAAACGGACGAAAGGCCACTCTCTGGTCAAGAGTAACAGGTGAGTATGCCACTGTTTGTAGCCTTTCTCCCTAAACAATTAGGGGATGTTTCTGTATACATCTCACCACAGCATGTAGTTTGAGGTTCCTGTAGAGAAGAAGTGGCTGAATAGCACTGCATCCATCACAGTTCATCAAACCACCAATGGTAACACCAAACCTGTACAAAAAATACAGCTTGTTCCAGAAATAATGGAAACTATAAGGTCGTCAAGAAAGTCTAAACAAGACACTCACATTCCGTAGAGACAGGTATGCATACAATAATTGACCAATTTCAACACACTTGATAAAAGAAAGCCTGTAAAGTTACCGCACACTCAAAGCACAGAGGGTTAATGATAAAGCATCTACACAAAAAGACTAAGGGCCACATGTACTATTATTACATTTGCAAAGAGTGGCCCGAAATTGTCCAGTAATTTTTTGTGAATGGAATTGGGTTTTGCAAACTGACCTTTGTGCTAATAGGTCAGTTCCCAGCATTGTCTGCCCACCCCTCCCTCTCCGGACTGCCACAGAGGGTGGGCAGGTGCCTGGCAATACTTCTGCCCTGTAGCCCCTGCCTGAAGCAACTTTGACAATCCAGTGTTTCCTGACCGTAAAGTATCAGGCCCAGAGGTTTTGGACCTGATAAGTCCAGGTCTGACATACTTGGAATTGCGACTTTGGGTGTTTCATCTGGAGTTATCACTCCAGACGAAACAATTCAACTCATAATGAGGGCCTATGCGAGTTTGAAAAGCCTCTCTACAGAAAGCACTACAGCCGTTGCGGCCGGCAGTCGCGGGTGGGGGGTCACACGGGGGGTCGCGCGGGGGGTTAAATAAAAAAATTAAATAAACTTACCTTCCCGGGTCCCACGTCATCTTTGCTCCTGACCTGCTCTCCTGCTGTCCTGCCTCCGGCAGGAACAGGAAACAGGCAGCCTCCCTCCCCTCCCCTAAGCCAATCACAACGCTGCAATGGCAGCGTTGTGATTGGCCGTGACGGCACCCAGCCAGGCGCCTATGGGGAGGCCATTTCCTCCATGTAGGCTGCATTGCAGCCTACTTGGAGAAAGGGCAGAGTGCGCATGACTGGTTTGGGTGGCCCCAGAGGGCCAACCAAACAGTCAGTGCCCTCAGCAGTGGGCAAGCCACTCCTCCCCTGCCCTAGAGCAGACCTGCCCACCCGCCCGCCCCCAAAGAAACCCTTCTGCTTTCTCGCAGTGCGAGAAGCAGAAACATAAAATGGTAGTTATTACCATTTAATGTTTCTGCTTCTCGCACTGCGAGAAAGCAGTGGGGCGACGCTCCTCCACCCTAGTGGAGGAGCCGCCCCTGGACTACAGGCAAAAAGATGCACCAATCCAGAAAATTCTGAAGTACTCTTCAGAACATGGCAGATAAAAGGCAGGCGCTCTGAAGTAAGTAGGGACACAGTAGGTAGGTTCAATGTACTTTATTGTCAAGTAGAGAACAAACACCTTCAGCTTGCCAGTCCTCTCAAGCCACATCTGAGAGAACTCCAACATTCTAAACAGCCTCCACAGGAGGATTCTAAGATAGAACCAATGAAGGGGAAAGGAGAGGGGAGGACAGGAGTGAACCAAGAGGGAAAGGATATAACACATCTCCCTCCCCAAGGGAAAGGAAAGCGAGAGGTAGAAAAGAAGAGAAGGACAGGTGGAAAGGGAGAAGAAAGGAGGGAAGATAGGGCTGCAGGCAAGAGCCAGTGGAAAAACAGTGGTGGAGAAAAGTGCCAATGAACAGTCCTCTGATCTTGGGGGACACCCCCGAAAGGGCAAAGAGGAAAACACTGTACAAATTACAACAGTAAATAACTACGACATTTTGTAATCTTTGTGCCAGAAAGGGGGTTGCTTGAGTCTTTCCCCCAATTACCATGCTCTTGACCAAACTGAGAATTTCTGGTACCTTCCACCTTTCCTTCCCTTGGAATCAAGTTAGCAGGACATGTGGTTATGCGGTCCATACTCCACATTTTCCCATTTTCTAGAATAACCACATTTCTTTTAACTTCTTTGATCTTCTCAGGAGCATAGAATTTGTCCCCTTTGTTACTTGCCACATAGGGTTTTCTGACAAGAACCCATTGCCCCTGATTCCAGGACTTGTGTTTGGTACCCCACTTTTTGTCATACTCCTCTTAGTACCCATTTTGTCTTCTCCTCACCCTAACCCCCACCTCCTCCTGGTCAATGGTGAACTTCTTGTTCTGGAAAAGCCAATTAGGAGTCAATTTGGATCCTGCCTTCCTCCCTCTCAACAATTCAAAGGGAGAGAGCCCTGTGGTGGTACTGTGTGTAGTATGGTACGACCATAGCATGTCTCTTACACTGGTTTCTATAGGTCTTCCGGAAGCAACAGCCAATTGTATAGACTCCTTTAACAACCTATTAGCTCTTTATACCTTTCCATTGTCCTTAGGACAGTATAATGGTGTACGTACATGTGAAATGGACATGTCTGCTAAATAATTCTTCATTTCCTCTGAAACAAACTTGACCCCATTGTCAGTTATGATAGTGGCCGGAATACCCTCCTTTGAAAACCCCTCACTTAAAAAATGTGTGAGGGACTTGGTGTTGATTGTGCTAACAAACTTGTGTGTGATCCAGTTAGAATAGTAGTCAATGAGGACAAATAGGTATTTGTCCTGTGGACCCATGGCATGGATGGCTCCCGCTATGTCAAGTCCCAACTTGTTCCAAGGAACCGTGGGAACTTCAACGGGAATGAGAGGGATGCGCCTCAGACTTTTGGATTTGTCACTGAGGCTACAGGCATGGCAATCCCGAACCTTCTCCTCCATAAGATGATCCATGGAGGGGAACCAGTAATTGGATCTTAATCTGGCTTTACTGAGACTTCTCCCCAAGTGTCCTTCGTGTGTAAGGTTTAAAATATGGTCACGTAAGCCTTCCGGAGGGACTATCTTCCCTGATTTGAGTAAGAAATCCCCCTCTAATGACAACTCATCTCTAACATTCCAATAGGACTGTACTTATTCGGGTAAGTTTTTGCATTTAATGGGCCACCCCTTAATCACGTATTCTTTAACTCTTTTAAGGTTTAGATCTTGTTCCATATGGAGATCCCATTGTTCTTGTACCACCGCAGGCAGGGAATCTTCCAAAATCGCCTCCTTAAGAGGTGTATTATCACAGTCTCCCTCTACTGGAGACCTGGATAAAAAGTCAGCTACACAGTTCTTTGACCCTGGAACATAGACCATTTTGAAATTAAAACCTTGAAGGCCCAAAACCCATTTGGCTATGCGGGGTGTCGTGTTCTCGATATCTTGTTTTGAAAACAAGGATAGTAAAGGCTTGTGATCAGTACACAGTTCAAAAGGCAAGCCCCACACATAAAACTTAAAATGTTTTATCGCCCAATAAACAGCCAATGCCTCCTTCTCAACCGTGGAGTAGTTGACCTCTGGCCCAGTTAACGCTCTGGATGCAAAAGCAACAACTTTCTCTTTGCTGTTTACTCTCTGCGAAAGTGTTGCGCCAATCCCCTTGCTGCCAGCATCTGTGTAAATAATAGTTTCTCTTTCTACACTAAAATTTCCAATGTGGGGTGCTGTGCTAATGCACTTTTTTATGTCTTCAAATGCCCTCTCGTGGTCCCCTCCCCACTCAAATGTAGCACCTTTTTTTAGCAAGTTCCTCAAAGGTTGAGTCAACATAGAAAAATTCTTTATGTATTTGGCCATATCTTTTGCCAAACCCAAAAATGACAAAATCTCCTCTTTACTAGTGGGGTGGGAGCTTTCCTCACAGCTTCAACCAAATCAATTTTGGGCTTGATGCCTTCCTCTGAAATTGTGTGACCAAGATAGTCTACAGATGTCACTCCCAATTTACATTTACATTCCTTTGTTGTAAATCCTGCATCTCTTAGTTTGCTCAACACATTACTGACATTAATATTGTGTTCACCTTCACTGGAACCATATATTAGTATATCATCCTGAAAGCACAATGTCTTGACACATTCCCTAAGTATGTGTTGCATTATTCTTTGAAAGGCTGAGGCAGCAGAAGCCAGACCAAATGGCATTCTTAGAAACTTGAAATTGCCAAAGGGTGTAGTGAATGCCGTTAACAGCTGGGACTCAGGATGAAGATTGACCTGATGGTACGCCGAGGACAAATCGAGAAAGCTGAAATACTTTGCCTCTTGAATGGTACTAAGCATCTCGTGTATCCTTGGTAGGGGATGTCTGTCCACCATGATGCATGCGTTGAGATCCCTCAAGTCCACGCACAAACGAATGTTCTTACCATTGTCCTTGGTCGTGAGAACAATGGGCGCCAACCATTCAGAACTTTCAATTTCCTGTATTACCCCCTGGTTGACCAGTTTCTCAAGTTCTAACCTTAAAGGTTCCCTCATGAGTAGAGGTACAGAGCGAGTCTTATGTACTACTGGGCGTGCTCCGTCTTTAAGTACAATCCTATGCATGTAATGTTTTAACTTTCCTAATTTCTCCGTGAAACCTTCTGGAAACTCTTTAGTGAGGTTGTCACCCACCACTGGAGGTTCCACTAACAACACCTGTTCTACATTGTTTGGATCAAGAGTGATGCCCAATTCCTTCTGGTGTTTCCTCCCCAATAAGCTGGAACCCTTCTTAGAGACCTAAACCTTTCCCACCGTGTGCCTGTCCTTAAAAGAGATTCTCATTCTCACCATCCCTTCTAAGGGAATGGGTTCTTTGTTGTATCCACCAGGACGTATGTCAGCAGTTTCCAAGACAATATTATGTTTAGCAAACTTTTCATCAAAAAGCTTCTTTTCAATAAGTGTGTAGGGAGAACATGAATCTGCATAAACTTGCACATGTTCTCCATCAAGACTTATAGTACAAGTGGGATATTGTATTTTTTCCTCAACTTCCCCTTGGTCTATTTGAAAGACGTACCCTTTGTTCTCCTCCTCCTCAACTTCTAATCCCTTCACCAAGTGTACCTTACCACTCGAAGCTTTGCACATTTTCAAGAAATGCCCTTTCATATGACATTTTCTGCAAACAGCATTTTTTACGGGGCATTTCCAATTATTTGCTAGATGGTTGGGACTACCACATATAAAGCAGTGAAAATTCTCTGTCCTACTGTGGGAACCCTCTTTACTCTTCTCGCTAACCTTACACACCGTCTCTTCACTGACAGCGTTCTTGGATTCTCCTTTCTCTTTGTTAAATTCAGCAGCATTTTTCATTTCTTTTAGGCGTAATGCTGTATGCTCTATGCCCTTAGCAATGTTGATGGCTTCTGACAGGTCTGGGTTTCTGGTGAGCAGCTCCTCCTGCACCTTCTGGTCATTCGTGCACCTAACTAACTGGTCCCTAATTAAAGAATCAGTAAGGGCCCCGAATTCACATGTAGATGACAAGCCCCTTAAGGCTGCTACATAAGTGGAAACCTTCTCTTCCTTTTCGTGAACTCTTTTGAAAAATGTGTGCCTCTCTAAGACCACATTAATCTTTTCTCGGAAATGGGACTCTAACTTCCTTAATGTGAAATCATAAACATCAACACCTGCTTCTTCCACATCGTGTTCCTCATCAGCTTGTCTGCCAGAAATATCCTCATATACCTTCCTTGAATGCCCAAATTGTGTAGAAGAATATGCTGTTTTCTTACAGATGAGAAATTACCCCCACCTATTGCTATGAGATATGATTTGAAAATGGCCACCCACCTTCCCCAAGGTATCTCTGGTTCACCTATTTCATTTAGAAAGGGCAGTGGTTGAGTCATGCCAGCAGCTGCCATGATGAGGGGAATGGCAGAGAACTCTAAGGAGAGGATGGAAATAGGGAGGGACCTCTACCTGAAGAGAAATATTTGTAGGCAGGAAAATGCTAAAATAGCCAGGAGGGCTGGAGACAGGGGAAAACAATGAAGACCTGTGGAATAAAATTAGGTTAATGACCAAGATACCCTGAAAAGAGCGTACAATATGTCACATAGCACTGAACAGGAAAAGTTCCTCCTGTTTGTATTTCTATTTTTAGAAAATCCCAGCATGAGCTGCAACTAACATGCAGTTAAACTAGTAACATACGTTGCATGCGTTGATCAAATACTACAGAGAGAGTTCAACTGAGCATGAAAGAGAATATTCCTATTTCTATGCTGGTGTTAATGAAGAGGAAGGCGGTCTGGAGATCGCGGGAGGAGCTCCGCCAGGAAATCCCCTTGTAGCTCGCTGAGGAAACCTCCCACTCTCTGAGGAGAATTCGACGTCCGGCAATGGCTGAAAGAAACTCTGGGAGAATAACACCAGGATGTCCCCAAAAGCGAGTGAGAGACACCACTATGTGAGGACACCACTCGATGTGAGGAATCAGCGTGACTGCCGCCCGAGCACCCAGACAGTCGACAGCAGAGCGTCTCCAGAAACGAGGAACAACTCAGTATCCTCGAACGCACACTGCGCCGCAATGACAACAGCCCACTGGGAAATCCCACGAAAGACGAAGAGACTCCAGAGAAGGAAGGTCCTTGCACCTGAAGTCCGCCACCACCTCCCAGGACGTTGCCGCACTGTTCCACCGAAGGCCACCCGGCCGGAAAACAATAACGGCAGGACTACTGGAAGGACACAATGCATCAAAGGAACTCCTGTGAAGACTCCAACGCAAGCTTCCCTCCCTTGAAGCGTGTCAGTACACGGGGTGCGGGGACACCCAAATTCAAGCCAAACAGTCCCTCAAAAATGTATCCAAAGCTGGAACGTGATGAACAGGAGCAAGAAGAGCTCGTGGAGACACTGGCCAGATAGGGCAGGTTCAAAGTCCAAGATCGTCCTCCGTCAAACCAGGAAGCAGGGAACAGAACAGCTGGAAGATCCACTCGCCACTCGTAGCAAACGGATGGAAGGCGAGATAAGCACATCAGCAGATAACTTGAACCCTGCAGCAGTACCGAGGCTGGAACCGGCACCAGAGCGACTGGCAAGATGAAAATCAACAGGGTGAAGGTGAAGTGCTGCCCCTGCCACAGCATCCCGCAGCTCGTCGCCAAAATGGGGTAAGTAGAGACGCAGTAGGTAGGTTCAATGTACTTTATTGTCAAGTAGAGAACAAACACCTTCAGCTTGCCAGTCCTCTCAAGCCACATCTGAGAGAACTCCAACATTCTAAACAGCCTCCACAGGAGAATTCTAAGATAGAACCAAGGAAGGGGAAAGGAGAGGGGAGGACAGGAGTGAACCAAGAGGGAAAGGATATAACACGCTCCTTGAAGAATTTCACATACAGGTACTCTGAATACTTCGAGGACAGCCTCTCCAAGTACCAGCTGGTCATCTGTTCACCTAGAGTCAAAGAATGTATTTTCAGGACCTTCCACATACAGGGAACTACACACTAGAATGCCTACCTTCTGCCCTGAAACGTAAAGAGGGTTTCATAATGTTGGATAGCGAGTTCCGACTACACTCCTCTCTTCCCTCAGAACACGGCTTTGCAAAATCAGACTAGGCATAAGAGATATTCAAGCTATCCTGGCTGATGAGGGGTAATACCCCGAAACCGGTCCAGGATGCTTGTGTTCCAATTCAGGAAAGACCTGACCTGGCAGTTCGGGCTGGACTGTTCCCACAAGGAGCAGGGACAAGACTGATTTGCATATGGCTGGGTCTTACCTGAGGTGGCGTGGTGAGCAAAAGAACGATGGGTTGGGATGCTACCCGAGCAATTGCCAGTGGTTAGTCAAATTGCAAGCATTCCTTGCTTCACCTTTTGTGTGTTTCTAGGGCATAAGAGACCAAAATATGTCCTGTAATTGCACCCTAATGCAGCAACAGCAGAGACATACACACACACACACACCATTTCAATCATACCTATAATTTGTTCACAAACTTGTTCACCGATCTGACTACATCAGAACAGCCCATGGCCGCTGGGCTGTGCAAAGCACCTGCCCTCCCCGGAAACACCCTGAGATGTCACAAATGCACCATGCAGCGCTTCACACAACCCCCCCTGTAGTATGCTTTTTAGTGCAGCATTTCAAGTTTTTGGTGAAAACCTATTATTTTGTTCGAGAAATCCCTTGTTAGATGCTTATAACACATTCGCAAAAAAGGAATCCACTTGCTTAAAACCGTGGTTTAAAATAACTTTTGTTAGTTCGACAAACCAGCCGGCAGAGCCCTCCTGAGATCGAAGAATGGATGTTCACTCAGTGCTAATGGACCATTTTTAAGAGCAGTAGCCCGCTGCGAGTTTGTTCTCTCTGGTTCAACAGAATAGATTTTCAATGAAGCTAAACTATATCCCCTTTGAGAGATGTGTGAACGAGATAAGATTATTTTATACTACAATCGGTTTAAACGCAGTCACATTGGCATATTGTCTGCAAAGCTGCATTAGTAATGATATAGGTCGATGGGATATTTACATATATTTTTTAAGAAAATGCATATTTTTGCATTAATTGCTTGAGGTGAAGAGTCTGTTGTTTTTTTCTAATAATGTCCCATTATCGTTCGCTTTATATTCTTAGTATATTTAATATATTCCAATTTTAATCTATTTATTTCTTATTTCTTATTCCCATATAGCGTTCATGCATCTCCTTAATGTCCCCATTGTATGTACGAAATTTTCTCTTTTACAGATAAAGTCATTAAAATAAAAAATAAAAAATTGCACGGTATACTAATATCTATTTTTCAATTCCTTGTCTATTGCACATTGAAAGGGTAGATTTACAAACTTTTAATACAACGCAGCACAGCAAGAAAAGTTTCTGCGCTACATTGCGCTCCTATGGAAAGAGCAGCGCAGAGCCAAATTTACTAAATATTGCCTACTGTTGCTCTCTTCTTTGTGCTTGTGCACATACAGGCTGCGTATTTCCTTCTAGTACAAACGTCCATGCCTAGGCAAGCTTTACAGCATATCACACATTGGAAGTGTGTTGTACAGTGCAGCACATATTCAATGTGTGAAATGTTAGGAGAAGTAACGAGATTTCTCCAACTTTGCACCTGCTTCAAGGAGGCATTACTTTTTGATGCAAAGCCTGGCCCAAACATTTTAGTAGGTAGGGCTTTGCATCAAATATCATGGGTGGTAGCCAGTAGCGGCCCGTGGTGGGAGTGCTGCCGGGCGGTGACCAGGGGCGGGGGAGGGGCAGGGTGGGGGGTAGTAAACTACGGAATACGGCCGAATAGAGGTAAGTAGACATATAAATAAATAAAACGAATTTCGTTGCGCGCGCAGCATCGCCAAATGCGATGCAGCACGCGCAACGGAATTCGTTTATTTATTTATATGTTTACTTACCTCTATTCGGCCGTATTCCGTAGTTTACTACCCCCCACCCCACGTCACCGCCCGGCAGCACTCCCACCACGGGCCGCTACTGGTGGTAGCACTAGAATGTCCAAGTACCATCCATGGAAAGCCCATTTGATGGAGAGTAGTTCAAAGCAGCGCAAAGTGCTACTTCTGATACTTTCAGGGCACTTTTTTAATGCCAAAAAAGTTATGTGCCGGAAAGTAAGTACCATATCTAGATTTTGCACTGCTTTGCTTCACTTTGCGGAGGCGTTAAGTCTTGACAAAGCTGCTCCAGGTGTTTGACACTTTCCAGCCACTTTCTGCTTTGGTGTCTCGCGCTGTCCTCTGGTACTTCTTGCTCTGTATCAACACATATTTCCAAGATCCCATCTCATTCTAGACAGCTGGGCTGGATGTCTGGGCAGGATTACTTAAACTGCAGTACTGTAGCAGCATTTCTGGATTGCAAAGGAGACAGTTTCATTTGTCCCCATCTTGTCTTTTTTTTCACTAGCCACTTAGTGTAATTGTTGTGTTTGCACTTGAGTAGTGGTGCAAAATTTCACTGGCACCAGTGTGATCTCGCAATCAGAAAATGTTGCCTCAAATTGCACCAATGTGATATAAGTAATTCCTGTGACCCCTGTAAGGCATCTCAGAAGGGGAGGTGGGTCATGCTAAGTAGCTAGGTGTTGGTGGTAATACTAATTCTGGATCGCTTCCTAGGTAGTGCTTCCTCAAACCTCTTTGCCTCTCAGAATGCATCATTGAAATACCACAGGCTCAAGGGCTTATGGCTTCCTTCATTTGCATGGAGCCACATCCCATGGCAAATGAGAGAAGGCCCCGTTCACATTGTGTGGGCACAATCTGTGTGCCTACGCAATGGGTATTACTGAAGGAGTTGCACAAGCATAAACAAAAAAAATTCATTCATTAGATGCCCACTTCTATTAATTCAAGTTCTTCAGAAGATTGAGCTGTGACTGGCCTGGTATAACCAGTGTTTAATTTTGAAAAAATTAAACAGAAGAGCCTAATGCTGGGAGCCCGCCACTGCTATTGTTCGACTCCAGAGATGCCGATCAGCAAGGTTGCCTCGTTTTGATTTCAGATCATGCCTCTTTCTTCCCTCACCCTACACTTCATGTTTCTTTATCTCACTCTCTTAGGTCCTTTGTTCACCCCTGCTTTGTCACTGTTTTCTTACCTTTCTCTCATTCTGTCTGGATCAGTGACAGAATATCGGAAACACAAATATCGTGTGGACAGAATATCGTGCCAAAAATATTGAGGACCATAATATCGAGAAGATAAGTGCAAATAGGTAAGTATAGATTTACTATTCTTAACTCCACATCTACGCACCTTGAAGATATATAAAACATCAAGGTAGATATATGTGGAGTTATATATAGTAAAACTTTACTTACCCCTAGAAAATGACCTTCACGATATTCTTGTCCTCGAGATTTTTGACACGTTATTCCTTTCCACCATATATGTTTTTCCAATATTTTCTCCAAACACCGCCGGTGCCCATGCACTACCTGCAACAGTTGTGCACGGGATGCCTGGTTTGCACAGGGCCACAGTGCTCGGTATACCAGGCATGGCTTTCGTTTCAGTTTGGCAATGTCTTTCAGAAAGACTGCTAGAGGAGACCGGGGAATCACGAGCCATATTTTTAATACGGGACAGCTGTTAACTAATATGTTTCTCATAATGAGTTGATTGCTGGAGCACACACGGGGTGACTTATAGTCTAATTGTAGCAGTTGGAAGGGGGCTGTTGCGCCCCTAATATGCAATTGATCAACAGCTAGTATACGGCAAGTAATTAACCCTGTCAGGCCACAGGGTAGATCATTCAGCTGCCTGGCGGAGTCCTTCCCACAGAGGAGCGTCACTCCAATATGAATCACATTCCAGAGACTCTGTGTCCTGAAGCTCTATGACAGTGGCGACCCTGCACCCTGGGTAATTTAATTTTGAATTGATAATGTGCAGCACTGTCAAGAAATGATGGATCACTTCAGGGTAAGTCAAGCACATTATATTAGTGCGTGTCACAAATTATCTCAGCTGAGACGGATTTTTTTTATATAAAAAGTGTGTTCTGAAAATGTACTCATTAGAATGACTGAAAAAGTAGTGCGATTAAAAGAGGAGAACGTTGCTTATTATTTTATAACGAGTAGCATTGTATGTGTTCAGTGATGCGCCTCCTACGTATTTTCTGCACATGATGAAAATGCACATTAAAAACCTATTGCGACAGGGCCCCCGTGCTCAGTATTGCCGCCCCCTCAGTGTACTGCAGGGAGATCAGTGAGTACAGAACACAGGGAACTTATTCATATTCAGTCTGTCCATTTATAAAAACAAACATCCGAGCATTGCATGCATTAGGCTTCGCTGACTCCCAGGTAACAAACAGCCTGATCACTTGCACTGACACGAATTTAAGAAGCAGGTATTAAGTAGCATTAAGTAGTAACAAGCATTTGCAATGCAATAGGTCTCGCATTATTAAAGTGTGAGCTATTGGCATTGGTAAATAATGCAACACCAATAGCTCAAACTTTAATAATGCGAGACCTATTGCATTGCAAATGCTTGTTAAACTTTTTAACACTGTCTGACCATTATTTGCAACTCATTAGTACCAGTTTAACATCAAAACAGGAATGAACTATAGAAAGGTGACCAGTCAACCTTTGCAAAGGGCCTTCCACTGCGTTGCAACACGTGCAGCTGTGTTTTTAGTAACTTTTGAACCATTTGAGCTAGAAACAAAATTGTTTCTTTGTTAAAATCTGCAGATTATGCAGCAGATGATGGATTGTATGGCAAATGCGGTAAATCTATAATTATGCACAGTTTGCTGCTGCCTCAGAATTGCATAATTCCAGTGGCCCTGAGTATAGGTAAACCATTGGACGATGGCTGCACTGTGAAGCAGTGCGAGCGTGGAATGCAGTGTACTGCAAGCTGCAGTGGGAGAAGTGAGAAACCCGGTAGCAGTGTGTGGGCAGCCTCCAGGCCCTTGCCAATAAACAAAAATATTTGCACAGGCAAAAAAGCATTGCCCAGGCCCATATAAAATGAATAAATAAACTAAAGTAGCACTGCCATCGGCAGTAGGGGAAGCAAGTTGCCCAATAGAGTGTGTGGGGAGTTGCAGGGTCCTCGCCAAAACAAAAACACTGGCAAAGCCAACATAAAGAAACATTGGCAAAGCCAATGAGTCTAGTTTGCATTCTGAGGTAATCTTTAAAAATCCTGCTGAAGTGAATAAACAAATCAAAAACAATTATTTGCTATTGTAGCTATGATATATAGAATTTAATATATGCTTGCCTTTGAGAAGTAAAATAGTTCCTCAAGCTTTTCAATAAAAGCAATCCATAGAAGTAAAATGATACACAAAACACTTACTAGCATGAAGTGAGAGGGAAATACTCCCCCTGGGAAAAGCCAATGTTCATTCTATGTACATTGTAAAGAATTTGTAACAATGGGTATTGCAGACAGATGCACTGGCAGGCCAGACCTAAAAAGCATTGCCAAAGTCAACATTAAAAAAATGATATAGGAGATATTGGCCCACAAGTCTAGGCATTGAAATTGCACTATTTTGATGGTAAAGTGCAGTGACTCACAGTGAGGATAGCCAGTGTCTTAAGTGGGCTAACACATTGCCCCTTGCTGTATTGTGTGGTGAATGGAACCAAAACGAAACTAACAATTCAAGAGAGATGAATGGTTGAAGACTGCTTACCAAAAGCCCTGTATGTTCTCTGATTGACATACGTACCACCCAAAAATTCTGCATACGCTTAACCATGTTGGCCTTCATGGACTTACTTCTGCCAGTCACTGGACTGGTCAGATCGCAGAATGCCAAGGATACCGAATTTTGAATCCACCTCATGCCTCTTTTATCCACTACCACACACTCACTGCCCCTTTATGTCACTCTCGCAGGTTCCTGCTTTCTCCCTTAGTGACCCTTTTTTTCCGTCTTTCTTGCCCTCCTTATTTTCCAGTGTGCGTGTTTCCCTCTCTTACTCTCTGGAAATGTCTGAAGAGGACAAATATGTGCTGGTCCCCAAAAATGTGCACTGGTGGCCCCATTTGACTTTATGTTTCTTTTGCTCCTTGTACAATACTTGGGCACATTTTGGCGACGATGTGGCTTAACAACCAGCGCTGCCGACTTTGGAACTGGGGAACCAGTTTCGAGTCTCGTCGTCAGCTCAATATCCTATTTGAGTCTGGGCAAATCACTTAATATCCCTGTGCCTACAAAAAAATGTATGTGTCCTTGTGTAATGTAACTGGTGCCGAAATAAAGCGCTCCAAAATATATAAATATATACTGCGTAGAACTACCATTTACATTCATACATACATACATACCAGAAAATGCTTCTGTTTTAGCACCTTCTATGTGAAGCGCCCAGTGATGCTCTTAGATTTGGTACAAAAAAAAGTCAAATAAATAAAAGAATTACAAGAAAATGAGAGCTGTTCTATTAACAATTGGCTCGGCTGAAAAATGAATGCGGTGCCTCTTATCGGTCATTTTGCAGACTAAAAGATGCTGAATTAAAGTGACATGTCCCGGGTGCAAGTGTGGTAGATAGCTAGCCTGTGCTTGAGGGACGGTGTGCCGGCTGGACGCCGAGGGAGCGGACTGGCATCATGTGATTCTGCCGCTGTGGTGCTACGGCCCCTTTCAAGCTGGAGGCGAGGTAGAGCCGTCCACACGCCCGGCTCTGGAGAGACTGCAGGAGTCACCGCAGCAGTGTGGTGTCGGCTCTGGGGAATTCTGCCTTCATCACACTCCGGATTGTTTTCAAGCAGTGTGTGGCGATTGTAAGGGGCAACAATGGCTGGAGCAATCATAGAAAACATGAGCACCAAGAAGCTCTGCATCGTCGGGGTGATTTTGCTCATTTTTCAAGTGCTGGCGTTTCTGGTAGGAGGCTTAATTGGTGAGTGAAAAGTTTTCTTTCGCTGTCCAATTTGGGTTTCTTTCATTTTTTGACTTGTTGCAGTATCTGTGGCCGGCTGCTGTGATACTATTATCTAATTAGTGCGACTTTTGTTTGCACAAGGCGGTCACCCCGGGCTATTTGAGGGGACCGGAGATTTGGTCGAGTGGGTGGAAGTAAAAGTTCTGGCCTGGATTTTATCTACTTGAAGAAGGAGCGGAGGGGAAAAAACCTTAAGCATGGCGACTGATCTTGCAAGTGTACTTTTCACAGTCTGCGTGCTCCTTCGCCAGTATGGACTGAAGCAGCACTACTGATTCTGCCTCTCGAGGCTGCAACTTCGGCACTTTTAAATTTTTGATTTTGTTTATTTTTAAGAGTGGAGCCTGGACGCCTTGTATTTGCTGCGCTGTCGAGTACCCGCTGTGGTTTTGTTTAGGGAGGCGCGATTGAACGGTTTAAAAAAATTAAAGAACAGCGTCCCGCGAGTGGTGTGCGGACGCTGGGAAGAGAAACCAGTGGTGCGCGCGCACCACACAGGAGCGGGGGCTAGAGAGCGCAGCAGCAAAAGCGAGACGAACGCGCGCTGCTGCGCGTTCTGGCCACCGTCGGGAATGGGCGCGGCAAAGGCGGGACATGCGCCCGCCTTTGTCCAATAGCGTGCCGTCCCCGTACAAAAAACGGACGCACCAGCCAATGTGGGCTTCTGAAAACAAAACCACACGCACGAGCGTGTAGGTCGTTTTCAGAAGCCCTTTCTTAAGGTCTCGCTGCGCGAGCAGTGCTGAGCACTGCAACGCTAGGTGCGAGACCTAAAAAGTGTTACAGTATGGGGGGGGCGTGGGGGCGAGTAGAGCAACGGAGACTCCAGAGTGCATGCCCCAAGGGATTGCTCAAGCCAGTTATCAGTTAGGGGCTCTCATCAAACGTAGTAAGGTGCCATTTATTCAGTCTGAGATGCCACGCCTGGTGTGTCAGGTTGCTTCAACACGCGAGAGTAGAACTCTGCACTGCCAAATAAAATGCTGAATTTGCATAGGCGGATGTGTATACAATACCTTTTCCTTTCAAAATGATAGGTAAGTCAGGCCATAACACTCACCAACAGGGCACCCCCGGGGATGAACAGTGAGCAGGTCAGATCTCTTCAAACCACAAAGGCTCGCAAATGAGTAGAAGCAAAGCAAGCCCCAGACTCCCTCATCAAATGACTGAGCGGTGGACAAGGCCTCTGACTGGTGCCTTTGTGTTCTTCAGTCAAATCTCCATCATATGCCCCTCTGGGATTTCCTCTGTCAGATTTCAGCCAGATTCTGCTGTTTTCTATTTGTGAGTACTGGTTTTCCTTTGGTATGACAGGATGAACTGCATAAGCAAAATGGTGGGCTCTTCTGCTCTTTTTTTCTAGGAGTACCACCATGGACGTCAATTCACCCAAAGGCCAGGAGTAGCAGAAGTGACATCACACGCACTTTGACCTCCACTTTCACTCACATACATACTTACTCACAAATTCACACATATACACTCTCTCACACATCAACACACTCTCACCCGCAAGCACGTATCCAACATACATTTAAAAGCATTTTTTTACTTAACACAGCTGCCATGGAAGGGCATATTCCAGCTTATTGTACTCCATTTTTATTACACTATTAGTGAACAATATATTTTATTTATTCATTATAAATGTTACACTATTAGTGAACAATATATTTTATTTATTCACTATTAATGTAATATAAAATTGACAGAGAATAAAGAGAGTGGAGTTCCAGCTGCCTCTGTGTTCCTGGCACTGAATTTGCCACCTATGAGACCAGGGGTTGCAAAGGCAGTGCTGGGGTAGCAAAGGGCAAGTCAGGGGTCGCAGCTGTGACCCCTTGCGACCCCTAAATGAGGTCCATGAGTACCATAGATCCTAAACCATAAGGGCTTGTATCCACCACCCGCTCAATGAATTGTTAGGTGAAGGGCGAGCTCTCGCAGTTACCTTTTTATTGTTGCCAAGTTGTGGTTCATCATCTTGCAGTAAGTTGTCGTGCTAATGAAACTGAATATTTCCATGGCAGTGTGGGGTAGATCATGGTTACTATATCAAAAACCACATCCAAATAATTCAGCTGCCTTCTTGAGGAACTCATATTTCTCCATGAAAAATGGAAGTGTGCATTGTTTCAGGCACTGGAGAAAGTCTCAGGGTCACTGATGGGTCAAATCTGTATTCCATTTTGGCTTTAGAGAGTGGCTTGGAAACACTGATAGTGCCTCTCCTTTCTAGCTGTGTATTTTAGAATGTCATTACTGACAAAGAATATTCAGGCGTTGGGTGGCAGTACCTCTCTGATGAGTTTTGGAAGACCTCACGCGACACCTCAAAGCTCCGACTCTTGTAGTGTCACAACCCAACATGGGTCAAGAAGGTGGTGAGGTCACCTAATGTTTCTTGAATCTAAAATCGTGGTACCTGGTATTAAGGTTCAGTTTTTAGAGCTGTTTGGCTCTGTTGAGTGAGGCCAGAATGGCCAATGTGAAGGTGATGTTTCTAAGGCTCTTTGTTTAGTAGACTCTTATCTTTGCATATCTGACTTGTCCACAATGTTTGGTCTTGAAGGCAACTACAATAGATGTGATACCGGTGTGTGCCCATATACATTTCCACTCACCCCAGCTTGTTGAGTTCTTGATCAGCCTATCGTGGCTCATGTGAGAAGGTATCCTACATCACGGCGCCGTGAGTTTTAACAAAGGGTTGTTTTTTGATGCCAGCAAAAGCAAGACATATTCTTCAGCTAGGCCCTCAGGTTACGGATGTCTGCTGTGTTGTAGCTTAACAGGACAACAATTTCCATCTCAGTTATGAAGATGGGAGCATTGGCAGACAGTGTTCCATATTGTTAGAGACCCTTAAAGTATTCCCCAGGGGAATGGGTACAGTTCCACTATAGGTGTAGATTAGGACTTAGATCTCCGCCACACATGGATTTAGGTGTAATGGGTGGTACTGTCCACTGGCCAACCCTCAGGAGGTGGATCGGTGAATCCTCAGCATACACGTTGGGTCTATGAACCATCAGATAAACATAAAGCAAACCTGAGAACTGATGATATCCAAAATAAGCTGCTCACATACGCATACAAGGCCCTCCACAACAGCGGACCTCAATACCTCAACAACCGCCTCTCCTTCCACACACCCAAGAGAAACCTACGATCAGCCGACCTCTCCCTAGCCACTGTCCCACGCTTCTACATGAACAGAGCGGCGGTTGGAAGGTCCTTCTCCTACCTTGCAGCCAAGACATGGAACGAGCTCCCCCTCCACCTCCGGCGAAGCCCGACACTGGACCAATTCAGGAAAGACCTCAAGACCTGGCTCTTCGAATGACCCCAACGGAGCTGCACCCCCCCCCAGCGCCTTGAGACCCTAACGGGTGAGTAGCGCGCTCTACAAAACATTGATTGAATTTGTGCAGATTGACATCCTGAAAAAGGCCATTACATTTTGCGAAAGAAACATCAACCTATGCTTCAATTTCTTTATTAGTAAAAGTCTGTGTCTCCTGGTACTTGGACATTGGTCTCGGGCAAATCATTGTCCAAGGAAAGGCTGTTTTTACTGTGAGTTGTGCCCCTTATTATGGCCTAGTGTAGATAGATCTGTATGACCACACTAAAGGCTAGCCAGAGGAATGTGGCCCAGGGTCAGGAGGCAGAAGAGGTTTAGCCTTCAGCTATCTGGCCCCTGAGCCAAGCAGCTGGTGCTGCAATGTCACCGACTCAGTGGCAGGCACAAAGGCTAGTCTGGGGCAGTGGTTTAGCTGCATGGTACGCTTTGTGGTTTCGGTGAATGCACAGTGAGTTTGTGTTCAGTACTTGTTACTCAACGACTCAACGACTTTAAAAACAGGAAAGATCCCCCCAGCTCGACGATCACGTCCGGGCAGCAATGCGAGGATCTGGCCACCTTCTTTGTTCAGAAGGTAGAAGCCATCTATAAATCCTTCCCCATATGCCCCATGGACCTCGTGGCTCCATTAGCTTCTCCTCCTACTGCTACCTTGGCAGCAATACCCCCTATCTCTCAGGACGAGCTTCTTACATTGAGCACGAAGGTCAAATCAGGTTCCCCTCTGGATCCCATGAGGCCTGCCCAATTTAGAGACTGCTTACCGATACTTCTCACGCCCTTATGTCAGATGATCAATTCTTCTTTCACCACGGCGGTGGTGCCTTCACCATGGAAGCAAGCAAGGGTGGTCCCCTTGCTGAAAAAACCCTCATTGGACCCTACTAAGCCGGAAAAATTTCGACCTATTTCTCTCCTGCCTTGGGTCGGTAAAATTGCTGAGGCCCACACCAATAAAGTGCTTTCGGGCTTTTTGAACAACAGCTGTACCTTAGACCGCTCCCAGAATGGTTTCCGTCCCGGTCACAGTACCGAGACGGCGCTTTTAGCAGTGAGTGAACACCTGCGGACCATTCTGGATGCGGCTCTGATACTGCTCGATCTCAGCGCCGCGGTTGACACGGTCTCCCATCAGATCCTCCTGTGTCGCCTAGAGGAGGCGGGGGTAGTCGGTCTGGCACTGGATTGGTTCCGGTCCTTCTTATCTGACAGAGCTTTCCAGGTCTCTGCCCCCCTTCCTCTCTCTCGCCCATTCCATCAAGCAGGGGTTCCCCAGGGCTCGGCGCTAAGCCCTGTTCTGTTTAACCTCTACGCTCAACCCCTGGCGGGAGTGGCGTGGGACCATGGCCTGACCATGGTTTCGTATGCTGATGACACGCAGCTGGTGGTGGCCCTCTCCGATGACCATTCTAGGGGCGCCACGCAGTTCCGGAATGGGCTAGAAGCGGTCGCACGCTGGATGACCACCAACTGCCTTCAACTTAACGCCAACAAGTCAGAAGTGCTGTTGGTGGGGAACGACAAGGGGCTCTGGAGTACGCAATGGTGGCCGGCGTCCTTGGGCAGCGCCCCCACCCCTAAGCCGGTGGTAAAGAACTTAGGGATCTGGCTCGACTCCACTCTTGGGTTCCAGGAGCATACCAAAAAGATCGCTGGTACCTGCTTTGGACTCTTACGGGGTCTGAGGCCTATATTGGGTTTCTTTGACCCAGCCACACGCCAGTTGATAGTACAGGCGACTATTTTGTCCAGAATGGACTATGCTAACTCATTGATGTTAGGCGCCAATAAGGCGGAAGTGAATCGCCTTCAACGAGTCCAGAATGCAGCCGCTCGAGTCCTGCTCAGGCTCACAAGAACCTGCGCTACGTCGGGTGCTTTGCGGCGCCTTCACTGGCTACCCGTTCCTAAGAGGATCGAATTCAATGCACTTTGTCTGACCTTCAAAATACTAAAACTCTCGTCTCCTGAGATTTTATCTAATTTGTTGGTCCCTTATGTTCCCGCACGCTAGCTACGCTCCGCTGAGCAATTTCTGGCCACGGTCCCCCCGGTGAAACGCATCAGAGCGGGGGGCCGGTCCTTTCGCTGTCTTGCCGCTAAATTGTGGAACTCTCTCCCTGTTCAGATTCGCCGCTTAGATTGCCTGCTACCCTTCCGTAAGGCCATCAAAACTCACTTGTTTCCTACAGTCTAGCCCCTGTTCTCTCCCGACACTGCTATCAGCACCGGACGCCCTTCGCTGGGGCAGCTGCACGCTATACAAGCTTACCGAACATGAACATGAACTGAGGAGTACACCATGACCCGACAAAAGAGTTAGCGCTGAAGCCGCTCCATTCCTTGCTCCTGTACCTGAGAGGCCCCTGAGTCCCTGCTCACCCTCACCAGCTCCTTCTATCTCACCAGCAGAGGTGCTGCCTCCAGCAGCTCTTGTTGAGTGCACATTACCACCTGCGCAGCAGTGAGCCAGCACCACCTTGAGCCATAATAGTGTGGCAGATATCAACCTATGTTGTGTCTCAAAGCTTCAACAGACCAACTCCAACATTCGAGGGCTTTAAAAATAGTCCCCTTCATATTGCATCTCCCCTAGCCAATAACAGTGAAGCAGAGGAGGGCAGTCACACCCTTCACCTGATAATTAAGATGAATCCCTAATAACCGAAGGAAAGGAGGGGAAGGAGTAATAGAGATTTCAAATGAAGGTGGAAGGACATTTTCCATTCTAATAAAGGCAGAAGTTTTTCCGCTTGTATGGCAGCAGCCCTTTGTTCTCCCTGTGCTCTTCATAGCAACAAGCATTGGCTTGTTCCATGCTTACTTTCTGAGTTTCCCCAAGCTAATGGCGTAGCAAGGGGGGGAGGGGTGGCACAAGTTTTGGGGGCGGCGGCTCCCCCCGCTCCTACATGAGTAGGAAATATCGCGAGCACCCCCCCCCACACCCCCGCTCTTCAGCGCGCCTAGCTACACCACTGCCCCAAGCTATTTGCTTTGTTTTATGTTCTGTTCAATATTCGGTGCCTGTGTCACTTTTTTCCATTCCTCATTCACTGAGCTCTGGACCTCTTAACAATCTAGAGTGTTATGTCTCTGCTAAACCAGGGAATTGATATCTCCAAGTGGGAAGATTAAAGGATTCCCCAAATCAGTTTTCCCTTTATTTTCTGGTTGTTTGATGGAAATGTGTGCCTTGTTGATGATAGTTCACTGATTTTTCACTTCAGAACTTCAAGAGGGTCTCTAATCGAAAATGCTGCTGGTCACATCCCAGTTCATTTTGTTTGATGCTGTTTGTGTGGTCTGACACTCTTGGGAAGCATGAAAGATAAATGCATCTAATATCTGCCTCTAATAACATCTTAATGTTTGCTGCCTAATCTAGGAAAAACTCTTTTAGCTTGTCAATGTATTTCTCTTGCTTAATACCCACTTCAAACTATTCTAATACCATTATCAAATACTGTGCAACCGCACTGCAATATTTTAAAGTTTTTTTCGTGTGCTAATGTTATGATGATTGTTCATGATGTGATTCTGGTACAAGTAAAAGATACGGTGAGAACGGTAAGTAATACATGTGAATAATGATGCTGCTTGTGAGCTGTCAATATATATTATGTGGCCATCAAGCTGTTGAAGCTTGTTTTCTATCTGAGGTGCTTATAGGACCATTACTGGGATCGTTTCAGTAATATGTCTCAATGAATTAAGTGCTTGCTGCTGACAGATATATGTGGCTTGTAGGGTATAAAATCAAACACTGGCGTACAAGTACTGTAGGTTTATTTTAACACTTTCATTTGCAAGCCTTTTGTGTACAGAATAAAACAAACAGTAAAAACAAAGCGACGAATAATACACAAGCTGTGTACAATCACAAAGTGAAGATTTAGAAGGTCCTAATAATCACTTCAATCATGGTTCTCAACATAACAATTCATATGGCCCAAATATGCTACCAAGGGACATAGCATTAGGTAGGTAGAGAAAAAGGGACTTTAGTGTTGTGATAAAACAGTAGAGGGCATGTTTTTTGTCAGGTTCAGAAACATCAGTCTGAGGAAGCTTATTTGCTTAGGGCCTCATTTATGTTCTTTTTGCCGTAGGGCAGCACAGCAGGCGTTGCTGCTGAGCTGCCCTACGGCAAAAGAAAAGGGCAGGAATGTGTCGAATCTATTAGATACAGCGCATTCCTGTCCTTTTCCCCTGTGCTGGCGCACAATGGGCTGCCGTGTGCCAATGCCGGCACCTTTGCACCATGGTGCAAGGGTGCCTGCGTTGCGGGGATGATTATTTTTGTGCAGGAAGGGAAACCTTCCTGCACAAAAACAATCGCAAGAGGCTTTTTCCTCTTTCTATGTGTGCTGCAGAATGCAGCACACGTAGAAAGAGGAAAAACTAGGAGAAATAAAGATATTTCTCCTCGTTGTGCCTCCCTTACGCCTCACCTGGGGAGGCGTAAGTTTTTGGCGATGCCTCAGACTTACGATTTATCGTAAATCTGGGGCAGTGTCAAAAAGCAATGAATGTTGCTGGGAACGTCCCCAGCAACACCTATGGAACACTCCTTTCATGCAGGTTTCTTCGTGAAGGTTGCACATATTTAAAAGCCATGAAAAGCCACATAACGTGGCTTTACGTGGACATAAAAATATGCCAGTGGCACACTGCACCATCGTAGCATCAAAAAAGTGACGTTCCGGTGGCGCAATAGTGCCAGTAGGGCCTCATAAATGAGGTCCTCAGACTTTGCGTGGGTGTCGGGTAGCATCGTGCAATGTTGCGCCACGCCCACAAGCTTTTATTATGGGAAGTAAATTGACGCAGTGCTTAGCACCGCTTTACGTCAGGGCGGTGCCCCTGCATAACCTTAGTAAATAAATGCAAGAGTGATATCAGAGCCTAGTTTAAACACAGAAAAGAGTCAGGTGGGGTCAGCATTGAGAAGTTCTTTCTTTGAACCTTGTTGAGCTACACCGATTTCGGAAGGTTGTAATGTCTGCAACCTACCATAAAACAGTCTTAAACCGCTGCCCAATTCAGTAATGGTAAATATCTTGAGATTTGATGACATGACTATTTTTGGACCTAATTTGGGACTCAACAATGACAGCAATTTGTTGTGTTCGACGAGCCTAGCTAGACTCCCGTGTTGAATGCTTAACGACAGTGTTGATGGTGTAGACCAACTTATTTAAGACCAGTTCATGAATGTTCCCGTCTGTGATAACGCTTCTGGTACTCAGATCGCTGAGATTTTTGTGCATTTTGCTCCTCCCGTTGTCGCTTTCCCTTCCTCTCTCTGCCCTTCAAGCTTTTGTTTTGAGTCTCTGGGCAAACCAGCTGCACTGCTTCCTGTTTGGCACCTTCTGTCAAGACCTATGTTTCTTCACTGTGGTTGAGGAGCTGTGCTACTCCTATATTTCCAGTTTGAATCTAAGTCTGGGTCTCCTGTGAGGTTCTTGATCTTTCTTCCGAGAAGCTGGGCTAGGGCTTTCTCTGCCTCGCCAGCTCCTCCCTGAGGCCTGTGATCATGGCTTCTGTTCCAGGGTCAAGGTCAACCTGTCCTTCGGGCTGTGGTTTCCAAATGGAATATCTCTTGCCCTTATAACAGGGGGATTTAGTTCACTGTTCCGCCTCTCCCTGATGATTAAGGTGTCACTTAGACTCTACTAGTAGCTGGTGCAGTGACTGACAGAGGGGAATCCTTGCAGTTTTTCAGGTATTTGCAGCTGACATGACTGGCTCACCATGGCACTGCACTGAAGGTTCTCCACAAGGTGCAGCTTGAGAGAGATGACTCAACCTTTCAAGGCTCATACATTGAGTACCATTACATTTTCTAATACTTATTTGCCATGCTTAGCAATGGTTAAACTGCACTGTTAAGCTCCATCTAGGGTTCAGGTTCACTAGTATTTATTCGGTCATAGCAGTGACCATAAAAGCACAGAATTAAAGTACATTTTACATCATTTCGATTTTCGTATTCAAAGGTTAATAAAAGGCTTTACACATTAAATTAAAACGGATTTAAAACATCAATACATCTAATCTATATCCATCTAAAACAAGTTGTGCTTGTTATTATTATTATTATTATTAATAGCAGTAATAGTAGTAGTATTAGTAGCAGTAGTAGTAGAAGTAGTATATTTTATGACTTGTTTTCAATTTTTATCGAGTTTTTTCCTATTGTTATTATTATTAGTATTATATTGTATCATTCGTTTGCTATTTTTTATTGAGGTTGTTCTTTCAATGCAAAGATAGCCAGCACAGTGCGATACAGTGCTAATGGTATTGATTTGCAAACATGAGCAATTCATTGTTCTTAGTTTTGTTCCCTAATGGGTCGGTTTGTAATGTTTGTTATAAAATACTATGCAGGTGTTTGCTCATAGGAGATCTGCTTTCACAACCAAAGTGGATGGGTCTCTGAAGAAACTTCCTTGAGTACTGTGTCAGCAGCAGTTCTAATATTCCTTTAACGGGAAACGACCTGAACCACGCATCTTTAACCACCCACAGGGCCGGACTGGCCGTAGCGGGCACCGGGTGTTTCCCCGGTGGGCTGCCATGGTGGGGGCCGGTTTTGGGCCCCTGGGGGGGGCATTTTTGTTACCAGGGGCTGGCAATATCGGCCCCCTGTAACAAAATCGACTGAAACCAGCCCTAACAAACAGCTCGGCCGCACTCCCCGCTACCCCCCAGGGGGGCCGGCCGAGCAGTTTGCCAGGGCCGGTTTCGGTTCCCAGTCCGGCTCTGACCACGCATTACTTTAACTAACAGCTGAGATGGGCCTCGGCCTAAGCTCTTATACAGGCTTCTGTTGACATAGAAGATTCATTTCAGAGCTCTTTGCATGGCTCACTAGAACTTTAAAATCCATCCGCCCAGTTCTTCTGACACAGTTCCATCAAGTATATCCCTGATTGGCATCGTCGTACTTCAGCACTGAGGCATATTAAACCTGGTAGGTCCCCCTCAAAGGTAAGATGAGGAGGGGCCATACCCTCACTGTACCCCTATTTCACTCACTGCCATTTCTCCATGCACTAATGAATTATTGCCCTACAACCCAACCTCTGCAATATCCCACATTTGGAAAACGATATCCTTAAAATCAATGAATCGATGTGACAAACACCTGGTAATCTACCATATTTCTTCATAGCAATGCCTTTCATCTTCAGGAGTTTTGTTTCATATAATCAAACTTTAGTAAGATCTCTTATTGCTACAGAGACTAGACTTGCCAGCTAGGAGAATACCTAAACCACCACCACAAGATTTGCATGGATAGACCTTCATAATGTCTTAGACTCAGTTGTATGTTATCGAGGCAGAGTATGTCTGAAAATACACAAATCAGTTACTAATCCTAGAAGTGCATGGTGGTACCCTCATAATACCTGGGAAGAAGCTGTAATTATGCAAGGGTAGGTTTATGAGTAAGGAAATCATTCACCATCCCGAAGTTCTAAATGTTTACCCAGATGTTGCCTCGAGTTGGGCCATACATTCTCTCAGGGTAAGTCTGTAGCTAACTGAAAACTGATTCATTTAAAAAGTCACATAGTGAGAATAACATAATATTACCCCTTCAGTCTCTGGTGTTTGTCACATATTATCTCAGAGTAGATCTGTAAACGTACTAAATAATTCACCATCCTGAAGGCCATGTGCTAATACCATTTTTATGTATAGCTCTGGTAAAGAGCCACTATTGCTTATACCTGAATCTGAAGAGTCACTGCTATTAAATAGCAACAGTTTATAACAAAACTCGGTACTCACTGTTGCTACGCCATAAAGGCCTTCCGGGCCCACAGGCTATAGGAGCGCTGCTCATTTGCTTTGACTGAAAGCAGAAAGCACATCAACACCAGGAGGAACGAAAGCGGGGAAGGTGGTGGGGGCTGGTTAAGGATGGCAGGTATGCTAGTTATTTTTCACATTTGGGTCAATGAGGAGAGTCCATGTTATGTATTGCTCCTCCGTTACCCCTTTGCGCATGAGCAGCATTTGAAAGCCGGGGCTGATTTTCAGTGGTGGCTTCCCCGCTAAGGCAGAGGAGAGTTGCCCCACTGCCAGCAAAAGAAAGGAAAAAATAAAATGATAATAACGGAATGTTATTATAATTTTATTTTGTCCTTCTGCTGCGGCAGTGTACATGAGGGGGCGGGGGGGGCTGCAGAGCAGGGGAGAAGTGGTAGAACACTTCTGTGCTCAATGACTGGTCAGCCCTCTCGGGCCACCCTAAACAGTCATGCGCACTTCCCTGTTCTCCATGCAGGCTGCATTACAGCCTGCATGGAGAACATGCCCACCCGTCCAGCCCCTGGCTGAGTGCCGTGTCACGGCACTCAGACCAATCACAACACTGCATTGAAGCGTTTTGATTGGCTTAGGGGTGGGAGCCTGGCTGCCTGCTTCCTGTTCCGACCTGGAGTCGGACACAGGCGAGCAGGAGAGAAGTCGCTGGACCCGGCGCTGGCAGCAAGGTAAGTTTTATTATTTATTATTTTTTAAATGCAGCCCGTACCCCCTCACACCGCCCGTGCCCCCTCACCTGCAAGCCTTGCCGGCCACCTGAAAAGAAGACGAAAGGTAAGGACGATATCTTCTTTATTGCCAACAAGACAGGAGCAGCGATGAGCAACACCATCCCATGTAACTGCCAACCGACCTCCTCTCTGCCCTTGTCATTCCAGAACTCCCAAAGGTGGAAGTTCTGAGAAGGCACGAGGAACACAGAGAAGATGGTTGGCATGGATACAACCCAACACATCTTCCCCCTATACAAATGAAAATACTAGAGAAATAGAATAATTACAAAGGTTCATAACAAGAGAACAACTTCATGGAACAAATAGCATGCAAGGAAATGAATGTAACGAGCCAGTGGAAAAAAACACTAATACATAACATAGTCTTGAAACTTACTGGGTGGCTTTGTAGATCTGGTGGAAGGTTCACGGATGTAAGGGCCATGACATGTGCTACTTTGGTTAGAACGGATTACATGGGGATGTTTACAAACGGAGATCTTACTTTTATTCCACCATCTTCCGTCTTCCAATTGTACAGCACTTTTGTTGACTCTTACCACCCGCTTGGAATCAGAGAATTTGGATGAGCCTTTGGACAAAATTCGGGAACATTTGACTCTGACAAAATCACCTACATTTACCTTAAGTTCTCTAGTGCTAGGTTGAATGTATTTCTTTTGAGCTTCAGCTCTTTTCTTGTTTACATCTTGTATTTTGGCTGTTGGTAAATCAAACGCACCCATCCATAAATGGGGAAACCTCTGTGTCAGAGTTGGGGGTAGTACGTACAGCCCACAACAGGTTTTTCAGTTCATTTTTGCAGTTTAAGTTACTAGCCTTGGATAGTTGTATATTGTCCTTGATCACCCTATTGAATCTCTGAACGAGACCATTACTCCTAGGGTGATAAGGAGAGGTTTTAGTGTGTTTAATGTCCATAAGGATTAAGAATTTCTCGAACTCTGAAGAAGTAAATTGACAGCCGTTGTCTGAGACAATTTCTTCAGGGATGCCATCCCTAGCAAAAAGAAACTCCAGAAATTCTATGATACAAGAAGTTGTGGGAACTTTAACAAATTTCAACTCCGGCCAGCGGCTGTAGTAATCTATAAGGACAATACCATATTCTGAAACGCCACTGTCAGATAATGTAAGGGGGCCAATGATGTCGATGGCTAATTTGGACCATGGTTTGGAAGGAACACTAACAGCTTGAATTGGGCTGGGAACTGTTACCTGAGACTTGTCGCTTACAGCACAATGAAAACAATCTCTAACAAAATGTTCAACTTGTTTATCAAGACCAGGCCACCAGAACTGCTCCCTAACTCTTCTCTTCATTGCACGCATGCCTATGTGGCCTTCATGAGCTAGGGTAAGTACTTTATCTCTCATGCTTACAGGAACCACAAGTGAAGCAGAATGATACAAAAGATCTTTGATTATAGAAAGCTCGTCAAAAACATGCTTAAACTTTCCAATGGATTCATCAAGGGAACACTCTCTAGTCCGCCCTGTGTGAATCATACTCATAAGTTTTATGATATCCAAATCTGTGGAATAAGCATCTCTCCACTCACTCTCTAAGATGGCTCCACTGGATTCAGAAATGGCGTAACAAAACACATCATCACATTTTATGTCCTCACCATCATCCGTGTCATGGACGTTTGGTAATCTGGATAAACAATCTGCCAAAACGTTCCGTATGCCAGGAACATACTCAACAACAAAATTATGCTCCAACAACCTATATTGCCATTTAGCAATTCGGGGAGTAGCCTTGTCCCCCCATTTTGTGGTGAAAAGCTGGACTAAGGGCTTATGATCTACTCTTACAGTGAATTTTGAGCCCCATAGGTAGTGTTTAAAATGAACGATGCCCCACCAACAAGCTAAGGCTTCGCGTTCTATTACAGAGTATGTGGCTTCGGCACCCTTGAGACCCCTGGATGCAAACGCTACCACCTCATCCCTGCCATTCCTATGCTGCATTAGTAGAGCACCAAGACCTTTCTGACTGGCGTCAGTCCTGATTATAGTGTGATCGTTGATGTCAAAAGGTTTAAGGGGAATGGCATGTGCAATTTCATTCTTGATTAGTTGGAATTCCTTGGTGCATTCTTTACACCAGTTAAAAATGACATTTTTCTTAAGCAGATTTCTCATGTGGAATGTTTTAGATGAGCAATTGGGCACAAATCTGGCATAGAACTCGATGAGTCCCATGAAAGATCTCAACTGTTCTTTGTCATTAGGAACACAAAAAATTTCTATGGCTTTAATTAGGCTGGTTTTAGGTTCAACACCCTCGGCAGATATTTTGTACCCCAAATAATCTACGGAAGTTACGTTTATCTTGCATTTTTCAGGACTCAAAGTAACACCTTTTTCTTTTAATATAGAGAAAACAGTACGTAATGTTGCATCATGTTGAGTTTGATCCGACCCAAAAACTAGGACATCATCCTGAAATGCCATCACCCCAGGGATGTTCTTGAACATGCTTTCCACGATCCTCTGAAAAACTGCAGAGGCGGAAGCAAGACCAAACGGTATACGCTTGTATTGGAACAATCCTTCTGGAGTGATGAATGCAGTGTAATGTCGCGAATCGGGGTACAAATCGACTTGATGATAAGCCGACGTCATATCGAGTAAACTAAACTTTTTCCCATTCTTAAGGGTGGTGGTCATCTCAGTGATGTTGGGTAATGGGTGTTGATCAATCCAGATGTGGCGATTTAAATCGCGAAGATCAACACACATGCGCAGGGTTCCGTTGGCTTTTCGAGCTAGAACGATGGGAGAGAACCAATCGGATGATTCGATGGGTTCTATGACATCACTGGCACAAAGTTTATCTAATTCTTTTTTAAGTCCTTCACGTAAAGCAAAAGGCACTCTGCGGACCTTGTGTACTACAGGTTGGGCACCGTCACGTAATTTAATTTTGTGTTTAAAACCTTTAAATAAACCTAGTTTGTTATTAAAAATCTCAGGATAGGCAGATTCCCACGTTTCATCTTTAAGGGTTTGCACATAGACTAAATCTTTTTTTAGTATGACTTGATGGGGATCATTAGGATCTAAAATAATTCCTAGGTTACCTTGGTCGTGCCAACCCAAAAGACAGGTATCATCTTTGGCAACATAGACAATTCCCTGAGCATTATTGCCTTTAAAACATAAATTAGCATGAAATTCACCTAGGACATCGATGTTTTTACCACCATAAGCAATAGGACGAACCAGTGAATGATTTAAAGTGAGACCTTGGGATTGAAACAAGTCTTCCCATATTTTGTCACTTATGAGAGTATAAGGGGACCCTGAGTCGGCCAACATCTTGATGTCTCTTCCATTGACAGTCAAAGTACAAAAGGGTCGTCTTGATTCTTGTAGAACTGTGGAAACGACGCCTGCACAGTGATATTCTGACAATATGCAAATTTGATCTTCTTCACTTGAAGATGATACATCCGAAGGTTGTTCAAGGTTGAGGATTTTCTTGGTGGAGGAAACGCCAGAATTGACGGATGACTTGCCACTGGATCTACAAACATTGGCAAAATGGCCTCTCTTAAAGCACTTGCTACAAGTTTTGTTAAGGGCAGGACAGAATCTGGCATTACCGAGGTGAGAACTGCTACCACAACGGTAACACTCCCAACGTCTATTAGAGGGTCTGGGATTGGTGTTAGGTTTAGAATATCCCTCCGTTCTTCCTTGGCGTGGATAGTCTTTTGAAGTTTTGGATTTACCCTTAACAGCTGAAACACTTTGTGCTGGAGGAGCGGAACTGGAAATTGACATTTGCTCCAAGTAGGATGTAGTTCTTTCGATCTTAATAGCAGTTTCAAGTGCTTTTTGTAGAGATAGATCAGGCTTGGATAAAAGAGCCTCCTGGACTTTTTTGTTATTAGTCTTTTCTACAAGCTGGTCCCTAATCATTTCTTCCTCAAATGTTTTGTAATCGCAAGAAACTGCCAAGATACGTAAAACACCAACATAAGTGGAGGCGGACTCTCTGGGCAGCTGCGCTCTTTTCCGAAATTTATGTCTTTCTAATGTGATGTTTTTGCAGGCTTTGAACCTAGTGTCAAGGGACTTAATTGCTGTAGCATATTCATCCTCAACGCCTTCGCCTTCAATAAATAAAACTAACACTTTAGGAGTGTGCTTAAGAATGGTACGGCCCTCTGAACCAAGACAATGCCTTAGAATAGCGAATTTCTTTTTATGTGTAAATGAGTCGCCTTCGAGAGCATCCAGGTATGCTTCGAAACTTTCTTTCCATTTCTCCCAATCCAACTCAGGAGAAGCGGGATGAGGTGAAAACGCCGGAGGAGCTGATAGAGATTGTTGCATGGTGAAGGAAACACACAATACAACACACAATACAGAGTATCGCCGCCGTCGACTGAGGTAAATTGAGTGATACACAAGAAGGTGTATGTGTCACCGCAGAGTTGGCATGAATGCTTACACATGCATATTTGTAGAGATTGAAAAAAAAAAAAAATATGACGTAGTGAAAATAGTTGTAGGAACTGGGGAGAACAGAGTTTAAATTGACGTGCGTGTCGTCGAGTGAGGAATGAACAACACGCTGTGGTTGGTAGAGTACCACTTTAATTGATGGCGTGGTGGCAATTCTTTTTTTTTTTTTTTAATTAAGTGCCCAAAGTGCGCATAGAACCGTGCTCGTAAGATCTGCTGAATGATTGTTAATAGTGGTGTGCAGATCACCGTGACACTTGTTTGTATGAAACCTGGTGTGCAAATCACCGTAGGAGTGTGCTGCACGTAAAAGCAATTTAAAGACAGAAGCACAACGCGTGAAATGGTTGGCAAAAGACGTGGTTGGCAGGTGGAAGGTTTCGAGGTGGTTGCTAGGTAGCGGTAAACAATGGCCGTACGTTGAATATAGTGGGTAGGCGTTGATTGGCAACGCATTGGTTGGCAAAAGACGGAGGCGCGTCGGGAATGCTGGGTAACGGTAATGGTGAGCGCGAGCACGTCGGGAATGGTGCAGAAGGCCAAATGAATAAAAATAAACAGTACCTTGGATTCTCAGGGCAGGGGTAAACGATGCCACGTACGCCAGAGGAAGTCCACGAAGGCTGAGCCTGGATCGCTGCTAGGGGTCGTCAGCTGGACGCAGGAGACGAAGGAGACAGGCACGCGTGGTAGTCTTGAAGGCGGATCGTCGCCAGTGAAAAGAAGACGAAAGGTAAGGACAATATCTTCTTTATTGCCAACAAGACAGGAGCAGCGATGAGCAACACCATCCCATGTAACTGCCAACCGACCTCCTATCTGCCCTTGTCATTCCAGAACTCCCAAAGGTGGAAGTTCTGAGAAGGCACGAGGAACACAGAGAAGATGGTTGGCATGGATACAACGCAACACCACCCCTGCTGATTTTGCGGGCCAAACATAGTATAAAATTATAGATGGATAAAAAGTGAATTACGGGGATGATTTTCTCCTCGGGATTCTGAATGACATCATAGACAATGTGCGCTTCGTTCTCGTAGTCTATTTGATGTTACTCAAACAACTTGGTGAAAGACATCACAATATTTTCACTGTTTCCCATCTCTAATTCTATAAATAATGACCGGACACAGCTCATATGTTACTTTCAGGTAGGTCTGTAGATAGCCATAGTATTAAATATCTTTAAGAACTACATAATGGTACCCCATAGAAAACCTGGGAACAGGACAAATATCTCAGAATAGGTCTGTAAATACTAAAAACTGAGAGAAAGATAATTTTACCCTGGCAGTACATGGGAAAAAGCATACGTTGTTGCAGAATAGCTCTGTAAGTAACAAAAGCATTTTCTATAAGAGGAATCTATAAGGGGATCCTGTGAACACATCACTGGAGACTGAAGGGTATATTCACTCCCCTACTGTAAAATAGCCACATTGGCCTCCAGTGTTTTGCCCCCCCCCCCCGCCCACCTCCCAACCATCTTCATCAAGGCACTGAAAGCCACAGTGGAGTTTAGAAAAAAGAAACACCAAAATATTTGCTCCTTTTGATGGTGCTGTAAGAAATCTAGGGGTGAGCACATTTCGAACTCTTCAGATCTAGTTAGATAAAACCAAGAAATTCTGACCTAGTGGTAGTAGGCAGACTGAAGTGCTCCAGCTGCCCATCTGTCACCTACTGGTTCCTACCCAAGTACAGTCGGACTCTTTTATTTATTTCTTCACTCGATTGACGTGCCACCTAGGGACATTATAGAGCAAGAACTGGTGAATGCCTAAGTCCCACCTCCCAATCACCATTTCTTGCTGACATCAGCGAAGCAGGAGACTAGGATTCCAGCTGTATTCACCCAAGGAACACAACTAGTAGGTACCGGGGTGGGCAGCCAAAACAGACTTGTTGCTGTTCTAGGAGTATGCACTTCCACCAATTATGCCATGGGCAGGAAAGAGGTACTGCAGAACGGGCTGGCTCTAGAGGAGAAGTCAGGCAGTAGCTGACAAGTTCTGGACCTACTATGGGTAGGATTTTGCAGGATTGTCAGTTTTTGGTCAAATGGCTTGGAGAAATAGAGGGCTTCTAAGCAGGGCATGGAGTGGACGGCTGATAACCAGTTCACACTCCTTCATTGCCTTAACCTGGCCCTCGGTTTACCACAGATAGCAATGATGTTTGAGTAGCTACTTGAAGTTTTAAAAATCAAATTACACTAAGTTGTTAGCCAGGAGACTTTGCAACTTCACACACTCGTATTCAAAACATTTCTGGTGTTAAAATGGTACTCTGTCCTTTCTGCCCTGAGTGTGAAAGAAGACTTTTCATTTGTTTATTTTAATGAGCAGCAGGGTCTGCGCGTCCATGCACTCCCTATCAATACTAAAAGTGTGAATATCATTATTTGCTATGATGGCAGCAGCATTAGAATAGATGGGGTACCAATGGTATTTGGCTGGCAGATGATCCCCAGATTTGTTTTCCATGCAGTCAAAAGAAGGAAAAAGGCCTGCAGCCGTCCATATATGTGCTTGTTTTAATAGGCAAAGTAGGGATAGTGCCTTTTCAGAGGCGTAGCTAACAATAGTGCAGCATGTGCAGTTGCACCAGGGCCCAGGAGTCTTATGGGCCCACGAATCCCCGTTATGCTGTATTTTACTACCCAACCAGTAAGGCCTATTTTCTACCTTCACCTGGGTCCATAGAACCCTTGCTACGCCACTGTACCCTCAGTGTCCTATATTCTGTTTTGGTCAGGATAACAAAAAAGTGATGCGCAGAATGCATTAATGAATCTCATCAACTAGTTGTTACTCCATCAGGGGCCCGAAAGTTCTAGTCTAACTATAGGAAACTGGGTTTTTGTTGAAGTAGTCCCCCCACCTTTTTGCTTGGTATTTGATGCACCTTTGACTGAAGTGCACTGGGTTCCTGCTAACCAGGTCCCCAGTGCCAGTGCTCTTTACCCAAAACAAGACAGCTGGTCACTTGATCCTCAACTGACCAGGCCTTTAGCACCTCTGTAAGAACCTAGTAAGTGGTACCTCTGGTACCTAGGTCATAGGTACTGAAGTGGGTCCCTGAGAGCTGCAGCATATCTTGTGTCACTCTAAGGGACCCAGCACCAAACTCTCACGGACTGCCACTGCAGGCTGCAGGACAAGGTGCTCTAAAAAGGGAAAATACGACATAGCACACACTTGTGTGCCATGTCACCTAACACTGCATGTACTATTTGTAAGTCAGCCCTACAGCAGGCCTTACAGCCCTACGGCAGGGTGCATTATATTACATGTGAGGACATATCTGCACAAGCAGATATGCCGCTGTGCTGGTCAGTTGTTTACTACCAGTACAAGTTATCAGGGAAGCCATTTTAAAGCATGCGCTGGACAATGGTGAGAACAAGTTCCCCACCTACATGATGACTTCACTGAAAACAGAGATGTTTGGTATCAAACATCTCATATTAACAAGCCCACACTGATTCCAGTGTTAGATTGATTAATACAAGCACCCAGAGGGCACCTTAGAGGTGTCCCCTGAAAACCTTCCAACTACTGGTGTGCCAGCCGACTGGTCTTAGCCAGCCTGCCATCAGAGACACATTTCTGACCCCCAGGCATGAGGGCCTTTGCTCTCACCAGGTCAGGAACAAAGCCTGCTCGGGCAGAGGGTGTTTACACCCTCTCCCACAGTATGACCTGCAAATTAGCATTCCAAGCAGGGAGCTACAAAGAGCCCACCGCCTTTGGTATGCAAATCTGGCTTCCCCCACAGGAGAGGATGCCGCCCCTCATTTGTCCAGATCCCCTTTGGCACCTGGACAAAGGGAAAATTTGTAGTTCGAGAGGCGTGCCCACCCTCAGGCTTGCACCACTCCTAAGGTGGGCTATCTGAAGTGGATACAACTTTTCAGAGTCTGCCATCTTTGTAATGGCAAACGTAGGAACTCTGGGACAGAGTTATGCTCAATTCCCACAGGAGGAGGTCATATAGGGGGTGTAGTGACCCAAGGGGTCAGTAGCCCATTGGCTACTACCCTACACTCCCCTAACACCCCTAAATTTAGTGTTTAAGGGAACCCCTTGCACCAGGAAATCACATCCTGCTGACCTGAAATAAGAAGACGGACTTGAAGAGTCACAAACAACAAGAACAGAAGATCAGCAACTGACCTGGCGCCAGCCCTGCCAGCCCGTCTGCTATCCTCGACAATTGCGCCAAAGATGATTTGTCCTACAACTCCTATGTGTGCAAAAGCCTGGGAGAACTGCTTGCACTTTGCCCAAGAACCAGGAACACCCGTTGAGTAGTGGAGCTTCTCTCCTGCAGGCACCCAAAGAGACCTGAGAGGACTCTGGACTGCAAAAACCAGACACCGTAAGGCACCACTGCACCTGTGTCGCCTAGTACGAGCTGAAGTGGGCCAACGGTGCCAGCGTGGTCCCCTGGCCCTCCAGAAATAAAGCCCACCTTAGACTTGCCCACTGTGGGCTTCCCGCCGCCGCCTGCATCCTCTGTGGGCAGGGCCCCTGTACTGCGAGTGTTCCCGGTGACGAAAATCCGACTCCTCAATACACCTCTGCACCCATCGCCCCTGGCCTGTGGAGAAGAGGACTAAATGCATCCCCATGTCCCTGAGCATCATGAGATTTGAGCCCACTTGTTGGTTCAGCCTGACTGGTTTTCCAGTCCAAGACTGCAGGCCTCTTTTCGACCAGACCAGTACTCTATAGTATAACATTGGGCACCAAACGCTGAAAAGCACCTCTGCACCCGGCCGCTCCAGAGCCGCCAGAGGTGACCTGTTGGTGCTGCCTTGGACCTTTCCCCATACTTACCTTAAGTTCAGGAGATTGGTCCCATAAGTTGGTGTGAAGTACCTGTATGCAGTGTATGTCTTTCCTCCATGCAGTGTATTGCTTTCCTCCATAGGATAACATTACCACTTCAGAAAATGTACTAAGTGTTGATTTTTCAAACCTGTAAAAGTTCATAACTCAAAACGCACTTACCTGATTTTGATGATCTTGGTGCCAAATGTTATATAGAGATAAGAGTTATTTTTTATAAATTGGGGTGAATCTCCTTATTGAGTCATGTGCATCATTTATTGACTGGGTGTGTATTTGCAGATGTCTAGCACTCTGCTCTGATAAGCCTAAGGCTGCACGACCACACTATCCCCTAGGTTAGAGCACCTTAGGATTGCTAAAGTATGCCCCAGTTGATTCATAAGGGAATAACTGGATTCTTTGCACAGTATACCTCTTTTTGGTATACTATATAAAGAGCCAGCTTCCTACACTAACAGAACAGCAAGTGTAAGGTGTGGGTTTTCTCTCCCTTGGGCGGTGGTGCAGACCTTGGCTATGACCTTGTTCAGGACACCTCTTTCTCTAATCCCTAACAATCATATAGGTTGAACACAGTAGCTGGTCCCTGCTCGTTTATGGCACTCCATGCCCATTTCCCTCCAAAGCACTGAGCCCATGTGTCATTCAGTAAGATTCTGCTGACCTCCTCTTTGTTCACATTGTCTAGTAACAGTGTCGCAGTTTGCTTTCCAGCGAAACAAAATTGATAATCTATCACCTGTTATCATCTCATAGCATTAAGCTTGCCGTCTTTCTTTTCAATTATCCACCAAGAGCTTTACATTTTTCATCAAGGCCTTTCTTTTGCTTTTTGTTGACACTTAACAGAGGCATGAATGTCCATGGTGTAAGAGATGCTTTTACTGTGGGTTAAGAACACAGACCTTACATGAAACCTCACTACCCTACTTCTATACAAATAGAGGTACCTCTTTTTTCTATTTTTCACACCATATCCAGCTCAAATTAGCAGCACCATGTTTTTATCTGTCTACCATCATATTTGTGAGATTGTTTCCACTTTTAGAACTTGATTCATAAGCTACACGTTCTCCACTTTATCCTGTTGTTGCTGTCAACAAAAGACATGTTTAGGGATGGTAAATTAACTGAAATCAATCAACATAAATGAAAGCTCAAAGGAGCTGATATGCTTCCAACATGAATTTCTTCTTTGTTCTGCACATGAGGAAATGTTAATCTTTTCTCAAAGAAAATAAATGTACGTTTGTTAATATCGGTAAATGCGATGTCAATGTACACCATGATATGAGCAAGCACAAAAGCGGCAATAACAGTAAATGCAATGTTGATGTACGCCATAAACAATGCATGCATATCAATGTCAAAACTAGTGAAAGCAATGTCGATGTACGCTATGACAACTGTACGCATAATAATGAGAATGTTGGTAAATACGATATTAATGACCCCCATATTCTATGCACACACAATAACAAGCTCATATCATTGCTGTCGAATTCACCCAAGATGATCCTCCCCATCAACCCCTAGTCAGAGATACCTGGTCAGACAGGCCCTGCGACCCAAACTCAGGCCTGCAGATTGATAGGTCACAGGTGGGGTTACACTCAGCCTGAAGATAAAACACGGAACCAGAGAAAATCCTTATTGATCCCACAGATAGGCAGCTACACCATAGAGAGGTCAGAGAAAATTGGCCCAAATAAAACATGTTTAGCCAAAAGCTCACGTTCCCAAAATACCACAAAGTTAGATGCCACATGTAGTTATGAACACTCAGCCACTCAGGATACAACACGCACACCACGGGTATTGATCGCACACTCTCCATGCTGGACATCTGGACACATACACATTGGCCCACACTAGCTCACCCTGAGGTCAAGAGCCACCTGTGTCCCAGTTTTCAGATGATTGTACTTATAATTTATGACTAGGTCCGGACTCACATGCTCTCTAAGAATGTGAAATTAGTTTATTGTACCTCACGAACTGTGTATAACATTGGCCAAAACTTATGTACATTGAGACTGTATTCAGACGCTACTCTGTCGATGCTCTCCCGGCTGCTGCATTTAATTAAACCAACTTGTTCCTGTTTCACCAAGCGCCTCTTGTCTTTTCTTTTTTCAGGGTAAATTCATATCCGAGCAACACGTGCAATGCATAAGGCGAAAGAGATAAATGGTCCTCTCTCTTTCAAAGCAGTTGTTTTTATAAAGGTATGGCTGGTGAGGGATTCAGATACATAAAGCCAGGTACAACAAGTCCATGGCAGGTGCTACCAAGATGCGAAGTTATATTACTTATTTATTGTATAGTAGTTCATGTTATCTTTTTGTTCCTTGGGAGTGCTAAAAGAAAAGACAACATACAATTAAATGAAAAGAGCATGAAAAAATGAAGTTTGAATCCAATTAGAAAGCAAGTCTGAATAGTTCAGTCTTAAGGAGTTTTCTAAATTGTAAGTGGTTGTTTTTGGCTCTCAAGGGGAGTTGAGGGCATTCCAAAATCTCGACCCTGAGCTCCCAGGGATTTACCTCTGTGTTTTTTCCTCTTATGTAATTGTTGATGGGTCAGGTAGACAAATAATGGCCAGAGATTGGGGCAATTCCTGTAGATATCTTATTCGACCTTGTGGATGGTTCAGCAAACATTGAGTTTGATCCCGACGTCTACTAAAAGCCAGTGAAAAGCCTTTATTGCATGTTTCCTGTCATTCTATTAGTGGAGATTTACGCACAATCTTGATACTTAGGGCCCGATTACGATGACAGTGGGCCCACCGCGATCGCAAACAAGTTTTACGCCTGTCACATTTTGATGGTGGGCTGCTGTGTGGCGGTTGTAAATTCAGACCGCCACGGATCTGACGGGCTCAAGGAGCCCATCGGTCCATCGGAGGCAGAGTAATGCCTACAATGGTGACGGTGCTTACCAGGCACCGATGTATGCATTACGATGTTCCTTTCCGAAGGCCCTTTCATGGCGGTGAACCCGCCATGAAAAGGAAGGTGGAAAGGGACTTTAGGGGCCCACAGCGGTCCACCTTTCCCCTGGCCCTCTGATATGGGCACTGGGGGACACCTATGGTGCCCCTCAACATGTCCTTGCCCCATGTGGCAGGCACCGCATGGTGCCTGCCACGTAGTGCAGGGATATGTGCAGTGTCCCTATTTTGCATTGCGGTGGGTGCTGCAGCCAGCAGCACCTGCCGCGATGCAAACTATAGGCATTGCGACCGGTGTGGTCGTGGTCGCATCATTATGCCTATGTCGGGACCGTCGACAGCCTGTTGGGTGCTCCCGATTCCTGATAGGGTCCGCCATCCGAATCGGGCCCTTAGTTCTGCATCCTTTCCAGAGGCATGATGAGCTTCTAACAGAGGCCCTTGTAGATGATATTGCAACAGTCCAGGTGTTCTATTACAAGGCCACTTATGACTTCACCTGGTAATCAGAAGTATGAGGATTTTGCAGATTTTTTTGAACATGGAGAGTTATAGATTAGTACCTTTAACTACCGCATTGACTTAGGGGCGAGGTATAGTTCAAAATGTATACCCAGCATCCTGTCTTTTTGGGTGGTTGATTGGGGTGTTTCTACATCTTGGGATTAGTCAAAAGGTACAGGGCGAATTTTCAGTTTTGTCTACTTTCATGCACTGGATATTTTTCTTAATCCACAGATGTATGCCGGCTATAAATAAGGTGATGTTAATGGTTTTTTCTCAATAGCTGAATTTGCATATCATCTGTATTCATCAGGAAAGTGGCTTTTGTTTGTCAAGTATTTGGATCAGGAGAAATATATAAACCTTGAAAATAAGGCAAGAGAGGAATTGTCCCTGAGGAACGCCATAAGGCTCAAGGTGTGTGGATACTCAACTGACAAGTCCCCTCTTTTTGGCCGTAGTTGGGTATAAAATATCTCATCCATGGCTTTACAGATCTAGATATCTATGCCCATTGTTCTAGCCTTTTCAGCAGTTTGTATGGTTGATGGCATCATTGGCTGCAGATGGTTTAAGGACTCAGCCAGGGTGAAGTATGGAACAGATGGAGAATGTACCCCACTGTAGTAAGGTAGGATCCTTCTAGCATGGTTACCCCCACTTTTTGCCTGGTTTCGGTGTGTTTTTTACTAGTCTGACTGGAATCCTGCTAATCAGGACCCCAGTCAATGTGCTTCTTATCTAAATGTGACTATGGTAAGTACTTCTGTACCTCCACAATTGGCTACTGGTGTACACTTACAAGTCCCTAGTATATGGTACTAAGGTACCCAGGGCATAGGTACACCAGGGTCTCCCATGGGCTGTAGCATGTATTGTGTTTCTACTCTACACACAGACTCTGTAGGGTGTCCAGTGCACTTACCTTGGGTGGTTCCTTGTGTCCCCAGCTCCCCTGAGTCTCCTGGACAGATCACAGTTTGCATTTTTTTTTTTTAGTATATTGTTTGGTCTCCCCCTGGAGACCACCTTATTTTATGCTTACTTACCTGTTTACAGTTAAATTATTATTGTCTATTTGTGTTTATATCTCCGGGTAGGAGATATACCAAGGTGTTAGTGGGTGTTGTGTAATAAATAGACATCTTTTTATATATACACCGTGTATACAGTGTGTAACACTCTTACTGGATAAGCCTGAAGGCTGATCTCCACAGCTACCACCTAGAGAGTTTTCTATTGTTGTCTAAGACCACTAAAATCACCATAAGGGTTGCCTGGATTAGTGCAAGGTGCTTCACTTAAATAAGTGTGCACCATATACTATGCCTGCCTCCTACACCCACTGTTCTCCTAAGCTCGTGGCGTTCGTCAAGGGAGGGTCATGGCCCCCATCTTTTTCCTTTTACATATAAATGACTTATACTCCTCTCTCATTAGCAACAGCAGTGATCTATTCAGAATCAAGGCCACCCTCATGTCGGCGCTTCTCTACGCCGGTGATGCAGTGCTGCAGGTTCGCATGCCTAATGGGCTTTGGGCCCTTCTTGACAACTTTGTATCCTTTATGAATAAATTGGACTTGGACACCAACGTCTCCAAGGCCTATGAATTTTATTATTATTTATTATTAGAATTGATTAGAGGAAGTATTATGGGGGCCTCACTTACACATAATATTTGAAAAGAGCAAATTATCAAGGGACGGAATGTATTGTAGAAAGAGGGGATATAGTTAAAAGAGAGGTTGAAAGGTTTAGGAGAACATAGCGTGGGAGAGCTTTGATTTGGAGGGAGAGCAGGGATGAGGGAAGTGCAGGGCGGGGCAGAGTGAAATGTGTTTTGAGGGCATTAGGGAACCATGTATGAGTGAATGTTGGGCAGAATCAGATCAGTTGATGAAGGACGAGAGAGCATCCTGTGTGAGTATGGCATGTGAGGGAAAAGAAAGGGTTCCATAGTGGAGTGTGCTAGAAGGGAAAGTGGGGTGAGTGGAGACTGAAGTGTTGTGAAGTATATGGGGTGTCAAGATAGTAAGGAAAGTGTTAGGGGTTGGAGTAGTGAGAGATGAGTTGGAAGGTGAGGGAGGAGAACATCAGTAAGAGAAGGAACGGGCGGAGAGTGGGGGAGTGAGGAGGGAAGAAGGGGTAAGAGAGAAGTTATAGAGGGGGAGAAAGCAGGGCGGGGGAGGAGAGCTGGAGCCTGGCATGGGTGACGTGAGCAAGTGAATACATTTGGAGAAAGAGCAAGAGGGTGATAAGGAGATGGAGAAGGGAAAGTATGGTGCGGTTAAGAGAGAGGGCTGAAAATTCAGGAGCCAAATGGTGGGCAGTTGAGTGAAAAGAAAGTGGGTGTGAAAAGAAAGTGGGAGTGAAAAGAAAGTGGCGAGAGAGGGGAGAGAAGAGTGTAGAGGTGAACGGAGAGGAAAGAAAGAGAGGAATGGTTCAAGAGGACACAGAAATGGTTCAATATTCAAGGTCGAGCTTACTGTAATGAATTAATTAAAATCAATATAATGGAGGCATCCACAAGTACTCACCAATAAGCAAAATCATAAAATGATAGTTCAAATTTCACCAGTGCACATTTTCTCTGTGTGATTGTGGTTAGCCGAGTTAGGGGGTATGAGGAAGAGTGTGGGCTCAAGAGTTTGCATTGTATCCATTTGTCGTCCACAGTCAGTATGCTGGACGGGGTACTGATTCACAGGTCTCCTTTAAAACATGTTAACTGTTGGAAGGATGTGGATTGAATAGAAAGGCCTTCTCTTTTCTCACCTCCTCCCACCCACGACACTGCAGGTGTGGTGGATAAGAAAACCCTACTCTTCAATCGAAGGAAGGCTTCAGTTGATGTGCAAATTATGTTTATGTCTTATTCACCATTTTCTGTCTTACAGGAACCGTTTTGACGGATGGGTTGGGCTACATGCAATGGCTCAAATTTATTCAGATTCTGGGTCGGGGTTACGTCACTTTTTTGGAGCACCACAAAATTTGTTTTGGGATTTACAAAGCCACACAAAGCCTAAACTGCGTGGCTTTGCATTTCTTTGTAAACAAAAAAAGTAATGCAAGGCAGCGCAGAAATCTGCCTTGCATTACCTTGTGTCAGGTAGGAGTTACATGGGTGGAGCATGGGTGTTCCCATGCATTCGCCCATGTATTTTGATACAAACCCATATTTACAAAGACTTGTAAACATGAGTTTGCATCAAAATGATGCGTCTATCCGAGGCTGGCATAACAAGGAGAAAAACCTTTACTTCTCCTTACTACTTCCTCTTTGCATGTGTGCTGCAGAATGCAGCACAGAGGAATAGGCCTCAATGGATAGTTTTTGTCCAGGAAGGTACCCCTTCCTGCATAAAACTATCCTGACCTTAATGCAGGCACCCTTGTGCCACGGTGCAAGGGTAACTATATTAGTGCTAGGTAGCCCAAAACTAGGAGAGAGCTGAACTGCACTTTAGGGGCACTATATATTTGTGGGGTAGATAACTTTCTCTGTCCTGACGAAGAGCCATGGATCCTTATGACCACTAGAAAGGCGCGAAATTATAACTCAGAGTGAGACCAGAGGGAGGCTTCTCACTTACAACTACAGGGTACTTTCCTTGACCCAAATGTAGTACACTGACTACCAGGGTTCCTCACAACGGCATTGGTAGCATTCCCCTGTAAAAAGGTTTTTACTCCTGACAGGGTGGTCCAGTTATTAAAGAATAGTTTGTGACCTCCCTATCAGTTTTAAGCCACATTTTCATACTCACTACACCACCCCACTTACTACATTTCTTGCACTCATCATACAGCATTTTTCAACAAAGGATCTCAGCTAAAGAGACACTTTGGGGGACCCGTAGGGCATTGCAGATCCGGCCTGACGAGGAGCACCGCCCTATGATGAAGCATGACATCCCCTTGGGGATGTGTGAGGGCAACATGAGACTGTCCTGTTGACTGCCCCCATGCTCTTGCTCTAGTCACACACAAACTGCCTAGATTCTTTCTCTTCCTCTCTAGGAACAGAAGCACTATTTTTGTAATATTGTGATCTCAAAATCAACACAGAGGAGACAGACCAACAGAAGACATTTATTCAACCTAAATATACACACACAAGGCCAGCTTTAAGCACACAAGAACCCAGCAAGACACAGCACCTCTTGTGCTCTCTCCCCAACAATCTCCACTCCATATCTCTAAAGTGCAACAGAAAGCAATACACCTCAATGGATGTTAAGGAATACTCCTTCCCAACTGAAAAGCCACAGGACAGACTAGTGACCCTTTTAGCGATAGCAACTCAGAGTCCATGAGCCACGGACCACAGTGGGGTCACATACCATAGCCTCTATAACCTCCAAGGGTAGCAAGTTGAGCTGCACTGAAGGATAGTGACATCTATGTTTAAAACATCACCATTCAAAATCAATTCAAATCAGTTTAAATAAATTAGTGAATGCATAAAAGCTCTCACTGGAATGGGTTTAGCACACAGCTACATTGCATAGCTTCAAGGCAAGATCACAAGGGGAGTGAACACAGTAAGGGGGAAGTACAACAGAGGTCAGGGAACGAGTAACAAACAACAGAAATGTCTGAAAATGGGCCTCCAGATGCAGTGGTACAAGAAGGTCCCGATAGAGCAGGTCAATAAATAAGTAAGATGCCGTACAGAGGGTGACAGGAAGCAGGGGACACCAGATGTGTTGAAAAAGTGGCGTTGAAGTGATCAGGCTGATGAAACATCCCTGCGTTAGATACCGTCATCCAGGAGCGTAACACAAGCCCCCTGAAGCCCCTGCAGTGCAGGAGGGGGCAACCATTCAGAGGCTACCAATTCTTCAGGAGGGCCCCATTCTACCTCAAGACCAAAACATATCTGCAAGATATGAGAGATTCACAGGGCCCTCTTCACATTTTGCGGGGGCCCATCAATTTTTGTTACGCCACTGCTGTCATTCATTGCTCAATTTGCAAAAGAATGAGTGCTGGTGCCCAAAGCTCTGCTCATATGTCTCAAGGTTAACAAAAACACAGCTTCAGACTTAGGCCCTGATTTGGAGCATGTTGGTTTTTGGTGTAGGAATTCTGGGGGGCCAGAATCCTTATTTCCAGCTGGTATCCTGAGACCAAAAACCTGTGATTATGAGTTTTCTGCTCAGAAAGGAAATAACCTAATGGACCTGAAATAACAGGTCTTTTTCCTCGTGGTTTTCCCTGATTGCAGGGATAAAACTGCTGACATTTTCTGTATGCTCTAAGCAGAAGTAAACTGTCAGCAGAAGGCTTGGTGAGGTAATGGGAGATGGAGGTTTTGGGGAACAAGCTTGTCCAGGGAGCATTCTTTGCTCCACCCTGTACTGCAACAGCGGCTCTCATGGTCCGTGCTGCGCTCTTGCTTGTAGCCCCTGCAGCTTGTAACATTTTTAGGTGTCTCTTGGGCATAGAATGACATCATCCAGTCATTCCTGGCCTGGAGACACTCAGAATGGTGTGTGGTCAAATTCCATTTGGACGTATTGCTCTGGGTGAAATTCCTCTACTAGTAATTATGGCTCTAGAAGTCACACATCCCTTACAGAAACAGATAAGGGACCAGCTACATGTCCACTCCCAAGGAACAAACAACAGCTATCTCAGTGAACATTGCAAACGTCCCCACACAGCCTGTTTCTGGCATGTCTCACTGTCATCATGCTCTCAACCTACATTTAACCCTACCTGGAAAAGTGGTACACACATTCATTGTCCCTTTCAACCCCATGAGCTATGCCCGGTCACAACTATGTTTGCTACTGTCTGTATAAGACATCATAATGCAAACTTTGCATTTCAAATACATTCTGAAAACATATAAAAAGCTGTCACATTTCTGTTGAATTGGACATAATAGAAGAGGGTTAGACTAGCTAATAGTAACATAACATTTATACTGTGCTCCACAGCCACATGTTATCTCTAGCCTTTGTCCTGCTTAAACATCCAGCCCACCATGAAAGAAGGTTTATAAGAGAAACCTGTTCTGCCAAGATCTGAATGTCCTTATGCTTGAGGCATTCCAAAGCTAACTGGCAGTTTATTCCAGAGTGGTGAGAATCCTCGTGCCTATCTCCGAGGGATTTAGGATTGAAATTGTAATTAAGTGCATGACTCAGGGCTGGACTTGGAAACTGTTAGTGCTTTTCCTCGAGAATGGTAATGTTTTCAAACCGTGAAAGTTTAATAAAGGTTAATAAGTTTCAAAAGAAAATCATGAAAATTCTATCAATCAATAATCAATATATGGAATGCATTTGTTAATGATAAAATTCAAAGCAATCAAACGTATATAAGCAAGAGAATGTGTCCTCAAGAGGAAAATTTTGAGTAAATCAATCACTTCTCCTATAAAAAGAGTACTCTACTCTAAGCTGTCTCAAAAGAGGACAAAGCATGTCTGGAAAAGTTCTGATGGGTTCTAAACTCTTTTCTATATTGCACTAGATTAAAGCACACAATTCTAACATGTGCTACACCTTCATATAGTTACCACAAAACTCTCCAATCAGGTTAAACCATAAAGAGTTCATTAGTGTTTCCGTATTGTCAGGAGAAGCTTCACAATTCAGCTTCTCTAAGAATCCATCAAACTTAGAGTTATTTGCAACATAACAAGATACATTGGACCAGGCTGTACTCTGCAGGTGTGCTGTTTGAATTAATTAGGACTTTCTACAGTTATCACGTAAAAGAAAATATTTCACATGGGAAAGAAAGCAAAGACTAATTGCGTTTGGCAATTGTGACTTCAGCTTCTCCCAGAAATAAAAATTCACATGTGACATGAAGCAAGATGGATCCCAAACATTAGCCCTTTTAAGTACTAGCCAACTTTAGCTATAGTCAATGTTAAACTGAATAATATAATACAAGTTAATAGCATTGTGTGTTTACATGTCAATATTGATAAAACATAAAAATATTTAAAATGAAAAAACTCTCAACCCTCCCTTTGGTGACTCCGGGAGTCAACACATATTATACTCTCATCAATTAAATTCTCCTCTTACACAAAAGTTGTGGACTTTCCTAGATTCCTCTAGGTCATTTAGCTCACAGTAAATTTGGCTTTGGAGGACTTCAAATTCCACTTTTCCCTCTTTCTTTTTCTTCCTCTCAAATCAAGCAGCTGCTTTTCTCCATGGCATCTTGACCCACAACTTGCAGCAATAATTTGTATCCCTCTCGTAAAAAAAAAGAAAAAAATTGCCATATCAAACATTACTTTTATCAGGAATAATACTACAGCACTGCTGGAAGCATAAGATGCGGCTGACTCTGCCCCCTTTCGCATGTAAGATGTTTTAAAAAAGCTTGGTCTGCTAAACCATTGCCCTTATAGCTATAAAGTTCAGCATCAATTGTGTTTAAAGCACCAGCTGTAGTAGTAGCAAGATGATTGCTGTAATGAAGATAGACAGTCCAGGTAGATTTCCATGTAGATTTATTATAAGTTAAGATCTTATGCAGAAGAGCCCCACCAGGAGCAGCCTCCCTGCTGCTCAGCCCTTACTCCAACTGACACTCTCTCTCATCCAACATTCCATAACCAGCTCTCACACCAACATTCCACTCCACAGACACACAGGCTGAGCAGCAGGTATAACACATCTCCCTTTCTTAATACCAATAAAATCAAATCTACCTGGACTGTCTATCTTCATTACAACAACGATCTACTAGGGTAGACAGCTTACTGATCTTCAAATCATTTAAAACTATTCCTACAGAAAAAATGATAGCACCAAATATATCATCAACTGCTAACAGAGCACTACATTTAGCCCTTTAATGAGTCACCTTCCCCTTTTCATTTTTGTCACCTAAATGGTACACTTTAGGCAACGCTAAAGCTGAATAACAACTGCCAATCCGATTCAGTAGCAGTTGAAAAAAAGTTTTTTCCTGCACCCATAATAAACTCCTCTAAAATAGGCTTCTCTCCTGATAAGCACCAGTCACTCAAAGGCTTGGATGTCCGTTCACAAACATTCCATCTCACCAACTCTGGGTTTTGAACATGTTCTTTCTCTGTTACTATACAAAAGTTTCGTTTCCTTTTCAAATCCAACCTGAGTTTTGGATGTATTCCTAATTCATTTAATCCTTCGTCTTCTTTCTTCAAACTGCTCCTTTCTCCTTTCTTTGCTCCTTTGCCAACCTTCAATCTTCGCTCACTCAATTCTTCTATAAAATCCTTTTAAACTCTGCTTAATTTACATGAAGCCTTAAAGTTAGTTGAGTTAGTAGATTTAGTTTGTGTGATAGGTCTCATATAATGAAATATTCGATTCTTAGCTTTCACTTCTAGTAGATTTAAAATCTTACTCAAACGTGCATCATCTACAGACAGATCAAAGTTTGAGAAGTTAAACTCCAGGTGCTCTTAAAGATAGAACAGATTCATGAAAATAGTGCAGGATAGAACATATATTAAGGTAAGTGATGATACATCACACCAGCTTGCACCAGTAACTCATACATGAGCTAAACGTAGTGATTTGCAAGTTAACCTAACAATATTTGTTTACCAAACAACATTTTTATGTGTTGGGTATTATGGGCCAGCACTGATAATCACACATCTCTAACTGGCACATGCATCAAAAATGCGATTTGCGATTCCTTATTAGCGAAAAATAAGGATTCGCTAATAAGGAATTGCAAAAGCCAATGCATGTAGGAATCGCTAAAAAAATAGTGATTCCTACAAATTCCTTAATTGCGACTCGCTAATTGCGAGTCGCAATTAAGGAATGGCTTCCCATTCATTCCGATGGGCCTAAAGGCCCTTAGGAATGAATGGGAATTGCATGCACAATTTGCGAGTACCCATTAGGTACTCGCAAATTGCGCATGCAATTTCAAGGGTGCAAGGGTGTCAAAAGGACACCCTGTTGCACCCCTGAAATTGTAATGTGCACCCATGTTGCGCACACATATGCCCCAAGGGCATGTGTGTGTGTAACATGTAACTTTGAAAAATGCACTTTAGTGCATTTTTCAAAGTTTTTGCAAATTACCGACCAGTTTTTTTTCCGGTAATTTGCGACCCCTAATAGCGAAATCGCTATTTTAAATTGCTTCTAGCATTGCATTTAAGGAACCGCAATTTGCGATTCCTTAAATGCAATCGCAATTTGCGATTTTTGCATTTGGGATGATGCATCCCAAATGCAAAAATACTGGTCGCAAAGGGGCAGATTCTGAGAATCTGTCCGTTTGCGACCAGTTTCTAGTTTGATGCATGGGGCCCTAAATTCCTTAATCATGAACATTCTAGATTTCTCAGTACTGGTAACAATAGAAGGAGATTTTAATGCTCTTTAATATAATGAACCCGATAGAGAAACATCTATCAATACACCCAAAGGGCATAGATTTTTGCCCCTGCAGCAGGGTCACCGCTGATTTTTGTCTTCTTATGTTGAACTTGTTTTTGTTGGCCAGAGGACTCTGCACACTTTATTTCTGCTAGCTAGTGATAAAGTGATTGTGCTCTCTCTTTTAAACTTGGTAAAACTGGCATATACCTAATTGACATGCTTAATTTACTTATAAATCACTAGTACGTGGTACTACATGTACCAAGGTCTAATATATTAAATGCTACTAGTGGGCTTCATCACTCATTGTGACACGCACTAAAGTAGCACTGTGAAACATGTCTCCAGGCCTCCATTGCAGACTGAATGTGCAGTTTTAAAACTGTATTTCGACCAGGCAAAATTAACCTTTTACCAGGCCTAAACCTTCCTTTTTAATACCTATAAGTAACTCCTAAGGTAGCCCCTAAATGTCCACAGGGCAAAGTGCATGGAATTTAAAAAGTAGGACATGTATAATTTATGTTTCAGTATGTTGTAGCAGTGTAAAACCAACATAGTTGTTTTTAACTGTGACAAGTCTGGTTTTCCCAAATGTTAACACTGGTTTAGACTATTGCCTTAAATTAGTGCTAACTTCAGTTTGGGACTAGCAAGAAAATTGGTGAAGGACCCATTTTGATAGTAATTTAAATTCCAACTTAATGGTTAAGCCAGATTTTAGATTACTATTTTGGAAATGACACTTTTATAAAGTTGTCTTTTTCCTGTCTAAAACCACAAGGCTTTCCTTCCAGTGTCCCGCTGTCACCTGATCCTTGCTGGCTCCACTGTGGTGAGCTGTGTACTGCTCCTAGGTAGTGGACTAAGGGCCCTGGAAGTGGGGAGTGTGACTCCTCCCTTGACAGAATGGCCTGGGGGTCTTAGCCCAGCCCCTTCCTGAGCTTCAAAGGATGCCTATCTTGTCACTGGCAGATGAAGCTTGCACCTAGTTCTGCCTCTCATTTTTCACTCTAGTCAGGTTGGCAGCGAACACAGTGGGGGTAGAGGAACTGACCAGAAAAGTTTTAGGGATGGACAAAGGCTTGTCCTCCGCCACAGGCTGGCACTTGTCATAAAAGTGGACCCCACAGATCTGTCCTCAGAAAATTCCTGGACCTGTGAATAATCAGAAGAAGGGCTGTCCTGCTGTCCAAGGAACCTGAAGCAATACTGGACCTGTTTTCATTGAAACCAGGACCCCAGATGGGACTCCAAGGACCAGTTGACTAAGCTCTTGTTTGAGCTACTGTGACACAACAAGCTTCCAGAGGCCTCTCTCCTTGCAACTGCCCAGTTGACCAGTTCCAACTGGATCTTCCCTGGCCCTTGCTGCTGGCCTCTGTTGGACTGCCTCCGAACCCCCAAGTGGTGCCCCCATGTCCTGAACCCTTGGCTGGTGTTAGAGTGCACTCCTGCTGTCCAAACTGCAAACACTGCGTTTTTGCTAACTTTCTGCCTGGAGAACCGATGGAAAGCGGAACCACCGTTGTATCCACTGCCATATACGTCTAATAACGAGCTGGCCTAAGATTGTTGGTTTACCCACTGAAGGAGTCTGATATCCAGAAACGTTTCTAAGTATGAATGTGGAAGGCTTCACCCCGATGGATGCTGAGTAGGAATCTGTGGTGGCCTTCGTGGGCACAGACTTTGTTTGTTGCCCTCTCAGAGTTTCCCATCTTTGCTGACGACTATATTGGAACCCCGCTCTTCAGCAACCTGCCATTGTCGAGTCCTGTGTCAGATCCAAATTACAATCTATCCCACTGAGTACTTGTGGACGACCACTTTTGTTCCTTAAAAATGTCTGTCTGAAGGTAAACTTTCCACCGGTATGACCCTGGAACTTGTATCCGAACCACATTCTAGCACAGCAATAACCTTTGCCTTTCATTTTATTTTTTAACATTCCCTCTATTTTTCTAAATTGGGATTGTTCTTCTAAGGTTTTTTCACTTCATTACTGGTTTAGTACTGCATAGATACTCTACACAGTGCCTCAAAGTTAAGCCTGACTGCTGTGTGGGAAGTTACTAGAGGGTTAAGCACAGGTTTATTTAATGACTTTAGTGGTTCACCGTGAAAAAGATTCAGAATATTATTTGAAGTGGGTTCCCACTCCCTCTCAACTAATTTCTTAGAAAGTTCCACACCAAAAATACAGACATTACTCAAAATCAGATTTCTCCCTATTAGAAATATTGTTAGTGAGTAATGCAGTAGATGTTGAACATTCACCAGCCCACATTGTATACCATGCAATGGTGAACCTAAATCTCAGGTTTCCCTGGGTACCAAAATAACCAAGGTAGACTATGAACCCTAAATTGCATCATTGAAATAGAAACAGATTTTTAAAATTTCTTTCAAGAGCAATGTGAGGATAACATCTCCCCTGAACCTAAGAAGAAGGTTGGTTAAGGAAAGGAGTCTACCTGAACTCACAAGTGAGCATCAAGTAGTAATTTCGGAAGATGGGATTTATAGGGTGCTACAAGTTTCAAAAGATGGAAATTTGCAGGATTGGATAGTATTCTCTGAGAGGTATATGGAAAATTAAAGACTTAATAGTAACAGGTAATAATTTCAACTCAATTCTATTAAAATAAGAACCTATCTCAATCTCCTGGAATAAGGCAAACATTAGCATAATTTTGAATCTTTATGAGGACTTCAGAAAGTGTATATCATAAAGGCCGATATAACTCTTAAATTGTGATTAGAAACACATTTTCTGGCATACTAGTGGTAGTGAATAGGTTGAGGAGTGTTGTATCCAGTCTGGTGTATGAGGATCAGAAAGGGTTTATTTAAAGATGAATATCTATATATGAATATATGAATTAACACATATATTAATGGACACAATTGATCTGGTGCAGGTCTAGCTAATATCATTAGCTATAACAACTCTTGATGCTGTCAAGGCCTTCAACAGGATCAATTGTACCTAATTATGGGAAGTACTGACCAATCTTGTAATTGGCTATAGCTTTGTGTGGGCATTACTGGAACCATATCATTCCTCAGCTACCAGAATACTAGCACACAGTAACTTGATGCCATGTTTTAAAATCACTACAGGCACTGGACAGGTATGCCCTCTTTCCTCTTTATTATTTGGACTATATTATGTGCACTTGGCCCTAATATTAATTTAAAAAAGGGCACCATCCCGTTTCAGGGTAAGGGTTTCCAAAATAAAGTGGCATAAGATGCAGACATCTGCTGATATACATGCAAGATTTAGATTAAACATTTCCACACCTTGAAGGAGTATCATGTAGTTTTGGGTGAATATCAGGGTACTCAGTAAACATGACAGAATGTGAGCTAATGGTATTGGCTAGGGATAAACATTTAAAAAAAATTAGACACCAGAAAACAACACTCGAAGACTAGATTCCAGAAATGAATAACTAATTGTAGCAAATGGCATAGATAGAATCCTTAAGAAATGGGAAAGCCAATCCTATACTATAAGAAATTGGGTTACTAGTTGAGGGAGGGGTTAAACCCTACTCAAGCAGAATCCACAATCCTTGTCAGGGTGAAGTCAAAAGCAAACCTCAAATTACCTGTGCTCAACCCTCTGGTAGCTGGGGGCGCTAAAGTGCTTGCTGCAAGATGGCCGCCACATAGTGAGGCTCTGCAGGCTGGACGGATGATCCGATACTAATCCAGCAGTCCGGGCGACCATCGCAGCCCACAAATGCGAGGGAATGGCACCTGTCACATGTGGTAGACAATAACGGCAATTTCCATTGGCCCAGATTGCTCGGGCTGGTCAGCAGAGGTGAAGGATCGGAGATGCGGGTGCCGCTTGATGAAGCAAGATGGCGGCCCTGAGATGAGTAGAAAGAGCTCGTACGAGAGCGGGCTCAGTGTGGACACCAGAAAGTGAATTGTCGCCCCATCGGCTCACAGCGTTGCAGCTGCTACGTGGGGTAGACGAGCAGCACGGCTCAACGCTCTTTGCTACTGCCGGTCCGCGGAGAGCTGTCCAAAGCGGGCTTCGATCCGGACCTTCCATGCACAGGGAGGTGGAGGACCCCAACGAGGCCCGGCGTACCCTGCGGCAGTAGGAAATGCACCAGACCGGGTGATCACGCATGGATGCCTTTCTCCAGTGACCCGTGCGGAGAAGCAGCGAGACGCGACTGAGTGAGGGGACCGGCTGGGAGACCGCCCAGCTCAGCGCAGTGATGAATGTGGTGCCGGCACCGGCAAGGAGCGAGGCTGCCTGTGGATCTGACTGGAGCGGCAAGCGGACAGCACTGGGGAGCTGCGGCTGGGCCTGAGTAGAATGCGGCCTTTCCCGGCTCAGCCCTGCTCATCCCCACTGAGCTGAAGGTCCCGGCCTGGTGGGACCTAGCGCGGAGAGGCATAGAGCGGCTCAACACATGGGGTGGGCTGTGATATTGTGCAAGGGCGGCCAGCGTTGTGGGGCTCGGGGGACCTAGGCAACCTGTCGCTTCACCCCTCCGCCTCGGCGGACCCACGGTAGACACAGCACCGCCCCACCAAATCATGCTGCTATCGGCCCGAGGAGGACGTCGCCTGCCCGGGGAGGCTTAGTGGTGACCCGCGCCTCCACAAGACAGAGACAACGAAACAGTCACGACTGCCCTGGCAGAGTACACTCCCTGATACGTAGGGGCAGAAGCGAGCCATGGACAAAGCAGACGCAAGGCAACCAAAGATCTCCTTTGAGCAGCGCAAACCCCCCGGGGGAGTACCCCCCCTGGAGAGGAGCTGTCAGAAATAACCATGAACTCCTCATCCGCACCAGAACCAAACATCCGTGAAATGTTCATGGACCTAAAGCAATACCTGTCGGCCATTGACCTCAAAATTGACTCTATGTCAGATCCTCTGGACCGGCTCAGGGACAAGGTATCGAATCACGATGAACGCATCGCGGAGGTCGAACAGCGGACCTCTGCGCTGGAAGATGAGGGAACTGCCACCCGCGAGAAATTGCTTCAGATGGAAAAGGTGCTGGAAGTCATAAGGAACAAAAATGAAGACCTCGAAGCCAGGTCACGATGAAACAATCTGCGAATTCTTGGAATCCCAGAGACCACAGCAATGACCTGGGTCGAGGACTATGTTGAAGAGATGCTCCGGTCCCTATTTGGAGACTCCCTGTCAGCAGTTTGTATAGTTGAGCGGGCTCACAGATCCCTTGGCCCGAGACCCCCTCCGGGAACCCTGGCCAGACCAATAATTGCGAGACTTTTAAACGAATGGGACCATGATGTTGTGCTTCACAAGGCTAGAGACCAGCAGGAAATGAGGTATCAGGGCAACGTAATTTAATTTTTCCCCGATTTCACTTTGACTGTCCAGGCCACCAGGAGAGAGTTTGTGCTGGCTAAAAAGGTTGCTGCAGCAGCAGTACATCAAGTACTTTTTGCTTTACCCTGCGAAGCTCTGCATTTTCCACCCTGGTAAAACCACGTTCTTTACAGATCCTAAACTTGCCCCCAAGTTTGCACGCAGTCTCAAGCACTCCAAACCAACAGCACGTGCAGAGTAAAGCCCGGCAGAAGAGGACCCTCTTAGCGAAAATGATTGAGAAACTGGTCGAGTGCCAAGATGCTGGCTGGGCTGCGGTATCCATGGCTCGGCTGGGAAGGTTCTCTCCTGTGTTTTTCCACAAGTTGTATTTCTCCCGCACAACAACTACCCAGGAACTGAACATGGTTGTCCGACTGCTTGAGAGGTTCTCCCTCTCGAACGCTTCTCATCCAGCCACCCAGCGTACAACCGCTGGGATATGCCGAGCCCCTAGTGCTACCCTCTGGGACAAGTCCTATGTTATTCCTAACAGTTGGCCACCTGCGGCCTGTTTGGGGTAGGGGTAACACTTTTCAGCCATGTTGGGCAGCTGTAGTGGGTGGGGGGTGGGTATTCCGGGTGTTGGGCAGGTTAAACTGGCTGCAATGTTCTCTTTTTTCTCCCCCCCCCTTCCCCTCTCTGGCCTCCTGTCAACAGGAGCTGGGTGCCGTCTTGGGGCCGGCGCACAAGGATCTGTGTGATTGCATGCATGGGCGCGACTGCTAATAGAGTGACCAGACTAAAGGCTGTAACGTGGAATGTACGTGGCCTGAACGATTGCAGAAAGGTTCGACTGGTTGCGGTGTATCTTAACCGTCATGGTGCGGATATCTGCTTTTTGCAGGAGCGGCACCTGTCGGGAGCTAGCTGTGTGCGCGCCTGCGGGTGGGTTGGATGGGAGAAAAATGTACAGCGGGCTACTCAAATTATGCTAGGGGAACAGCCATCATTTTTAAGAGGGGGCTTTGTGGCACACGTGCACCGCGCTATGCGACCCTCAAGTGAGATACGTAATGGTCGCCGGGGTGCTTGTGGGTCGGCCGGTCAGGCTGATATCGGTGTATAGCCCAAATGTAGACGATCCGCACTTCTTCAGTGAGGTTTGGTGGCTGGCTGAGACACTGGGCCGCGGAGCCATTCTATGGGGGGATTTTAATGTGATATTAGATCCGGCAAAGGACAGATCGGTCGGATCCCGCCGGCCTCACCCGCGGGCGGCGGAACAGCTGCAGGCCCTCATGGAGGACCAAGAATTGGTAGATGTTTGGCATCGTCGACACCTTCACAGTAGGGAGGGAACATGTGTATCTACAGCTGGCCCCACCTGGTCCAGGATTGATTATTGGTTAACATCACAGCATGTAGATACATGGGCCCACACTAGCACTCACCTTGCCCGTACCCTCTCAGATCACGCTCCGGTGCTTCTTGAACTCTCGCTGCCTGGTGCCCCGGACAGGGCCTTCAGCTGCAGGCTCCCCTCTGGCGCACTGCAGGACCAGGTCTTCCTGAGGCGATCCGGACTGCCATAGTTGAATATTTTGAGATAAATATTGGTTCGGTGGACCCCCCGTCCAGGCTGTGGGAGGCATTTAAATCCGTTATTAGAGGCAAGTGCATCGCCAAGCAGGCAGATGTCCTGCGCTCGCCTTGAGGGGGAGATACGGGTGCTTGAGTCAGAGTACTTCATGTCTGGTCAGTTAGCGACCCTAGGACGAATCAAGGAAAAGGTGGTGGAGTTTGACGAGGCAGCACATAGAGGGACACACTACCTGGGGAAAGAAACATGCGCTCGCCAGTATGAAGAAGGAGATCGAGCTGGGAAAACGCTGGCGGGCCTCCTCAAAAAGCCATGGGCAAGCGAATACATTAGTGACCTACGCGTCGGTGATGATGAACTAGCTGTTGGACAGGAGGCTGTACAAGCAGAAATGCTCGCCTTCTACTCCTCGCTATATGCCGCATGCCATTCAGAAGCACACCCCGATTTAACTCCCTTCCTTGACATTCATGGTACCACCCTAGTTAAGGGTAACCACAGATGTGGAACCTGCCACGCTTGGGACACAGCATGGGTGACGGCGCAATGGGAGTACAGAGGTTGTAATGGTACCTTAAAGGACATGACCAACTATAGAAGGCAAAATGTGGTATACCTTATTGTTTGCCCTTGTCGCTTAGGAGATACTGGAGAAACAGGCAGATAGTTTAGGACCCATTACGGAGAGCCCAAATCAAATATCAGGACCAAAAAAGCACAGGCACTCTTGGTCCAACACAACCTGGAGATAATTATTTCAAGTGGCTCATTTTGAGAAGATCAAACAATGACAGGGACGCATATTGACAGAAATATTCAAGGAGAGGGAGTCCTAGTGGATGTTCATCCTAAATACAGTCAACAATGGTCTTGAAAGGGCCATTTCAAGTTGTTCTGGAACTTTTCTAGAGACACTCTCTGATGGATCTTTTTAGCAGCATGGAAGTGTAAAGGGGAGAAAACGTTAAAGCACAGTCAATTTAGAAATTCTACCTCCAGATACATAATAACTCAAGGACAATTTAGGAAGGTTAGTTAGGTTTATACAAAGCCAAAATTAACTGAACATAAATCCACCTCAACTCGAGGATATAGAGATGCAAAGGAAACAGCATGAAGCCAAATCTACGCACCAAATTTAGATGATGCAACATAAGTAGAACAATCAATTGGAAAAGGAGGATGCAAAGTATCAAAAAGCAAGAGTCCAAATTTCCGCATCCGGGGTTGATGAGTGAACAGCATTTTAATCTATACCTACACTGTCACTAAGGTGACATCTCTACGTTAATGAGTAAGCTTTTCTAATCCAGAGGAAAGATGTCAGTAGTGGAGTCTTCCTAAGAAGTCTCTCCACTGTCATGATTGGTCAAGCAGCATAAAGCCACTCTCACAAGACAAAGAGCATGTTCTGAGATGCTCCCTCTCCAAAAGCGAGGAAAAATGTGGGCATTATCCCTAATTCCAACCACCAGTTATCCACAGGTAAAATTCCCATAGCGCACTTTGCACACGCCATCCACACTGGGTTACAGCCATGAGCGTACTTTTCCACTGTGTTCTCCATGTACATCCTTTGCAACAATACGTCCTTGGTTTTCATGCCTTCGCCCATGTGAAACCAACTTCTGTCCTTTATCGGCCCAAGTCATACGATTGTAACTTTTTCTCTCCTTGCCTAGCTGTTAAAACAAAGATATTATTCTGCCTGATGAATGCTTCTCCACCTGCAATGTAAAACGTGAGAAAGGACAGCTTCCACAGTACACTTGAAATTCAGAACATAAATCCTAAAGCAAGAGTTTGTCAGGGGTTTGCATTTCAGGCCTACAGCTTTAGCTCACATAAGAAATCATCCTTTGAACCTTAAAAGTAACATAACTACCTTTCATTTCAGTTAGCATATTTATCAAAATGTAGAAAATCTTGTTATTAAACACATTTAGTACAGGAGTAATGTCAAATTTCACAACACAGATTCTTCACGTTAGCGTTTTCTGCTAGTTACATTTTATTTCTACATTAATTCTTCATACCATTTGTCAGTGGACTAAAATATGTCATTTATACAACACGGTTCACAATTCTAACACTCACATTTACACAAGACATGATTATATGCAGGTACGCTCTACTCGTGATTATGATGCACCCCTACAAATGAGTAAAATGCAAATACGAAATTTCCACTCTATCAGTCTGAATGAAGAAATAGTGTGGCGAGTCACATAATTGATGATCATCCAGCCTTTTGAAATCTACAACTCTCATTAAATGCAGCCCTTATATAGCACACTAATTTTCTGATTAGAATGAGCATGTACTTTCAAGTGTAACATTTGCATACATTCCATAGCATACAGGGAGCTTGTCTGGGATTTACATCTAGCTTCTCTTTTAGTCCTTTAAAATACTTCTAGCGCCCTATTATTAGCTGACCCTCTAATACATGTGCCGCAATATACAGGTTGCCCGATGTGTATCCCACGGAAGACAAGAAGTAGACTGAAAGCGGATTTTTCTTCTGAATCAAGCAGGGAGCCTTGGATCAATGTAACTGCGCGCTCCTGCTGACAATAGGTTTCCATTCAGTGACAATTCTACCCACACTTTCACATTGAACCCCAAGGCTCCTCCCTCAGCCCAACGCTGTTCAACATCTATATGGCACCCCTCTCCCACGTCTCCCGACAGCACAACCTCAACATCATCTCCTACGCCGACGACACCCAGCTGATCCTCTCCCTCACCAAAGACCCTCACTACTAGTGGGCTTCATCACTCATTGTGACACGCACTAAAGTAGCACTGTGAAACATGTCTCCAGGCCTCCATTGCAGACTGAATGTGCAGTTTTAAAACTGTATTTCGACCAGGCAAAATTAACCTTTTACCAGGCCTAAACCTTCCTTTTTAATACCTATAAGTAACTCCTAAGGTAGCCCCTAAATGTCCACAGGGCAAAGTGCATGGAATTTAAAAAGTAGGACATGTATAATTTATGTTTCGTATGTTGTAGCAGTGTAAAACCAACATAGTTGTTTTTAACTGTGACAAGTCTGGTTTTCCCAAATGTTAACACTGGTTTAGACTATTGCCTTAAATTAGTGCTAACTTCAGTTTGGGACTAGCAAGAAAATTGGTGAAGGACCCATTTTGATAGTAATTTAAATTCCAACTTAATGGTTAAGCCAGATTTTAGATTACTATTTTGGAAATGACACTTTTATAAAGTTGTCTTTTTCCTGTCTAAAACCACAAGGCTTTCCTTCCAGTGTCCCGCTGTCACCTGATCCTTGCTGGCTCCACTGTGGTGAGCTGTGTACTGCTCCTAGGTAGTGGACTAAGGGCCCTGGAAGTGGGGAGTGTGACTCCTCCCTTGACAGAATGGCCTGGGGGTCTTAGCCCAGCCCCTTCCTGAGCTTCAAAGGATGCCTATCTTGTCACTGGCAGATGAAGCTTGCACCTAGTTCTGCCTCTCATTTTTCACTCTAGTCAGGTTGGCAGCGAACACAGTGGGGGTAGAGGAGCTGACCAGAAAAGTTTTAGGGATGGACAAAGGCTTGTCCTCCGCCACAGGCTGGCACTTGTCATAAAAGTGGACCCCACAGATCTGTCCTCAGAAAATTCCTGGACCTGTGAATAATCAGAAGAAGGGCTGTCCTGCTGTCCAAGGAACCTGAAGCAATACTGGACCTGTTTTCATTGAAACCAGGACCCCAGATGGGACTCCAAGGACCAGTTGACTAAGCTCTTGTTTGAGCTACTGTGACACAACAAGCTTCCAGAGGCCTCTCTCCTTGCAACTGCCCAGTTGACCAGTTCCAACTGGATCTTCCCTGGCCCTTGCTGCTGGCCTCTGTTGGACTGCCTCCGAACCCCCAAGTGGTGCCCCCATGTCCTGAACCCTTGGCTGGTGTTAGAGTGCACTCCTGCTGTCCAAACTGCAAACACTGCGTTTTTGCTAACTTTCTGCCTGGAGAACCGATGGAAAGCGGAACCACCGTTGTATCCACTGCCATATACGTCTAATAACGAGCTGGCCTAAGATTGTTGGTTTACCCACTGAAGGAGTCTGATATCCAGAAACGTTTCTAAGTATGAATGTGGAAGGCTTCACCCCGATGGATGCTGAGTAGGAATCTGTGGTGGCCTTCGTGGGCACAGACTTTGTTTGTTGCCCTCTCAGAGTTTCCCATCTTTGCTGACGACTATATTGGAACCCCGCTCTTCAGCAACCTGCCATTGTCGAGTCCTGTGTCAGATCCAAATTACAATCTATCCCACTGAGTACTTGTGGACGACCACTTTTTGTTCCTTAAAAATGTCTGTCTGAAGGTAAACTTTCCACCGGTATGACCCTGGAACTTGTATCCGAACCACATTCTAGCACAGCAATAACCTTTGCCTTTCATTTTATTTTTTAACATTCCCTCTATTTTTCTAAATTGGGATTGTTCTTCTAAGGTTTTTCACTTCATTACTGGTTTAGTACTGCATAGATACTCTACACAGTGCCTCAAAGTTAAGCCTGACTGCTGTGTGGGAAGTTACTAGAGGGTTAAGCACAGGTTTATTTAATGACTTTAGTGGTTCACCGTGAAAAAGATTCAGAATATTATTTGAAGTGGGTTCCCACTCCCTCTCAACTAATTTCTTAGAAAGTTCCACACCAAAAAATACAGACATTACTCAAAATCAGATTTCTCCCTATTAGAAATATTGTTAGTGAGTAATGCAGTAGATGTTGAACATTCACCAGCCCACATTGTATACCATGCAATGGTGAACCTAAATCTCAGGTTTCCCTGGGTACCAAAATAACCAAGGTAGACTATGAACCCTAAATTGCATCATTGAAATAGAAACAGATTTTTAAAATTTCTTTCAAGAGCAATGTGAGGATAACATCTCCCCTGAACCTAAGAAGAAGGTTGGTTAAGGAAAGGAGTCTACCTGAACTCACAAGTGAGCATCAAGTAGTAATTTCGGAAGATGGGATTTATAGGGTGCTACAAGTTTCAAAAGATGGAAATTTGCAGGATTGGATAGTATTCTCTGAGAGGTATATGGAAAATTAAAGACTTAATAGTAACAGGTAATAATTTCAACTCAATTCTATTAAAATAAGAACCTATCTCAATCTCCTGGAATAAGGCAAACATTAGCATAATTTTGAATCTTTATGAGGACTTCAGAAAGTGTATATCATAAAGGCCGATATAACTCTTAAATTGTGATTAGAAACACATTTTCTGGCATACTAGTGGTAGTGAATAGGTTGAGGAGTGTTGTATCCAGTCTGGTGTATGAGGATCAGAAAGGGTTTATTTAAAGATGAATATCTATATATGAATATATGAATTAACACATATATTAATGGACACAATTGATCTGGTGCAGGTCTAGCTAATATCATTAGCTATAACAACTCTTGATGCTGTCAAGGCCTTCAACAGGATCAATTGTACCTAATTATGGGAAGTACTGACCAATCTTGTAATTGGCTATAGCTTTGTGTGGGCATTACTGGAACCATATCATTCCTCAGCTACCAGAATACTAGCACACAGTAACTTGATGCCATGTTTTAAAATCACTACAGGCACTGGACAGGTATGCCCTCTTTCCTCTTTATTATTTGGACTATATTATGTGCACTTGGCCCTAATATTAATTTAAAAAAAGGGCACCATCCCGTTTCAGGGTAAGGGTTTCCAAAATAAAGTGGCATAAGATGCAGACATCTGCTGATATACATGCAAGATTTAGATTAAACATTTCCACACCTTGAAGGAGTATCATGTAGTTTTGGGTGAATATCAGGGTACTCAGTAAACATGACAGAATGTGAGCTAATGGTATTGGCTAGGGATAAACATTTAAAAAAATTAGACACCAGAAAACAACACTCGAAGACTAGATTCCAGAAATGAATAACTAATTGTAGCAAATGGCATAGATAGAATCCTTAAGAAATGGGAAAGCCAATCCTATACTATAAGAAATTGGGTTACTAGTTGAGGGAGGGGTTAAACCCTACTCAAGCAGAATCCACAATCCTTGTCAGGGTGAAGTCAAAAGCAAACCTCAAATTACCTGTGCTCAACCCTCTGGTAGCTGGGGGCGCTAAAGTGCTTGCTGCAAGATGGCCGCCACATAGTGAGGCTCTGCAGGCTGGACGGATGATCCGATACTAATCCAGCAGTCCGGGCGACCATCGCAGCCCACAAATGCGAGGGAATGGCACCTGTCACATGTGGTAGACAATAACGGCAATTTCCATTGGCCCAGATTGCTCGGGCTGGTCAGCAGAGGTGAAGGATCGGAGATGCGGGTGCCGCTTGATGAAGCAAGATGGCGGCCCTGAGATGAGTAGAAAGAGCTCGTACGAGAGCGGGCTCAGTGTGGACACCAGAAAGTGAATTGTCGCCCCATCGGCTCACAGCGTTGCAGCTGCTACGTGGGGTAGACGAGCAGCACGGCTCAACGCTCTTGCTACTGCCGGTCCGCGGAGAGCTGTCCAAAAGCGGGCTTCGATCCGGACCTTCCATGCACAGGGAGGTGGAGGACCCCAACGAGGCCCGGCGTACCCTGCGGCAGTAGGAAATGCACCAGACCGGGTGATCACGCATGGATGCCTTTCTCCAGTGACCCGTGCGGAGAAGCAGCGAGACGCGACTGAGTGAGGGGACCGGCTGGGAGACCGCCCAGCTCAGCGCAGTGATGAATGTGGTGCCGGCACCGGCAAGGAGCGAGGCTGCCTGTGGATCTGACTGGAGCGGCAAGCGGACAGCACTGGGGAGCTGCGGCTGGGCCTGAGTAGAATGCGGCCTTTCCCGGCTCAGCCCTGCTCATCCCCACTGAGCTGAAGGTCCCGGCCTGGTGGGACCTAGCGCGGAGAGGCATAGAGCGGCTCAACACATGGGGTGGGCTGTGATATTGTGCAAGGGCGGCCAGCGTTGTGGGGCTCGGGGGGACCTAGGCAACCTGTCGCTTCACCCCTCCGCCTCGGCGGACCCACGGTAGACACAGCACCGCCCCACCAAATCATGCTGCTATCGGCCCGAGGAGGACGTCGCCTGCCCGGGGAGGCTTAGTGGTGACCCGCGCCTCCACAAGACAGAGACAACGAAACAGTCACGACTGCCCTGGCAGAGTACACTCCCTGATACGTAGGGGCAGAAGCGAGCCATGGACAAAGCAGACGCAAGGCAACCAAAGATCTCCTTTGAGCAGCGCAAACCCCCGGGGAGTACCCCCCTGGAGAGGAGCTGTCAGAAATAACCATGAACTCCTCATCCGCACCAGAACCAAACATCCGTGAAATGTTCATGGACCTAAAGCAATACCTGTCGGCCATTGACCTCAAAATTGACTCTATGTCAGATCCTCTGGACCGGCTCAGGGACAAGGTATCGAATCACGATGAACGCATCGCGGAGGTCGAACAGCGGACCTCTGCGCTGGAAGATGAGGGAACTGCCACCCGCGAGAAATTGCTTCAGATGGAAAAGGTGCTGGAAGTCATAAGGAACAAAAATGAAGACCTCGAAGCCAGGTCACGATGAAACAATCTGCGAATTCTTGGAATCCCAGAGACCACAGCAATGACCTGGGTCGAGGACTATGTTGAAGAGATGCTCCGGTCCCTATTTGGAGACTCCCTGTCAGCAGTTTGTATAGTTGAGCGGGCTCACAGATCCCTTGGCCCGAGACCCCCTCCGGGAACCCTGGCCAGACCAATAATTGCGAGACTTTTAAACGAATGGGACCATGATGTTGTGCTTCACAAGGCTAGAGACCAGCAGGAAATGAGGTATCAGGGCAACGTAATTTAATTTTTCCCCGATTTCACTTTGACTGTCCAGGCCACCAGGAGAGAGTTTGTGCTGGCTAAAAAGGTTGCTGCAGCAGCAGTACATCAAGTACTTTTTGCTTTACCCTGCGAAGCTCTGCATTTTCCACCCTGGTAAAACCACGTTCTTTACAGATCCTAAACTTGCCCCCAAGTTTGCACGCAGTCTCAAGCACTCCAAACCAACAGCACGTGCAGAGTAAAGCCCGGCAGAAGAGGACCCTCTTAGCGAAAATGATTGAGAAACTGGTCGAGTGCCAAGATGCTGGCTGGGCTGCGGTATCCATGGCTCGGCTGGGAAGGTTCTCTCCTGTGTTTTTCCACAAGTTGTATTTCTCCCGCACAACAACTACCCAGGAACTGAACATGGTTGTCCGACTGCTTGAGAGGTTCTCCCTCTCGAACGCTTCTCATCCAGCCACCCAGCGTACAACCGCTGGGATATGCCGAGCCCCTAGTGCTACCCTCTGGGACAAGTCCTATGTTATTCCTAACAGTTGGCCACCTGCGGCCTGTTTGGGGTAGGGGTAACACTTTTCAGCCATGTTGGGCAGCTGTAGTGGGTGGGGGGTGGGTATTCCGGGTGTTGGGCAGGTTAAACTGGCTGCAATGTTCTCTTTTTTCTCCCCCCCCCTTCCCCTCTCTGGCCTCCTGTCAACAGGAGCTGGGTGCCGTCTTGGGGCCGGCGCACAAGGATCTGTGTGATTGCATGCATGGGCGCGACTGCTAATAGAGTGACCAGACTAAAGGCTGTAACGTGGAATGTACGTGGCCTGAACGATTGCAGAAAGGTTCGACTGGTTGCGGTGTATCTTAACCGTCATGGTGCGGATATCTGCTTTTTGCAGGAGCGGCACCTGTCGGGAGCTAGCTGTGTGCGCGCCTGCGGGTGGGTTGGATGGGAGAAAAATGTACAGCGGGCTACTCAAATTATGCTAGGGGAACAGCCATCATTTTTAAGAGGGGGCTTTGTGGCACACGTGCACCGCGCTATGCGACCCTCAAGTGAGATACGTAATGGTCGCCGGGGTGCTTGTGGGTCGGCCGGTCAGGCTGATATCGGTGTATAGCCCAAATGTAGACGATCCGCACTTCTTCAGTGAGGTTTGGTGGCTGGCTGAGACACTGGGCCGCGGAGCCATTCTATGGGGGGGGATTTTAATGTGATATTAGATCCGGCAAAGGACAGATCGGTCGGATCCCGCCGGCCTCACCCGCGGGCGGCGGAACAGCTGCAGGCCCTCATGGAGGACCAAGAATTGGTAGATGTTTGGCATCGTCGACACCTTCACAGTAGGGAGGGAACATGTGTATCTACAGCTGGCCCCACCTGGTCCAGGATTGATTATTGGTTAACATCACAGCATGTAGATACATGGGCCCACACTAGCACTCACCTTGCCCGTACCCTCTCAGATCACGCTCCGGTGCTTCTTGAACTCTCGCTGCCTGGTGCCCCGGACAGGGCCTTCAGCTGCAGGCTCCCCTCTGGCGCACTGCAGGACCAGGTCTTCCTGAGGCGATCCGGACTGCCATAGTTGAATATTTTGAGATAAATATTGGTTCGGTGGACCCCCGTCCAGGCTGTGGGAGGCATTTAAATCCGTTATTAGAGGCAAGTGCATCGCCAAGCAGGCAGATGTCCTGCGCTCGCCTTGAGGGGGAGATACGGGTGCTTGAGTCAGAGTACTTCATGTCTGGTCAGTTAGCGACCCTAGGACGAATCAAGGAAAAGGTGGTGGAGTTTGACGAGGCAGCACATAGAGGGACACACTACCTGGGGAAAGAAACATGCGCTCGCCAGTATGAAGAAGGAGATCGAGCTGGGAAAACGCTGGCGGGCCTCCTCAAAAAGCCATGGGCAAGCGAATACATTAGTGACCTACGCGTCGGTGATGATGAACTAGCTGTTGGACAGGAGGCTGTACAAGCAGAAATGCTCGCCTTCTACTCCTCGCTATATGCCGCATGCCATTCAGAAGCACACCCCGATTTAACTCCCTTCCTTGACTCGATTGAACTGATATGGCTAAGTGACAGCCTCCGCAGATACCTTGACGAACCATTCTCAGAGGAGGAGGTGATTGGTGTGATCCGGGCAATGCCCGGCGACAAAGCCCCTGGGTTGGATGGACTCAAGTCCGTGTTTTACAAGGAGTTTGCACCACTTCTCGCACCCCACCTCCTCAACATGTATGAGGAATCACTGGAGCAAGGCACTCTCCCCCGATGGCAAGATTGCAGATAAATGGATTGGTCCCCCCCATCATGGTGGCCCGCGGCACGAGACAGGGGTGCCCGCCCTCCCCCTCCTCTTTGCTGTGGCCATGGAGCCGCTGGCAGCCAGACTACGGCAGCATCACGCACAGCGTGGCCTCGCTTTTACTCACCGGGTGATCCTAGTGTCCATGAATGCTGATGATGTGACCCTATATGTCAAACACCCAGCGGTAAATCTGGACTCCCTCATTCGCAAAATTATCAGGTTTGGAGGCCTGACGGGCATCACAATAAACTGGGGAAAGTCCACTATCTTCCAACTCACTCCCGCCACTGGCGCCTTCCAGTTGGAATTCCCACTCAAATGGGCAGAGTCCCCAGTGAAATATCTGGGAATCTGGCTCAGTTGGGACTTGGAAGAGTTGTGGCATTACAATTACGGCAGACTCATGGAGTTGCTGGAGAGCCGGCAGAACCGTTGGAAGTCACTCCCGTTGTCTCTGGTGGGCCGGATTGCCATCACTAAAATGGTGGTACTCCCATGGTTTTTATACACCTTCGTCAACCTCCTGCTCCCTCTTTCCACTGAATTCAAGAGGAGGCTTCGTTCGAACCTGATATCTCTCGCATGGGCAGGAAAGCAACCTCAAGTTGCTTGGGAGACCCTAACACTTCCGTTCGAACAGGGGGGCCTGGGTGCTCCTGACATGGAGTTATACTATAATTGTGCACAGGCTCAGTTTGGCTTTTATTGGAAATATCCGACCCAATTCATGGCACACACTGCTCCTGAAAGTGACCAGGCGGACCCGACACCGCTACATATGGCACTGTATAGACCACAGGGCCCTTCGCGTGCTGAGGTAAACTCGGTTGGTTGCACGGTATGGGCGTGGCAAGAACTTCGATGCAGGGCGCGCTTGGACACACTATTTGCTCCTTCAATATCACTCACTAGACACCCAGAGCTACCCTTTACTGCAGAGAGCTTCAGCTTCACACGCTGGGGCAGGCGTTCTCAGATGGCGCCTTCATTTACATGGATACGGTGCTTGGGGATGAACATACGGGACTGTTGGACAGATTGACATATTACCAGCTTAGAGCAGGGTTGCGTGCGCTCTATGATACGTTCCTGATAACGCCACCAACGTGCCAGGTCTTAGAAGAGTTTTTGGTTAACCCCTTACCTCGCAAACTCATTACCCGATTATACTCCGGTATACAGCACGAGTCACCGATAAGTGTCCCCCCAGCACAGCGCGAATGGGAAAAGAGCCTGGGAGCCCCCTTTGAGGAGGGCACATGGTCATATTGCTGTGCGCAGGCCAGGGAGCTGTCACCTAACTATAGACTGAGGCTGATCCATTTTAAGTTTATTCACAGATTGTATAGGACCCCTGTGTGGCTGCATAGACCTGGCCTGAGTGAGGATGCGCGATGTGTGCGATACAGGATGGCGGAGGCATCCTTTCTGCATTTGGCCTGGGTATGCCCAGATGTTGATAGATACAGGGGGTGCATTTTTGATGTGATGGAGGCAATGATAGAATACAGGTTTGAACGCTCCCTGCTAACTGCTTTACTCGGATACGTGTGCAGGGTGCCAGCGGAGAACAGGAAAATAGCAGCTATGCTTTTACTGTTGGCAAAAAGGCGGGTGGCAATCTGCTGGTGCTGCAGGCGAAGTCCACGAGTGAATGAGTGGCTCATGGATGCAACATTCTGCCACAATCAGCTGTCTGAATTCTGGGAATTAATGCCAGCACAGGCGCACGCTCAGAATATATGGGAACTGCTGCAGAGTTACCTTGGATCCCATCCTCTTGACCAAGCTGAGGCCCCCGTTGCGGATGAGTAGTCACTGTGTGGAGATCATGTGAATCATCTGTGAGGGTGCTGAGCGCGCCGGCGCGACACGCAATACTCTTTCAGGGCCGGCCAAAGAGAACCCCCCTTCCTTCCCCCTCTTCCTCTTCCTCTTCTTCTTCCATCCCCTTGTAGTTTTGCACCCTGGAATTTATATGGGGTGACAATATGCTGCATTGATATCTGAACATTGAATGTTTCTCGGGCTCTCAACAACAACATTATAATGCATGCCTTTGGTGAATGCAGATGGATAATCATGCCATAACCATGTCCCGGTAGTCTCTCTATGCTATCAATGTTCTTTTCTGTTGTTTGTACTTAATGAAAAATGTATACATTAAAAAATTTAAAAAAAACCTCTGGTAGCTTGGCACAGAGCAGTCAGGCTAAACTTAGAGGCAATGTGTAAAATATTTATGCCGCACTTCAAACAGTAATAAAGTAAAAACACAGCACAAGAACAATCCCACGTCAGTTTAGAAAAATGGAGTAAAGTTTAAATATAAATCAGGACTAAAATGACAAAAATCAAATCAGTAGAACCAAAGATATGCAAGTTTAAAGATATCAGTGAAAATAGCGCCATAAGGCATCAAACGCATACTGTGATTATCTGGTTATGCTGGACCAGTACAAAGTCACAAATTCAGGCCCAACAAGATGGAGTGCGATCCGGCGATAGGGACCCACTTAGGTCCGCGGAACATATTCCCTTAATGTTTATTGCAAAGAGATGCGGAGTCGGGTGTCAAGGATGCGTCTTGCGGCAGAGTTGATGGAAGGTCAAGGCAAGGAGATGCATAGTGCAGCGGTGGTTTTGGGAAGCTGCAAAGGTCACTGCAATGTCCTTGCATAGAGATGGATCCCACCATGGTGGTTCCGACGGACTTCGTTGGGTGAGGTGATGTCCTTGTGTGGAGCTGCATCACCCAGCAGTGGTTCAGATGGGCTGCGATGGGCACTGCAAAGTCCTTGCATTGGGAAGAACCGCTCAGCAGAACCGACATTCTGAGGGCGATGCATTGAGAAGCAGAGGCGATGCACCATATCTGCGAGATATGCACCGTGCCATGTAGGAGATGCATTGGTTCTGCTGAATGAACAGATGGGCTGACAGAGCAACTTCAGGCCCACTTTCAAGGGTTCAGGAGTGGGGTGGCACCACTTGGGAGGGCAGGACTCACAGATGACAATATCCAGGTGCTGGCTTCAAGGTTTTTAGAAGCCTGCTCTGTCCCTGGCAACTATCTCACAAAAGACAAATGCCAAACCCTTTGTGAGAGTGCTCAGACAGTGCCTTTGTGATGTGCCTCCGGCATCCTGCATCGTACACATCGCGCTCCTCCCCCTCATCCTGCCAACACCTCTCTTCAGTTTGTCTCACTGTCCGGGAGCAATATACAAAGACCAACTGCGAGTTACGCCTAGTCATGTGACCCAGAATCAGGCTGCAGGCACCAAATGGTTACAAGAACAAAAAACAATTGTGATTACAAATCTGACTTTACCATTTAGAAGGGTGCCTAAATATAATTCTCTAGACACCAAATTCGAAAAGTCTATCTGCTGCCAATTGAAAGTTATCACTTATTAAATGTAATAGGGTAACCTAATGTTATCTTATGGGAGAGGTAAGTCTTGCAGTAGTGAAAAACAAATGTAGGAGTATTTCACTGCCAGGACATGTAAACCTTAAAAGTACATGTCCCACTTTTTAAATACACTTTAGTCTGCCCTCCTGGCTGTTCAGGGTCCACCCTAGGGGTAATTTATATGTATTAAAAGGGAGGTTTAGGCCATGAAATGTTCACCTGTTTTCCATCAAAAGTTTGCACTTATTAAATGTAATAATGCAACCCACTGTTATCCTATGGGAGAGATAGGCCTCACAGCAGTGAAAAACGAATTTTGGAGATTTTGTTTTACTACCAGCATATGTAAAACTTAAAAGTACATGTCAACCTTTTAATTGCAATGCACTCTGTCCAATAGTCTACTTAGGGCCTACATAAGGGGTGACTTCTATACAATAAAAAAGGTGTTTAAGGCTTGGGAAGGGGGTGATTTGCCAGGTCGAAATGGCATTTTAAAAACTGCACAGACAGGCTGCAATGGCAGAGCTGAGACATATTTAGAGGGCTACTTAAAAGGATGGCACAACCAGAGCTGCAGGCCCACTAGTAGCATTTAATTTACAGGCCTTGGGTACATGTAGTACCACTTTACTATGAATTTACAAGTAAATTAATTGTGCCAATGGGTGTAAGCCATTTCTACCATGTTTAAAGGAGAGAGCTTAAGCACTTTAGCACTGGTTAGCAGTGGTAAAGTGTGCAGAGTCCTAAAGTCAGCAAAAGTGAAGTCAGTAAAACAGTAGGCTGAAGGCAAAATGTTAGGAGAGAAGCAAAAAATAAAGGTACCCCCTATGCAAACAATTTTAGGTCTGGGATACGGGGGAGACAGACAACGAAGCATAATTACAAAATCCCACTCGACCTGTATTTCTTCACAACTGGTTCAAAACAGCGCAATGGGCTGAACAGAGGCAATTCAGTGTGAGCCAAAAATACACTTATTGCTTTGACTTATCTCTTTATTTTTGTTGTCATTTTTTATAAACATTTTATAAACAATTTATTACACAATGCAGTACATCTTTATCTACAGTTCCACAATGTCCCTATTGATTATTTACATCATATTCCTTTTCTTAAAAACACATTTTGGCAAACAAAGAAACGCTATTAGTGGTTTTTATATAGAAAACTATACATGTTTAATTTAATTTGGCAAATCTGCCTTTTTCCAACCCCCAATATCACACTACCACTCACTCCTTCCCCTTGGGGCATCTTGTGTCCCAGTATAGCAAATATCTATATGGAAGAGTACGAACACAAACCCATCCACAATAAGTCGGCACCCTTTTTTGAGAACGTGAAGCACTGGCACTGTTTTATAGATGATATTTTCGTTGTATGGTCAGGGGAAGAAGAGGCCCTTCAAGAATTCATTTTATGGTGAAATTATAGTCATAAGCATTTGAAGAAAGTGGAATTCTTGGACATCTGGATCTCAGGAGAACAGGGGCACCTTCAGGTTAGCTTCCACAGGAAACCAACTGAAAGGAACACCGTATTACAGCAATCAAGTTTCCATCCAAACTGCCAGATGGATTCAATCCTGTTCAGGGAATTCCTAAGGATTAGAAGAAACTGCTCCACTACAGAAGAATTTGCGAGACATGGAGAAGAACCTAAGGGCAGACTCCTCCAATGAGTGCACCCTAAGCGCCTAGTCAGACATGCTTTCAAAAGAGCAAAGTACTACAATCAAGATGCCCTTCTACAAGGACAGAATCAAAAACAAGATAACAAGTTAGTATGTATCATCAACCACTCCAACTTACACTATATGGTCAAAAGGATTTTTGACAAAAATTGGAAAATCTTGAACATCAATGAAGATGACACCAAATTGGAAAGACCCATCTTTGCATACAGATGGCATTCCAACCTGGGGACAAGCTAATCCATACCAGATGAAAACAACCAAGGGGAGACCATCAAGGAACCATTCATGGTACCACCCTAGTTAAGGGTAACCACAGATGTGGAACCTGCCACGCTTGGGACACAGCATGGGTGACGGCGCAATGGGAGTACAGAGGTTGTAATGGTACCTTAAAGGACATGACCAACTATAGAAGGCAAAATGTGGTATACCTTATTGTTTGCCCTTGTCGCTTAGGAGATACTGGAGAAACAGGCAGATAGTTTAGGACCCATTACGGAGAGCCCAAATCAAATATCAGGACCAAAAAGCACAGGCACTCTTGGTCCAACACAACCTGGAGATAATTATTTCAAGTGGCTCATTTTGAGAAGATCAAACAATGACAGGGACGCATATTGACAGAAATATTCAAGGAGAGGGAGTCCTAGTGGATGTTCATCCTAAATACAGTCAACAATGGTCTTGAAAGGGCCATTTCAAGTTGTTCTGGAACTTTTCTAGAGACACTCTCTGATGGATCTTTTTAGCAGCATGGAAGTGTAAAGGGGAGAAAACGTTAAAGCACAGTCAATTTAGAAATTCTACCTCCAGATACATAATAACTCAAGGACAATTTAGGAAGGTTAGTTAGGTTTATACAAAGCCAAAATTAACTGAACATAAATCCACCTCAACTCGAGGATATAGAGATGCAAAGGAAACAGCATGAAGCCAAATCTACGCACCAAATTTAGATGATGCAACATAAGTAGAACAATCAATTGGAAAAGGAGGATGCAAAGTATCAAAAAGCAAGAGTCCAAATTTCCGCATCCGGGGTTGATGAGTGAACAGCATTTTAATCTATACCTACACTGTCACTAAGGTGACATCTCTACGTTAATGAGTAAGCTTTTCTAATCCAGAGGAAAGATGTCAGTAGTGGAGTCTTCCTAAGAAGTCTCTCCACTGTCATGATTGGTCAAGCAGCATAAAGCCACTCTCACAAGACAAAGAGCATGTTCTGAGATGCTCCCTCTCCAAAAGCGAGGAAAAATGTGGGCATTATCCCTAATTCCAACCACCAGTTATCCACAGGTAAAATTCCCATAGCGCACTTTGCACACGCCATCCACACTGGGTTACAGCCATGAGCGTACTTTTCCACTGTGTTCTCCATGTACATCCTTTGCAACAATACGTCCTTGGTTTTCATGCCTTCGCCCATGTGAAACCAACTTCTGTCCTTTATCGGCCCAAGTCATACGATTGTAACTTTTTCTCTCCTTGCCTAGCTGTTAAAACAAAGATATTATTCTGCCTGATGAATGCTTCTCCACCTGCAATGTAAAACGTGAGAAAGGACAGCTTCCACAGTACACTTGAAATTCAGAACATAAATCCTAAAGCAAGAGTTTGTCAGGGGTTTGCATTTCAGGCCTACAGCTTTAGCTCACATAAGAAATCATCCTTTGAACCTTAAAAGTAACATAACTACCTTTCATTTCAGTTAGCATATTTATCAAAATGTAGAAAATCTTGTTATTAAACACATTTAGTACAGGAGTAATGTCAAATTTCACAACACAGATTCTTCACGTTAGCGTTTTCTGCTAGTTACATTTTATTTCTACATTAATTCTTCATACCATTTGTCAGTGGACTAAAATATGTCATTTATACAACACGGTTCACAATTCTAACACTCACATTTACACAAGACATGATTATATGCAGGTACGCTCTACTCGTGATTATGATGCACCCCTACAAATGAGTAAAATGCAAATACGAAATTTCCACTCTATCAGTCTGAATGAAGAAATAGTGTGGCGAGTCACATAATTGATGATCATCCAGCCTTTTGAAATCTACAACTCTCATTAAATGCAGCCCTTATATAGCACACTAATTTTCTGATTAGAATGAGCATGTACTTTCAAGTGTAACATTTGCATACATTCCATAGCATACAGGGAGCTTGTCTGGGATTTACATCTAGCTTCTCTTTTAGTCCTTTAAAATACTTCTAGCGCCCTATTATTAGCTGACCCTCTAATACATGTGCCGCAATATACAGGTTGCCCGATGTGTATCCCACGGAAGACAAGAAGTAGACTGAAAGCGGATTTTCTTCTGAATCAAGCAGGGAGCCTTGGATCAATGTAACTGCGCGCTCCTGCTGACAATAGGTTTCCATTCAGTGACAATTCTACCCACACTTTCACATTGAACCCCAAGGCTCCTCCCTCAGCCCAACGCTGTTCAACATCTATATGGCACCCCTCTCCCACGTCTCCCGACAGCACAACCTCAACATCATCTCCTACGCCGACGACACCCAGCTGATCCTCTCCCTCACCAAAGACCCTCACACCGCCAAAGCCCACCTCCACGAAGGAATGAAGGCCATCGCCGAATGGATGAGGACCAGCACCTGAAGCTGAACTCGGACAAGACGGAGGTCCTCATCCTTGGTTCCAACCCTTCAGCCTGGGACGACTCCTGGTGGCCAACATCACTGGGAAAAGCCCCGCCACCCACCGACCACGTACGCAACCTAGGGGTCATCCTCGACCCCACCCTCTCCATGACTAAGCAGGTCAACGCCGTTTCCTCATCCTGCTTCAACATCCTCCGAATGCTCCGCAGGATCTTCAAGTGGATCCCCACCGAAACAAGAAAAACAGTCACCCAGGCCCTCGTCACCAGCAGGCTGGACTACGGAAACGCCCTCTACGCAGGAACGACGGCTAAGCTCCTGAGACGGCTGCAACGCATCCAGAACGCCTCTGCACGTCTTATCCTCGACATCCCCCGACGCAGCCACATCACACCCCACCTGAGAGACCTGCACTGGCTCCCTGTCAACAAGAGGATAACCTTCAAGCTCCTCACCCACGCACACAAAGCACTCCACAACTCCGGACCAGCCTACCTCAACAGACGACTCAGCTTCTACACCCCCACCCGCCAGCTCCGCTCGACCAGCCTCGCCCTCGCCACAGTCCCCCGCATCCGGAAAACGACCGCCGGCGGCAGATCCTTCTCCCACCTCGCCGCCAAGACCTGGAACACCCTCCCCACCAACCTCCGACAGACCCAAGACCTACTGGCCTTCAGAAGACTCCTCAAGACCTGGCTCTTCGATCAATAGCAGCACCACCCCCTTCTTCCCCCAGCGCCTTGAGACCCTCGCGGGTATGTAGTGCGCTTTATAAGTGACATGATTGATTGATTGAAGCTGGATTAAAGAAAGCAAAGCTGCACCATGGATACAGAATTGAAAGGGAGCTTCACAGAGTAGCAGGCAAGATCCTCTCCAGTCCACGTCCTGAGGAGAACCCCAGAACAAGTCAGGGTTCGAAACGCGTTGGCTTTGGGGCTGAGGCACAAGTAGTGTAGGGGTGTACATGGGATTCATTGTAAAGTAATTCCTTCCCATCGGTCATACTACCCCATTCTTAATTGTGTTGCCTTATGCTCATCATTCAGGCAGGACCTTTCGAACTGCAATCGGTCCACCTGCTTTTCATGTGTTACTTAAGGACTGGTGTCGCTTATTTATTAATAGGACTATGACAATTGAATTGGTGTCCTAGTCACTTTTTGATATGTTGTGTGTCGTTTTATGTATGTAAATAGATGTAGATTTTGATTCTTTATATGTCACACTGTCCATTTTTGTTGTTTTGTTCACAAGTGTATCACACTAAGGATTTGTGTAGCTTTCTCTATGACATGAAGAAATGTTGTTGTAAACATCGTGAATAATGTGCATAACTAATGTGAAATAAATCACCCGCACTTGTAATTAATTGTCCAAGTGCTGATTAATGATGATGCAATTATCTATCTGGTCACTTGCTTGTTTCAGGCAATATACAGGTTAGCAGTTCTCCCTCTAGGGACAGTAGGTACCATCCACAAATTAAGCTAATTCTGCCTTTCATCTTTTAAGGAGTGTTCTTTGGTTTAGAAACACATTTACATCTGTCTCTTTGGTAATAGGTCTGTTGCCTCACAGCAGTGGACTTGTTTATCCTAGGGCTGGCATTAGTAGGTTAATAGACTTTCCTTCTCAGTATCGCTGTTTGGACATAGCGCCCACACAGTTCACCATGCCACGCCCCCACAGTCCAGTATTAGAGACTCTCAGTGCATGGAGTCTTATGACCTGTTCTTCGTGTTTTGATTAGTGATATCTAGTTGGATAGATTCTTGCTTTTACAGAATGTGAGGTGGCACTCTTAGCTGATTAGGTCCCACACTAAAGTAGTCAGGCTGTAAGGTAGCCATTCAAAGATGGTGTCCATGGTGAGACCAGGCATTCCAGTTCAGTTTGACCTCCCATCAGGGAGCATCACGAGTACAGGCGAAACTGCAGGACGCCTTTCAACCTGGTCCGTGTGGTTCAAACTCAGCTTCATTCTTTCTGGAAACTCACTGAGAGCCCGGCAGGACGCATGGCAGTGGATTCATTAATCAGGTAAGGCATTCCCATTCAATAGGTGTCTGGTGTTTCACTTGTTTTTATTGGGTTGTCCAGTGGCCCTTGAGGACTCTGAAAGCCACATGTCCATGTTCTCTAAATATGCATTCCCCAGTAGTCCCTGGAGCAGTGCATACTTTCCGTTGGGATATCTTTCCATGTTGGATAATAGCATCTTGCAAGGTAGCGCCATTTTGTTACAAAACATTCCAAATCTTGAGCCTATTGATGTGGCTTTAATACATGTTCTCTGGGACTAGAATGTACTGACACACCCCTTAACCACCAGAGATAGGTCAATAGACGTTCTCTAGTAGGTGAGCAGTAGTCTCAGGTATGTGACCCCCCAAGCCCTGTGGGGCACCGCAATGCAATTCACACTACAGTGCCTACACTGCGTAATAGAGCACTCCCATATAGTGAGTTCAGCATGGTGTAGAGGAGTCTCTTTTGGGCTGATTCGAGCCCCACACATGTGACCCTTAAGGCATTTGGTGACCGAGTGCAACAGCATGAGATAAAAGACACAGATTAGCAAATGCGCATAAGCATGATCTAAACATGATTCCACTCACCGGTTAAAGCATTTTCAGATTAGGCTTTTCTTAGGGCACTATTTTCCCCCAGTAGCTCAACCATGACCAGCAGGGGTATGTGCTATGCCACGCAGTACAAGTCTACTTCTTTCTATTTCTATTTTTTCTGCCCGCATCATATCCTGAATTGTAATTTTAACTTGCAGGATGATCCACTGATGTGACTTTACGCTATCCTGACATTCCAGCTAGCTGGGTCATGTCTCCGTCACAGGAGCCCTGAGAATACATAGAACCTTTTTACAACTTCTTTTAAGGTATTGTCCACATGTGGTTTTATCTGTGCATTTCTCCGGTAGGTACTACATGACAGAAAGGGTTTTTGATCAGCTCTTTGTCCTTTCCATCTTCAGCTATCCATACTGCCAATAGGATTTAGAACAGCGTCCCAGTATTTTCTGTCACGTAAGGCAGAACTTTCAATCCCGCTACGTGAGGTCCGGAGTCCAGGGTATGTGAAGTATTAGAAGTTGAGGACCCAAGTATGGACTAGACACATGCCTACATGTACAAGGTTTTTTTCCTACTCAAACGTATAGAATGCCATTGACACCACGATGACGGTGGGATTTGGGGGTGAGCCATCTTTCATTCAGGGGTTATAAGGTACTGGACACTCTTCTAAGCGTTATCACTTTTGGCACATAGGTGGAGGTCTCTATACAGTCCTGTGTGCGAGTTCTAACATTGGAGTTTTTTAATCTCAGTCTTAGTATAGGCATTAATCATCTTCCATTTAGTCTGACCAGATGCTTTTGCATATGTTATTTTCAGATTACCCCCCACAGTTCCACAATGATTGATATGCTACTATAGGTTGTCCTGAAGAAGGTGGATGGCCAATCTTGTTATTCTACCGAAACTTGCATTGTCTGGTACTGGGAGAAATCCTAGCCTGCAACACAACAACGGTTGAAATTGGAGATCTTTTCCCTTTGTAATCCACAGTGCATGTGATGAGCGGCTGGGATGGTTATGAATGGTATATGTGAGAGAATTAATATTTCATTGTGAATGAAGGAGTGAGTAGTAGTGTGACATTGGGGGTCGGAAAAGGCAGATTTGCCAAATGAAATTAAACATATATTGTTTTCTATATGAAAAATACTAATAATGTTTCTTTGTTTGACAAACTGTTTTCAAGAAAAGGAATATGATGTAAATAATCAATAAGTACATAGTGGAATTGTACATGAAGACGTACTGCATTGTGCAATAAAGTTTGTATAAAATGTTTATAAAAATGACAACAAAAATAAAGAAATAAGTCAATGTAATAAGTGTTTTTTTTGGCTCACATTGAATTGCCTCTGGTCAGCCCATTGAGCTGTGTTATGCTAGTTGTGAAGAAATATATGTGGCTGCAACTTGTTATACAAATTTGCAGTCCTCAAGTATTGTGAGATTGAAAGTAGTCCAAGCAGTCACAAAACAATGGCTTGATATCGGGTGACCCCTACAGATTCAGTGCTATAGCACATTACCTCTCATTTGGGAAAAAGCATATCAAGATTCAAGTAGGTACAACTTTCATCTTAGTTTGTGGGACAAAAAAACAACATCATAATCTCACCGGAGATGGCCCTCAAATCGCAAAGCGCAGCCCCCAAGAAGAAAGAAATAGCAAGATGGTATGAAGGGTTCTTTGAAGCAGAATATACAGATCTTAGTGCAAATCACAAAGTATATCAAAGATACATGCAAATGCAGGAGCTCAACAACTTATGGCATGTAACTTTAGGAACTCTTTCTACAGTAAAATATGAATCATTAAGGAAAAATCTTTTTTTAAACCTACATGCATTCTACTGGTCATCCCAAAAACTAGGCAAGATATCAGAATGGTGAGAAGTGAAATGCAAAAAGTGGGAGCAACCACAAGTAAATTACATTCATATGTTTGTGAGTTATCTGAGTTTGACCCCTTTTTGGAGCAATCTGGGTAAGACTATTTCATCCTTCGTCCACATCAAAGTAAGCTCTGCTCTTAGTCTTTTTAACATAATGGAAGAAGGAAATAACAGATTCCATCAAGATGATGATAAGAGACTTGTATTATATTTAATACTTCTTGTGATATACGAAATCCTAAGAAGTGAACTTCTCTTTCATGTGCAGAATGGTTGAAAGCAACAAAAAATACTTCTAACTTGTATAAAAACTGATCAACTAAAGGCAACTAAAATTGAAAGAATGAGTTGAGATGTGGCTGAAACAGTGAGGACAATAGTATCAAAAGGTCCTTTGATTGCACTGGAGAGAATCTCCTTGCCCACCTGTATTTGGTCTTCTATGGGATACCCAAAATGGTTACATTTAACTGCAAAAAGCTGGACTGACTATGTGGGGGACTGCTATATCTTTTTCTGGTAGAGTGTATTGGAACCACCTGAAGATGATATGAGGACTTAAAAAATGCATTGCATTCAACGTCAGTGGATCTCCCTGACTTCCCAGTTGGTCACTCCTCAAAAGATAACAGTGATAGCCCTTGTAACTACCTATAGACGCCAATTGTACATGTGTGTCATAGTAATCGTTCTGGCAATGTGAGAGACACTCATGGGTCAATCTATAGGACAACTAATGCTGGAATCAGAAGAGTGTAATTGAGAAGCATTTTGGTCCATTCATCTGAGAAGACATTTTTTGGGAACCAGGAGGACAAATGGATATATGTGGTTCACTTCCATATGCAAACATATTTTCACATGTAGCACTATTATATATGTGTTGACAATATTCAGCATGCATCATAGGACTTGATGTATGGTAACGATGTCCGTGTTTGTACACTGAGTTGTGTATTTTGTATATATTCAGTTCTCAAATAAATGACATTTTTTTGCTTTTTTTTGTTTAAATTGATCAAATGTTTTATCTATGCAAAAGTGCTTCTTCATGTGCTTTATATTGCTTAATCTAAAGAGACATTTTCCATTTACCCACTGAACATCAGCAGTCTCTACAGCCATTAGCTATGCCGGATGCCCATGTAACAAGATTCAGCTTCCTTGGCTAATAGGGTACAAATTAACAAACAAATGTTTCTGTAATGCTTCTAATAATAAGATTTGTTTTCACGTTTGAGTTGAAAATATGTGGTATAGAGTGACTAAGATCCCATCTCCATAGACATACTAAGGAAGATATTTGTGAGAAGAAGAAAGAGGGAAGTTGGTTGCTGAGAGATATTTTGTCCATTCGGACACTCAATTGAAGACCTTCTTGTTCTCAGGTAAGTGGGGATATTACATTACTTGGCAACAACCTAAACAGTCATAATATTAAGTTGCAAGGAAGATGTGGAGTTTTAAACACATTGGTTTGGAATATGTATTGACCAATGTTTGGGATGTATCTTTTATTCACTCTGACAATATTTATAATTGTTGGGGTATTTCATATTATGATGATAATTCTTATTCATATGAGTTATTAAAAATAGCACCTATTAAATGCTAATTATAGTAAAATACCAAGCTGTGTGTGTACTGATTCGGCGGTTCAGGGCAAGTCCTCTTTTTCATTCCCCTGTAAAGCAAGAAATTCTCCGACAGGTTTGTCTGAATCTAAGTACCCCATATTTCTTGTACGTAGAACACAGGGATAGGGGTGAAGAACGCCTGTCTGTTTTCATTTCCTCCATCAAGGTCACAGTTTTCTTTCATGGTAGGAATATTAGCCTAGATGTGCCCCACCCCCCAAAATAAATGCGGGTTCTTAAGACAGTATAGGGTGTAAAGGTATGGTGGGCCTTTCTATTGTTCATGCCTCATCAGCTGAGCTAGCAGAGTTTGTTGTAGATTATTTGACCCAGCTCTTCATAGATGTCAACCACAACTAGAGCCACCTTTCTTTGAACTGTAGCTACATTCCTGGGATCAACGTTTTTTATTTGAGCCCACTACTTAAGAGGTTATCCCAGCATTCACATGCACTGGTATATTATGTTGGTGCACACTGATAGACTGATATTCAAAAGAATTTTGTGAGCATTTACATTTTCATTGGCACTGATACTAAAGAAGAAACCAAGTGCCATGGTACTTTCAGTGCACGGTTCTGTAGCAATTGTTCCCCACATGAAATGTGGTACTCATTGATCTTACCCTACAAACTACTATATATATTCATGGCTATGAGCCCTATCTGCTAAGCAATAGCTGCACCCTCAGTGCCCAAAGAGCAAAGGCTGAAGTTTGCTGTCACTGGTAATACGGCTTGGGGTTCAACTATTTCCTTTCTCAGTATCTCTTCTCTTACTGAGGTTTAGGAATTAAATCACTGTTTATAGACCCTCTTTGACCCTAGAGGGTTTCTTTGGACAGTATAAGCATTAAAATGTGACCCAAAATATGAGTAGTGGTTTGTGAATCATAAACCATAGTTTCCAATTGCAAACCGGTTTGCCAATCACAAGAAGCAAATTTGACTGTTGCCGGGTACGATTTTTTCCCACCTTCTTTCATCCTCTGGGGGTTTGTGGTGTACCACCTGCATTAACATCGCCTGTTAAAGTTTTGTTCTGGTGTGTGATGTGCAAACTGGTTTTGAAATTGTAAACAGGTTGTCGTACAGCAAATGGCTGCCCATATTAAGCTCTTCTCTAAGGGTGTGCAAACATGCGTTTTGTTGCTGTCCTCACAAACGTCTATGGAAAGCTTCACAGCTTCTCATCGTTTGTTAAATTTTTTGCATTGATACGTATGCTTGAAAATCATATTATGTCACATATATACATTTGATATACACTAATAAAAATGGTCCTACAGAAGATTTACTTTGCAGAAAAAAGTCAGTGCTTAATTTCTAATAAAATATGTTCCCACAAGTCCACTACAGCCAACTTCACCCACATCACCTCCCACTGCTGCCTAATGCCCGCGGCAGCACCACCTACTAATGAACACACCCAAACCAGCGTGGCATTTTTAAATATTGCAGTGCTGGTTTTATAATTTTTGAAAAGGTAGATTAAATAAACTCCCATCCATGAATTCTGATGAAAATGGACACCCACTGTCACTATGTGGTGGACCCTCATAACTGCATGCTGGTATTCAGAAATAAGATCCAGTGGCTAATACCAGCAAACACCAGCACAAATTAAGCACTGACAACAGTATCATTCTTGTCCGCATATCCACTACTCATAGAAAAGCTCAGAAAAAGGGGGGAAATGTGTATTTCACAGCATGGAAATGTGATAAAGAAATGCAAATAGTGTGCTTCGTGCACCATGGTATCAGTTTGTTTTAGCTGAATTCTATTAGCATGAAAATGACCGTGATATGAGGAGACATAAACTGCACGGCAACGCTTTTGAAAGCTTTACCCAGATTCGTCATACTAGGCCAAAGTAATTAATACAATTTATAAAAATCCTTTAGTGAGCACTACATAAATTTAAAAAAGATAATCTAGTAAAAAATGAAGCACACGTCACGATTTCAAGTAATCAAAAATTATGAGAAACTTTGCACTGAGTTTAGGTATTCGTCAGAAAATGAAAGTGAGGCACCAGAAGGTGAAGTGATGTGCCTTATATCAAGCAAAATTGACAACTGATAAAAGGCAAGATTTATTCTCGGGGCTCCTGGGTGTATAGCAAGCATCATATTAGTCGACAGAACCAACACATTTTAATTGAGAACCACGTCTACAAATAAAAATAGCAGAGTAGAGATATCAACATTACATAAAGGAACTAAAGTGTTGTATATGTTTTTATCGTTTAAGGAACCGCCTTCATTTTGGTATGATTATGAAAAATAGAAATGGAGTCTTCAACCCGACCGTAATCTCAACATCAAGTATCAGTCACCAAAATGTGGTCCCAGTAATGACTTGAATAATCGCCAAACAAAATACCTTTTCTTCTGATATTAAAACTACGGTATGGTTTATAATTTATTAATAGCTCAGAAGAAATTGGTTAAATGTCACGAACACAAGATGCATAATGGAAATTGCTTTGACTGAGGCAATGTAAGGAAATTTATGAAAATATATGCATTGGCCCGTTAAATAGGCATGCCACGTTAAATAGCATTTGACATTTATATGCACCTGATTCAGAAACAATGATACACCTCAAATGAACTTTTATGCTTGGCGTATATTGAGATGTTTGGTGACAGGATGCGATATGCATAAAGGAAACACACATCAGGTGAAATTCTCATTTTGTGTACTGGTGCAATAGGCACGTCAGAAATTTAGAAAAGGCAACACCACCTAGAAAACACAGCAATTAAAAACAGAGGGGCATATCAGCAAGGGCTTTATCTCCGTTTTTCTGGCTTTAAAAGCCAGGAAAACGGAGATAAAAATATCGCCCTATCAACAAGAGGGTGCTAACATGCATAATCGCATGTTAGCACCCTTTTTCCCAACGCCTCCCTTTGCATCTCCAATGAGATGCAAAGTGGGCGTTAACCAGCGATGTTCCCTGCAAGACGGCGATAACCTCGCTATCTCTGGTATTTTTATCGCCCTGGAGAAACGCGTTGTTAATAACGCGCTACTAGGGAGATAAATTCCGGAGATAGCCTGCGATAGGAAATGTATCGCTAAGCACGGCCAGCGATAATTATCGCTGGCCATTGATAATATGCCCCAGAGTAAGTAAAAAAATAGGGAATAATAATATCTAAAGAAAAACAAAAACAACACGAACAATTTATTTAAAAATGCTCAACTTTTTGTCTTTAGTGTTTTCTTTTGGAGTGCAAAATATGCTGCAAAAGGGGTAGCAGAAATTCAAACTATCATTTATCTGTAGAACTTTAGCTTAAGAGTTGGGGGTAGAGGCAGGCAGCCATAAGCCCCACCTCCTCTTAGGGAGTCTACAGGTGGACATTTTCTAGGTGGAAAAGTATATTGATATTTTCAATGTTCATGGGAAAAAAAATTCAAACATTTCGGTATAAAACCGAACGAGAGAATATGAGTGACCACCCTGGTTACGGTGGAAAATATACAGCAGTGATCAATGCTGCGATAGTAGAAATTCAGAGTTAGCATTTTTAAATTAAATTGCTAACGTAAGTAATGGTCCAATTACTTATGGGTAATCTGCATTCCCCTTAATCTTAATGTTCCTTAAACCACAAGGGATGAGTTAGAGAAACTTGCTGACCACTAAACTTTCTCCCAATCATGAGCCTAAATTAATTGGTAACAGCAGAATGCATCTAACAGTCTACTTCAGGTATGGATCCCTATTTCTTGACTTTAACCAAACGTGCGTGTGTTCTTTGTCACTCTGGAGGTAAAAGTCTCACTCATATAGAGTAAAATGCTTTATCATAGGGTTTTGTTTCTATCACTGGGAATGACCTGTAGTTTGCCTTATGTCCGTCATCTATTTCACAAAAGATATATATGAGTCATACCCTCACAGGTCACCTTTGGCCTTCTTAAGTTCATAATTATACACTGTTAGACCCAAACTTGTGTGTCACAATGTGTCGTAATAGATTTTAGACCAAGATTACTTTATTACGCCCCCATTTTCACATTTTTGAAAACAGCGAGGATCCCATATTTTACTCTTCATGTTAAATTGTCAACATGTTTCAGCTGTCTAGAATTGTCAGGCGTGAATGTCAGGATAATCATTCATAGAGGTTTAAGTGATTTGCATACAGATTTCATGGACCATGGCCCGAACGTACCTATTCATGCTTGACTAGCGTGGAAGTACAATCCTTTCAAAGGCCTAACAAGAAGCAAAAACTGGCCGCGTACTAGTAGTAACTTTACTACAGTAACTTTACTCCTAGTAAAGTTACTAGTAGCAACTTACTTTTGTGAATACCAAAAAGCAGTAAACTTTGACTTAAGCCTAAGTTTACCTTTGTGAATCGGACCCTGTATGTTTATTATGTTGCAGTTTATGAACCTGTCACTTTGAACATAATTCGAATCACAAACCATGTTCATATATAATACAGAAAGTAAGTGTCTGGAGTAGCTTAATAGCTCTGATTAATTTAATCATTCATTTAATTGACAATAACATTAGTTCATCTCTAGGAAGATTGCAAGTTTCATCAAGCATTAAAGAGTTGGAAACACACATGTACTGAAGGTAAATCATTTGGAATATTATAAACTAAATGCTGTACTGAGATTGATAAGGTACAAAAAGGATTCTTCTTATCTTTAGACAGCATCACTCCACCACTTCAATGCAGTGCCCATCTGAATGTCAGATCAGAATGCCGATGTCCAGTGTCTCTCTTTTCTCTTTTATACCATGCCTCTTTGCCTGGGCATAATTCTAGTACACATAATATTCCGTGTATTTTTCTGTGAATTCGGAGAGGTGGGAACACATAGATCACACCTGTTGGATCCAGACTACAAAGTCAGCACTTTTTGACAACTGACTAGGAGCCTTATTACACATGGTGCCCCGGGGGCGCAGCAGGCATTTGGGCGCCCCCCGGTCACGTTGGTATTACAGAAGGGGCAGCAGACGCTAGTGCAGCCCCTTCTGTAATACAGTTAGCGCTGGCACACACATAAAGCACCAGTGCTATCTTCAGGGAGTGTTCCCTCATTTGCATGGGGGCGTGCCCCATGCAAATGAGGGAATTCCTTTGCCTCTGCGCCCGCACCATATTACAGACACGGGCGCAGAGGCAAAGAAGCCCTCAGGAGGCGTACTGAGAGTACCCCGCCTAAAAGGTGGCACACTATCAGTGCGCCCCCCGAGAACAGCCCTCTGGTGGGGGGAAAGGGTGTCCCATGGACCTCCCAGACATCCCCTTGCAGGCAGGGGCAGTCACTGACTACACCCGCCTGCAAGGGGATCTCTAATCCGCTTCAAAGGTGGAGGCGGGTTACCGCCTGCACTGTGCAAACACTGAGTGGCTTTAAAGCAGCCTCTCCATTTTTCATATGAATGCACTGCCCCGGGGGCAGCACAAGTTCGCGGCTGCCCGGGAGGCAGCGCATTCACAATAATGCGGCGCATTTGCCTGGATTGCGCTGGGCGCACCTTTTGAAAAGTGCTCCCAGCGCAATCCAGGAAAATGCGCCGCATGTATAATATGGCCCTAGATATCTTAAAGAGCACACTGGGTGAATAGTGACTTATCAAAGGGCTATTAGAGCATGGTATAGCACTTTTGCATTATGTCATTGTAAGTGGAAACCAGACAATCTATATTTTCTGGTATTATCAACATATGAATTGACAGATGTTCCTTCATGAAGGTTGGAGTACGAGTCTTGAAATGTATATGCTGTGTACTCTTCTTGGACGTAGGTGATTTCATGACAGGTCTGTGAGCAGTCTATATTTATTAGTCGCCTGTTTATAATTTCTACATTAATTTACATAACCCAATCGAGGATATGTCTTTTTTCATGTGTGGGAGAAAGATGCTTTGGAGAAAACACGCTCTTGAAAAATGATCCATAAAGTAGTAGATTTTTGTTTTGAATTTATTATCATGATGAGAGACAGGATGGCATCTAATACATTGTATTAAGAAAATGATCCCCTTCTCAAAGGTATGGACAGACTAAAAACCTTATCAAGTTTCAAGTTTATTTGTTTAACATGCATAGTTAATTTAAACCATTACAGGTACAAAAGAATAAAATCTCGCAAACATTAATAATACAAATGACCTTCAGGGATTGATAAGTTGCATTTCAAGGTATGTTTGGCAGTTAAGCATTGGTGGTACCCTCCAGTGAATACTAAAAAAAAAAAGCTTAATAAAAACTGTTTTAAAACACACGAACAGGTCAAAAATGTTACTTAAAACACTTTTAAAGTGTGTTTAGTAGTTGAGCAAAATGGCAGTCTTTGAGTAAAAACCTACACTTCAGAAAAGCCACAAAGCTTTATATTAAGGTCCTAAGGACATTTGCTTGTTGACTATTGTTTAACTCTTTACACAAAAGGTCTCCTGGTTGTAAAACTCGATGAATACATACAAATGGCCCGAGTACCATACTTCAAATATAATTAAGGTGCTTTTTGTATACGCGCAAAAGCGCTGTGCTCACCTGAATGGCTGGGCGGTCTTCGTAAGTGTCATTTGAGGGTACCTTTGTGTAGTTAGAGCGTTTGTTAATTAACAAGTCTTTGACTCTCTGGGGATATTGATGGTTCTACTTCATACAATATGGACCCCTAGTTGCAAGGTTCAGTGATGCATGGGTTAAGCAGTTGTGCTAAGGGTAGATGTGGCTGGCCCTGTTTTTAACGTTGCTAAAGGCCCATTGTAGAGTCATGGTATTTTGACAACTAGGCTTTACTTATTTCCACTGGATTCGTTCGGGATTGATGCTGTTCCAATATTCTATGACCAGATGTGTGCTCTCAATTCGTTTTTCAAACTGCATCAAGAATTTCACAAGACCAATATCGAGGCTGATGTTTAAGGGATTCCAACATTTGATGACTGCACTGCTACAAGTACAGGTGGTTCAGGGCTTCCTTAAGTGGTGTCTGCGTGCAGTTAGAAGTTTTCAGACAGATACATATTACGTGGATTAATGTTTCTTCTGTTTTACTACATAATATACACATGGAACTATCTGTTTTTTTAATCCATGAGGGTATACTGTTAAGTATAGGCTAGACATCAAAGCGCTACCACATGGATTTACTTTTTAAGTGCTGAGAGTAGCAATAATTTAAATAAGATTACAGTCCGGAAGAAGGGTAGCTGGTTATGATTTGCCATGAGTGTGCTTCTTTTGCTAAGGCAATTTAGGGCCATATGTACAAGGACTGGCGAAAACTACCGCTAACGCTAGTTAGCTGCAGTTTTCTTACCGCTGTGTAGCGCCGAAAACTATCGCCATGTTAGCGACGTATGTACAAGACGTCGCTACATGGCGATAGCTTCAGGGATCAGCTGTGAAAACTGCCGCTAACATTAGCGTGATGGCGATAGGAATTCCGGCGTTAGCGTGCGAAAACCAACGAAAGGCCCATTAGCTGCAAAAAAACACACGTTAGTCAGCCCAACGTGAGTTTTTTTTGCCTCTATTGGAAAAAATAGCCTATCAGTCGACCTCCAATAGAAAATAGGCAAAAAAAAAATTAAATGCAGAATGGAGCAGCCAGGGCCAAGTGCAGCACACATCAACAACCCACTCAAGCCACCCAACATCCAGGATGACCAGGATGAGAGCCTGGATGCCTCGCAGGACCTGCACCTGGAGCCTGGATGCCTCGCTGGACCTGCGTCTGGAGCCTGGATGCCTCACTGGACCTGCGTCTGGAGCCTGGATGCCTCGCTGGACCTGCGTCTGGAGCCTGGATGCCTCGCTGGACCTGCGTCTGGAGCCTGGATGCCTCGCTGGACCTGCGTCTGGAGCCTGGAGTGGGATGTGGAGGAGCTGTGGAGTCGATGAGCAGTGGTGGTAGACATTGAGGTGCTGCAATCGCCCGTATCTGGTGGTGAAGTCTGGCAGGTCGCATGGAGACACGTCGCTGACCTGTGTGAGAAGACCGCCTTGAGCCCCTTGGAGCTGTGAATGGTAGAGGCTCTCCTGCGCACCAACGTAGGGAAGTCTACATCGCATATTATGATCCACCACTACACCGGGGTGCACGGAGGGGATTACCAACGGTGGGCGGCGCCTCTCTGCATCACAGGCCGGATGATGTTGTGCTGGCCAGACGCTGTGGAGGGTGAGGCCCCTGAGCTGCGCCAAACTTGTGTGGCGGGAGCACTGCAACTTCACGTCTAAGGAGGCCCTGTTGCATCACCTGCATTGGGAGGTTCACCAGCGAACTCGTCGGCGACTGCTGTACCCAGGCTTGTGAAATTCCACCTGGCTGAGGCTCTTGCTGGCTGATTCACAGATTTGGAGAGAGTGCAGCGGATTGCGCCACGGTGTCAATGTCCAGGTAAGGAGAAGGCGGGATGCGTAGCGGAGAAGGCCCGGGGGTCAAGTCGCACTGGCCTAGCACCTGTAGATGACACACCCCCAGTGGCGGCTCATCCGCTATGGCGGAAGAGCGTCGCCCCACTGCTTTCAAGCAGTGCAAGAAGAAGAAAAATCATCACATGATGATAACTTCCTGATGTAATCGTGCTATGTTTCCTTTGCAGGCGGGAGGGTGGGTAGGGCTGCTCCACTCACGGAGCAGGGCAGGGGCGGAGTGGCATGCCCACTCAAGTGCGCAATTACTGTTTGCTCGACCCACTCAGGCCGCCCAAAGCAGTCATGCGCACTGTCCTGTTCGCAATGCAGGCTGTATTACAGCCTGCATGAAGAACATGCAAACCCCTCCAGCCCCTGGCTGAACGCCTTGTCCCGGTGCCAATGACAAATCCAAACGCCGCATTACAGCGTTGTGATTGGCTTAGGGGAGGGAGCCTGGCTGCCTACTTCCTGTTCCTGGAAGCAGACTCAGGAGAGCAGGAGCAACAAAGACACGGGACCCGGCCTCGAGGTAAGATTTCTCTCATTTAAATATTTACAATACCCGCTCACACACACACCCCCGCGTCCACGCCCCATCCAGTGTCCTTTACGGCGTTTCCCACCTCCCAGCTGTCCAGTCCCCCCGCAGCACTTCTCAATGGCGGCCGCTGTGCGGCCATGCGCAGTGGGCGTACCACTGGTGGGCCAAAGGTATATATAAAGTTACGACGCATACCATTATATCGCATTCCATTACAATGCATACTAATACTAGGCATATTGCAACAGTAGGGAAGGTGTTGGATAGCGGAGATGTAAATATTACTATTCCCACTGCAGTGAGTGCAACCCTAAAACTAACCCTTGCACCCCAAAGCAAACCCTGAACTCTAAAATTCATCTTTGAGCCCCCAAAACAGATCCTAAAAATCATATTTGACCCAAATGCACAACCCAATTTTCATAATTGACCCCAAAACACACCCCAAATTTCGAATTTTACCCCATAATACACCCCAAATTTCATCTCCGACACCCGAAACCCATACCCGCCCTAAAACTTAAAAATATCCCATTACTGACCTCACAATGCGTCGTAATGGAATACGATGTAAAGGCACCTGCGTTGTTGTAGTTGCGTTGTAAAGGCATTACGATGTAATGCCTGCATTGTAATGGACATCTCCCGTGCCAAAGGCAAGCCATAGGCAAGCCCGTCTGTGTCCATCTGCCCCTGGAACGCGCTCAGCACCAAGCACCCTTCCTCTCGGACACTCCACCGCTACGACGCCAGCACCCTCCTCGCCATTAACCCTGGACGCCACATCGCCTGCCAGGACCAACCTCTGCTCCGGACCGGACATCGCCATCACTGACGGCTACTAAATCACCCGCAAGGACCACCCCGAACGTCCAGGAGGAGGCATTGCCATCACCTAGAGAAGCACACTCTGACTGACCACGCACTCTATTGACCCAACAGTGACCATGGACCACCTCAACTTCCAGATCCCGACCAACCCCAACACCATCCTCTGTGGCACCCTCATCTGCAAGCCCCCGGCCCATGGACCCCCATTCTCCGATACCATTGTAGACCTCATTGCACCCCAGGCTCTCCCATCCACCGACGACTTCCTACTCGGTGAACTCAAGTTCCAGCTGGACAACCCCAGTGACCAGAACACCACCCCCTCCTGGGGAAGCTCCCCAACATCAGACTCAAGCAGCTAGTCACTGCAGCCAGCCACATAGCATGACACACGGTCGAGCACGTCTCCTCCGCCAGCGGGAACTTCAACTACAGCCACACCACCGGACTATCCTGGACCGACCATCATTGTATACATCACGTCTTCACCATGCCCACCGTGCACCACAGCCATCATCGCCCCCCCTCGCAGCTGGATCAAGGCCACCGAAGAACGTCTCGTCAACTCCCTCAGCAACACCACTCCGCCAACGCTTACAGACGATGACACCGCAGCGCGCAACCGCCACCGATGGATGTCCAACTGCACCGACACCCTGGCACCCCTCAAGAATGGACCAGGCAAAACTAGCACCACATTGCGCCGTATTTGCAAAGTGACGCATGTAGGCATATGCGTGACCTTGTGAAGCCCTGTGCCACATCATATGTACGCAGGGTGTGCGTTCCCACGCGACAAGGCCTCATAGAAGTGGCACAGTGAAATCCCTCAGATTTCACTGCGACAATTGTAGGACGGCACTGCGTCAGTACCTTACGCCACCCTGATGGCAGGCGTAAGGGTGACGCAGTGCCACAGGGATAGGCTGGCCCCATGCATTGCTGGAGTTGCGTCATGCTTGTGACACGACTGCAGCAATGCGTGACTTTGGCGCAGACAGATACGTCAGGATTCCAGACGTATCTGTCATTACTTGCGTAATGGAGCGCTGTCCAGTGAATACAGCGCATCCGTGGTATTGTCAGAAGGGTGTAGTGAAAAGTGTTGCAACGCTGTCTTGTCGCAGCGCTGCAACACTTTTCTTGACTGAGGCCGAGGAATGTGCACTATCATATTGATGGTGCGCATTCCTGCCCTGTAGTTTTGTCACAGGGCAGCGCAGCAACATTGCTTGCAGCGCTGTCCAGCACCAAAATCTGCTGAAATGAGGCCCCAGGTGTTAGCTCCATTTTTAAGACCAGCTATTTTCTGGTCTTAAAAAACTGCCTCTAACTGCAGGTGAGGCAGTTTTTTGGGTCCTCCTACCTTCAAGGATTCCCTTGTACATATCGCAAAGTGGGGTAAGCGGCCGTTTTTGCACGGGAACGCCTCCCTTGCATGTTATTATCGCTAACAGAAGTGGCGATCTTTTCTATGGACGTTTTCGCCGGAAAACTGCAGCTAACAGAGGTTAGCGACAGCTTGTACATATGGCGATGTAAATATCGCTGCAAAACCGTCGGAAAAGTGCAGCTAAGGCAGCGTTAACTCCTTAAACATATGCCCCTTAGTCCTCTAATGTAGAAAGCCTTTGAGTTGACTTATATAACGTTTTTTGAATTTGTTGCCTGAAAGAGATGCCACCCAAAGGTCTGATACTTGAAGCAAGAATAAGGAGGTTTCTAAGTACTTCTTATACTTAGATGCTTGGTTCGAGGTGTTAATCTCTTCCCAGCTTAAATTGTCCAAGGTGCCATGCTGTGACGCTTTGAGCCAAGGGCAGAATTTAGGAAATAAGCCTTGCCTGGCCAGGTTTTGTTTTAAAAGGCTGAACCCAGATGCACTTAGGCTTCTCCATGTCTCAGTGTTGGTGATTATATTTTTACTCTCATGAGTTCCAGAGAAAGATTAGATGCTGAGTTCAGAAGGCTGGTTCTATAATGAGGTATAAAAGTTTAGGCTACTCCATCCTTGCTCATGGCTCTTGTCAGTCTAAGCATACCATCGCCTGTGGAAATCTAACATTAAGTGAGAGCCGTAACCTTTGTCTGTCTAGGCTTCAGATAACATTATCAGGTCAGAGTTGCCCTGAGCAATATAAAATCTTCAAGTTTCCATCAGTATGCTTTTAGCAATCTTAAAATTTAGCACATTTTAGCATTACCTAATTTCCTCCAATATTCATGTCATAGAACCTTGTGCCATAAATTTGTAATGATAGTTATGTATATAGTTAACTTCAGAGGGCAAAACAGTTAAACAAAAGGAAGTGACTTACATTTACAACTTAGGGCCTGATTTAGATCTTGGCGGTCCGACCCCCAGCCCACCGTGGCGGTGAGCTCCAGTACTCAGTTGGGTTGACGGAGTCCTGCCCGCCATATTTAGATGTAAACATGATACACAGAAGACCGACTCGGCGATGGTCTTTTGTGCTTGCGACCTGCCCTCCATCACTGTCCACGAAGAAACTGGACCAAAATCACCGACGACCAGCTCACCTCCTCACTCAACAACTCCACCCCAACCATCATGGAAAACGACGACCCCAACACCGCAGCCCGAACCCTGCATAGATGGATCTCGGACAGCACCAACACCATAGTCCCCCTCAAGAAAAACAACAATATTCGCGCCAAGAAAGCCAGATGATTTACCACCGAACTTCGAGAGTCCAGACGCACATGCCGCCGCCTCGAAAAGGCCTGGAGGAACACCAAATCCACAGAAGCCCACAACAACTTCAGAGCCGCCACCAACGCCCACCATCAACTCATCAGAGAAACGAGGAAAAAAGCGATTGAAGACAGAATCTCCACCCACGCGCACAACAGCAAGGAACTCTTCAGCATCATCAAGGAGTTCGCCCAACCCACCAGCGAGTCTACCGACATCCCTCCCTCACAAGACCTCTGCGACAAACTCAGCACCTTTTTCCACCACAAAATCAAGAGCATCTACGACAACTTCGACGAAGACAACCAACACACTGAACCCTCACCAACCACCCCGACACCCGGAAACCAGCGATTGACGACTGGACAGCCCTCACCACCGAAGACACACTGAAGACAATGAAGTCAATCCACTCAGGGGCCCCCACGGACCCCTGCCCCCACCACATCTTCAACAGAGCCGCCGACACCATCACACCCATGCTCCGCCACACCATCAACCGCTCCCTGGCGACCGCCTCGCTCCCCGACGACTGGAACCACGCCGAGGTCAACCCCCTCCTAAAGAAACCCTCAGCGGACCCCACCGACCTCAAAAACTACAGACCCATCTCCCTGCTCCCGTTCCCAGCGAAAGTCATCGAGAAAGCCATCAACAGCCAACTCGCCACATTCATTGAAGAACACAACATCCTCGACTCCTCCCAATCCGGCTTCAGAAAAAACCACAGTACGGAAACCGCCCTCCTCGCCGCAACAGACTACATCCGCACCCTACTGGACAAAGGAGAAACAGTAGCCCTCATCCTCCTCGACCTATCAGCGGCGTTCGACAGAGTCTCCCACCGCACCCTAATACGCAGACTCTACGACGCAGGAATCCAGGACAAGGCCCTCGACTGGATCCGCTCCTTCCTCTCCGGCAGGACGCAGCGGGTCAGACTCCCCCCTTTCCTCTCGGACCCCACAACTACCACCTGCGGAGTCCCCCAGGGCTCCTCCCTCAGCCTGACGCTCTTCAATGTCTACATGGCTCCACTTGCCCCCATCGTCAGAACCTACGGACTCAACATCGTGTCATACGCAGACGACACCCAGCTCATCCTCTCCCTATCCAACGAGCCCAACACCGCCAGACGCAACTTTCGTGAAGGCATGGAAGCTGTCGCCAAATAGATAAAAAACAGCTGCCTACAACTAAACAGCAACAAAACAGAAGTACTCATCATGGGCCCAAACCCCGATGCCTGGAGCGACACCTGGTGGCCCCCCGCCCTCAGAAACCCGCCATCCCCCACAGACCACGCACGCAACCTGGGAATCATCCTGGACTCCGAGCTCAAAATGGACCGCCAGATCAACTCTGTCTCGTCTTCCTGCTTCCACACCCTCCGCCTCCTTCGTAAGATCTTCAAATGGATCCCCCTTGAACACCGAAAGACCGTCACTCACGCCCTGGTCACCAGCAGACTCGACTATGGCAACGCACTCTACGCCGGAATAAACAAAAACCTCACCCGCAAGCTACAGACCATCCAGAACGCCGCCGCAAGACTGGTCCTCAACCGGCCAAAACACTGCCACATCTCCCAGCACCTGCGCACACTCCACTGGCTCCCCGTCGAGGCGAGAATCACCTTCAAGATGCTCACCCACGCACACAAGGCCCTCCACGGCACCGGACCAGCATACCTGAACAGCCGACTCAAATTCCACGCACCCCAAAGGACCCTACGATCAGCCCAGCTCTCCTACGCCGTGGTCCCCCGCACCAGAAAGACCAGATCGGGAGGCCGCTCCTTCTCCTTCCTCGCGGCCAAACCATTGAACGCCCTTCCGCTCCACCTCAGACAGACAACATCGCTCCCCATCTTCGCAAGAAACCTCAAAACCTGGCTCTTCGACAGACCCCCTCCTTGATGGAATGGAACCTGCACCCCCCCCACCCCTAGCGCCTTGAGACCCTTACGGGTGAGTAGTCACGCTTTAACAAACCCCTGATTGATTGATTGATTGACTGTCCTGAAGGCAGGGTCCATCCGAGCCAATTTAGATGTTCCCGTTGGGCTGGCAGTGTCCTGTTCGGAGTCTGGACAGGTAAGTAACCTTTTTTAATTTACGTAAAACATATATATGTAGTGTATGTGTACATATGTGTGTGTAGGATATGTGTAGTGATCTTAAAAAGTACATACTGCTCTGCACACAAACAACATACACACACCATGCAATGTATACCTGCACACACCACAAACACCCACCTTCAATTGCGTCAAAACGGGGTGCTGGTCCGTCGTGGTCAGGGTGCAGTAGGACAGGGGGGACCTGAACAATGGTGAAGAGGAGGAAACTGCATCTCATACCTCTGGAAAAGGTGAGTATTCACTCCTTTTCTTACCTTTCCACCGACTCGAAATAGGAGGGATTCCCACTGGAAACAGATCCAAATCTGGAGGGTGGGAATCCTGGCTGGAGTCCCGCCGCTGCCTGCTGCAGCCCATGCTTCAGGCCCTTAGTTGCTTCTCCCACTGTAAGCCACGGAGCCCAGATTCACTACTTCCTACAGTTTCAGCTTCTTTGTTTAGAATTTTGGAGTGATATCTGAGCAAAGCATAGAAGAAACAAATGATCCCGATTAATCCGATGAACCCGATGTAGATAAAAATAAAAAATATGCACACTGTGGCAAAGGATCCTTTGCTGGTCAAAATCTTTGGGATGACAAACTGAAGTATCCTATGGAAAATGCATACTGAAGTGGCATACAAAAGGAACGAACCAGAATATCACAAGTACAGTGCCTGCGCGGCGGGGGATGGCTGGTGGTAGAGTGCAGAGCCAGAATGAGGGTCAGGTCCTACATACAACCCTATTGTGCATTACTCAATGACGTAAACTGCAGGGTTTAATTGATAGAAGGGTTTGGGTGTGGGACCCAGGTTCGGGCCAGACTATGTGCCTACCCTTTGGTGCTTATTGCCAAAGGCAGTGCACTGTGAGGGTTGGCTGCAAGCGGGGGAAAGTTATTTTCCAATCCATGCTGCAAGACTGATGGTCAGGTAGGGTACAGCACAAGGCCAAATGATGTTGCCAGTAGGGATGGCTGATGACTGACAGGCCAGGCACTCTGCACGGCCAAAGACTAGGTTGGCTACTGTCAGAGGGTTTGGCTGATGGCAAGAGGCTTGGCGAAGGGCAGTTGCCATGTGCAGTTGGGAACTAAGTATATCACAAAAAACAATGAAATTGACTGAATAAAATCGGAGTTTAAAAAACTGAGTTATGGTTCTAGATTAGCCCTAGCAAACTATAGAATGCTGTCAGCTATTGTTCCCAACACACGCAACACAAATCATAGCTTGTGTCAAGTTTCCACAAGTATTCTAGGATGGAGTTAGAACAGTACATTTGCTTTCCCAGTGTCCACAAAATCTTCTCCTGCTCTGACGGTGCAGGTGAAGGCAAGAAACCTGGACTTTTTTTTAATGTTTTTCACTTTTGCAAAAATCATTGTAAAAATCATTGAAAGATGATTACGCATGAGTGCACTTGTTTTCACAAGCGCACACCTAGATAGCCATCTTGAAATCTTTTTGGTAAAACCTTATTAAAATGACCAGAGGTGCTTGCCTATGAATGTGTATGCATAGGCAGGTATTTTTGAATGTTTTATGTGATAAAGTTTTACAAGCAACATTTCAAAAGAAAGCCAAAGGCTTTACAGAAAAACATGAGATTTATTGACTTTGCTAATGCTTGTTTTAACTATTTCTATTTCTGAAACCATTACCACCAGGCACAAATATATGACTACGAATATGTCTTGTTTGTATTGACATTTTTGATCTAGTTTTGTCAAAATGCTGAAATGATTCATATTTCCATTTTTAGAATTGAACAAAGTAGAATTATTTGGGGTTAACATTTTTGTTGTGATTTATAAAGCACAGATGATTTTTTTTACTGGTATGTTGGTAAAAGGAGTTGATTAAGTAAAGTATGTATTTAAATATAATAGATGTAAATTTACATATTTTGGCATATGCTGTAGTTTCTGCTATGGTGGCCGGTGACACATCTGGTGCCGATGATTGCTGGATTAGATACTACCTTTCCTAATCCAAATATAATTCATCATTTTTAATTGTTCTTTTGAGTTCTTTATCCTAAAAGCCACAGAAAGAAAACTACTGTGAATTTAAAACTCGAATTATAGTATCCTAGACATACATTGGCATCAGCATAGTTATGTCATGAAATTAGGCTTTCTAATTTCCTTGTGGGCCCTTGGATTGAGGCTTGACAAATCAATAATAGATTGCAGTGTGTAGATTATTTTGGCTGAATTGCGCTTGTGCTGTATTTTTAAGATCAAATTGAAGGAGATTCTCTGTGATTAACTGTGTGTGTGTACAAATTTAAAGTAGTTGTCTACAGTCACTTATGCCTGTCTCTTCTCCTTGACCTGACCCTCAATCCTCAACAGTTCCCCTCTTCCTCTCCTTCTCACCCTGAGGCATTTTGCACAGTGTAGTCACAAAAAGTAACACAAGGCGGTGGAAAATGTTGGCAAAGTATTTACTTTACAGTGTAAAAAAATATTCTTTTGTGTATTTCCTGGATGATTTGCAGAACAGGGCCTGGAAATAGGCTTTCTAGACCCCCTGGCACTACAGACTTTGTCATTGTGCCAACCTGCAACAGAATCCCAGTTGGACAGCAACTATCTAAGCACTATTTCAGTGAGATGTGCTCTAGGTGACAATCAACCCTCTGAGATATCATAGGGATAATTAGTGGATTTCAAACCCTCTTTCATTGTGGCAAGCAGACTTAAGAACACTAGGAAGTCATACAAAATAGTGGCAACAAAATTTAGCAGAAGTGTGAATAGCAAATAATACTGTAACATTTTGGTGAAGTCATAAAAGCTTCTTTCATATAAATATCTCCAACACAACCTCATCTCTTTGGCTAACTAAACTAACCTTTTCATCAAAGAATGGGTCTAATTTGAGTTTCAATGATAGTTCACACCTGCATACCTTGTCTGAACAATAGAACCAATGTTCAGTAAAGTAGCAGCATGTGCCATCGTCATCTATGTCTGCAGGCAGATAAGTCCACTAAGGGCTTAATTACAAGTCTAGTGGTCCACAGACTGCCAGACTCTTGGGGGCACGGCGATTACCCGACCACCCAATTACGATTAGGGCGGTTAGACTGCCATTGCCACGCCCCAGCTGCCAGGAAACCGCCATTCCCTGGCGGTGTTGCGGTGGTCAGGAAGCATCAATATGCTTGGCGGGACCACAGCGGTCCCGCCAAGGATATTATGAGTTACCTTTCAGGCAACGGTGTCATGGAGGTTCCTACTCCATGAACACCATGGCAGAGAGGAAACAAAGGGATCTTGCAGGGCCCCGTGCCTCCTTCACATGTATGCATACAGGGGGGCTCAACGTGTGCCCCCCTGTATGCATGCACGACAGTTCCTGCACGGCATGGACTTACCAGTCCATGCCATGCAGGAACTGTTTTTGGCGTTTCCATTGCAGTGCCAATTTTTAGAGTCACCACTGTGGAAACACCAGAAAAAAGCCCGCCAGACAGGAGGAAACTCCTAATTTGGCATGTTGCCTGATCACTGCTTTGGCGGTGCGGTAGCGGGACGGACCTAGCGCCGCACCACCAAAGTTGTAATCAGACCCTAAGTGAAGGTTAAATGTGCCTCCCGGTAGCCTTCAGCAAAGGAAAGTGATACAGTTCTGTATGGCCTCTGTTTCTAGTCTCTGTTACAAAGTTCCTCCCTTCAAGCTCTGTTTTTAGCTTATATAACATATCTGATCACTGTTGGACCTTACAGAATAAACAATTAGCAGACAACCTTGATACCTTTTCATTTACGTACGTTTGATTCGTAAGAAATAACATGAATGTATTCAAGCAGACCTTATTCAAATCAAATCCTATCCTAATGCCCTGATGAATACAACATGGATAGCAGCTATTATGAAAATGAGCAAAATAGTGACAACAAGATCTACAAAAAGTGTGAATAGCAAATAATACTGTAACTCAAACCCTCCTCCATCAAGGAAAAGAAAACTCATGAACACTAGGAAGCCAGAGATATATCTTAAATAAAGATATTCAATAAAATCAAGATATTCAAGCATACTCAATTAAGATCAAATCCTATCCTAGTGCATACAATATGAATAGTAACTATTGAGAAAATCAACAAAATAGTGGCAACGAAATTTACCAAAAGTGTGAATAGCAAATAATAATGTAACATAATTAGTGGAACTCAAACCCTCTTTCATCATGGAAAGGCAGATTCAAGAACAATAGGAGGCCAGAAATATATTTTAAAGATTTATTTTAAAATCAGATCCTAACCTAGTGCATGCAACGTGAACAGTAACTATTATGAAAAGCAACAAACTAGTGGTAACAAAATTTACCAAAAGAGTGAATAGCAAATAACACTGTAACATACTGATGAAATAATAAAAGCTTTTTTATATAAATATCTCCAAACCCAACCTCATCTCTTTGACTAGCAAACTAACCAAAGATAGCATCAAAGAATTTGAGTTTCAAAGATGGTTTGCACCCAAATACCTCATCTGAGCAATAGAACTAATGTACAGTGAAATAGCAGCATATGCTATTATTGTTTGCGTCGACAGGCAGCTAAGTCCACTGAGTGAAGGCTAAATGTGCCTCCCAGTAGTCTTCAGACAAATGAAGGTGATATGGTTCTGTATGGCCTCTGTCTTGAGTATCTGGTACAAGGTTCCTCTCTATCTCTTCAAACTCTGTTCTTTGCTTACATAACATATATGATCATTGTTTAACCTTGTAGAATAAACAATTATTAGAAACGGCCTTGAAACCCTTTCACTTACTTACATTTGATTCCATAGAAATAACATGAATACATTCAAGCAGACTTGATTTTTACGTTGCAATGTACAATGATATGAAAAAATGTGCCTTTCATATTTCAACATTCATATACAAATAACTAACATATATAATTCAAGAGGGAAATACCTAAAAGGAAAAAAACAAGACAATTATAACACCTTAAAGTAACATAAATATCACTGCACGTTATTTTGTTCTCCTTTGTGTCAAGGGGGAGACCCATGGGTGGTATATAGGCCTAATCACAATACTGTTCATGGTTTTTATTTCCTTACAATCCTACCTTCTGAAATTGGAAGACAGGACTTTGCCCTTCTTAAGGCAGATGTTACCAGGGAGAAAAGTTTTGATTTCTCTTACCTTTCGCATAGTGCATGTGTGCTGCACTCTAAAGCATGCAACCAATGTGTGAAAAGCTTTAACGTTATTCTTAGCATGTTTTTTTGTATTGGAAGGATATCTTTGCAGTACAAAGCCTATACTAGTTATCACACACACACCTTTGCACTTTTGTGCAGTACAAAGGTCTGTGGGGGCACTAGGTAGCCTGCTTGTGCACCAGTGCTGGGTAAGAGATCAACAGTGCCATATCTTAGTAGATATGGCTCTGTGATGATGTCTCCCACTAGCACAAAGCAGTGCACCAACGTTGGTTGCTGCACTGCATTGCACTATTTCTTAGTTAATGTGGCCCTAGTATCTGATTTACTAATTGATCACTCTTACACATTGCCTGTCTTGTATGCTGCTACTCAGCTTTTGGCACCTTACTAATCATGGCCTTCACCTTGTACTTCTCACCAGTCTCACCAGTCACATTGTTTCTGTGTGTGACCTTGTAGGCTGTGCTTAATCCTTCATCTTGCTGAGCTCAATAAATTGAGAGCTTTTGAGCTGGATAATTATAAAACCTGTTATGTTCAGTTATATAAAAAAGGGGAAACAGTGGTACAAACTTATATTCTTAACCTCCTAATGCTATGCCTGCTTCACCACATACCTCTTTCATCCTGCGTTATGCCTTTTACACAGTATATCTATCTGTATTCTTCCAATGCCTATGCCACTCCCATCATATGCCATTCTGCTCCACTAAATTCTCTGACCCTACACTGCTCTCATTCAATGCTACCTTCATCCTATTCCTCACACTCACTGAAGAATTTCACCTTAGACTCAATGCATTGGTAAATGGTGTACATATGGAATATCTCCCTAGGAACAGCCATTGCTTTCTTTTACAAAAATATTTTCCATAAAGATTTCCCAAACAGCACGGAAACTGGAAACGTCTTTACATTCAAAGATGAGTTCAAATATATGGTATATCAGGAAGAAGCAGAGGTTCAGCATTGACATCTTGCCTATGCTGTGAATGAAGGCTACAAAAGCAGTTTCTGTGTCTTGACCTTTCAGCTTTGATGGTTGACATTAGGCCCTTGGTCATTTCTGATATGTTTTATTGAAAAAAATAGGTCATAAACAAAATGTAGATTTAGCATATGTAATCAAATTAGTATATTATTTTCCTTGTATTCTCAAGTACACTTTAAATAGCATTCATGTGTTTGTTGTTGTCTAATTAATGGAATGCATTCATGCAGTATTCATCACCCTTGGAAAGTACAGTTGATTAGGTTCACATTGCTTTTCAAGTAAATGACCTTGAGGGGTGTTATCTCTTTTATAGTTATAGGAAGACACTCTTACTTTTAAGAAAATGTAAAGACAACACACTTGTACTTTTTTCTACTTGAGGGTAGAGGCTCTTCCGTTCTTACATTTTTAAATACATTTTTATACTTGTAATCAGAGGCCCATTGCCTTGTATATTTTTGTAAATGAATGCTTCTGTGTTTGAAAGGGGGCTTCTTAGTAGCAAGGTATATAAAGTTCACAAGGGGGGAAAGGAACAGAGAGACTAAGCAGGAGGGAGGCCACTTACAAAATGAGAAAGAAGAAGAAAATACATTGTCAGGAAATTAACAGCCTTTCCATCTTGCTTTGCCATTGCTTTTTCGCTGCCTCCCATGGTAAAGGGAGAATTACTTTTTTTCCTTTACATTTCGGAATTTTCTTTTTGAAAATAAAAAAAGATTACTGTTTGTTACAGTAAGAAACAGTAAAATACATTGACAGGAACATCCGTGACGGCAGTTCCTGTCACATTGACAGGAACATCCGTGACGGCAGTTCCTGTCAATGCCTTTATAAATGACCGCCTTCTTGTCGGTCATTTATAAATCTGGTGGGCGGAGTATTCATGGCCTGGCAGACATAAAGTCCTCCGCCGGGCCAATGGTGAAAACTTCGTCCGCTAGAATATAAACATGGCCCTAAGTACATGCATTTTAGATTTGGAGGTCTGCCATCGTCTGATTTAGTTCCACCATGGCCTAAATCCATGTAGTCGTGTCTCTATACTGTGTCATTTAGCAACTAAGACTATTATTCACGTTTTCTGTTCTTGCTCTTGTCTACTTGTTGAACGGTGATCCCTGTTGAGGAAATTGTTGTTTGAACAGGACATCCGCTCCTGTAGACAGGCAATCATTGCATGCTTGAACCTCAAAAATGTGCATCTCAATATTGCTTTTTTCAAAATATCTGATGCTGGAGGAAACAAATTAGTGAAGGCCGGTACATTTACTTCGGGCTACATAGTCAACATTAATGCATTTATGTGATTGCCTTTAGTTCCATTCATTTTTATCTTAGTTTTTGATAATGTCTTCAAAGAGATTATGGTTATATTGTCTCAAATAGTATTAACCTTTTAAATATCTTTTTTTTAAGCCTTTCAGTTGTCAGACACGACGAAATGCTTTTGCAAGTTTTTGCTGACTGTTGCTGATATATTGATCGATTACTTGGTTTTTAGATTCTTAATTCTGCTAGTTTTGTAACGGCTTTTAATAACTATATACAATAAATGTATTCATTTATGCATTAATTAGTTGGGTATACAGCTAAATCCACATATGGGATTGTGAGTGCCATGCACCAACCATTAATGTCTTCTGATGGTGGCAATGTCTTGCAATACATATGTGTGACAACAAACATTTCATCTGCCATTGGCTGCCTATTCTTTTGTTTGCATGGAAATGATATTTTGCCTCCTGTTCCATGGTGGTGCAGATGTGTTCTTCGGCGAGCATTAGCTCTTTTAAATTCCAGTATTTCCTTGTAGTATCTATTCAGATTATAATATCCCATACAATCACCCTCCCTGCATGTGATGTGTGCCTCACCGTCATGACGCCATCTGGCACGTTACGTGATGTGTGCCATCATGTGTGTCTTCTCTAGTTGCCTACCACATTCTTTCAGTCATTTTAAACTTTCCATTTCTCCACCGATGCTAATACTCACGCAGTCTTAGCATTGGTCATCCACACCAGGTTACTTTATACCAATTATTTTTTTCCCCTAATGAGATTCTTTCAACTCTACTCACTGAGTAAACTTACTACATATCATGGATGTGTTCTATGTAGGATGAAAGGTCCAAAGATTCTCTTCCTGGGTATTATTGCCTATTCTTGAAAGTGACAGGAGCGGTCCGGAACGAAAAAGGCATTATCTCAGGACTTGCTGCCGTCCTATGGAAATAAATATTTGTTTTCCCTTGATTTCCCTGATGCAATATATTTTGTCTAATACTATGCTACATAATAAGTGTTGCTGCTAAGATTACAGAAGCCTTGAGAAAACCCTGGTCCGAATGACCGCTAAAGGGCGAAACACGTGTCGGCTGTCAAATGTCTAGAAGTAATCCCTGTAACACTCTGAAGATTGAGGGAAATTAATGAATCAAGAATAAACATGAAGAATAAAAGTAAAAACTAAATACCAATTGGAATCTTGAAGTTCTTTGTTAAAAGTATACTAACATTCACTAAGAAGGAGTACGTACTCACATGTTTTTCTAACATATCATGGATGTGGTGGCAATGAAGCATCAGTGTACGCTTGATTTTGAAATGGCAGTCTTAGTGCTATGTGACTGGGCAACAAGATATCTCTGCAATCAATCAATCAATCAATCAGGGTTGGTAAAGTGCAGCTACTCACCCGCGAGCATCTCAAGGTGCTAGGGGGGAAGCAGCTCCATTGCGTGCTGGGATCATCCAAAGAGCCAGGCCTTGAGGTCCTTACTGAATTCGAGCAGTGTAGGGACTTGCCGGAGGTGGAGGGGGAGGTCGTTCCAGGCCTTGGCTGCAAGGTAGGAGAAGGACTTTCCTACTGTTCTGGTCTTGTAGATGCGTGGGATGGTGGCCAGAGAGAGGTCAGCTGATCGAAGGTGTCTCTTGAGTGCGTGGAAGGAGAGGCGGTTGTTTAGGCATGCTGGTCCGATGTTGTGGAGGGCCTTGTATGCGTGAGTGAGGAGCTTGAAGGTTTTTCTTCTTTTGATGGGGAGCCAGAGGAGATTGCGGAGGTGTTGGGTGATGTGGTTGTGGTCAGCAGATTGTATTGCCAGGTTGTTTTCAGCACTCCTTTCTGTGCCTTGTTGGGTTGCGAACATGAGAATTTTCTTTCCTCTTGGTCAACTCATACAGCATGTGTGAAGTGGCACTTGTAGATACTCTGGTCTGGCTGAAGGCTGTTCCTGCAGCTTAGGTCGATGCTACTTTGGGCCTGATTTACATTTCGGTAGACAGGTTACTCTGTCACAATGGTGATGGATATGACGTCCGCCAAAAGATAAATTCCATTACATCCAATGGGATTAATATTTCTATAAATGGATTATCCATCATGTTGTGATAGAGTAAGCTGTCTACCGAAATGTAAATCAGGCCCAAAGTAGCATCGACCTAAGTCTGCCAAAATATAAATGAGACCCTATGTCTTCTGTGATGTTGTTTCATCCAGCTGCATCTTCTACCAGCCAGTCCTGATATAATGGGGTAACAATGATTGAAATTGGTGCATTGAACTTTCTGTAGGTGCCTGTGAGATCCTTGCATTGCATTCAATTCCAAACCAACTGCCTGTGGTGTATTGTGAGGGTTCAATATGCTTTGATTTGTGGGTGCAGTTCCTTGTTCTATGAAATTTAATGGGGGTTCACTTAGGGCCTGTCTTTGCAAAATCAATCACCATAGGCTTCTTTTAGTTGCCAAAGGCTGCATTATTCATGAGCAAACTGGGTGAACCAAAAACATACTTCCGCTTCTGGCCATAGTAAAATGTCCTCAAAACTTTCTAAGAGAATATCAACTAATCCACCCCCTCCCCAAAACAGTTACCGCTCCCTGTTACTTTAACATTTTACTCTAACTTAAAGTTGGCCCCCTCCATTTTGAGTCCAGCATGCACTACTTTTTCGTCTCATCGGCTTGCTCGCTTCAGGACTAAACCTAACATCCTTTCCTTCCTTCTCTCATTACTTTCCATTGTTCTTTTTACTGTTACCCCTACTCTCATTGTTAGCACCCTTCGACATGCTCGCTCCCAGCAACACCTACCCATCTCCTTTTTCACTTCCTTTTTGCCTTCTCCTTCCCGGCCTAGCCTGCTGTCAAAAACCTCTGTGTACCAGGGCGGGTTGATGAGCTTCCTTGAATGCTGTAGAGCAACTGCTTCTCTGACAGATGGTTGTGGTGATGTAAGCTCCTTGGTCACACAGCCACCACTTCTTCACACCCACTCCTAATGCTTCCCAAACATCCCCGGACAGAGACGAGGACTGTCTCTGCCCCTCTGCCCAGTCCCATACATTGGTAGGGAAATCCTGGCAGGCATCTTCTAGTTGTCAATAGGCCATTGTAAACGTAAGCATGCTAGGCATACCAGTAACATCCTTAGGCTTCTTGCCACACAAACTAAAATGCCCTTCCAACTTTCTAACAAAATATAAACTAATCCATTCCCTCTCTCCTAAACAGTTACCACCCCATCCCCTTAAATGCTTACTCTTTAACATCAACTTGCCCCAATCCATTTTTTGTCTTGTGCTGGTCCCTCTGTCCTTTCTCATGCCTGCACGACTTTTTTGTCTCACTGGCTTGCCGGCTCCTAGACCAAGCCTACCATCTATTCATTTCATCCTTCTCTCTTTTCTTTTCATTGTTCTCTTTACTGTTACCCCTATTCATGTCCTTAGTACCATTCAAAAAGCCACCAGAAGAACCCCTACCCCAAGGTGATACCTTTGTCCCCCTTGTCCATCACTCCAATGCTGTCTTTACCTGTCCAAGGTACAACTCAATCCCCTGGTGTGATAAATGAACCCCTCATGCTGAAACAACTGTGGGCAGCCATACACAATCTCTCTTTTGCTTTGCAGACGCTCAACTCTTCCGTGTTTATCTCCTTCCTGGCCCTGTTGATGGCTGTCTTCCCCCCTCCCCAAAACCGTTCTGGGCAGCATCTGTGTCCTCATCACCTCCATCTCCAGCCACAACTCCCCCACCTTTGCTTGGTCCTTTTTTACCATCTTTATCAGAGCCAATCCTGTCACTTGAAACATATTGTTATCTCCCAAGTGAGTCAGCACTACACCTGGGCAGTGCCAAGTCTTCCTCTTCTATAATTTTGGCATTAACTCTCCCAATCTCATGCCCCCGAATTCGCACCAATTCATCATCATGTAGTGCATATCAAAACGCAGCTGGACCCCAGCCCTCATCCTTTCTGCTTCCACTTCTGCCCACTTTATGATGGAATGACCAATAATTTGCACTTCTTTTCACTGCCTTCCCCTCTGATTCCCCATCAATCAAAAGAACATTTCTTCAATAACTCCCTCCCTACTATTACAACAACACATATCCCCACATGCAATTGCTCTTAATTCTTGCTCTCCCCAAAGCTCTCCTAAAACCTCTCATAACCACTCCAATCTGAAAAGCGTGAGTCCCAAAATCTCCTCCTTTCAACATCTCTCTCTCCAAGCACAACTTAGCACTCCCAAAATGTGCCTAGCTGGCACTGACCATCCATCACAATAAGCAAACAAGGGGCCAATTCTCTTAGTCTGAACCATTTTCGCATTGGCTGCACTGGGCACATGCTCATCCCTTGTGCGGCCCATAAGCATACCATGCTTCCTTCCCCATCTGATCTATCTTGCTCCTTTCCAACCTCACCCACAGCTCATCTCCCTTGATCCACGTATCTTCTTTTTGAAGGCCCTGGTAAAATTTTGACCCCACCACTTCCGATCGCATAAAGGCATAAAAAAATATCAACTCAAACTCTGTCCTTAACAAACGGCTTTCATAGGTGAATGCGCTCTCAGCTCTCGCCTGATCCAAAACTTTCCTCAACATTTTTTGGGTGATTGGTCTCCTTTGATCCACCCTTCTTTCTTATTCCCTTGACCATTTTTCCCAAATTCTTCTTACCAGTTCATCATGCACCAGCTCATAGCCCCTAAAACATTTCCCCTTAAAGGATATGTCTCCAATTTTTCCCACAATTGCCATCAATGAACAGCATTCGTCAATTAATCCCTATCACAAATCTCACTGCATTATCTTGCCTGATTTGTAAGCTTTCTTGCCCTCTGCCCAGTTTTGCTGCCCCTGACTTTACAATGTCAGTCCACACTGTTTAGTATGCTTTCCTTTTTGACTCAGCTAGAGATCCTTCTGACAATCTTTTTACCTTTACCCAATGTCCCACATCTCGGGTGGCACAACTGTTGCCTCTTCGTCCACTTCTGGTGCCCCACAATGGAACGTCTACCACTGCAAAAGAGACAGTGATCCAGCCACTTAGTTTTTTAGCCCAGGGATCTGTCTCACTCTAAATGTTATATTTCACTGCAAGCACAGCAACACAAAGTCTCTTATCACACACAGCACCTTTTGATCTTTTGTAGTCTGCTTTTTCACCAAATGTGCCATCGCTTCATTGTCTATCCAGAATGTTCCCACCACTAAAGGCTAAAGTTCTAAGAAAGTAATGCTGTACCTTTCTCCCTTTCATGACTCTGGGCTGATCGCCACACACCAATGCCCTTTCCAATAAATTCCAAAAGCCATCCTTCCCAGATGCACCATAAAATATTTCGACTGCACAATCTATGGGGTCGTCTTCTTGCCACACTGTACTTCCATTGTGTGTCACCAAATATCTTTGCCACATTCCCAAATCTTTCTTCACTCTGTTTGTGTTTCATATTCAATGAAGTGGCTTTGTAGCTCCGCTCATAATAAATGCTAGCTGTCTGGTGAATGCCTCCCCCGGGTCCACCACCCTGCATGCGAAGTTAAGATTCTTAGTAGTTTCTGTACAAAGCACATTTCACATTTCTTCCTGTCTAATGGTTGGGCCAACTTCACCTGCAACACCAGTAATTTCTCTTAGGGCAATTGCGACTCCATAGCCCCTGAGTCATTGTCTAAAAATGTCAATCTTGCTGTCAGACCTTCTGTTTTTTTCTTCTGATATGGGAATATCCAGTTGCTTGGTCACCTCCTGGAAAGTTGCCAATAACCTAGCATATTCGCCTCTCTGCCTTTTCGCTCCCACCATCAGAAAGTCATTGCGGTAGTGCAGCCAGTGGCCATTCCTGCAACCTCCCTCACCGCCTACTCCACAAGTGTGCTTGTCAGAACCCTTTGCAGAGGGCCAAGGGGCAAGCTGGAGCTATTGGGCCCAACTGTGAGGGTTGAGGCCTTGCACTACTGATGTCCGGGCCCGACCTACTTTGGGACCTGAGCAACTTCAATACTTGGCTCTCTGTGGTAGTGTGGGTCAAGCAGTCCAAGGCTTCTCTGCGGGTTTGGTAGATGCAGGGGGTGAACACAGGCTCACATATCAGAATACGTACAATAGCAGCAATAAATGATTGTCCAGTCAAATACTTTGCTTTTATGAAAAAAGTCATATTTATATATAAACACCAATTGAAATACAGCATGCACAAATAATACACACGGATCTCCTGGAATCACTACTCTAGTGATAGGCAGGTCTCTGAGTCCCACTTCTCTCTCTATTGTTAGTGTTTATTCCCCATTCACAATAGGCGCCTTACTGGCAGAGCTTGGTCATCTTCCTCAAAGCGATATGGGTCAGCTTCAAGGATAGACCTATTTTTAGCCTCTCTCACTATCCCAAAACTTACTTTTAATGGTCAAGTATTGGAAGAGGGGGAGAAGATGGGATGCTTTTCGAGCTGGATGGCTAAAGAAATAAGCAATCAATATTTGATTACGGGGTCTAGAGACCCTAACACTAATACTATTATAAAAGAAAGCTTGGAAAATGGGAATATCTTTGTGGACTATTAACCCTTTGACCCTGGGTCTATACTAGTAGAACATGTTTTGTGCTAAGTGAAACTACCAGAGCTAGAGGCTGAAGTTACTGACCATCTGGCGAGTACCATTAGCAAAGATGAAATTAGTAATGTTTTAAAGCAACTACTTGTCTCTAAAATCCCAGGGAAAGATGGTTTTGGAGCAGAATTGTAAAAAATGCTTTGCCATTTTTCTTGTAGCCCCTTTAATAAAGCTGTTTAACTATTTTTTATCAGGTGGATCAATTCTGCCCTATTTTAAAAAAAGGAGTATTAACTATTTTTTAAAAGAAAGAGAAGGATGAAACAGAACCAATAGCACCTTTTAAGATAGATTAGAACATTGGAATGTGGAGCACTCCATTAAAGACAAGGAGTGCTCCGTGCTTCTACGGGCCGGTAAAGGCCCGCAAAGCAACATTCCAATGTTGTTTTCACAAAGGCCTCTCGGAGCCCGAGGGGATTTAAACCCCCTCGAACTCCGAGAGGCCTTTGTTTTATTTGTTAGAACATTCTGCCCTCTAGTGGCAGAATGTTCTAATAGCCTTATAGCCCTTCGTAGCTGGGCTATACCGGCTATTAAAGTCCCGCTCCCTTGTTAAAGTCCCTCGCCTTCGGCTCGGGCCTTTAACGCTGGAGCGGGCCTTCAATAGCCGGTATAGCCCACTACGGCGGGCTATAAGGGTATATTATAAGATTTCTTTCAAGAATTTTAGCTAACCGTATTAATGCCATTATTAACAATATTATTCATTCCAATCACAATGATTTTGTTGGAGTGCAAAGCTTGAGTGCTAATGCACTACTTATCAGAGTTCATCAATTTGGTCACAGTAGATAATATTCAGTGGCTGTAGTTTTATTAGATGCAGAGAAGGCATTTGATCTTGTGAGCTGTTTATTTTTTATTTCGGAGTTTGGAAAAAATCAGGTTTCCATCATTGCTAATGAGCTCTATGGCCCGGCTTTATGATAATTCTTTGGCTCAAGTGATTGTAAATAATCAGTTTGCTGGCACCATATTTCCCAGTAGAGGCACATGCTAAGGCTGTCCTTTACCCCCTGTTAGAAATGGGATCTCTAGTTGGCAAGGGCTTGCACCTGTGTCCAAGTAGGGACCCTTCTTCCTAGTCAGGGTAAGGGTGTTACACTCGTGAAGTAACCCCTGCTCACCCTCGTGGTAGCTTGGCACGAGCAGTCAGGCTTAATTCAGAGGCAGTGTGTAAAGCATTTGCACATAACCAACAGTAATACAGTGTAAGCACTACAAACTGACACCACACCAGTTTAGAAAAATAACCAATATTTTATATCTTCAAGACAAGACCAATTACGACAAAAATCCACAATACTATACTTTAAAAACGAATGCTTGATACGGTAACTTCTTCTTTGCAGGAATAGCACAAAAGCAAAGTTCGTACGAGTCGGTAGCTCCGTCCGAGCCTACCGTGATGCTGAAAACCACAGAGTCTAACAGTTCCAGCCGACCGCGTCGATACGGGCCAGCAGAGTCATGAACAGACTCGGTAACAGTACCTTTCTCGTTGTGGCTGGTACGGAGTGTACGAGCCGGTCGGCATTCGTCGCGGTTGCGGTGCAAGACGGAGCGATGCAAGGTGCGGTGTCCCTCGATGCGGTGCAGGCAGCGGCTCGATGAGCGTCGTGCAGACGGAGTCGGTGAGTCCAAGGCGTGCGATGCAGGGTGAGACGATGCTCAATGCGGTGCTGACAGGTTGCGATGCAGGCGACCAAGCCGGAGTGCGGGAGCTGGCGTCGGACAGCGGTGCGAGTCGGAGCGGTGCGTCGCAGACGTGCGAGCGGTGCCCCAAATGCGATGCGGTCATGACTCTTGAGCCAGTTGCAGCGACCGCGTCGGTCGGGTCCGGCTGGTTCAGTGAAGCGATGCGATGCGAACTGCGGTGCCCACAGGTCACGGTGCAAGCAGCGGCTCGATGTTGGCGGCGTCGGACGTCGCCCACGGTAAGACCAGGGTTGCGATGCGAAGCGGGGCGATGCGGTCTGCGGTGCAAACAGGTCACCGGCCAGGGATGGATTCGGTTGACGGAGTCGGTTGCAGTTCCCTTCCTCTGTGGCAACTGAAACAGCGTTCCAGAAGCGGTAAACAGAGGCTTGTGAAGTCTTTGTAGTCCCTGAGACTTCTTAACAGGAGGCCAGCTCGGTTCCAGGCCCTTGGAGATACTCAGCACAAGTTTGTAGAAAGTTCAGTCCAGTCCTTTCACTGCCCAAGACAGAAGCAGCAACTGCAGGCCAACCCAACAAAGCAACAACACAGCAAAGGGGCAGTACTCCTCCTGGCAGCTCTTCCAGCTCTTCGTCTTGGCAGGTTCCTTGATTCCAGCGAGATCTAAATTCATGGGGTCAGGGCCCCAATATTTATATCCCAAATTCCTTTGTTCTCTGAAGGCAGAGAGGCCTTTGCCTAGTCCAAACCAGTTCTGGAGCACTTTGTTGACAAGTCTCCGTCCCTTCTTTCAGTGAGTGGGCCAGGGACATCAGACGCACCACAGGAGGTGGAGCCAGCATTGTGGAGGGAAGGCACTGTCCTATTCACGGCCCAGGTACGACCCCTCCCACCCATCTACATGTAGATCTTGCTATTCAGCCCTGTGCTGACTCACCCTATCTCCTGGCATCCCCCAGCCCCTGTCACTCACATTCCAGACAAGGAATACACAACCTCGCAGAGGCAGGCTTGGATGAGTTAGACAAGAAAATACCCACTTTCTAAGAGGGGTATTTTCAAACACAGAATGTTAAAACCAACTTCACTAAAAGCTGCATTTTATCATTCTGAGTCCAGGCATACTAAACTCGAATTTCTACCATGTTCCCGGGGTCAGTTAGGATTATAAGCTGTAATAATCAAAACTGCCCGTTCTGGCCTAGGGGGAACAGGTAGCCTTGCAATAGTGAAAAACGAACTAGGCTGTAATTCACTATCAGGACATGCCGCACACACCCGGGCATGTCCTACCTTTCGCATACACCGCACCCTGCCCACAGGGGTACCTTGGGCCTACCTTAGGGGTGACTAACATGTAGCAAAGGGAAGGTTTAGGGACTTGCAAGTGTGTGCCCTTGCCAAGTCGACATGGCAGCCCCAGGCTGCGCACAGGCTCTGCGTTGGCAGGCCCGAGTTACACTTTACGGGCTGTTTGCGTGGGTGGCACAATCCAGTGCTGCAGCCCACCAACAGCATTTGGTCTATAGGCCCTGGCACTCGCAGTGCACTTTACAAGGGACTGACACATAAACCAAATAGGCCAATCATGGAAACACCAATCCATAACGCATTTTATACAGGAGCACTTGCACTTTCCCACTGGACAGCAGTGAGGAAAGTGCGCAGAATCATTACACCAGCAAAAACAGAGTCAAAACCGGGAGGTCAGAAAGCAAAAAGTCAGGGGAAACACGCCAAAAGATGCCAAGTCTAACACCCCCTATTTGGTTTGATTATTTATTGTACCTTTAACCCAATACATCAGTTCCAGAAGGGAATTCTTCCCCCATTAATGGGTGGTGATAAAATGAAATTATTTGCTAATGACATTGCTCTTTTTTTACACCCAGACTGTTGTAATATTGAGACACCATTGCAAGCCATACGGAGGTATACTAAACTGGGGGGGGGGGGGGCTATAAAATAAACAAATCTAAAACTGTATTGCATTTAGTTATCACCACTTCTGATATCTTGCCTCCCAAATTAAGGGCTATCCTTGATGGGAACCCGAAATTCATTCTCTTTTTGTTGTTTGGAAATCTCCCCCCTCTCCGTTAGAGGTTGAATCGCTCTTATTAAGATGTCTATTTTTCCCCTTTTTCTATTTCATTTTTTATATGTTCCCTGTAAACTTGATCCAGGCTGGGTGACTAAATTACATAGTATTCTTATTTCATTTATATGGCGTATAAGATCCTGCATGCTAGCCTAAACATTTTACAATTATCTCGATCCGAGGGTGGTTTGGCACCCCCTAATCTTAGGTTGTATTACTAGGCTTCCGTTGCATTACAGAAAATGAGATTTTTGATAAGAGCCTCTCAATTTGATAATTTTATAATTTTATACATGCTTAATAATTATGGTATCAGCAGTTTGCCCCTGGGCCATAAAGGAACTGTAGGAACTGAAAAAGGTGAGCTATAACATATATATAAGTCTGTGCGAATACTATGGGCGGATCTGTGTCAGCTGTTCCTGAAGTATAAAATTCCAGCTATCCACGCTGAAACACCTCTGGCAATTGTAAGGATTTATCTCCCTTTCTATGTTATGCTAACAGTTCTTCTAAAGTGTAACAAGTCACTCCTACATGAGTATCCTGGTGCTATTGCTACAACCACACAGGGTTATGTTAGCTGAAAACTTAAAATAGCCAGGGTTTTGGCAGGAACGAATTTGATTTGGCAACATATTTCAATGGTGAGGAGTACAGTAAGAGAAAGAACGACCCAGGGCCGGACTGGCCGTAGCGGGCACCGGGCATTTCCCCGGTGGGCCGCTAGGGTGGGGGCCGGTTTTGGGCCCTTGGGGGGCCGGTTTTGGGCCCTTGGGGGGCCGTTTTTGTTACAGGGCCGTTTTTGCAGCTAAGCTGCAATATCGGCCCCTGTTACAAAATCAGCCGAAACCAGCCCTGGCAAACAGCTCGGCCGCACCCCCAACCCCCCGGGGGGGGGGGGGCCGAGCACTTTGCCAGGGCCGGTTTTGATTCCCAGTTCGGCCCTGGAACGCCCCCGTTACGAATATTTTGAATACACTGGGGCGATGCCAGAGCCGTATTGAAGGATCTTAGTCTCTTAGCCGATGGTAAAATCTTATTCTAGACTGGATACCCTTACAAAGACGATACCCTTACAAAGCTCTATGAGCATGGCAGAAAATGTATTTAAACAGGCTGTGCTTTTTAATAGGAAGCCAATATAAAGATCTTAAAGTTGGTTCTGAGGGGGAACCAGAAGTGATTGAATAACAGGCAGGCTGTCGTATTCTAAATCACCTTTAGTCTTGACAAGAATGCCTCATTTGAGGCCACCAGGAGAGCATTGCCATAGCCTAACCGACTGGTTATAAGGGCTTGACTAATGAATTTTCTGCAATTGAGAGGAAGCCAAGGGAATATTTTCCTGAGCAGATGAAAGATGCCAAAACAGGAATCGCAGATCAATTTATCCTGGTCTGCCACAAAAAGCTTTTCATCCACAAGAATGCTGAAGTTTTTTACCCCCTTTTTAGGGCAGAGAGAGGTACCAAGGTCAATAGGCCACCAATCTTCAGACCAGCTCTCTTTAGTCTTGCTCAACAATAAAATTTCTGCCTTACCCCCATTCAACTGTAACCAGTCCTGTTTCATCCAGAAGGCCATTTTCCACATACAATTAGAGAACCTAGCTTTTGAGGTCTCAAGATCTTGCTCAAATGAAATTACTAACTGAGTGTCACCTCCATAGGACAGGATCTCGAATCCAAAGATTTCTACAATCTTAGCTAACGAGGCCATGTACATATTAAAGAGTGTGGGACTCAGCAACAACCCCTGGGCAACCCTAAACTTATTGGTCAAATTCCTTGATGTAAAAGGAGGGATAGAGACTACTTGGGATCTGTCTTTAGGAAAATCCCTCAGCCAAGCTAACACCTGCACGTGCAACCCTGTGTCATACAGTCTCTGAATAAGAACTGCATGTGACACTGTGTCGAAGGCAGCAGAAAGATCAAGTAAAATCAGCATCAACCAATCTGCCTTTGTCCAGAGTATTCCTAATAGAGTCGGTAGCAGCCCAGAGAGCTGTTTCTGTACAATGGGCTGCTCTGAACCCAGACTGTGAGGATCCAAAATATGATTGTTCTCTAAATATTATGAGACTTGTCTATTAATCAGTTTCTCCGTGATCTTGCTGGGAAACAGAAGTAACGAAATCAGGTGGAAATAAAACAAAATTTGTTGGGTCGGCTGTAGATTTTTTCTAAATAGGGGAGATGGATGCTGACTTTCATCCATTTGGCCAATTCTAAGGACAGATTAATCAAGCCAGTGAAATGAGGAGCCAATAACAGTGACAAGGAAGCAAATATGCATTTGGCAGGGATCCTCCGGTGACACCAACTTATCTTTCAGTAATGTCTCATGTACCTTGTAGGAAATTGGGTTACTGGTTGAGGGGGGAAACCCTACTGAAGCAGCAACCAGAACTTTTGTCAGGGTGAAACACAAGCAAGCCCCAAATTAAACCATGCTTAACCCTCTGGTAGCTCCGCACAAAAGCAGTCAGGCTTAACTTAAAGGCATTGTGTGCACCAGACAAACAGTCATAAAGTTAAAAATACAACACAGAAAATTCCACATCATTTAGAAAAATAGAGCAAATTTTAATAAGTTATTTGACACCAAAATAACAAACATCTAGTCCATAGAAACATAGGTACGTATTTTTAAAGTTTTGAGTAGAAATAGTGCTTAAAAGCGCAAAGTACCAACTGTGGTTATCTGGTCACACCAGGCCCGGACAAAGACACATGTTCAGGCCGACTGCAATGGAATGCGGTCCAGATACAGGGACCAAGTTAGGCATGCTGAACGAAGTACCTTAAATCCTGATTGCGGAGCATTGCGAGATCCCACATCGACGATGCGTCACACAGCTGCGGTTCTGAAGAAGCTACGGGCTGCAATGCGAGATCCTGTGTTGGAGATGTGTCATGCAGTGGCGGTTCCAATGAAGCCATCAATAGGGCTTACGATGCAAGGTCCTGCATCACCAAAGAGGATGTTGTCGACTAATGCTTGCGATGTGAAGCACTGCATCAGAGATGCGCCACACAGCGGTGGTTCCGAGGAGTTGAGGGCTGAGATGCAAGGTTCTGCATTGGGCATGTGTTGCACAGTAGTGGTTCCATTGCGGAGCTGCGATTAGCGGCAATGAGTTGTGTCAGTTTGTGCTCAAAAGACTACAGCTGGGCTGTCGGAGCACCTTGAGGCCCACTTCCAGGGGTCCAGGACTGGGGTGACACTACTTGGGCCACAAGACTCCGGGCAGGCAGAGTCTGGGTGCAGGCTTCAAGGTGGTTGGGCCCCTGAGGCTCTATTCAGGAGGCCAGCCAACTAGCCCTTGGAGTCACTCTAGTGGTCATGGGTTCAAGGTATAGGTCCAGTCCTACTCAGGTAGCAGGGTAGCAGAGTAGCTGTCCTTCTTGCAGCAGGGCAGCACAGCAGTCCTGAGTCTTCCACAGGTACAGAGTTGCACTGAAGAGTTGAGCCTGAGGGTCCACTATTTATCTTTGGTTCCAGCTTTGAAGTAGGAGAAGTTTCTAGCGTGTTCCACCTCCAGAGGTGTTTTGAATTTCCTTCCTCCCTGCTTCTCTGGGTGCACAAAAGGTTAGTGTGTAACCCTTTGTGAGTGTGCTGAATCAGATCTTTGTGATGTGCAAATGTGTTAAGTGTCAGCTCCGCCCCTCATCAAGTCAGAGAAGGTCCATTCTGCCAACAACTACTCCCCCTTTGTGTCACTACATCTAGTCATGTGACTCGAGATACAGGCTGCAGTCACCAAATGGTTGGAAGAAGAAAAATGCCAACTTTCTAAAAGTGGCATATTCTTAGCTGTGACCTAAAATCTGAATTTACCACTAAAGAATGTTTTAAATTACAGTTCTTTAGACACCAAACTCAACATTCCTACTTGCTCACAATTGAAAGTTAGCACTTATTAAATTGAATATGGTAACCAATCTTATCCTATGGGAGAGGTAGACCTTGCAGTAGTGTAAAACTAATGTAAGAGTTTTTCGCTACCAGGACAAGGAAAAGTTAAAAGTACATGTCAAACCTTTTGAATACACTTCACCCTGGCCTATGGACTGTTTAGGGCCCACCAAAGGGGTGACTTATATGTATTAAAAAGAAGAGTTTAGGCCTGGTAAAAGGCTTATTTTGCCGGGTCTAAATGTCAGTTTATAACCGCACACATGGGCTGTAATGGCAGGCCTGAGACATGTTTAAAGGGTTACTTAAGTGGGTGGCACAATAAGTGCTGCAGGCCCACTAGTAGCATTTATTTTACAGGCCTTGGTTACATGTAGTACCACTTTACTAGGGACGAACACCCAATTGGCACATTTAATTTACTTGTAAACCAATTCTACCATGTTTAAAGGAGAGAGCACAAGCACTTAAGCACTGGTTAGCAGTGTTAAGGTGTGCAGAGTCCTACAAGCCGAGAAAAACAGGTTCAGGAAACAGGAAGGGGAAGGCAAAAAGTTTGGGGATGATCCTGTAGAAAGTCCAACACACCTCCTCCAGGGTAATGGGATCAAACCTTCCCAGTTGACCAGGGGCATCCGGAGAAGGGGAGTGATATTCTACATTGTCAGTCAAGGGTTCTTTTTGGAGGGCAAAATCCTCACATATTTTGCTGGTCTTCTCATAAAAATAACTTGTGAGAGAATTGCATAAGTCAAGCAGGAATCGATACCCTGCAGACGTCAGGCTTTAAATATTAGTTCAGAATCTTAAAAATGTCTTTGGCAGAATTACCTGATTTCTCTAGCACCAGAAAACTCCTGTGTGCCTCCCTCAGATGTCTATCATAGGTCCTAAGGGCCCCTCTTTCCTGGTAAGTGTTAGACCTGTGCCACATCCTTTCCAGTTTCTTACAATTTTGATTTCCCCATCCAAACTCCTCATTAAACCATGCCGCTTGGGTTTTAATCTACCTATTCTTGATTGGCCTATTTGGGACAAGCCTGCCTGGGGTCCTATTGAGAAATTCCTGATAGCTTGTGATAGCCAAATCAATGTAAGAGAATCTCTTCAAATCTGGAAGAGGACGACAATTCCCTATATTAGCCAGGCTAATTCTTTTCCAGGAATGGGCCAAACATTCCTCCTTTGTACTCCAAGAACTGAGGTTACTAGACAGCGGCAGTTCAAATCCAATAAAATGGTGATCAGTCCAAGTAAGCGGTTTAGGTTGGTCGACTTTAAGCCAGGTTGAATTACTGAATATTAAAAAGAGTGTGTGGCCGGCACATGTGTCGGACCCTCCACCATTTGTGCCAGTCTGACCATCTCTAAATCCACCAACAATATATTGGCCTCATTTTATGTTAAATCCTCCCCATGAACATTAAAATCTCCCAATAGCAGAAAATTGTCAGTCTCCAAAATATTAGAGGGAAACAGGTCTAGCAATGATAGACTAAAGTCTTTCCTGGGGCCAGGAGGGCGATACATCAGTCGCGGCTCCTGGAGGGAGAGCTGCGGGGCGGAGGAGGGGCAGGGTGGGGGTAGTAAACTCCGGCATACGGCCGAACGGAGGTAAGTACATAAATAAATAAATAAAACGAATTACATTGCGCGCGCCGCAACACCATTTGGCATTGCAGCGCGCGCAATGTAATTCGTTTTATTTATTTATTTATGTACTTACCTCCGTTCGGCCGTATGCCGGAGTTTACTACCCCCCACCCTGCCCCTCCCCCACCCCACCGCCCCGCAGCACTCCCTCCAGGAGCCGCGACTGGTATTTCCTATGATAAAGCAGTTGCCACCCCACTTCCTACTCGGCTTTCTCTATCTTGTTTTGACCAACTGATAATTATCTGGGAAAGCGCTAAAGATATCTGGAAGTCCAAGGGTGCAGTCAGGTCTCAGTAATAAAACAAATATCAGGGTTATTGGAAGATAAAAGATCCCATAATTCCATTCCATTTGTAGGAACGGATCTGGCATTTCAGTATAGGCCGCTAAGAACTATCGCCTGATCCATTGGGTATAGTGAATTCATCTCCCTACCCATTTGCAATGCATAATGAGCTATACAGTCTCACCTAACCTCTCCATTCTTAATGTGAAAAGGAACAGCCCAAGATGAAAATTTACATAAACTACAGCAGAAAGGACTAGCCAGCGTATCTGATGTATGCTTGTAGCACTGTTTAAGCACTTCACTAATGCGGAGCCCCCTCTCCCTAAGGAAACGTAGTTCTTCACTCCTATATCTCCCCCTCATCTCAGGGTCTGGGCAAAAAGGAGCAGGGGTTCTGGCACCTTGCGACGGTCAGTCGCAGACGGACGCAGAAGGGCACAGATAGGCTTGCCTTTGACCACCAGGGACGCGTCTGCGCTTCCTGGTTCCTTAAATCCTGTGCCCCGGAGTGCATTCCAGCCATTAGAGCGTCAACCACCCCAAAACAATGGCGGCAAGTAGCCAGAAGTAGTGATCATGTCAATATGTCACAAGAGTCTCCACCAAACGGTACAAACTGGGGCGCACTGCAGGGCACGCAATAGTGTACATAGAAGGTTGTTTAAAGTATTCCCCAAAACTGATCTCCACCTTCCTGCAATTAAATACTAAAAAACAATAAATCACATATTAAAATATTTAAAAAAATACATTGAGAAAACTGATAAAGTGCAAATGCAGTAATACAATCAACCTCCAAAGTTCCGGTTGTATCTATTTGCTGGTGTCATCAATAAGTGGCAGAATATAAAGTAGGCCTGGGTGGAATTTTTAATTCCGCCGGAGGAATACATATGTAGTGGTTAGTTTGTTTCTAAACAGGGCTAGAAGATGGAGCAGTCCCTCTGTGTTTAAAAACCACTGCAGATAGAAGTTTAATCTACAGTGATTTTTTAACATAAAGGGACTGCTTCCTCTTCGGGTCCTGTTTAGAAACCACTGCAGTGCATACATACCCCTCGGCACCCTTATATACTCTGCAGTGATTACGGCAGAGTATGTAAGGGCACTGGAGTTCTGCAGTAATCGCAGCAGAGTATGTAAGGATGCTGAAGGGTATGCATTGCAGTGATTTCTAACCAGGGCGGGAAGAGGGAGCAGTCCTGCTATGTTAAAAAAAACACTGCAGATTAAACTCTACTCTGCAGTGGTTTTTAAACATAGAAGGACTGTTCCCTCTCCCCCCCCCCCGTTTAGATCACTGCAATGCAGATCCCTCGGTGCCCTTACATACTGTGCAGTTATTACTGCAGACTATGTAAGGGCACCGAGGTGTATGCACCACAGAGTGATATGCAGTGGTTACCAAAGTTTAGAAACCACTGCATACCACTTGGCGGTGGCGCCCTTACATACTATGTAGTAATCACTGCAAGTATGTAAGGGCGCAGCGTGGCATTTGGCTACGCTATTTTCTTAGTGCAAAATGCATCCTCACATCCATTTTTGGACGCAAGGGTGCATTTTGCACTAAGAAAATAGCTCGAAATGCCCGCTCCGCCCCCATCTTGGAATTCCGCGCAATCTCGTAGGATTTTAATGTAATTCTGTGGAATTCTGGGGAATCACACTCTGCAAATTCTGCCCACCTCTAATACAAAGATCTGTAAAGTCAGAGACTTTTTTGATGGCACCAGAATTAAATCCCATGGGAAAATATACCAGAACGACCTTCTGCATAGAGCCTTTCATAGTTTTTCATATATGCAGATTCTCTCGGTCCTTAAAAACTTTCTTCAATAGAAATAATTCAATCATTGGTGTTAGTCAAGAACCTATACTCAGCCACAGTAGATAAGGTTAATGACTCCCTAGTTATTAGTACAAGGAACTTGGCCAAGATAAGACTCAGTTACTGAGGATGTGGGTACCAAATGGAGGAGGCGTATGGGCATCAATGTAGACAGGGATATTTGGCAGAGGTATTTCAGCTTTGGGTTTTCTTTATTGATGAGGGTGAATTTTCATACAATGGTGTTTTTTTAATGGCTGGATGCTCTATTATACCCCAGATATACTCAATAAAATGTTTCGGAAGGTGGGAATCTGACTGCATGGTTGCCCCCACTTTTTTCCTGGTGTTTTGCTGGTTTTCGACTTAGTTTGGCTGGGATCCTGCCATTCAGGACCCCAGCCTATCTGCTTTCCCCTTAAATTGATTGTATGTACTTTAGGTACACTCCAGATTGGATTCTGGGGTACCCAGGGCATAGGTACCCCAGAGGCCTACCAGGGGCTGCAGCATGTATTGTGCCACCCCTGGGAAGCCTTTTAAAATGACACAACAGGTCTGCTACAGCAGCCTGTGTAAGGTGGTGTATCCACCCCTTACTGAGATATAGGTTCCCTATATCTCTCCATATCACTGCACATGCAAACCTATCAGTCACCCCTATGGCAGGCCTTAACAATCCTGAAGGCAGGGTGCTGGGTTTCATGTGAGAGGGTGCTCATGCATGAGCAGATCCCCTCTGCGGCTTTCGGAATCTTCATTCCGGGGTTGTTTGTGATGCATCCAAACCATATACTCTTAAGTGCATTATAACCAAACGGTAAATGCTAACTTTGGAGTGGCTGCATGGAAAACTGTCGTGTTTGTTGTCAAACACCTTGGAATCATACCCCCACACCAGTAACTGGTGTGGGAGTATGATCCCACCCTTCTAGAGGGAGAGACATGACAGCACCGGGATACCCGGTACCAGCTAACAGAGCCCTGGCATCACAAAATGGATGCTGCAGCCACAGACACGAGTCTGCCCTCCTGCTGCTGGACGAAACTCCGGCAGGGGAGGCCTGGACAATAGGTTTCCTGTCACAGGGAGGTGTGACCACCTCCCAGACAGGCTTTAGTGTATTGGGGCTGGGTGGGTGCACTCTCAGAGTGCTTTGAAGTCTGCACTGGGGGCACATTTGGTGTCCCTGTGCATAGTCCAGCTCAAACCGGTTGCAGGGGCAGACAGCCCCTCCTCTGGCGTGAAACTGGACAAAGGAAATGGGTGTAGCCACCCCTCTTTCCTGACCCTCCCATAGGTGGGTCCCCAGAGTTTGTCCCACCCCTTCCTTGGGTATAAAGCAGGAACCCCTGACTACAGGACTTTAGATTACACCTGGACTAAACTCTGATACCAGAAACCAAGTACTTTGACGATCTACACTACGCTGGATGACTGAAGAATCTCCCTTGGAGTAAAGGAGTTACTCCCCTGCAAGGCAGGCACCTTTAACGCAACTGACCAGTTGGCATCTCCGAGCTCCGACGGACTCTAAAGAGTATTGCCACACAGGAGGTGGGTTTTCCAAGGTCTCTGAGGTTGATCTGTGCCCACAGCAAGTCTGAGGCCCGTATCCCTCGTGGAGACCGTGCAACCCAAACCCCTGGACATCGCGACCATTTGCAGAAGCATCAGCTTTCCGGCAATCCCTGAGGCTGAGTTTTGGATTACTTGTAGCCCCAACCCCGAGCAGTAATTGCACTGAAGATTGCAGGCCTACACTCAACGAGTGTTCCGTGGGCTACCATTTTTTGATTCCTATCGAGGTACCTTCGCGATCCCTGGTCCATTGACCTGTGGGTCCCCAAGAAGGCAACTCTAACTTTCATTGGGCTTTCCTGGTTGCTCCAGACGTACCCTGACTCTCCATTGCTTGGGGAGTCCCCAGGACCTTGCTGGTCCGCACCGAAGCATCTTTTCTCTTCCTGCGTGTGGTTGCTGTTGCCAAGGCTTGTTGTGGTCAATCCGATCACCGACACCCCAGCACTCGACATCCTTTGTGGGACAGCTCTAATACAGCTCCTGGTTGTTGTCGACGTCTCCGGGACCCCGTGGCTGCAGAGTCAAGCTTCACCTCTTCGCACCTGAAGCACCCGACATCGGTGGGCATTCGATTGCTCCGCTCCTGGTCACTGGCTAGTGACCCAGACTCTGTCCCCTCTGCTTTCAGGTTCTTCACATCTTCGATCCAGGCTTGGATCCACCCATACACTTTTCTTCTTCCCGGCAGCAGTACTTTGCAGCAGATCGCCATTGAAAACGACGACGATTCCCGACACCTTTTGACACCTATGCACCCGGCTTCCCTGGGTGAGGTAACTCGAGTACTCCGGTGCTCCCGTGGGTGTTGGCCCTAGAACCCCTTAAGTCTAAAGGGGTTTGCTCAAAGTCCTCTCCTAAGTGTCCTTTAACTTTAAAATTCCAACCGCGGCTTTCCGCATTGAATCCTACGGCGCTCGCGGCTGTGTTCTCACACTGCACACGTCCCCCGTGGGATCCCTGTGTCACTACCTTGGGTGGTTCCTTGGGGTCCCAGCGATTCTACGTGCTCTAGGCACTGTGTCTAGTCAAGTCGTGGTTCTTATACCACTTTCTTAGTAGATGGGTTGGTCTCCCCCTGGAGCCCACTGTGTATTGTGCTATTTACTGTCGTTTTAATACTGTGATACTGTATCTTCAACTCTAATCTCATAAAGGGATTAGTAGTTAGTGTTTAGAAATAAATACATATATTTTATATCTATCTTGTGTGGTTTTCCTTTCATTTAGTTATTCAAGAGGTTATAATCTGGTAAACCAAGCTGCTTTACACTCCTTCAAGACTTAGCCTGAAGGCTGCTCTCCATAGCTACCACTAGGACAGCTTTCAATAAAGGTTGTCTTTAAACCTATCATCAATAAAGGTCGTTTGGGCTGGTGCAAGGTGCCCACTAGAACTAGTGGACAGCATATGCCAGGCCAACTTCTCACATATTTGGCAGAGGTATTTCAGCTTTGGTGTTTTTGTAATGGCTGGATGCTCTATTATACCCCAGATATACTCAATAAAATGTTTCGGACAGCCAGTAGGAAGTGTCCCAGATGTGATAAATTAGGGGACTGCGAACATGTATTTTGGTCATGTGAGGCGGTGATCCAATATTGGGAGCATATTTTTGAACAGATATCGATAATGGGAAGGCACTGCCCCTCTATTGCCTTACTTGTTCTTACTGGCCCATCGCCTTATGGGACAGAGGGTGTACAATTTATTTTGATCTTAACGGTAATAGCCTGATCTATTATTACGACACTTTGGAAATCCCCAATCAGTCCTACTTTTATGGAATGGTCAAACAAAATGAAAAAAGTTAGTGTGAGGGCGTTTTGGTATTACGCCCGGGTTAACAAATTTTCATGCAATAGGAAAATATGGGGTAATTTTGCTGTTGAAGGAACCTCTTAAAAAGCACAACTTTAGAATACACTGGCATTTTAGGAAAGTCGTGTAGTACATTTGGAAGCAACGGTTTAAGAAAGTATGCACTTTAGCACTGGCACTTTGTTAGTCTTCAGATGAGTTGGTTGGGTAGGTTAATGCTATCAGATTTGGTTTGGTAATTTTAGCGCTCAGAAAAATTTAGGGGGATATTCTCAAGTACTTATCGCCGAGTTAGCGGCACTTTATCGCAGCCAAAGTGGTGATAAATTCATTGCACTATTCACAAGCTGGTGCTAACAGCCGATATCACCAGTTTTCCTGCGATAGCAGCCGCAAAAAATATCGCCACAAATGATACCGGCAACTAATGCTAATGATATGCAGAGTAGGCGTTCCCGTGCAAAAAGCCGTGAAAACACCACTTCGCAACATTCTCAACGACAAGCCAGATCGGCGATAAGATCACAAAACATGCGATAAGGTGCGTTAGCAGCAGGGATTTAACACCTGCTCTTACCTGGTGTTAAGTCGGACGACAACCTGCACCATAAAAGGGAGCCCAGCCCACAGCCACACCAGAAGAACAACAGATGCCATGGAGCTACTGATCATGCAGCTCGGAGCCCCAAGAGGGCTACAACACCCACCGCCACCCCCCCCAGGCCTGCCACCCCCACGCCCCCCCCAGGACTACCACAGAGGCAGCGCAGACAAAGACAGCGGACCTTCAGAAAACGCACCAGCCTCACAGACTTAACACCAGAGGATGTCATTGCCCACTACAGGCTCAAAAGGACAACCATCCTCCGCATCCTGACCCTCATTGCCCACCGGCTGACGGTACCAACACAGCGGACAACCAACATCCCTCCGCAGACAAAGCTGCTGGCTGTGCTGCACCTGTTGGCCTCTGGGACCTTCCAACCAACAACTGCCAGAGTCGGAGGAGTCTCACAGCCAGCCCTATCAAAGTTCCTCACACCTGTCTTGGATGCCATCATCAGCTTGGTACCCCAGCACCTTTACTTCCCACACACTGCGCAGGAACAGCTGGAGACCAAGCAAGGCTTCTACGCCATAGCTGGCTTCCCGCACGTGTTGGTGGCAATCGACTGCACACATGTACTCCTCGTGCCCCCTGCCACCACTGCACACAATTACCGCAACAGGAAGCACCCGCATTCCATCAATGTGCAGGCAATAGTGGACCACCGGGGACTCTTCACCAATGTCGTCGCCAACCACCCAGGCAGTGTGCATGATTCCTTCATCTTCCGACAGTCCAACATCAACCAGCGCTTTGAGGCTGGCACCTATGGAAATGCACTGCTCGTCGGTAAGTAACAACTGAACACACCACACACCTCAACTTCACCAACATACAACTCACAACTCTGGGAAGGCACACGTTACAAAATCACATACAACATGACAACCAACATGCCCACATACCAGACACGACAACACAACTTACTGTGGCAACCTGGGCTAGCCATGTACACAAGCCATCAACGGCATGGCACCTCAGCCACACAATTGCAGAATGTGGGGAGAGGTGGGAACCAGGCATGTGCGAAGGAGGCAAGTGACCCATGAATAAGAATGTACACAATGCCAAGTGTGGCGTGGATGTGCTGGACAGACTTGAGTCTGCAGACCACAGACATTTCCATGTCGACATACACTGCTGGTGTTTGAAGTGTACTGGACAGTGGACGCAACCATGTTACCCCAGCCAGTGGGGAAGATCGCGGAAATGTAGCTTGTTACGTCCCCCCCCCCAGGCCAGCGTAGGGGTGTGAATAAAAAGCCCGTTGCCCTGGGCGTGGTTCTCTTCTGGAATGGCCAACGTGTCTGCCAGGGCGGCGCCTCTCACCCCGCCACGAGGCCGACGCCGTGAGCGGCGGTGCCTGCGATCCTGTGCGCCTGCTGCACCCCAGGCCGCTGGTCCCCAGACCCATCTTGCCTGCCCCAGCGCGCCCAGGCCTCACTGCTCACCTGCCGACACCGGCATGTGTCAAAAAGGGCGCACCACGTGCCGGTGCAAGCTCCAAGCCAGAGGCCCGCGACCTTGGCAGCCTCCTCAGACCATCGCTGGCCTCCGCGACATGGGCTCCCAGCACTCCTTTCTCGTTGACATACTCCACCGCTGCCTCCGGCCTACACTGCAGTCAAGTAGGTCACACATTTGGAACTGAGTCTTGATTATACAATGGCAGAGTACATATATTTATGGCAGATTTTATTTCACTGTACTCCCTTCGATGTGGTGCCACCAACTCTGTGCATAGCATTCCAACGACACATGTCTGTGGGCCCCTGCTGACCGCTGCCTTCGGCCTACACTGCGGACCAGCACCGCGGGGTCACCTGTGTACTGCCTACACTGCGGACCAGCAGGCCTTACACTAATCCAATCCAGTACGGACCAGGCAGGACACGGCATCGTCGCAGGCTGCACACACGCTCAGCTCTGGTGCTTCTACCTCCGTCAACCACAAATCATCGCCACATGCCATTCCAACGTCGTGTGTGAGAGTTCCAGGAGGAGCTGGCTGAACAGCGGTTGGCCCGCGCTGACCGCTGCCTCCGGCCTACACTGCGGTCAAGTAGGTCACACATTTGGAACTGAGTCTTGATCATTCAATGGCAGAGTCCATATCATTGTACGCAAGGAGAGGAGTAAGAGGAAGACGCGGTTCAGTCCGGAGGAAAAAAGGATCATCGTTATGGAGGTGATTGAACACTACCAACAACTGCTCTGGTGCCACTAACTCTGTGCATCGCAAGCCAACGACACGTGGCTGGGGGCCCCTGCTGACCGCTGCCTCCGGCCTACACTGCGGTCAAGTAGGTCACACATCTGGAACTAAGTCTTGATTTTTTTATTGCAGAGTTTATACCATTGTACAGGCCTTATCGCAGACTGCATCCCCTTACAGCTCTGGTGCAACTGACTCCGTGCCCTGAAATTCATGGACACTCTCTGGTTGAACTTTGGTGGCGTCTGAGTCTATGGCCTGGGTGTTGTCTTCATCATCATGTAGCTGATACTGACTTGGTGTCAAAAATGAGTCTGTAGCATTCATCTCCTCCATATTGCCTGTGTCTGCTTGGTTCTGCCCTCTGCATCATGCCCTGGAAGAACACCTTCCACTGTCCCCCGAAACCCTCCGCGACATTCACCTAGGAAATCGACGAGGACCCGCTCAGCTCCCGTGGCCCACCTCAGTGCACCGCAAGTCACCGTCCCGTGGCGGTGTTCCATGTGCCGGCCGCTGTGCATCTGGGGCCACTAACTCTGTGCAGCTCAAGTCATGGACCCTTGCTGTTTGAACTGTGAACTTCTGATTGTCTGATCACTGTTGTAGTTGTTGCCAGCACCAACCACTCCCTGAGGGCTGGCTCACACTCACCCCACACCCATCCAGCACAGGCGTCAATGGATATGTGACCCTGGCAATAAAAGGGGCCGGGTGCACGTGCCCATAGCCAGTTCCACAAACTATCTAAGTGTGTCTGTGTGGTCATTATGTATGCATGAAGGCCTCGGGCCCTACCACATTGCATTGTGCTGTGTACAGCGGACGCAACCATGTCACCTCAGGCAGTTGGGAAGACCTGGGACATGTAGCTGTATCGTACCCCCCTGTAAGCGTTAGTGGAGTGGGCTGGCGTACGACAGTCCAGCGTAGGGGTGTGGATAATCACCCCTGGGCTCTGGGCGTGGTTAAGTTTTGGGCTTGCCAAGGAAGTACCTAAAGCGTGTGTCTCTGTTGTAGTGTCGGCACCACCCGTCCCGCAATGGACAAAGTTGCAATGTAGCATGCCCCCGGAGTGCGGGCTCGGCCGAAGGGATAAATGAAGGAGCGCAAGCCCGCTCGGGGTCCGGGATCATACATGCCAACTGTTGTGTGTGTATCGCTATTACCGCAGCAGAGGCCAAAGGTCTAGCCTCAACTGCATCGGGAGTTCAGCCAGCCATGAACTCTACATCTGTGTCCGCCCTATCCTTACCATAGGCCTACACACACATGGCCGCCCACCTTCAACGCACAACATCACAGTGTCGTTGTCAGGCTTGTGGACATGCGCAGACAGGCATGACAATGGTGTGTCGTAGGAGTGCAAGTGATGCAACCGCGCAGCGCACACAAGTAAATAGGCTCGGGGAGGGAGGAGCAGCAGTGAGGCTACATAATACACATTGATGGCGCTCATTTGCTACAAGCAGTACATGTCAAACAGGAATCACTAAGTCACACATATCACACACCAATAAACTAGTGAGCCTGCCAACACATCATGGAGAACCAACTATTGACTCATGTCTCTCTGCACTGTCACAGGTGATCAAGGATATGCACTCTGCCCTTGGATGATGACACCCCTCCTAGCCCCGAACACACAGGCCCAGAGGCAGTACAATTGGGCCCACAAACGCACCAGGGGCATCGTGGAACGCACATTTGGCGTGTTGAAGTCACGTTTCAGGTGCCTGGACATCACAGGTGGAAGGTTCCTGTACAGCCCAGACATCGTGTGCAAGATGATCGTTGCATGTTGTGTGTTGCACAACATATGTGTACGCACCAATGCCCCATGGCTACAAGTGCCAGATGCACCGGACGATGATGAGGAAGATGAGGCAGGTGGACCACACCCCACTGCAGCTGCAGCAGGAATAGCCCGTAGGAACAACATCATTGACAATTTCTTCACATGAGGACGTCACATTGTGACAGTCCTTAGCAATCATGGGACAGTACAAAATGACCACAGGCACAGCATGTGCAAATAAATTCATTACAACCCACATTCCCTGAGTGCATGTCACTCCTCTGTACAAGCACATCACTCTGACAAGTGTAAGTGCAACATGTAGTGCCAACAATCTCTAAAATGGAAAATAGATGGTGGGTGTGTCACCGCTGTACAGAGAGGCTGTTCAGGGTGTCACGTATTCGAAATGCCATTTCTGTGTGTCAAAGATAGTACGGAATCCCACTCATCAGCGTATCACATGCGTCCAATATCAATCAATACTTTACTTTATTCGGTTTCTGTACAAACCATCAAAGTATACAATAATAAAAAACTTTTCCTATTTACAATTAAAATATTTAAAACAATTCATTTGGGTATTTAAAAAAGGAAAGATTTAAAAAAAGACCACCAGAGTAAGAAGAAAAGTGCATTTGATAACTACAAAATACGCCTTTCCCTAAAACCTTACAACATACAAAGCCTCAATGGGACAAAAGGAACAATTTGTAAAATACACAGCACAGGTAATATACAAATATCATAAACAATTAATATTATTGTACAGTCTGTAATATAAAATTCTGCCGCATTATCCAGAAGGCAAATAAAAAACGACTGACAGCAAAAACTATTGGTTCAGAAACGTCTGCCCTTAAAATTCTATAAGCAATCTGATACTGCCTAACACCTGCATTAAGGCAGATGGGTCTTATCCACCTTCTGCGCAACTCATGATATCCAGGGCAAAAAAATAAAACATGTTCTTCAGATTCAATAGCTGAAGAACAGGCAGAACATGAACCTAATTGTAAACCCACCACCTCCTTGCCCGGGTATTTTAAAAGCAAATTACCATATCTAAATCTGATGTACAAGCTTTTAGCAAGGGGGGAAAATCTGATCCAAGAAAGGTTCGAATTGTGGACAGAATTTTATGGCTAAAAACTTGGATGTAAGCTGTCCGCAAGTCGAATTATTCACATAGCGATTACCCACCACCTCCCAATACCTGCTTTTTAATCTCAGTAAGTCGTCTCCAGTAGCCCTCTCAGGATGTTTCCATAGATCCATCATGTTCATTAACCTGCACCAGTCTGCAACATGCCTAAACCATGGTAATTTTACTGCGCCATTGATCCTTATGACCTCCCGAAGAGAATCTCTATAATCAACAAGTTGAGGGGTGGTCCATAGGCGCAGCCAGTAAGTTAAAGGTTTCAAGGCAGCCAAATCGCCAATTCTCTTCAGCCCAAGATCACAAAAAAGGGGAATTAAAGGAGTCGTAATTGGGACCGAGACAAGAGACCTAGCAAAGATATTTTCACATATCATTAACTTATTGACGGAAGTATAGCCCCAAATCTCCGCTCCGTACAAAGCTCCGCTTTGGGCTTTTGCACGATAGATTTCCAGCGCTGGGGAAAGGGGTTGGGTATATGATTGTTTGTGAAATCTTATTAAGGATTTGGATCTTTGGCATAGGGTTAAGTAGCTTTTATTTATCTGATAATCCCATTTGAGACACTCACTTAAACCTATGCCCAGATAGTCAAAACATTTTACCCGTTCCAGGGGTTCCTGTAGAACCTTAATCTCCCGCAGGCCACCCTGTACTTTCCCAAACACCATATACTTAGTCTTGGAGGTGTTAAGTTCTAGACTCCTATCCCTACAGAACTCTAGGAAACCGTCTAATAAAATTTGTAAACCCACTGGTGATTTTGATATTAATAGGGAGTCATCTGCGAAGAGCAAAATGGGGACTTTTTCGCCATTCAAGGAGGGTGCGTCATTCCTACAGTTCATTAATTGACTCACCACGTCATTTATGAACAATGAAAACAATGTAGGGGCAAGGACGCACCCTTGTCGCACCCCTCGCTGTATCGGTATCTTGTCCGTTAGTTCACCATTCGTCCCCCATCTGACCTGGGCATAATTATCTAAATGTAATCGGGCCATTACTGCTACCAAATCCGCGGGAGCACCTAGGTCAAGTAAAACCTTCCAAAGCAAGTCACGTGGAACCAGATCGAACGCAGCTCGCAGATCCACAAAAGCTACATAGAGCTTTTGTTTCCTAAGCGAAACATATTTTCAAATTAGTAGAGTGAACCTGAAAGCTTGGTCACACGTGCTTACCTTGGAACGAAAACCCGCCTGATAAGTTGACAGAACCTTGTGATCATCCATCCAGGTTTCTAATTTATCCAGAACCTGCCTTGCAAAAATCTTCTGTAAGTTGTCTATCAGGCTGATGGGTCTATAATTGGAGGGAATAGCGGCATCACCCTTTTTGTAGATGGTAATTATCTCCGTTCCCCTCCATGTTTCTGGAATGGCCCCACCAGCCACGATGTTATTCGATAGGAGATTTATATACGGGGCCCAAATAGTTGGTTCTGATTTGTATAAATCTCCCGGGATGAGATCAGGACCAGGGGCTTTGCCAGCTTTTAGTCTACTAATCGCTGCCAGGGTGTCCTCTATACTAAAAACCAGAGCTTGGCTATTTGTATTCTCCACAGGGGCAGTGATAACTTGGGTATGGTCAACCCAACGAGTATCAAATCCGCCCTGATCCATATTACTAGAATATAATTTAGAAAAGTGGTCCACCCATGTCCCCGGTTCGATATGATAACTAAGGGTGGGAACATTCGCCTTGCTCCCCATGGAGACAATGTGCCAAAAAAGGCGACTATCCCTACATTGGGCAGCTTGGACCAGATCTTGCCAATTTTTGCTGGCCACATCTCTTTTAGCTTGATTCAGAGCTACTTTATAACTTTTGCGAGCCAAAATTATTTCCATTCTGGAGCACTCTCTAACTGCTAACTGCAAGGCCTTCTTTGCTCTCTTACATTCACTGGTGAACCACTTGTTTGTCCCTGCCCTGGGGGGGGTCTCCTACCAGAGCTACTTCGGCTGAAGATGGTTTGCAGAGTATCGAAGAATTTTTGGTGTACTGAAGCAACAAGCGTTTGTTCTGGGAATTCTATATTCCCCGCATCATTACACAAACCAGATATAAATGTAACGAAGAGCTTGTAAATCCGAGTATACAGATCCGGATCGGCTTGGACTTTCGGCCATGTAACTCGTCGGCGATTGTTAGTAACGCACGGCTCTTCATTTCTGGAGGTAAGACTAGAGGGATTCCTATTCAAATCCGCACCCCTCATTTTTAAAAGTAAGGGATTATGGTCACTATCTTCTTGCTGTTCAACGTTCATATCCTCTACCAGAAACCAAATTCTTACATCTACAAATATATAATCAATGGTGCTAGTATAAGTACCCCTTTTAAAAGTAGCCTTCCTCCCTTGGTCGGATGCAGTTCTTCCGTTGCAGTCCCTCATACTCCTACCTGAGACTAGAGAAGCAATCTGCAAAGAAACATTCGATGGACATTTGCCCGTTTTGCCGATTACTAAATTAGGAATGCCCCAGAGCTCATCCTCTTCCTCAAGCAAAGAACTCAATAGAGTAGATGGTTCGAATGCAGCATTAAAATCCCCTGCGATTATTATTTTGGAATTATTTTGGTATACTTCAACCAAATCATCCAACATTGAAAGTACCAATGAATCACAGCCTGAAGATTCAGACCTAGCATAGACATTAAACACAGTCAAAACTAAACCAGTTGGAAAAACAAGTTGGATCCCCATTATGTCCTGTGAGTTTATGGATAAGTGCCTATACTCACAAGCTAAGGAATTTTTTACTAAAATCAACTGGCCACCACTCGCCCTACCCGACGATTTAGGCGGAATAGCTCCCAGGCTATAAGTGGTATAACCGTTAATATATACCATTTCCACTGCCCAAGTCTCTTGAAAGAGACAGATGTCGTTGTTCCCAATATATGACAGCCAATCTTGGTCTTGAAGTTTAAGGTGGATGCCCGCTAAATTCCACGAAATCATTGTAAGGCTGTTATTGTCCATCATTATAGTAGCGGGAACACGCTCATGGGTGTGCATATAGTTAGAGAAGCTATCACCACCAGTTGGATTTGTTATGCAAGGACTATGGAGGACTTGTGACTGAGACATAGACTCAACTACGCTAGTAATATTATTGGATGATATATCAACATTTACAGCCCGCTCTGTACTACTTATAAACGGTTCAGCAACATAGTCAACATAGTCAATACCCTGAACTCCAATGAGCAAGTCATTATCATTGACCATATTATCCAACAGTGGAGCGTTCATAACAGAACTGCTATTGGGCCTATGCCCCAGATAAAGGCAACCAGTATTACAATTCTCAGGAAAATCTTTAGATGTCAACACATTCGAAGGTGAGGGAACACAGACATGCAATGATTCCAAACAGTTCTCCGATGTTATTGCTATCACATTACCCCTTATAGCATTTCCAATCGAGGCTGATCCTCCACCCAATGCGGACAGTCAATCGTTGTCATCAATGGGGTTAAAAACATCAAAACCATTATTCACCGGAATAGCAAATCTGTGCACATCCCACCCCCTCCCATGATTTGCCCCTCGATTATGTAGCGTAGAACCAGATGGTTTATAGAAATAGCCAAGTGGTAGGATGCTAATCCCCATTTCCTCCACAAACCAATTACTCGCCCTCTCAAGGAATCCCACTCATCAGCGTATCACATGTGTCCAATATCATTACATGGAGGCTGTCATTTATGACCTACAATTGACATTAGGGCTTCTTCTGGGGTCAAATATGTACCACCATGATGCAGGGATGCACCCTGTGAATCAAGTCCCACAACATGAGCAACATGGACGTAAGGGGGAATCACTGCGCCTACATTCGTCCATGCTTTCATACTTGATTAATCATAGACATGACACATCTGTGTGTATTGGAATGTATTATTCACGTTCAATGGAGTGTTGAAGCTGTCTCAGTACTGGGCCATGCAAACAACACTCTACAATGTTGCCCCGTGGAGGGCCCGCCAGAGTCCTTTAGGGATTGACAAGTTACTCGGAAGAGGAAGAGTCCAGTCCACAGTCTGATTGCTGTGTCATTGTTAAGCAAACAAAATATGGTAGTCCATGTCGAGGTCCAAGGTTATTGTCGCAGAGTGTATCGGGGGACAGTGGAAGGTGTAATTCCAGGGCATGATGCAGAGGGCAGAAGCAAGCAGTAATAAGCCATATGGCGGAGATGAATGCTACTGCGTCCTTCTTACCACTAAGGCAGATTCATCCTCATCTTCGTCCTCTGACATTTCTTGTGCCTCACATGTGGGTGGTGGTGTTTTGTCTGCAGCACTGTGTGACACTGACACATCAGGGGCCGGAGATGTGGATGTAGAAGTAGCAGCAGCATTCATCTGCGCAATGTCTTGTGGCATCACTCCCATGATGAGGATCTGCAGGGCATGGAAGATCCCATCTACAGATTTCTCGCGTGCAGCCGTGGTAGCCATTCTTTGCACCTGCATCCGCTCCATGGTCTCCATGACCCTCCTCATGTTTCCCAACTCACGGATGACATCGCTGTAGCCACTCTGACTAGACAGTTGTTGTTGTCTCCGAGTCATGACTCCAGCAACGCCAGCCATGGATTGTTGGAGGGCATGGGGCGGACTGTGGGTGTCCGTTAGGGACTGTAAGTGGTCCCTGATGGGACTTAGACACCCACGTATGGCATCCAGTTTGGCTGCCATGTGTTGGAACCCCAACCGCATCTGTTCAGCCAGCTCCTTCTGGCAGTCTAACACATGGCGTTGGAACGCCATGTGTTCTTCGGTGAGGTGCTGGGAGCCAGACATGGTGGTGGGTGCTTCCTGCTGTGTGGTCTGTGCAGGGGGTGGGATCACCTCGATGTTGCTGGGCTGCCCTGTTACTGGAGGTGGGGTGCGGAGGTTGTCCATGAACCGTTGGAGTTCGTCGTAGTCGATGTCCTGGAGGTCATCTCCATCATCACTGACGTGATGTAGGGTCTGCTCTGCAGGAGGTGTTGATTGTCCCTCTGCAATGTAAAGGGGAGATGCAGTTTAACAGTGTGTTCCATGTATGTTGACACATTGGCGGAGTTTACATACAGACTGCATGACAATGTTCATTGTGACTGTTTGTGAGGAGATGCCTATTTGATGCGGGACAGTGCACATTTTTACTACATCACGGATGTGACGTTGTACTCGTACATTGTCGTCTCACAGTTTCCTGCTATGCCAGATGTGATTGGCCATTTTGTACACACATGCGGCACAAGTTGTGTTCTGTGTTCTGTTGTGAAAGTGTTGCAGTTTGTACCACATTGTTGTCAATGTTGAGGTGCTCTTATTCTTATGTGTGTGTGCTGCATTGTGGGTGAGTCGCCCCTGCAGCTCTGATTTGTCTGCCCCTTATCCCTTTCATGCGGTGTGCCTTTGACTTCTGTGCTTCTACAGTGCTGAGATGTTGCGGACTTGAGTGAATTGGGCTCTTGGTCGTGTTGTGACTCTTGGGCATGGTTTGTCCGCAGATGTGTTGTTGACGTCAGGGGTTGCTTGTGCACGTGGATGTGTCAGAGTGTGACCTGCTCCTTTCCGGATGTGGTCCACACTCAGTCACCTCAGTGTCGTGGCGTGCACCATGTCATGATAAATGGACTGCAGCCATGCTAATGGTCATGCAGTGTCACTTGCATTGTCAGTGTGGCTCACGGACCCGCAGCTTTGCTGGGTTCAGCACATGTGTATGTGTTTGTTGTGAGATTAGTGATGTGTGGGGAGGGCCACCTCCGGGCACATTGTCGACGGGGGCCTACTTGCTGTTTCTATGTGTGCTGCAGTATGCCAAGGTGATCAGGGACATGATCCAGAGTCATTGTGGGTGTGCAGTGTGCTGTACTTAATTGTGCATGTGTGCCATTGTGCCCATCTCCCCCCGTCCCCCCAGTCCCTGGTCGGTACTCACCCTGTTGAGGTTGTGTCAGGTAATGTTGAGCAGTGTCCGGATCCACTACTCCTGGCACCGTATCCCGACTGATGACTGTGGCCACCATTTTCTCCATGTCATCCAGCTCCTGGTTTCCGCTGGACCCCCACCTCCAATCTGCGTTGCTGCTTTCATGTTGGCATCGAGTTTTTTCTTGGTTTTGCCCTTCACATCATTCCAGCGCCTCTTGACCTCTTCCATTGTCCTCCTCAACTCTGCAACTGCATTCACATGGTCCAAGATAGTCTGCCATGTTTGCGTCTTTGTTGCCAATGACACGTTGGAGGTGATGAACAGTTGTTGGCAGTGTTCTATCACCTCCGTAACGATGATCCTGTTTTCCTGCGGACTGAACCGCTTCTTCCTCTTCCTCTTCTCCTTGGCCTTCCCCGACCCCGGGGTTCGTTGCTGGTCATCTGTGGGGCTTGTGGGGTTCGCGTTGTCCTCTGCACTCGGTCCGGGTGCGTCCATGGTGCTACGCAGTTACATTTTTTTAGTCTCTGGTTTTATAGTGCATTTTCCCGCATGACGCGTGGGAATCGCAGGTCTGTTGCTGGTTATCGCTGATTTTTGTATAGCGATTTGGGACATCGCAACTTTTTTCGTGTTTCGCATTTTTTCGGCGTCACGTTAATTTTAGCGCGGGCATTTGGCACGTTATCATGAGACTATCGCATGGTGCCGCCGGGTTGAGAATACAACGTTAACACAGTGTTATTTTCCCGCGATAGACTGCGATGTGTAAAGTTGCGTTAAGCTAATTTTGCGATAGTTCATACACGTTCTTGAGAATATCCCCCTTAGAGTATGTTATATCTTGTAAACTATGTTCTTAGGCACTTTATAAAATTATATAGTAAGATATATAAATGCACCCGCACGGGGAATGATTTGGATGAATTAGGCACTTTAGTTAGCATGTGCTCTTTATAAGATATATGGGTTTAATAATGTAATTTTTTTACATTGTGTGAATTTAATGTCGCAATGTGCATAGCACTAGTGAAGAGTGTGATTTCTGTTTTTGAAAATTGTATTATTGCTAATGGATTCTTTCTCAATGCAGACTACTTAAAATATGTATAAACTGTACCCCAGGCATAATAAAAAAAAGAACTGACATTGCCCTGCTACCACAAGACAGGGATTGAAATAGACAGTCAATCAGAAGCCTACATAAGGAGCATTAAGAAGCGTTATCACAAGACACCTCAGACACATCACCGGCAGTTGAATGCTGCTGAATTACATGCATTTTCTGATTCAAATTATTATCGTATACATTATTCGCATAATTTAAACAGATTTATATATATAGAGAGAGAACTGTTTTTATCTCTATAATTGGAAGCGTCAGAATTTGATGTACATGTCATGGAAAGCTGCCTATAATACATGAGAAACTACATTTTTCAAAGATCATAATTTCGAGTTGCATTTGTGTTAGATGAACTCTCGTTTAATGAAGCGAAATTGGACTCCTTTGAGATTTTCCCAGAACATCTCTGGTTACCAAGGTACCCAAGAAGCTTTAACAACTTGAAAGAAAACTGCAGCATCAAATCCAGTGTTTTGTTGAGGTCTATGACCTGAATGAAATGAATATTTTTTATTTTAGGTTTGCGCAGAAGTTACAGGTCAAATCAAGAATTTTACAGGGTCATTATTTTAATCATGGTTAACTTAAAATAGCACTATAAACGTGGTTTCTCACCCCGCTCAGCTGAAAGTAATGGCAATTGAATTTAGCCATTTGAAAACTGATAGTATGTTTTAGATTTCTATGCATTATTTTGTGCTGCCAGAGTTGCACTATAAATAATGTCGTTTAACAATTTTATGAACAAAAACTATCGCATTTTGTTAGAACCCAATAGCAGTAAAACCCAACTACAGCAAAGCCATCAAACACAATTCAGTTACCCCCTTGGCCGCTAAACCTTTCCCCCCTAGAATGCTAAGCCTTTTTTTGGCTATTTGGGGTTGTTTGTGCTTAGGCATCCATACCTTTAATTCCGCATAAGGTATCCGCGCCAAATATGAGTCCTGTTTTCCCAATATCCTGGGAATTCCAAAGGTACCCAGGGTTTGTGGATTCCTCTGGAGGAGACTTAGCAAATAGACAAAAAATAGTTCAATTTTTGCGGTTTGGGGAAAAATAGGAAAAAGTGCCCTGCAAAAAAGTGTCCATTCTTTTTTCTAAAAATGGCAGCATCAAAAAAGTTTGCTGTGCTGAAGTCATCATTTGCCGGCGTTCAGGAACATGCAGAGCTGAATCAAAAACCTATTTTTTTACCACAGTTTTGGCATTTTTCCTCTAATATTTGTGCTTTTAACCTATTTCCAGTTTGTGGTGGAAACTGCTAAGAAACCCCAGGGTGATCCCGGAGAACAATACATTTCTGAAAAGAAGCCACACGACTGAATTCAGCAAGGGGTAATTTGTGTAGATCCCTCAAGGTTTTCCCAAACAATCTAACTACTAACATAAAAAAAAATATTGAAAATGAGTAGGAAAAAAGGTCCATTTGTGAGAACGTTTTCATTTGTAACTTCTTATCACCATGGCCGATTTACAAAAGCTATATACCATTACGTCCACTAGATGCTTCTGGTTGCGGGGAAATATACGATTTGTGGGTTTTCCAAGAACCCGAGGTTCCCAGAGCCAAGAACTGAGCTGCATCTTATAATGGGTTTTCCTTGTGTACCAGGTGTAGAGCAATTCATATGGTAAAATAAACAGAGTGAAAAATAGGTATCAAGGAAACCTATGTATTTTTGAAATGGGCACATGATATGGAGCAGTGATTATTTGCACATCTCTGGATTTGTGGGTGCCTATGCTAGCTTGTGATTTAGAGGGTGTTTCTCAAAATGTCTTCTTTCTTGCACACTGGCTTACAACTGGAAGGCACAAATGTAGAGAAATACAATTGGTAATGTTACGTGTTATACTATTCTATGTTCCCCTAAGTTTCTTAATAAAAATGGCACCCCCTTATGTGGGTAGGCCTAGTGCCCGCGATAAGAATGGGCCCAAAGCGCAACATGGACACATCACATTTTTCCACTGAAAATGGAACTATTTTTGCAATGTGGGTAACTGTAGGTTTTGGGTCCTAGCTCAGCCGGCACCTAGAGAAACCGAGCAAACAGGCACAGTTTTGAAAACTAGATACCTGGGAAAATCCAGGTTGGGGTGACTTGCATGGCTATCACCAGGTTTTCTTACGCAGAAGCCCTTGCAAACCACAAACTTTGACAAAAAAACACATTTTTTGAAATCTGCAGGAAGAAACGAATTTCCTACCACCTACCATTACCCCAAGTCTCCCAATAAAAATGGTACCACACTTGTTTAGGTAGGGCTAGTAGCCACAACAGGGAAGGAGCCAAAATGCAACATGGACACATCACATTTTTTCAATGAAAAGGGACCCTTTTTTGCAATGTGGCTAGCTGTGGATTTTGGCCCTAGCTCAACCGGCACCTAGGAAAACCTAGCAAACCTGCACATGTTTGAAAACTAGACAACCAGGGGAATCCATGGAGGTGTGAGTCGTGTGGCTCTCTTTGGGTTTTCTTAACCAGAAGCACTTGCAAACTTTTAACTTTGACAAAAAAACATGTAATCCTCACATTTCTGTGATGGAAAGATCTGGAATCTGTCGGGGGCAACAATTTACCTACCACCTACCATTACCCCAAGTCTACCAATAAAAATGGTAGACTTGGGGTCTACCATTTTGTGTGGGTAGGGCTAGTGGCTGCGACAAGAAAGGCACCAAAACACAATATAGACACATCACATTTTTCCACTGAAAACTGACCCTTTTTGCAATGTGGTTAGCTATAGATTTTTGGCCCTAGCTCAGCCGCACATAAGGAAACCTAGCAGACCTGCACATTATTAAAAACTAGACACCTGGGGAATCCAGAGTGAGGTGACTTGTGTGGCTTTCACCAGGTTTTCTTACCCAGAAGTCCTTGCAAACTTCAAACTTTGACTGTAAAAACACTTTTTCTTCACATCGCTGGGATGGAAAGTTCTGGGATCTGTAGGGAGTATCAAACTTCCTACCACCTACCAAATACCCAAATCTCCCAATAAAAATGACACCACACTTGTGTTAGTAAAGCCAGTGGCTTCGACAGGAAAGGAACCAAAAAACAATATGGCCATATCACATTTTCCCATCGAAAACTGACCATTGTTTTAAATGTGTCTAGCTTTGGGTTTTGAGCCATAGCACAGCCGGCACTTAGGGAAACCTAGCAAACCTGCAGATTTTGAAAACTAGACACCGGGGGGAATTCAGGGTGGACTGTCTTGAAAATGTTTCACCAGGATTTCTTATGCAGAAGCCCTTGCAAACCTGAAACTTTGAATAAATAAACACATTTTCCATTACATTTCTGTGATAGAAATATCTAGAATCTGGGGGGAGCAACACATTTCCTACCACCCAGCATTCCCGTAAGTCTTACGATAAAAATGGTACCTCACTTGTGTGAGTAGGCCTAGATACCCACAACAGGATAGGGCCCAAAATGCAACATAGACACATCACATTTTTTCACTGAAACTGACCTTTTTTTTGCAATGTGTGCAGCTGTTGATTTTGGGCCCTAGCTCAGCTGGCAAATATGGAAACCAAGCAAACCTGTACATTTTTGAAAATTAGACACCATGGGGAATCCAGTATGGTGTGAATTGCATGGCTCTCACCAAGTCTTCTTACCCAGAAGCCTTTGCAAACCTCAAACTATGACTGAAAACACACATTTTCCTCACAATTCTGTGAGGGAAATTCTGGAATCTGCGGGGAGCCACATATTTCCTACCACACATCACTATTATTATTGCGTCTTGAGAGTGTATGGCTACTCCTAAGGGTTTCCCAGTGGGGAACCAAAGTAGGATGAATCAAGTCCAAACATTAAAGCAACCAGGACTTCAAGTTCTTATGGAACAGGCTGAGTGAGGTGGAGCTACGCAGAGAGTCCGGGAGGGCATTCCACAGCTTCGGGCCTAAGAACGCAAAGGACCAACCTCCTATGCGCTCCAAGTTTTTTCTAGGCAGAGGGACTGGTTGAGTGATCGAAGCATGCAAGCATGCTGGTAAGGCACCACCAGATCTTGAATGTCGTGTGGGGCTGTGCCAGATCTGGACTTTTACATAAAGCACAAGGCTTTAAATTGAATTTGTTTATCCATGGCCAGGCAGTGAAGCTCGCAGAGAAGATTCGACACAGAAGCAGACTTTGGGAGGCATAGAGGAACCTTGCTGCGCCATGTTGGACTACTTGTAGGTGCCGAATGGCTGCCTTTTCGGTTCCCAGATATAAGATGATCCCGTAGTCAATTCTTGAAAGAATCAGGGCTTGGATCACTGTTTTTTGGGCTGAAGGTAGAATCAAGCCAATGATCTTTTTTGCCTACTTCAGCACTGCAAAGGACATTGTGGCCAACTTGGCTACCGGCAGCGTCATTGATAGACTTTCGTCCAAACCAGAAGCCAATGTTCTTTGATCCAAAGAGTGCCGTATAGGCAGGCCATAGTACCTCATTTGAAGCAATTTCATTGGCTACTTGTGATAACACTAGCTTTTAGAGATTTTTCTGGGCAAGGCCCTGCATATCTGCAAAACAGATTGTGCCCATGTCAACAATGTAGAACACTCAGATCAAACCATCTGCTACTGCTTCATGTACCAAAATTTGTTAGGACCAGGCAAGGAGGAAGTTCTTTCACAGTCTTAACAGCCAACCTGTGGAATACTCTCCCAATAAATCTGCATAGAGCCGCGTCCATCTCAATTTTTAAGAAAGAATTGAAAACTTTTCCTATTGACAAAAGCTAACTCCTTTCTATTTATTTGCACTGGATGTACTGACTGTCAACTGTCCGCTTGAGCGCCGGGGCATCTCATTGGAATCAGCTGTGTGCTATACAAATGGATAATTGATTGATTGATTGATTGAGGGTCAGATCCGAAAAGGTCCCAAGAGCCTCCTGCCAGTGCTGAGGGCCCCAAAGTCAAGGGTTCTTGCCCAAGACCATAACCTCAGTCTTCTCGCCGTTAAACTTGAGAGCATTGTCACTCATACAGGTAGAAATCTTACTCGAGTACACGTTCAGGGCGATGGTACTGTGTCCTTGTGCAGATGACAGGGAAAAGAGGAAATGCGTATCATCTGCATACGAGAACAGGGTTAATCTGCAGCTTCCTATCACATCCGCGAGAGGGCATACATATATGTCAAAAAGCATTGGGCTTAGAGCTGAGCCCTGGGGAACACCAGACATAATGGATCATGGCTCTGATCTGGCACTGGCTGACAAAACTTGTAATGATCGGTTTTCCAGGAACTAGGTCATCCAGGCTAAGGCTGTTCCTTGGAGACCCAGTGTCATCAGTCTTTCCAGGAGGATGGAATGGGAGACAGTATTGAAGGCCGCGCTGAGATCTAATAAAATCAGTGTGGCTGTGCCACCCACATCCAGGAGTTGTCTCAGGTGTTTTCTGACTCCTAGGGGGGCAGATTCAGTGCTGTGTCCTGCCTAAAGCCCGATTGGGAGAAAGTAGAGAAAGTTTTTGAGCTTCCACAAAGGTGGTGAACTACGAAGTCACATGCTTCTCTAATATTTTGGAAAAGATGTGCAGCATGGAAATTGGTCTAAAATTAACCAATTTAGTGGGCTCAAGGTTAGGTTTTTTAAAAAGCGGTAGGACCATGGCATGTTTCCATAATGGTGGAATACATCCCTCTTGTAGTGAGAAGTTGAGCAATCTGACCACTATTTGAAGTAGGTCCGGGTCCAAGAGATTAAGGGCCTGATTTCCATCTTGGCAGACGGGTTACTCAGTCACAATGGTGACGGATATCCTGTCTGCCGAAATATAAATCCCATTATAGCCTATGGGATTTATATTTTGGTGGACGGAATATCCGTCACTGTTATGATGGAGGAACCCATCCACCAAGATCTAAATCAGGCCCTAAGTTTGGTCGGTGGAAGAGGATCAGAGCTGTGAGCCCGATTTGATTGACTGAAGTAGGATCAAAAACTGAGGAATGTCCAACAGAGACTGCGACTCCATCTTAGGAGCTGCTATAGGCATTAGTAGAGAATTTTCTTCCCTTCTTGGGACAGAGTCCGGAGTGCTGAATTTGGGTGTGATGTTAACAGCCTGCCCACCAGTCTGTGAGCCTTTACAAGGTGAAGCTGAATGTTGGCTACCTTTTTAACGAAAAAGTGAGCCAGCTCTACGCATTGATCTTGAGAGAGCGAAGGCATCGTCGATGTTTTACTTGGGTCCGAAAGCTCCTTGACCACATTGGAAATTGTCTTCAGGCTGCTTTGGGCATTAGAGATCTTGCACAAATATAATGCCACCCTAGCCACCTTGAAAGCCCACGGTAGTGTTTCAGGGCTGATTTGTACTCTGCTTTTAGGGCCACGTTGTAGGACTTTCTTCACTCCCTCTCTAGGCTCTTGCATCTTTTTTCTCCCGTCGAAGGGCTTCATTGAACCATGGGCGGGGTAATGGAGTCTCAGTGAAGACCTTGATGTTACTGGGAGGATTCCCTCCAGAGAATTTATGATCCAACAATTGACCAAGCACTGGTCGAAGGTCCGCTGTCTGTTTCAGGTCTGGTACAGTGCAACACAGTTGGGCATTCAGAGTGGGGACATGTAATCTAGACCAATTCCTAGATTTGCTAGGGGCGGCGGCTGGTCTTATCAAGGGAGGAGCCTGGCTCCTAAAGGAGAATGGCACTGCCAGATGGTCCGACCAGGGTAGCAACAAGTGTAATTCTGTGGTGAGATTCATGGTATTGGAAAAGATGGGGTCAAGGAGGTGGCCTGCCTCATGAGTAGGTGCTGAGGTGATAAAATCTAAATTCAGCACACTCAGATCCTCTATGAATGTTGTAGCCAGATTACACATGGGAGCTTCACGGTGGATGTTAAGATCACCTAAGAGTGTAAAGTTGGTGCAGTTGAGGATGTAAAGGTCAGACAGGTTGGGATCAGTCGAACACTAATTACCTGCGTATTCCGGAGGCCGATCGATCAAGGCCCCGGATATTGTGAGTTTGTGGGTGAGATACAGTAAGAACAACAAGGCTTCACAATTGGGAATGGGAAGCACCCGAACTTTACACTGATATTGCTTCTTAAAATTAATGGCGATCCCACCTCCTGCCCTACCCTGCGATCCCTTCTGACGATGGCATAATTGAATGGGAGTGCTGCAATGACATCTGGTTGAGATGCCTAATGCAGCCATGTTTCTGTCAGAAACAAGGCGTCCGGATCGTTGTCCCACAAAAAATGGAATATATGTTATTGATGCTTATGGAGGGATCGACAATTAATATTGAAAATGCAAAATACATTCCCTGGGGTACTGCCAGAGGTGCTTGCTATATTGCTAGGCAAGTTGTAAGTGCAATTAGCATTTCCTATACTAACAGTGTGGCAGCTATCAAGAGGTTTAGCTAAGAAGTTGAAATTCGCACAGCTAAGTGGGCTTACCTGTGGGTCCAGGGAAGCCAAGCAAACTTTAGGACAGACTGGACAAAGTGCCAGCAATTGTTTGGAGGTGAACACTAGCCTTTCTTGCTGGCGAGATGCAGGATTCCAGGCCACTGGGCCCATACGGACGGGGGACAGACAGGCTTGCTTAGGCGTGCCACCAGCACGTCCACACCACGGCATCTATATTTAGGACCGAGCGCGTATAAGCTGTACCGCTAACTCAAACGGATGCTCGGCACAACAAAAAGGCCGCAAGTGTGTCCACCAGTAAACTTTTACCTACAAATATAAAGACCCAAGGTCCCCAACTTAATAAAACAGTGGCCAACACAGTAAATGTTTAAAAATGCAGCGCTCCCAGACGCAGCATAGCGGTGCCTCAGGGTGACACCCCGCCTGATTCAAACAGTCCACTCCACGACCGCTCTAAGTAGGGATGAGCGCATAAAAGCTGAATTGCTATCTCAAGCAGAAGCGCGGCACAACAAAATGGCCGCAAGTGTGTTCTTGAAGCGGGCATTTAAACACATGCTTCATGCTTCCACCAGTAACATTTTATTTTTAAATAAAAAGGCCCCAGGTCTCCAACTAAATAAAACACAGTAAATGATTAAAAAATGCAGCGCTTCCAGGCGCGGCATAGTGGTGCTTCAGAGTGACACCCTACCTGATTGAAACATTCGCCCAGGTATCCCAATAAAAATGTTACCTCACTCGTGCGGGTAGGTCTCATGCCCGTGACTGACACTGATCAAACCAGGGTCAATGAGAGTATACCCTTGCAAGGACTCCCATTGACCTTGGTTTGATCCGCTCCTGTCGAGGGCAGTAGGCCCATACACACAAGTGGGGCAGCATTTTTATTAGGACAAGTGGTGAAACACTAGGTGATAGGAATTGTGTGGATTTCTGCTGATATCAGAAGTTTATGCAACAGAAATACAAGGAACTTGCATAATTTTAGACAAAGTTAGAAGTTTGCAGGGCATTGTGAATAAAAACAACTTATGGGATCCACACATGTCACTCCACCATGGACTCCCACCAGTGTCTAGTTTTCGGAAATGTCTGGGTTTGGTAGGTGTCCCTGGGTGGCCACCGAGGCAGGGCCCAAAACCTGCAACTATCCCTTTTGTTGATTTTGCCACATTGCATCTTAAAACCTCTTCCTGTCGCATGCATAATGCCCACCCACACAGATGAGGTACTATTTTTATCATGAAAGATGCAGAAACATTGGGTGATAGGAAATTTGTGGCTCAACTAAGATTGCAGTACTTTCAGACTCAGAAATATGAAGAAGATATGTGTTTTTAGCTAATGTTTGAGGTTTGCAGGGGGCTTCTGGGTAAGAAAACCTTGTGTGATCCACATGAGACACACCACCCTGGAGTGCCCTAGTGTCCAGTTTTGAAAAATATAGGGGTTTGGTAGGTTTTAATAGAGACAATGTGCACCCTGTTAGTGAAAGTCAGAAAAGACAAATATTACTGCATAACCAACTGGTACTCAGTCAGTCAAAAATACTTTATTCGGCAGCCAAGAGCCATAAAAGTAAACATTTTAAAAAGCACAATTCATTGAAAGTCATTAATACATAAAAACTTAGGTCACAATAAAAGTTTTAAAAATGCCTGTACAAAAAAATAAAAGGGCATCCGGCTTTACTATTTCATCAATCATGTATAAATCTACAGATGCGCAACAATATAAAGTGCAAAAGCGCTAAATATAAAGCCAAAGACTATAAGGACTATCACATAAAGTGCACATTAGGTGAGAGAACAGACTGGCTCGAGCGGCAGCAATTTTTTCCTATGTCTAATAGCCGCTATTAAAAAGCTTGCAACCCCCAGGCAAACCATGGGGGAGGATAACATTTGAAGATAAATCAAAGCCGGCGTCGCTTGGACAAACTGACAGTCTCTAAGAAGTGGTAAAATATTATTTCTGCGCTGGGAATTGTAGTGGGTGCAGAAAAACATAAAATGTAATGTATCCTGATCTGAAAAATTATCACAGGGGCAGGGTTTAAGTGAACCAGGTTTGGAATAGCCTTGGGGAAATGCTAGAAGCCAGAGGACCAGATTCAAACAAAATCTGGTCAGAACAAAGCGTTGGTGTGCTTTGTTAACATAAGATAAACATGGCTGCATCTGTGGGCCCGAGCTCAATATGGCAAATCTTCTCACAGATGGTTTGGCTAATTCCGCCTCCTCCCTAAACCTCTGCCGCTTGTCCAAAAACTGCTTTTTGAATTCTCTAATGGCAGTCTTGCCCAAAGCCCCTGGACTCAAGAACAGGTCAGGACGGCTGAGCCATCTGGTCTGTTCCTTTATGTATTTCAGCCAGGGAATAAGTAACGCCCCCTCCAGTGAGATGCAGTCAGTAATTATAAGTTGATTTAGATTTGGGGTCGGGCTTGCCCAAATTCTGAGCCAGCGCAGCAGTGGGGCAACCGCAATCTGGTCTGAGATGTAACCAACTCCCAATTCTTCATGTAGGTTAAATACAGGGGTTGCATTGGGGACCGCAAGGAGTTTTCGCATGAAATTATTCTCGGCCACCTGAATCCCCTTCACATCCTTATAACCCCAAATGTCACTCCCGTACGTAGCCATCTGGATACATTTTGCATTGTAGACCTTTAATAGTGCGGGTAGTGGCTTTGACCCCAGTCTTTTAGCAAAATTCAGGGTGGCCCCTGCCGCTAGGGCTAAGATATTCTTTTTAAGTAAAAGTTGCGGGCACCAAGATCCTTGCTCATCAAAAACTACCCCTAGGTAGGGAAACGTTGGCACTTTGGTTAGTTCGGCCCCCTTGCAATAAAATTTGGCCTTGGCCGCCTTTCTGGAACCTATAGTCATAGTGTGTGATTTCTTATAATTCGTAGTTAAATCTAGTGACTCCATAAAACTTTTAAAACAGTTTAAAAGACGTTGTAGACCCAATGCGGTTCTAGCCAGTAGAACCGCGTCATCGCGTATAGAAGTGCAGGAATCATTTTGGAACTAGCTCTGGGTATATCTTTGCAACAGGCTGCTAGGTATTCTCCCAATTTATTAATATATAGTGTGAACAGCAAAGGTGCCAAAATGCACCCCTGCGGGACCTCCCTTTTTACTTCCCAAGAGCTTGTCAAACTGCCATCTGTGTTGTACCTTACCGCTGCAGTGGTGTTTTCATGGGCACTATGCAAAAAGGAGACCAGCTCCGCATCTATCCCCAGATCAAGTAACACCAGCCATAGCTTAGACCTGTTGACATAGTCAAAAGGTAAGGTTAAATCCATGAAGGCCAAATGTAAGACTCCCCTTTTGGCGATGGTGTACTTCCCGATGACTAAGTGCAGGTTAAGAGACTGGTCCAGGGTCCCTTTCCCCTGCCTGAAGCCATACTGCAGATCGGAGATGATATTGACCTGGTCAAGATACCCTGTTAGGCGATCCAGAATTACTTTCCCCAGTATTTTAGATGCAGAATCTAGGAGGGAGATTGGTCTATAACAGGCGGGATCATCCAGGGCTCCCTTTTTAAATATGGGGATGATAACCGCCTTAGCCCAAGAGGGGGGAAAACCGTTGGTGCAGGCTGCATTAAAAACATGGGTTAAAATCTTGGCCCAGACTTTGGGATCGGCCTTATAAAGGTCTGCTGGTACCCAATTTGGACCAGGCGCCTTTCCTGCCGAGGTTGAGATGAGCTTTGTAAACCTCATCTATGTTGAAATGGAGAGGGTTGCTAGGTAGGCACAATGTGCACCCTGTCAGTGAAAGTCAGAAAAGACAAATATTACTGCATAACCATCTGGTACTCAAGTACAAATACATACTGGATGGATCTGGCACGAGGGTGAACAGTTCAAAATGTAAATTTCATCAACAAAAGATTTTTTTTTAAATGAAAATGTAGAAATCACTATTAATAAGTTAATTGAAAGTTCAGAATACTGAACCAATGACTCACAGGTCGTGAGCTGTAAAGCCACGACAAGGCACCAACTGCTTTAAAGGCCATTCATGCACCTTTCATGCGTCACACACACAAACCCATACACACCGCCATCCACGGGCCCAACAAATTACAACACACACATCAACAAATGATGCTCTTCAAAGGCCCATCAATTTCATACGCCAACAGGACTGACACACAAATCACACCATCTTGTTGGTGGGGGAGTGTGTGGACTGCCATTTAGCTAGCTGTGTGTGTGTGTGGACTGGCGTTTGGCTGGCAGTGTTTGTGTAGGGACCAGCAGCAAGTCACTGAACATACACACTGCCAGCCAGCCACCACTACACACACTGCTAGCCAAATGCCAGTTCACACACACTGCCAGCCAAATGCCAGATCACACACACCGCCAGCCAAATGCCAGTTCACACACACTGCCAGACAAATGCCAGTTCACACACACCACCAGCCAAACACCATTGCACACATACCATCAGCCGAATGCCAGTTCTCACATACCGCCAGCTAAATGCCAATTCAAACACACTGCCAGCCGAATGCCACTCAGACATCATCATGAAGTTCCTGTCCACTTTCATTTCTAAAACACTCCCACAATACACAAATCACATACACACAAAGCACATACAGGAAAAATTAAACATCCAACTAAAACAGCACATTTTCTTTTCAAATAGAAAGAACAAACCTATTGGTAGAAGATTAAATACTATTTATGACTTCATATGCAACGAGTGTAACTAAGCAAATCAAACTACAGCCAACCATTTAAATATATAGCAATGTAGACCCCAGTCAGTTTCCTTTTACTACCATGGTTGCTCGCAATACTTGAGTTGCGTATGGTATAATTTAAAACATGTGGCCATACATAGGCCAGGATTAGAAGGACACTAAGGGCAGTACATATGACTCTCCTTTTGGACTCTTCTTCGGACGTAGACTCTACATCTCCAACAAGGAAGGTCTTTTTTGGGGGTCAGAGGAATATATTCAGGAAAGTGGTGATCTTTCACCCTAGCCACATCTTCCACCACTCCGATTGTAGGACCACTTGCTTGCTCGACTGCAACAAGGCTGTCTATTACAGACTGCTGAAACTGTACAGATGTCATCTTGGAATCTGGAGAACAATCTTTGAAATCAACATACGCATTTAAGAAAGCCAAATGAAATAAATGAACAGCCAACTTCTTGTAACAGATATCAGCAATGTAAGGCTCCAACCTTTGATCTACTCTATCTACACCTCCCATGTGCTTGTTGCAGCCTAAAATGCACACAGGTTTGCACATTTCTGCTACCTGACCCCAAACAGTCACAGATGAAATGCTTTCATCATGAATAGTTGTGAGCATGTGGATATCTTTTCTGTCTGAAAATTTCAGAGCATGAAGTTCATTACTACACAAAGCACTGTTCCGTCCGTTTTCAGGTTTTTTACTGTCAAGCTCTTTAGGGTAACCTTTATGGTGAGAGTGGATTGTGCCACAAGCCACATTGGCCAGTTTAAACAATTCCTTAAATAATTGCACACCTGTGTATAAATTGTCCATGTATAAATTATTTATTAAAAAGTCCTCTTGCAAGTTCCCACACAATGTTTTCACTGACTGCAAAAGTGGAAAAGCAAGCAGGAGGAACAATTGAAGAATCCCTACCATTGTATTCCCTGAAATTATATGCATGTCCAGTGGCACTTTGACATAGCATATACAGCTTAACACCATAAAATACTTTTTTGCTGAGAATGCATTGTCTGAAAACTAAATGGCCCTTGAAGAGTAACAGAGACTCATCCACAGATATCTCCTTCCATGGAACATAGATCTCTGAGAAACGATCTACTAAATGGTCAAGGGCAGGCCGTATCTTGAAGAGACAGTCTCAATTAGGGTGATCCTGTGGCAATGCTGTAGCGTAATCCACAAAATGCAGCATCCGCTGCAGAAGCAAATACCAATCTCGACTCATGGTTGCTGGAAATATAGCACTAACCATCAAGGGGCAAGCTGACCACTATAAAGACAGTGATGAATTCCTTATCAACACCATCAGCAAAGTTAAAACTCAGACCTGCTTAAATTCATGGCGATTTATGGGAGTCCACCAGATAGCTTTATAGTGGATCTTAAGTGTGGCACTGTTGTCCCTCAAAAGCTTTTCTGCATACAAATTAGTTTGCTCACCAATATTGTCCAAAAACACATCATCATTAAACAGTTAGAAGAAATTAATGGGCAAAAAATTCTCTGTATTGACTCTACACCCAGCTACACCACTAAACGGAGACAAAACAGGCAGCTCTTTCTTAGGGGCAACCCAGAGTTCAGTACTTCCAATGGGAAGCCTTCCCGACCCTGGCTACAATCCTGCTGGCTCCTCGTGCACTACCGGCATATCAGTGTTCTCCCCAAAAAGATGCAATTCACCAGCATTAAAAGTGGATTCATTGTCAGATGATTCATCTCAGACAGAAAAATCACTGCCAGAATCTTCAACTTGGTCCTCAGATGCAGAGTCAGTCTCAGAGCCATGTTTAGAGGCAGATTCAAAAAGCAAACCAACAACAGTTGGGCGGTCAGCATGCGGGAAGCCATAATGCTTACTAATAAAACTAACACAACAAGCAAGACAACAGTAAACAACACTGTGTCAAACTAGAACTCAACAAACTGTAGTTGCATCAAACAGTAAATTTAACTATTGACAAATACTGATCTGGACAAAACAAACAAACCACACAATGAACTTTATACTCTAAAAAGATACCTCTCACTTGCCACGGTTAGCTAGACTGAGGATCAACTGCACCTACTCTGCAAAGACACAGCAAGCACCAAAGATATCCCTCTAGAAGGGAAAAACAAAAAAAGGATTACACACAAGGCAACACAATACAGATCTTGCACAAATCCAAATGTGAATTTGAAACACAATAATACATAAGCTAAGTATACTACAATTATTACAACAGATAAAAGAATTAATGTAGGGCAATGACACTCATTTGAAGACAACATTACAAAAATGTTTCCTTACCAAACTACTACCACATAAACTGCAGATCTACCAATGCCCAACCCGCAAGCAGGTGTCACAATCACAGAAATTAAATGTTTTGTTCTACGATAAAGAAGAGAAATAAAATATTACGTTTGCAAATGATGACAAGAAATAAAACTGTTAACATTATAAAATACAATGAAGTCTGCCCCTGAGGGCAGAATGGCATCACAAACACCTAATCTGTCCCCAAGGGCGGACAGCAAAGGCAACAATTTGGCACCCCAGATGGGAGTGACACTTACCTTCGCTTCCAGCCAAACGCCAGTTCACGCACCAAACACCAAATGCCAGCCACATACTCTGCCAGCCACACACACCACCAGCCAGACACCATTCCACACACACCAGCCAAATGCCAGTTCACACAGACTTTCAGCCAAACGTCAGTTTACACACAACGCCAGTTCACATACACCGCCAGCCAAACACCAGTTCACACATGCCACCAACCAATGCCACTATCACCAAACCAAATCCCTGGTGTCTAGTGGTTTTACGCCCACCTTGGGAACAGATCGGCCTAAAAAATGGCTGCTCTGCACCTAAGGGGGGCAGAAAGTGGCCAAGGGGCCGCTCCGCGACATCCATTCAAAATATCCCTTCTGCATAGTTGTTTTCTGCCCCTTGGGGGAAAACCTGCCTAAAAAAGAGACGATCTGCCCCGGGGGGGGGGGGGGGAGGGTAGCCAAAGGCAGTGCCCCAGTCTTTGGGGAAGTGACCCTTGCCCATGAGGCTGCTCCCCCCGCTTCAACACATCAATGGTGTCTAGCGGGGGCATTCCTACTGCACGATCATGGTCTCACCCACCATCCCGCAGCAGGAATGCACTAAAGAGAGACACATTGCAAAAGGAAAAACCCTTTCCTTCCCCCTGAATGCCTCTGCCTTCCCTAATCCTCCCGGGAGCAAGGGCTTACCAAAATACATCCTACTCCCTGGATGCACTTGAAGGAAATGGCTTCCAGCGCATCCCCAACGCCTGACGTTGGCGAGCTGTGCATGCGCTGACGTAATCAGATTGCCAGGGGAGGGGTTGGGTGGAGTGTGGCAGTGGAAGTGCTTCTGCTGCCACCCGCGGAGAAGGCATATGGGGGGCCTGCAGTCAGAGCACCAGCACTTCCCCTGCGGGTGGGTGCTAGGACGAGCTGGACACGTCCTCAGCACCCGAGTGCCAGTGCTGGGGATGTGTCCCTCACATCCGTAGCACCCAAGGAGTTAATAAATACAAACGAGTGCAGGCCAGTTAATGCCAAAAACACTTCTCATTTGAGGAATGTAATTTTAAAAGTGATGCATTAACTCTGACTCATGACTCATTGGTACCCACACTAAACCTAAATCGACCCAATGCTTTGTACAGCTCTTTAATAAATAAATAAGATTATTGTATGTTGACATGAGAATATGGTCAGTGTCATGTACTGTTCTAAGTGAAGGCTAGCGCTTATGGAACCCAATGATGACACCACCCACCAAGCTGCCCCAGTGGAGATGATATACACCGCTGGAGGCATTTGGCGGTTGAGGGTTTCAGGGGTATCTCTTGTGAGACTCTGGCATTGAGACCGGTGCGGTTCACTCTTCTTTGATTATATGAGCATGTCCTCCGGGAGCTGAATGGACCCCTCTATTGCTCCTTCCTCCCCCTTTTGATTGACACAGTCCAAAGTTTCATACCCTGCTTGAATTACCTTCCTGCATATTATGAGATTTGAGGTACAGAAGAAATTAAGCATTTGTGTTGGAGAAAAGCAGAAACAAATCAGAAAGGCACAAAAGTGAAGTATTAAAAGTTGCCTTCAGCAGAACTCAACAAAGAAAAGTTTGCCATGAACGAAAATCAGACAACGGACTAACACTTTACACCCGGTTTGTATCACAAAAGTGATGCAAACCCTTTGGAAAGCATTGTACTCTGATTTACTTCTAGCACAAATCATGATTTGCATTGGAAATTTCCTTAAAGTAACAGAAAGTAGCACTATGAGCTAATTTGCGCTGCTTTGCTTCAAGGGTGCATACCATGAATGGTTCGTGGGGGGAAACATCCATTACAACGTAGTCATTACATCGCAATGCCTTTACAACACAACTTATACAACGCAAGTGCCTTTACATCGCATGCCATTACAACGTATGCCAGTACAGCGCATGTCATTACAACGCATGCCATTACAACGCATGCCATTACAACGCATGTCATCACAACGCATTATAAGGTAAGTAATGGAGAATTTTAAGTTTTAGGGTGTGTATGGGTTTAGGGGTAGTTGGGAATAGTAATTTTTACCCCTACAGTATGTCAGTTTTGAAATCCCGTCCCTACCATATATACTCTCTGTATTATATTATGTTAGCATTATGTGGCTAAATGCATGCCAGTCCCATTCGCGTTATGCAACCCACTGAGTTATCCTCGTAATGTGCAGGCTTTAGTTAGCGAATGTGACTCCATTTTCTTTTTCGTTACCCTTATTAGACTGTTCAGACTGTGCCCGAGTTAGGCCTCATCGTTATTATTATTTTCGCTTGCCTCAGCAGAATACTGTATTCCATTATTATTTCTTCTCTTTGCTCAAGGCTGTTTCTCAATGCTAATAAATAGGCCATTGGGCCCTTGTATGTCCGTCCGATTGTGTAGTTTCTGCTCCCACGTTAGGAGATGCTGAGACCCAGCACTGTGGCCTTGGATCCCTGATAACATGTACTCATCTGGCAGGTGTGAGCTCATCCTACTGTGCCTCCTTTGTTCGTGATCAGCCCAGGCTGGTAGTTTTCCATGGTGGGCGGGGTTGCAGACTGCTGGGGAAGAATGATTACTCACTGTAGACTGTTGGGGGGCCAGTCCCTCGACAAACACCTTAGGGTGCAGGTCATGACGGACTACTCTGCAGGGCATAACCAATAAACATGTAAGTGCATATTCTCTACTGTCTGACTGACTCTTCATTCTTGGGAAGGCCTAGCAGGTAGTTGTGAGAAAACCCGGGTGGCCCTAGAGGGCCACGTCCTTCAGTTGGCGCCCAAACAGGGCCCCGCAAGGTGACCCGACTCGCCCGTAATCGGGTTACAGGGTCGGGAGGGGGTGCGTTTGGTCGGTAGGGCGGATCGGGGATCCCCACACAAGACCGAGCTTGGTTCTCGCAGCTGCCCCGCTCGGCTGATTGGGCGCTCCCTCGTCTAGTGGTCACCAGCCGGGGTCCTGAGAAGGCGTAACCTTGCGGTTAACCGTTTGGTCCGAAGAGTCGGCAGTGGAGAATAGTTTGACTTGACCTGTGTGCACCAGGTGAGTGATTTGAATCTTGGAAAAATTGTGCCATAGTTGAACGGCACGAGCCTACGGGCTGTGTCTTGATACAGTCTCTGGACTGTTTTGTCTTGAACGGCACAAGCCGACGGGATATGTCTTGGTACGGTCTCTGGACCGCTTGACTTGAACGGCACAAACCGACGGGCTGTGTCTTGGTACGGTCTCTGGACCGCTTGTCTTGCACTTGGTGGGTCTGTGGACCCCTGGGAAAAGACACAGAGCGTTTGCGAGCGGTTTGCCGGATCACCTGGAAATTTGGCCCGCACTCAAAAAGGTCCGGGACTGCCCGCGAACACTCTGCCAGACCAACTGGTAATTTGGTTAATATTTGAAAAGGTCTGGGGCAGGTGCCGGTATTCTTGGATTTGACGCAGTCTTCAGACTGTAGGGAGTGGTCTCTGGACCGTTTTGTTTGACTTTGTGACTAACGTTCATTATTTTGTCTTGTCTTCGTTTGTCGATTGTTGGTGTTACACTTGTCCGGCAGGGACAGTACTTGTGTCTTATATTAAGATGCCTTGTTTTAGTAAATTAGGGTGTTTTGGATGTCGATGTTGTTCTACTGATGCTTGATTGGAAGAGAGCCAGCCCGCACCTCCGGAGGGTGCCCCAAATTTTGATATGTATGTCAAACATGGTATTGGCCCTGTTATGTTCAGTACGTTGTGGCATAAATATACAAAGGATAATGCCGAGTTGCAGTGGCCGCTCACCGGCTCATTTGATGAACAAAAATTGAACTACTTGCAGGACAAGTTGTTTGCTAGGAGGAGCAGGCAGTCGATGTTTGATTCTTTGAGAGTATGGCAGAAGGAAGCAAAGCAGCGATGTATGAGGGCAGAGAAAGAGGCATGAAAGAAACAGATGCAAATGATTACACAGAAGGCGGTAGCCTATGAAAGAGGGAAGGTAGAGAAGGGTATAGAGTGTGCAGATAGGAAGTTTCGGTTACAGACAGATAAGTGTTATGTGGCTAGAGAAGAAGGAGATGAGTTTGTTGATGAGCTGTTGGATTCTCGTCCTCCTCCTCCTTACGACCCGGAACGGATATACTTGGCAGTTCCGACCTCCCAGTCCCCGGACCCCGGAGCAGCCTTCTCTAGCCCTGCCGCTCCCAGCGTTACCGCTGCAGCTGTGGCCCCTCTCGCTTCCCTTCCATCTACACCAGTCACTGGGGCAGGCGCTATCGTCTCCCCTGCCCAGTCTACTAGCTCTACTGATACCCCCCTGTATACCCCTACCGCCCTTTCCCCCTACATGATGGTGCCTGTCTCTGCATCTGCCCCCTCCCACATTAGTGAGACACACCAGGCACCGTTGAATGTTGAAACTCCTGCGCGTGGAATGCATGATGTGAACTGGGCGGCAGTGCACGATCGAATGGATAAGGTGTTGGTGCATTCTGCAGTGGGTGATGAGGAGAAACAAATGGTGACAAATCAAGCAGCTCAATGGGCTCGACACCCGATCTATAGTGTGGAGGATGTGTGGAGTGTGATGAAAGACTATGTGCCGTTCATACAACAGCATGCACTCAAACACATGTCAGCGATGCTGATAGAATTATGGGAACAGTGTTTTAATGGTGTTGCACCGCAAATAATATACGACATACGAGATAGGGTATATGCGGCAGGTATGGCCCCCAATGAAGTTTTTAGTAATATAATGACACTAGTGGGTTACCGAGGTAGGTTGCTTCAGAAAGTCCTGATAATGGGGACACAGCACCCCATGAGGGAAGTCCATCCCATTTACCACCCTGAAATACCAGAACAGCGCAATTCCACTAATGATGTGATTAGACAACGAGTTGAAGCTCGCTTTCAGGAGCAATGGGTTTATACGCCTTGGAAAAGGAGTGAGGTCTTATCCTTAAAGGGCCAGCTGCCGGACCCTTGGAAAAACCCTACTGCATACTATAAAGAATTGACGGAGGCGGCTTCCTCCACCGTAATGACGCCAGCTGACATAGAGCTGTTTTTCGGTCTACTGGTACCGTGGACATATGGAGACAGGTCCATACACAGGATCATGCATTAGAGTTGGGGGGAACATGGGACGAGATAGAGGTTCTGGTCCGACCCAACAGCGGTCCGGTAGAGGTGGCACGTCCAACGCGCCCATTGGGCTCAATCAATGTGCATACTGCAAACAGGAGGGACACTGGCGAAACGAGTGCCCGGAGTTGTTACAGAAGGACGGGGCCCAAGAGGTCGGGGGTCCAGGGGACGTGGGCGAGGTGCAGGGGGAAGGGGATGGGCGCAGTTGGGAGATACGTCACACAACAGGCAAAGTGGGAATTATTTTGAATGACCCCAGAGGCCGGCAGTACTATCATGCCGATTATGACTTGGACAAAGTGACGGGGTTATCTCATAGCTAGGACAGCCGAGGACAGAGTAAGGGACCGGTTCCAGTGCCCATAGATCAGGATGGATGTTATGTCCTTGTTGATTTGCAGGGTGCTGCTAAGAGATTTTTGGTTGATACAGGGGCTATGAATAGCTCTGTTTCCCGTTCACTGGTCCCGGGGGCAGCTCTGTCTTGCCACAATAATGTCTCAGTGAGTTTTTCAGGCGTGCCGGTCATTAGCCCCATCTCCAAGCCCCTTGCCTTGATGATTGGTCCCTTTACAGTCAATTCACCTTTTTTACTGACATCGAATTGTGGGGAAAATTTGTTGGGACTCGATTTGCTGAAGAAGTTGCATGCGACTATTTCCTGTTCACCAGACGGTGTCTATATGACCATTGGCTCGCCAGTTGTTGGTGCTAAACAGTGCTTTGCGAAAGATGCCCCCCTTCTGGCTGAATGTAAAAATGTGCCATGTACGTTATGGGCTACGGGAGACACGGATGTGGGCTCCTCCAAATACCGCCAGTTTCCATCCAGATCAAAGCTAAGGTTCGATTACCACGTGTTCCCCAGTACAAGATATCACAGGCAGGTGAGAAGGCCTTGTTGCAAATCATACAGGACTTGATTGAATCTGGTGTGGTTGAGGAGACTACGGCGAATATGTGTAATAGCCCTATTCTTCCTGTTCTTAAGAAAACCCCCTCGGATTCCCCTGATGCCCACCCTGATGTTTACCGCTTTGTGATTGACCTCCAGGAGGTGAACAAGATAGTAATTCCTCAGTACCCAGTGTTTCCGGACATTACCGCACTTTTAACATTGATTCCCCCTTCAGCGAAGTTTTTCTCTGTCATTGACCTAAAGAATGCCTTTTTCAGCATCCCGATTCATACAGATAGCCGCTATTTGTTCGGTTCTACAATAGCCGGCCAGAGCTTTAGATTCTGTCGTGCTCCACAAGGCTATACTGAAAGCCCCAGTATTTATAGCCAGGCATAAAAAAGTCAACTAGATTCTTTGGAGCTTCCCCCTGGTAATGTGCTGTTGCAGTATGTTGACGACCTCCTTATTGCCTCTGACACTGAGGACGGTTGCAAAGACGCCACGGTTAAATTGTTATCACACCTGGCGCATCATGGACACAAGGTGTCACTTTCCAAATTTCAGTACTGTCGACAGGAGGTCACCTATTTAGGTCTGTAACCCACAGGTGGCAGTGGAGAGCCCCCCACTGTCCACGAGAAGGGGTAAGAGAGGTGAGGATGAGGATACCTCCTCCCGACTTAAACTGTACTCACAATAATGTATCCAGACCCCAATGTGGCTCATAAAACCTCCTCAACTCCTTTAGATGGTGTGTACCGCAAAATGCGGAAAGAAGAAACTTCCTTTTGTTATTTAACCCTCACACACCCTATTGGTGTCATGCTTCATCATCGGGTTCACCCTGACTCCTAAAGGTCAGGGTGGGATCAACCGTATTTCAGGGAGCTCTTAGGAGATGTAGGCCAGGGGGACTTAAAGATAAAAATCCTACTACACCCCCAGGTATCCCTTTATTAATGGGGATGTAGTGGACGTTAAAAGAGTAAAAACGGGTCTTCTTGGAGGTTATTGTCCTAAGACCCTAAAAGACTGCCAACATGTTTCAGCCCAAAAATTCAGTGGCCAAAAATGGTCCTGGGCTTTTGTCAGGGCACAGCAAATATTCCCTCCCTGGTGTTGACCCAAAAAACCTTTTCTTGACCTATATATTAGTGTTGAAGGTACAGAAAGCTGCTGCCTTCGTGACAATGATAACAATAAAATCAATGACAGTGGGGAGAATACTTATCTCCCTTCTTCTGATAACGAAAAATTCCGCCCAAATAGAGGGGAATAATTATATCACATGGGTCACGATGGGGTAGCCTTGTAGTCAAACGTACTCCAAAGGTCCTGCCCCATGATCAACCTATTTGGTGTCCGTGAGACCCGGCAAATGGTAGGTCACCTACTGTCGAAGGAGGGTCACAGACTAACACCCGAGCGCATAGCTGTCATCACTAACATGTCTGTCCCTAGAACACAACGCGAGGTACGCACGTTCATAGGAATAACATCGTATTGTAGACAATGGATCCCTAATTACTCGCTACTAACAAAGCCCCTTCTTTCCCTGACCACGAAAGATGTGCATGAACCCCTGCCTTGGACACCTGCATGCCAGCAAGCCTTTGAACAACTAAAAGCTGCGCTTTGCTCTGCTCCTGTATTGGGTACCCCGGACTACCAAAAGCCTTTTGTGCTCTATGTGCATGAGGTGGATGGCTGTGCGCTCTCTGTCTTAACACAGGGTTTTGGAGGTAAGCAACGACCCTGCGCTTATTTTTCTGCCATTCTGGATAACGTCGCCAGAGCACTCCCGAGCTGTCTGAGAGCTGCTGCGGCAGTGGCAGTTTCTATCAGACAATCGGTAGGGCTCGTCCTTGATACTACCCTCACAGTAATGGTACCTCATGCTGTGGATACACTATTGAACAGAACGAAGACACAACACCTTACTAGTGCACGTCTGACTGGATACAAACTTACTTTGTTTGCTCCGCACATTACCATAAAACGATGTACCACTCTGAACCCAGCCACGTTACTACCCCTCCCTTTGTCAAGTAAAGATACGGACGTACACGATTGTGTATATAGAACGGAGGAAGAGACGAAGGGATGGGTAGACCTGACTGATGTTCCCCCATCTGTACGCCAAGGGGAACTATATGTCGATGGCTCTTGTTTCAAGTTACCACCACTGCAGCTTATGCAATAACAACGTTACATACTGTAGTTGAGACATCCCGTATCCCACACCAATCAGCCCAAGCTGCAGAGCTGGTGGCCCTCCTTCGGGCTTGTGAGTTGAGTGAGGGACTGGCTGTTAATATCTACACCGACAGCCAGTACGCCTTTGGGGTGGCCCATAATTTTGGGCGCCTCTGGGCAGAGAGAGGGTTTCTGACTTTGCATGGATTGCGGATTCAGAATGGGCCACTGATACATAGGTTACTATCTGCGTTGACACTTCCCAGTAAGCTAGCAATAGTGAAATGTAGCGCTCATACGGCTATTACAGACGATGTGGAGAGGGGCAATGCTTTCGCAGATCAGACAGCCAAGGATACAGCTCGATCAAAAACGACACAGATGTTGGTGGCAGGCCCCGCTAGATGGGTTCCAGACAACAGAATGTTCGAAGACACATTAGAAAGCGTCAGAGAAATTCAGAGTGAGGCAACTCTAGATGAATTGGCAATGTGGGAGGAGAGAACAGGTCGCCTAGATGAGGATGGGTGCTGGACTGACTTGTCAGGGAAGCAGCGGTGGTTACTGCCCAATTCCTATGTACTCCCTGTTGTAACCATGGCCCATGGCCCGGCGCACATTAGTGCCAAGGGAATATGTAAATTGCTGGACCCAGTGTGGCAGAATGATAATATCACCAAGGTAGCCACGCATCTAGTGAAGCGTTGTATCATTTGCCTGAAGCATAACCCGGGGAAAGGTATCCCTACACCTTCTGGCAACTTTGCACCACCATCCTTCCCTTTCAAGGTTCTCCAGATGGATTTCATCGAAATGGAACGAGTTAATAACCTTAAGTATGTGTTAGTGGTAATCTGCGCTTTTAGTAAGTGGATCGAAGCCTACCCCACTAAAGAGAATACGGCCATGGCGACAGCAAAAGCACTCCTAAAGGATTATTTCCCACGCTACGGATTGCCCCGGGTGATCTGGAGTGACAACGGCAGTCACTTTAATGCCCGAGTCATTGAGTTAGTGTGCACAGGTTTACATATTAATAAAGCAAGAAATCTCCCCAATGACCTATATTTCTTTACTAAGGATTAAATCTAGTATGAGTTAAAGTACAAATGCAAAATTACATAATTATAATATTGAAATACACATAAACATATTCTCTTTTTTTATAAATTCATTTTATTTTTCATGCTTGTTCTCTTTTGTCTATTTATGATCAACACTTACTAATTTTTTTATGTTTGCTAGAAAAGACACTTTTTTTCAATTTTTTAAATACAAGAATTATTACAAATTTGTTATATACAATTTGATACAACTAAATCAACCCCCAATGAATAAATCAATCTAATGACAAAACACATTCATGCCTCACAATCACTCACTATCATACAAAACACATATACATATTTGGGTATAAGGAACACATATATGTAACACGTTTCCAATGGACAATTACGATGACCTAAGCCAACAGGTCTGGGCACACGTGGTCGACGCGCGTTTCGGTGGAATACCACACACCATGAACCACCTTCATCAGGACCTCGTCCAAATAGAATACAGTGTCGCTAGAACAGATAAAACCGGGGGTACAACAATGCAAATATATTTTGGATTATGGATTGCTGCTGTTCCCGAAGCAGAGTGGATCACACTCTGAGCCGTAGCAAATAAAGATAACCCTATATGTCCTGGTTTATTCAGTAGGGTAATTCTTTGATGGGTATACCTTTCTTCTGCCTTTCCTTTTTATGGACGTCCTGGTGTTCGTGTACTGCCTCTTCTCCCTGTATGCTGCGTACAGCGTGTTCTTCAAGCCCCAGAAGGTGACTCGGGTTCACAAGGTGGTACATAAAAAGGAAAGGCAGAAGAAAGGTATACCCATCAAAGAATTACCCTACTGAATAAACCAGGACATATAGGGTTATCTTTATTTGCAATAAGTGGCTCTAGCTTGTGAATTTCCTTTTTTCCCCTTCCTAAAACACCGATAGACCGTCCTTGAAGTTGTCCACATGTATCCTTTTGGTCGTCTCGTCCCTGAAGAAGCAGCCCTTTGCGGCTCCGCGTCCTATTTCAAATGATCCTGTTTGGTCCTCTTGCTCCACTAAGAGTAAAGCAGTGTTTATTGCTATAATATTCCTTTCCCTGCTCAGTGTATTTGGGGTTGTTTGGTACTTGGTACTTGGAGGAACAGCACCCTGTGCACGCGTTGATAGGGACAACACCGGTCTCAAACGAACATTTGTTTGTCACACTGTCCCCACATAAGGAGAGATATAGACAGACATATGTGCAGAATGCTTTTGTTGAGATGCTCCATCAGGTACACAGTACCATTAATTCTACAAATTGCTGGGTGTGTGGTCTACTTCCATCCGTTATGCATAAGAACGATCTGTTAGTCTCGTTGCCCCTGTCATACTTGGGTAGCTGTGAAGCGTGGTTCCAAATATGCACTATTACGCTGACGCTATGAAAATGGTACAGGCTGATTACGAGGCAGTGTTGGAATACATAGTGGTACACCAGGGATATACCCCCGGACTGGATGGTGAGGAGGGTACCCTGCACCCTGAGGCTTGTATGAATAAATTTGAGGCCTATGCAAACGTCACCTGGTTGCGAAATGAACTGTTAGACTTCCAAGGATTTAATGTCACCGCCTACTTTAAATGTTTCCAGGAATGCAATATTACAGAGGACAAAGCTATGCCTGTCCCTGTAATAAATTCAACAGCTAGTTTCTGTGTTGAAGGAATGGGGAACATTTCGGTAGGACAGAGTCACTGCAACTACACCTACCGATTGAATACTACCAGTAGCCCACCTCTGCTCACACCTCCTAATATATACTTCATCTGCGGGGAACAGGCTTACACGTGGCTTCCGAGAGGGTGGTCTGGCCGGTGTTATGTATCCTTCCTCTTGCCTCCCGTCTACATTGCACCATCCGACTACCACTAGGCATTATAAATTGCACGCGTAGGAATCTTCAGGTACACCGAGTTAGGAGGGTGCTTGATCCAGATGAGGTAGATCAGACAGATACCTCTTTGCAGCAATTCACCGACATAATGAAGGGCATTGTGCCATTCTGGGATCCCATGTTCAATAGTCGTAATATTCGTCGCCTTGCCAGTGTAGTTGAGGGTGTTATCAACACAACTGCTGGTATCCTGACCAACATTACAGTTGAGCTTCAGGCCACAAGGCTTGTTTCTCTCCAAAACCGGATGGTGTTAGACGTCATCCTGGCTGATAGGGGTGGAGCCTGTCGCGTCATCGGAAGTAGTTGCTGTGTGTATATCCCTGATAGCGCCCCTACTGTGTATGCTGCAATACAGAAGTTGCACAAACTTGCCTCAGAAATTCATCAGGATAATGGCTCAAGGTCCCTTACATGATGGCTCTGGACTCTAGTGACTACATGGGGGTGGAAGATATTACTTGTCCTGATGGCCGTTGCAGGGGATATTTTCACATGCTGTCTATGCATAAATTGTCTCCCAGCCTGCTGCACATATTGCATAAGTAAACTCGCTCCCAGTGTTCCGTTGCCCCAACGTGACAATAAGTGCTCCCCCATGATGATGCAAGAAATTCAGTCAATAATGTTAATAGATGAAGGCATATTTGAATATTAAGTACAATTTTTGATGTTTGCATTTGCTTTGTTTTCACCTTGACTAATGGATGGATAGGCCATATCCCTGTCCTCCCCTAGAATTGTATAGACCCTACCGGATAGCAATAAAGCTTTTAGCCACACATGCTAAAAGGAGGGTCTGTTAGTTTTGAAATCCCGTCCCTACCATATATACTCTCTGTATTATATTATGTTAGCATTATGTGGCTAAATGCACGCCAGTCGCATTCGCGTTATGCAACCCACTGAGTTATCCTCGTAATGTGCAGGCTTTAGTTAGCGAATGTGACTCCATTTTCTTTTTCGTTACCCTTATTAGACTGTTCAGACTGTGCCCGAGTTAGGCCTCATCGTTATTATTATTTTCGCTTGCCTCAGCAGAACACTGTATTCAGTTATTATTTCTTTTCTTTGCTCAAGGCTGTTTCTCAATGCTAATGAATAGGCCATTCGGCCCTTGTATGTTCGTCCGATTGTGTAGTTTCTGCTCCCACGTTAGGAGATGCTGAGACCCAGCACTGTGGCCTTGGATCCCTGATAACATGTACCCATCTGGCAGGTGTGAGCTCATCCTACTGTGCCTCCTTTGTTCGTGATTAGCCCAAGCTGGTAGTTTTCCATGGTGGGCGGGGTTGCAGACTGCTGGGGAAGAATGATTACTCACTGTAGACTGTTGAGGGACCAGTCCCTCGACAAACGCCTTAGGGTGCAGGTCATGACGGACTCCTCTGCAGAGCATAACCAATAAACATGTAAGTGCTTATTCTCTACTGTCTGACCGACTCTTCATTCTTGGGAAGGCCTAGCAGGTGGTTGTGAGAAAACCCGGGTGGCCCTAGAGGGCCACTTCCTTCAACTATCCAACACTTTCCCTACTGTTGCACTCACTGGAGGGGGAATAATAATTTTTACCCCTACGCTATCCAACACTTTCCGTACTGTTGCACTCACTGGAGTGGGAATAGTAATTTTTATCCCTACGTTATCCAACACTTTCCCTACTGTTGCACTCACTGGAGTGGGAATAGTAATTTTTACCCCTACGCTATCCAACACTTTCCCTACTGTTGCAGTCACTGGAGTGGGAATAGAAATTTTTACACCTATGCTATCCAACACTTTCCCTACTGTTGCACTCACTGGAGTGGGAATAGTAATTTTTACCCCTACGCTATCCAACACTTACCCTACTGTTGCACTAAAAGTATTATGCATTGTAATGGTATGCGTTGTGATGTAATGTGTTGTAATGGAATGCGTTGAAATGGTAGTTTTAAAAAATGCGTTGTAATGGTATGCGTTGTAAAATCATGCGATGTAATGGTAGTTGGGATGTAAAAACCACGTTGTAAAAGCATGCGTTGTAATGGTTTGTGTTGTAACGTCATATATTCGTTCGTGGGCATTCCCATGCAACCTCCCATGGGTTTTAACACAAATCCTTATTTACTAACCTTTGTAGACAGGGATTTGCACAACAAATGACACTCCTTGAGGTACAGCATGCATACAAAGTTGAAAAAGTATTAAAATATGATATTTTTACTGGAAGGATGACCTTCCAATCAAAACCTATGCATGACTGACCGCCTACACCCTGCATTAAGGGGCAAGGGTGTTCGTTGGCACATGACAGCATAAACTGTGTCAACACTGGGGTGGAGAAAAACAGTGTCATATCTTAAATATGCCATTGTGGTGCAATACAGTGCAGCAACTGATTGCTACCATGTGTTGTGCCAAAACCGTGCCCCTAACATTCCGCTTCTATCATTATGCTCTAGTGCTCTTCCCTTTCAGTGCTCTGATATAATAAAAGTTAACAATCAGTCTGTTACACAATTCCTCAATAAATTAATGAATCTGTTTGCAAATTTCCAAGAGTATGTGAGGCTTTGAACTGCTTTGGTACAAGGCAGCATTAAGTACGTTGTGATGGGGTGCAGTGAATGACATATGCAAAGAATGGTAATAAACGTTTGCAAAGAAGATGTGGTCTTTTCCACTACGATAAGACATTTCTGGGTACTAAGGCATGAGATTAAGGGTTTACTTAGAACTACTGAGTCATTGCTTTCAGAAAGGGAATGACTTTGGGCCAGATGTATGACCATCAGGTTTTGCGACTCGCAAACTGCGATTTTTTAGCGACTTGCAATTTGCGAGTCACAATACCTGATTTACAACAGTGTCTAAGAGACTGTTTGCAATTCCCAAAGTGTCGCAAGGGACCTGCCTCATTAATATTCACGAGGCAGGTTGCAATTTGCGACACATTGGGAATGGCTGACACTCACAGGGATGGTGGCCTTCTGGGGTCAGCAGACCACCATGCCTGTGACTGCTTTTTGAATAAAGCTGATTTTTTTTAAATACAACTCATTTTCCTTAAAGGAAAACGGGATGCATTTCAAAAAGAAAAATGAAATGCTTCAGTTTCATTCATTTTTTAAGTGTAGCCAGTGGTCCATGGGACCACTGCCTGCTCTTAAAAAACATTTTCTCTACCATTCACTAAGGGAAAGGGTTCTCCTGGGGACCCTTCCCATTTGCGACTGGCTTAACCCTACTTGAAGTAGGAGGTAAACTGCGATTGTTTTGCAGTCGCACAGTAATCTTACATCCCCCTGCGACTCGCTATTAGTAAGGGATGCTCTTGGCATGCCCCTTCCTAATAGCGATTTGCAATCCCTATTTTGAGAGTTGATAACAGATTACCAATTTACAAAATAGGGTTTGTACATGGCAAAAATCGTTTTAGTGGTCGCGATGTTTGTGACTATTAAAAACGGTCGTACTTGTGCCCCTTCATCCTGGCAGTTCCATGCCTCAATTTAATCACTGCTGGAAGCAATGGGGGTAAAGTCCCTACCTCACTTATAAATATTATTTATCAGCCACGACAGCCGAGCTACTGGTAATCTTGCAAATTTGTCCAGGGCCGGCTTTCTGCATCTGGCACTGATTACATTATGTTACTAGCTCCCCTCCAATGACACGTAGCGTCAGCGTTGGACTGCAACCTTATCTAAGATATAATAAGGCCACTGTGTACATTTTTTATTTCGCAGGTGAAATTTGCAAATATTGTATTGCATGAAATTTACAAATTTTCTTGGAATTTCTATCATGCAATTTTGCATATTTTTTGCCCACAGGAGAGTGCTTTGAGTAAAAAATGTATTACAAAGCGACATAAATGTACTGTGACCGGACGGAGGTTTAAATGACTCTCTGAGATTCTTAAGAACGTACCTCAGCTCAGACCTTTATACATTGTCATGTTCTGGACTACAACGATCATGTTCCTTTGCAAATTATTTTACAATTGCTGTGCTGCCCTGTAGATAGCTGAAATAATACCGTCCATTACGAGCAAACACTGAAGAGCAAAGACAATTATCCTCCCAGGATTGCAGTTTTCCCTCCACTCACTGAGGAGTGTTCATAACTCATTTTCAGTTGTTATTCTGCCCTGCAGATCAACCGACAGACAATATTAAATATTTCCTCTTTCCATCTCATCTCTTCGTACCAATCTCACTCAGTTTTTTCCCTTTACTGCGCTTTACTATATTTAGGTTTTCACTTACTTTTTTTCCTACTTACTATCTAAATGCTTCTCCCTGAAGCTCCCTGTAGACACCCTCTTTCATCTGCTCAGCTTTCCCTCGCTTTGTGAAGACATCAAGACCACCACTTTTACTATCTCTATTCCAGTTCTGATTCCACATACTTATTTTTCTCTCTTTCTGTATGTCTCTATTATTGGACATGGAATCTTAGAAAGTTTATTTTTTATTTTCATAGAATGCTTCTCACGAACTACCTAATGGTGGGTATATTCTTGGGGCCACATGTACAAAAGGTTTTAGCTGTCACAAACAGAGAATTGGGCTGTTTGCGATCGCTAAATAGCCTTTTGACATGTACTAACCCTATTTTGCGAGTCGGTAACCTATTATCAGTATTAGGAAGAGGCGTGTTAAGGGCATCCCTTTCTTATCGCGAGCCGCAGGGGGATGTATGAATGTTTTGCGACCGAAATGAGGGTGCAAAACATTCGCAGTTTACCACCAACTTCAAGTTGGTGGTAACCCATTCGAAAATGGGAAGGGGTCCCGAAAGGACCCCTTCCCCTTTTTTCGGGACCCCTTCCCCTTTGCGAATATGGGCACAAACATTTTATAAGAGCAGGCAGTGGTCCCAAGGACCACTGCCTACTCTTAAAAAAGAAAACTTTTCATTTTTGTTTTTGAAATGCATCCCGTTTTCCTGTAAAGAAGCCGGGATGCATTACAAAAACAAAATTGCTTTATTGAAAAAGCAATCACAGACATGGTAGTCTGCTGACCCCAGCAGGTCACCATCCTTGTGATTTTGGCTATTTCCATTGGGTCGCAAATTGCATCCTGCCTCATGAATATTGATGAGGAAGGTCCATTTGCGACCCACTGGGAATAGCAAACAGTTTCAAACACACTGTTGTACATCGCATTTTGCGACTTTCTTATTGCGAGTTGAAAAAAGTCGCAATTAGGAACTCGCAAAATGTAGCAATCGTACATGGGGCCCATAGTCTCAAAGGCCAGTACTATTGTACTTGCTTGATGGATTACTCTCTCCTAAACATCCTATGCTTTTCCTACAATGTCTCACACATTGTATCTCTCTGCTATGTTCTAATATCTTTAAAGATTTATGATTTCTTTTGAAGTTGACTTTGCATTAATTAAACAAAATTTAAAAAATAAAATAATAACAATATACCGAGGTAGTTTACTAGTTTATGATATGTTATGCACCTTTAAGCTAGAGGTTCAATTGTGTGTTATCAATACATTTGATGACATATGGCACATTGAGATGTGTGTTTGAAGGGATGAGGAGAAAGACTAGATCCTGGTGGTGGTTCCCAGATAAGTCAATGTCAAATGGCACACACCTGCTGCACCAGTGTGGGACCTGAGAGCTTGAAAAAATGTGCACCATTGTCGTACCTCTCCTGCCAGGCCAATCCACCAAGTTTGTTCGGAAAGTGAGGCACATGAGAGGAACTATGCCTTCTGAATCATACACTGTGAGTAGTTTGTCCAGGACAGCTGTCAAGACGGTCTCAATCCTGCTGAGAGGCCATAAACAAGACTGACAATTTTTTGGACGATTTTATTGCAGCCGGTTCTCTTGCACTTCCACTATGATGCTGTGTTCAAACTGACTGGGGACTGATCATCTCAAAAACCTGCTACGCTAACTGCCGTTGTTTTTTGATACTCTGTTCTAGATCTGCATCCTGGAATCCATCTTTAATGTTGAGTGCTGTAAAAAAATGAATGCATGTTTTCAACTTGCTCTGAATGGTGTTAGTTTTGAATAGAGTTTAATGGGCAGCTTGGCTGCACAAATGCTGGCGCATGAATTGCTTCAGATGCGTGAGGCTGTTTCCATGGCAGTTTATTATTGCTATGCAGTAGTCTTAATCCTGCAAATTTTTATGATTTAATTCCTCACTTTTTAATTACTCCAGATCTGCTGTAGGAGTCTATCTCCCCGGGCACAACCTATATTTATCAAGAGAAAGTAATAATATCATTTACCTTTGATTTAGACCAAGATAATCAGTTTCTTCCCCCTCTTCTGTGATAATTGCATCGCCTTTGTGTTTCAGTGGGCCTGTGAAATCGGGTTGCAAAGAAGGAACGCCACACACGAGACTGGGAGAAGAAGTCAAGTTTATTCCAACACCTCAGCTACCGCCGAGCAACTGTCAAACACAATCAGTCACCTCAAAGAGACTGCCGTGAAACCTTGGTGACCTAAAGGTTCTGATGGCAGGAGCCAGTCCCCACTCCCTTGGTTTCTGGTCTCGGGCCAATACGGTGACCACAGACCAGCCAATGATATTTCATCCAAGGCAGAATGCCACAGGGACATGCTAAGTGCGAAGGTTATGCTGACAGGTGTGACCTGTGCTCATTGTGCCACAGGCCTCAAACTGCACCTCATTGCTGAGACCCAACAAAGCTAAAGCCAGTAGGTAGCTGCTTGTCTTCATATCCAGAGTGAATCTGGTCTGGCAGTTGTGACTTCCCAGCTCCTACTAGACCAAGACTGAGTCTGAGTTGCAAATGGCGGGTCCCTATTTGTCTAAGCTTTTTATTTTGCCTTCATTGTCAGGTAGGAGGAGGCAGATTTGAGGATAAAGAAGAAGGACGAAGATGTGCTACGTCACCCAAGCTGAAGATTTGCACTGACCATGTGCTAGTCCTGTCTGCTAGAAATGTTGAGGACACCAGGCTGCAGCGGATCAGTTTCCCTGCTGTCACTCCAGGCGCCTGGCTGTGCAAGATGGTAAGAAAGACAATTGCTGTTGCCCGGCAAACTGCGTCATTCCTCTTCACTGTTGCTGAAAGTCGCACTTCCTATGCAATCATCGCCATCCTCCTCTTCTCCTAAGTGAAATTCAAATAATTGTGTATCATAGGCACATACAGATTGGCCACCTTCATCAAAAACTTCCATGTTAAGTCCAACATAGAAATATTTATGACAATCTCGGTATCTATGTTTAACTGATTCGATGGAGAGTCATTATAAGTAACAGTTCATCATCTCTAGAGCAAGCCCTCCAAAAACAATGTATTTGCTTATTGTGAGTTGTTGAATAGAGCTATGCACTACCTTCCTGTTATTTCCAATGAATGAAATGGATATTAAAACAAACATTCCTCTTCATAGAGGAACATAAACCTGTAGAAAAATAAACACCCAGGTATATATTAGCCTCTTTATATCACTTTCTGTCTTGAGCATTCACAGACAGATTTGTGGATGCTCAGGGACTGTCATATGTATGCAAATATGTAAAGTTAGTCTTACATTTTAGGCAATACATGCATTGCAACAGGATCACCATGCCCCACTGCTGCCCTACTGTGCTGTCTTCACCTGCTCGGCTTTCTTCAAGACTGCATATCTACCCATCCTCTTTTTCTTCTTCAACTATAGGAGTAAAAAGCACTGCTCTAACAATGGCATCCTCCATTCCAAAAGATTTTTACAAATCCTTGCTTCCATGGATATTGTTGGTTTTATCCCCACTCCATTCACTGCCAAGGATAGGGCATGGCATGCCCAGCTAGAGGGACTGGAAGAACTCTGCCAGACCCCTCACTCAAACCTTTGACTTCTGGGTACATTGGCAGGCCAACAAAGACCTTGGTCCATAGCCCAAGACAGAAAATGACTCATCACTGATAACACCCTTGCAGTCCTTTTATTAACCACAAAAAGACAACATAGGCCATGACAACGTAGGCCATATACATATACCTGAGGTAGGGGACTTTTGCTACAGTTTTACAGTGCTAGAACAGGGAACCACTGTGTAATTCCCCAGTGGATGCATTCCAGAGGAGTTGGAACTGCATGTCCCAAATACATATTATTATTGCGCCTATCCATAGCACAGTCCTAGCTGGAAAGGGGACAGATGAGGGGAGGCAAACATATAGCATAGCCACTTAGGTTTCTGGCTAGACTACTATACTGAATCAGTCCCTGGCTCAAAGCTAGCTTGTGGCAGCAGGCTTCAGATTGGTCTTCTTGTGTAATCAGGTTGTCTTCTTGTACAACAGGAAACCTGTAATGGTTATACAGAGAAAATAGATGCCATCGCCATCAGGTAGAATTCAATGAAAGTTCATTGAGGGGATGAGTGTTCTCGGAGTACCCATTTTTTTATTTGGATGTAGCTTTCCTCATGTCACCAGTGTTGGCTGGGCAGGGTGCTAAAGACTTTGCTCCCAGAGGATAATGGTTTGGGTCAACTATGCAAATTCCATGCCGTCAACATGTATTGAGACTTTGGATTGCAGCTGAGTGACAAACTAGTTGTGAACCAGTTGTCTTTATGGCAGCTCAAAGCACAATTTTTAAAAGATACTTATCTATTAGCCTTTTGAAAAATCTACTTTTTTCAAATGGGGTTGAAAACAAAGTGGAAAATAGCTTTGAATCAATATGCTAGTATTTTCCCAATGAGATATATAAAATAAGGATTTTCTTTACACCGGGGCCTGTTCATAAACAACCTAGCCCGTTACTTATACAGTTAAGACGGCTTTTGGGTAATTTTGTTGTAATGGAATACTATTCTAGCATGCCACATTTTTTAATTTTAAGCACCCACCATAACAAAGCACATTTTAGGGATTACCCATATAATAATATAACAAAGGCACTTTCCCTGTGCAGCCCAGCTAGAACACAGTGGTGTTCCTAGCAGTATATTTTTTGATATATATGTGTGTTGTGCAAATGTTTACAGCATTCCACATACAACATTTACCTTCCTTGCCATTGGTGCACTTTCTGAGCCATCTACTTTTGCCTTACAGGAAAGTCGAATAAGTCAAGTGGGTAAAGGAACAGAGTACACACAGGGGGAGATTTACTAAGATTTTATGCTGTGTTTGCGCTGGTTTGCATTACTTAGCACCAAGGGGGAGTACCATGGGTGGAGCATGGGCGTTCCCATGCAATCACCCAAGGTCTTTGATGCTAAACCTTATTTACTAAATAAAGTGTTGTAGGGATTCTGCACATACACAGAGCTATGCACAGGATAATAGGACCTCGGAATATAGTGGTGAGCCAACCATATACCTTAGCACCTAACACCCCAATCCGACTAGCTTTAGCGTCTCCTTAGCAACAATGCTGCCAAGTATTAGACAACCCAGAACACGGTATCTTTCTCTCAGGACTCGCAGAAACAAGAACACCCTTTCATAACTCACTCATACTTGTCCACAACGTGCGTAATAAGAGACACTGTATAGTTTCAAATATTTATTTTAACTAACGTGCTCTAAGGTACAGTACACGTGCCAGTACTATCAGCATAATGCATAAGAATAAAACAATAAGCATAGTTACCATTCCATAGAATATAAACGGGGAAAGCATTTCATAAAGCAGTGGATATAGGGCTAAATGACTACACCACCCTCCCCGTGCTAGTAGCTAGTTTATTATAAAAACAGAAGACCTCTGGGCTTTAGCTGGCAGACCCCCATACCTCAATATCTAGATGTAAGGTTTACGTCGTCAGACAAGCACAGCTCTTCTCTCTGGAAAGGATTTTCTCCAAGTGTGTCTAACAGTGAAAATCACAATATTAAAAGCACTCGAATTCCTCCAGTGCAGTGGCATTCAGTGTTATGTCTAAATGCGAGGGGCTGACCAGATCAGCAAGAACAAGGGACATTGTTTTTCGACCTTGTACATGATGTGCAGACGCAACCCAAAGGTAACAGGCAAAAGGCAAAAGACAGATAGCCCCGAAATAGCAGAGGCTGGAGGGCAAAGACAGAATGTAGCGTGCGCAAAGAGGCATCATGGCAGCCAGGCCTAAGCTAACTTAGACAACGAGTCCACAAACCACACGACACCCTCCCCTGGACAGTCCATCGGTGAAGACATATGATAAAAACAGAGTTCAAATAGATGGAGCAGATCAGCAACAGCCATGGCGGAATGCGCCCAATCCAAAGTCAACGAATGGGGAAAAAAAGAAAAAAATACATATATATATATAGTACCAAAAAAAATAAACTATTGAGCGAGGACTCCGAATGCGGAGACCCCTCAATCCAAAAAAGTGTTGGTGCAGAAAAACTCCACACCTTCCAATAAGACATCGTTGGAATCGTCATAAAAAAGAGATGCCATCCAGTCCAGTAAATCAAAACTGCATTCATGTTCCTCGCAAGATGGAGCAGCGAACAGCATTGCGGGACAACTTGCGTGAAACTCAATATAACTTTGTCGTAGGAGAGTCTGAGCAGCCGCCCAGACATCCCATCGTGCCAAAATTCCAAGTGCAGCCGCACGCGCCATGAAGCCAGGACCGGAACAGTCTCGTTCATGGGCCTCTAAGGGACCCACCAACTGGACAAAATCCGGGCGAGACAGAGACGTGTTGGAGAGGCAGTAATCCAAGGTCCATGAGAAAGGACAGCGGATGCAAGACATCACAGGTTGCACGCAAGTGAAATACGCAAAGCGAAAAGAAAGTCTATATGACACACCAAGTGTCGCCAATGGCAGGACGCCGAAGGCTTCGAGGATGCGCTCACGGAGCGTCCGGAGTCGACCGTGGTCGAGGAGGGCCCCAGGAAGTGCAGCCATTGCGTAGCACACAGACCAAAAGCAAAACACCAGCCGCTAAGGCGAGAATCAATGGAAAGCCACCAAAGACGCTGGAAAAAATGGAGTGAATAAAAGCCGGTATTACACCAAAGATAGTCTGAAAAGAGGTAACAAGGCCAGAGCCCACAACTTTAAAAAAGTGCACAAGGCCTTCGGTGCGTGAAGCATTAAAAACACGGTGAATCAGTTCCCCGCAATGTTGTGGGAGGTTGGTGTTCAAAAGTGCCTGAATTTCACTGTGGGTACTCGCCACCTGGAGCATGAACGTCTCCCGGGCGGATGTGAGCATAACCCCCTGATTCAATAATAGTGCCTTTATTCTGCTCAATTTATTGAAATCCGCTTTCAAAGTCGGAATGGAAGGCCAAATAGAATCATCTACGATGCCGTGCGGGGGAGAAAAAAGCACATTTTTGCAGCAGACAACCCTGTGAGAAACTGTTACAATATAGGGAATGCCGGCAAGCATGCCACAACAGTCCTGATTATTCAGGAGGAGATAGCTACCATTTGCAAGCACAGTGAAAGTAGGAGAAATAGCAGGAGCAGGAATGCCCTTTAAAACACAAACAAGATTCGGAGCCGAAACATTACAAGCTCCATGCAAGGTAATGTGTTTACAAACAAGAGAATGACCCACGGTAGAATCACACAACTCTCCCGTGAGAAAAACCTCCCTCCCGTCCTTAAGGCATTTATACATGAAAGGCAGGGACCAAAGTTCATGCAGGAAAGCACTGCCCAAAGGCTGAAAGCGGCCAACAGGATAATGTTTCATGCACGAACTGAATTCAAATAAAGAAAAAGGCAAAGCGATAACCCCGTGTACCAGCCACACAGCAGAATCTAGTTCCGCCACAGAGAATGGTAAAGGCTCTATCTTTTCGATATGTAACAGAGTGTATGCTGCATCTTTCATGGACATGAACTGCTGTTTTTCAGTTAAATTAAAAGGCAAGAATAAGGCGGAGGTGTTCAAAAAATGCCAAGGAACTTTCCCCATCTTAAGCGTCTGCAAAGTCCACGCAAACTGCATCACTGAACGCAATTGATTTTGCCCATGATACAACACAGAAACATCATCTTGTACAATATCAACAACAGAGGAAATAATATTCTCTAATGTGTAAATGCGGGAAGACAGGGTATTAATACTATTCTCAACAACAGCAAGCACTTTTTCTAAATTAGCTTGATCGATTTCCCGGAGACGGGAAGCAGCTTCAATTTGCGAAAGCTTCCAGAGTTCATTATAAGTTTCATAAATGAATCTCTTAGGTCGAGGACCACGAGGCCCCAGAACGAAGTCGGACAGATCAATGTTGCCTGATAGGAGCGTTAAATGTTGTTTAACAGAATCTAAAGAAGAGTGCTGCAACCACTGTTTACATAATTTACCAACAGAATATGTTGTAAGAAAACCTGGGGACCGGCCTATCCTGTTTATAGCCAGGATCCGTGTCATGAAAACGCAGTTGGCAAGCATTAGAGGCTATGGGCCAGGCCAACCAGGGGGATTGAACAATTTCAGAGACATTAAACGAATTGTTCTGAAACAACATCTGCAAATCCTTAAGGGACATATTAAAGCACAAACTTTCGTTGGGAGTGGAAGACAATACAGGAATGGACAGGTGCATTTAATTGTTTGGAAGTGGCCAAACCCCAACATGTTGTCTGATATATGGTGCGGTTTAAAAACAGAATTTGGGTCGGGATGAGGCAAGCACGGTGCAAGGCTTCTGTGCCCTGCACCTGCCATGCTTTGGAACCCCAAATTGATTTTAAGTCAACGGTGTCCCGCCAATGTTCATATCCACCCACGGCTAAGGCGTTCAAAAAGGAACCCGAATACAGCAGTTTGGTGTGGGTTAACATGATCTTCTGAGTAGATGAAGAATTCAATTTAAAATAATAGGACCCAGGATTAGATCTATTATAGTCTGTAAAATAAGAAAACTTATTTCTAAGAGTTTGGGAGCTACCTGGCAAAGGGGTCGGACAATGTTCCCATTGGGTGTAATTAAAAGGACCGCGAAGGGTACTTGGTTTATGGACAAAGTGGTTGCCCCAATGCTGGTAACAATATAATTCGGCATAATTTGCAGAATTCATGTACAAATCTTCGGCATTAAAAGCAGCATAATATTTCAAATCAGTAAATAACGATTCAACGGCATGCAAATCCCAATCGTCAGAATGAATATTACTTTTTACAATATCACCCATTGAAACACGAAGGACATTTGGTACATTAATAATTTCGGTTGGTCCATGAATTTGGAAGTTTACCGCATCCCAAACGATGCCATCAACGACTGGAAAAGCTGAAATGTTCACAAACGTATGGTCCCGCTTCATGATGTGAGATGAAGAATGTGGAGCCAAAGTTCCAGCGACAGAGTTCACTGCAGAGCATTCTGGCAAATAGTGTCCATTGATGAGCAGAAAAAACACGGTGACAAAGCCAATGAACATGAACAAAAAAATCAAGAAAAGTACCAACCAGATGTATGTCCATGGGGGGATCAAAAAATTGTCTCTGAACCAGGATACAAAAACACTGAATTTGGATGGGACAAGTGATGAAGAGGAATCCGAGTCAAAGGAATAGCGTGTTGGGCTCAGTGGCGTTGTTGGTAAATGAGCCACGGACTCGGTGGCGGGGTAAGTATACTCGGTCTCCTCGTTGCAGGGGGAAACTGAGCAGTCTTGCAGGGGATCGGGCAAATCTACCATCTCGAGAGCAACATCAGTGACCGTTCGTGCAGGAGGGTCACGAACATTCGTCCGGCAAATGACAGGACAAGAGACCGCTGGTGTAACACTATTCAGGATCGGCCAGATGTTGTAGCTTGACATTTTCCACTGAGATGTATCTGTTCTCCTTGCGACCAGGAAGCGGTGGTAAGATGACTGTACGAGTTCCCTTCAAGCCAAGGACTGGAACTGGTGCACAATAAGAGGGTCCGAATTCTTTTTTGTTCTCCACCTTCTCTCGAACCAGATCTCCAATCTTCGGAAGCCAGCCGGCAACCGGAATCTGCAGCGCAGCGTCTGTGGCTGAAGGTGACTGTGCGATTGCAAGTTTGTCTCGGGCTTCTTGTAAGTCCTGTAACATAGTAGAATGATTATCTACATCAAAGATGGCGGATTGCGCCGCCATGTCTAGACCATCAATGTCAGGCACAAACATTCTTATGCCAAAGAGCATTTCGTTTGGGGTCCGCCCACCCAGAGGTCTTCTAGGGAGATTATTAAGTGCACGTTGTACGGTATACAAGTGGGCCAGTCAGTTCCTGCCAGTACCTAAGACTCTAGCTGTCAAGGATTGCTTTAAATCACGGTTCATTCGTTCAACAATCGAATTGCCCTCAGGCCGATATGGAGACGAAAATTTCACCCGCACCCCCAGTGAACCCATTGCGTCCTTGTAAGCCTTAGAGGCGAACGCTGGACCTTGGTCAGAATGGAAGGTGCCACATGTGAAAATTCCCACAAAGACACGCAAATCCCTGATGACATTTCGAGCGTCAGCACTCCGTTGTGGCCAGACCCAGATGAACCGTGTGCACGAGTCCACTGCTACTAAGATGTACTTATATGCAGTGTCAGAGGAAAAGGGACCGCAGTGATCCAGGTAAACACACCCAAAAGGTCTGTTTGAAATGCAGAGCGGTTTCTGTGGTGGCCGTGTAACCGTAGAAGGCTTAATCTGCTGACAAACGTCACAGGAAAGCACATAAGTACGGGTTTGTTTATATAATCCACGCCACCAGTAACGCTGTTGCAAGATGGAAACCATAGCAGACACTCCAGCATGAGCTGACGCCATGCCTTCGTGTGCTGCCGTAATCAAGGAAAGTCTGCAGTCCGCGTTGGGAATCAGCCGATCACAAACGTCCGGTATTTTAACATAAGGAGCCTGTTCGGGACCTAATTGATAAGAGTATTTTGAAGGGAAACACCTAGGGTAATTAGCACCTTCCTTCGTTGCAGCAATAGCTGCTAGAATATCAGTATCTATTTTAGACATGGATCTGGTAACTGCTGCGACTGAGCACGTGACTACTGCGGATTTGGCAGCTTCATCTGCCAAACCGTTACCAACAGCATGTGCGCCCACACGCTGGTGGCCAAGAGTGTGTACGACCTGTGTGAGAGGCAGACGTTGTTGTAAATCCGCCACTCGAACCCAAAGCATTTTATGCTTGATTGTGCTGCCTTTTGCATCTCTATAGTCATTTTGTGATAAAAAGAATAGATTGTCATTGTAAGACTGGACACACTAGTAAGAATCGCATACAATAAGAGTAGTCACATCAGGAGTAGCAAACTCGAGCGCTAGCACCAATGCGCGCAGCTCGGCCAATTGTGCAGTACTGTCTCCCAGTGCCTGAGTGTGCACTATAGTTGATTTGAACTTTCCGTTCACAAAGGAACCTGCAACAATAGCACATGCCGCTGAATAAGCGTGCTTGGAACCCGTGGCCGGCTGTGCCGAACCATCGGTATAGATAACACATTCGTAATCCTCAAGCGGTAGTAAAGACAGAGGAGGAGGATGAACGAATTCATACTGCAAAAACTCCTGAGTCTGAAGAGAAGAATCAAAGATAAAAGTGACATCCGGAGATGTCAAAGATGTTGCCCATTGTATCCAACGGGGGGGCAAAGCTTTAGAGTTCGGAATACTTGCTTTCGTCACTGCCTCTAGGGCAGGATAGGGTGTTACCACCAAAACATGTTTTCCCTGTGCCAGTGCGCGTTCCTTCAGAATCGCCATCTGCACTGCAGTCAAAACTTTCTCCACAGAGGAAAAACGCATTTCTGCAGAGGTGTAAAGATGTGACTTGTATGCAATCGGTACTGTGTCACCCTCGTTAAAGGTCAAGTACGTGAAACCCACTGCCCCTGGAATGATTCTAATCACCAGGTTTGTGTGGTTATCACGAGTCAACAAGAATTTAGATTCAAGTAAGTCTATCTGCAAAGACTGCAGAATGGAGGAATGCTCCGGAAGCCAGCATGACTTCGAAAAATCAGGTTGTATCAAGGCATACAGTGGCTTGATACGCTGGGCATATTCGGGAATGTAAGTACGCCCAAATTTCAGAAAACCAAGTAAAGACTGAAGTTTCTTCAGATTGGTCGGAGGGCACAAGAGTGCACATTTCTCCAGAAAATGGGGGGCTAAGCCCTTACCTTCATTGTTGAGCTCATAGCCCAAAAACAAAACGGTAAATTCAGCAATGTGTGATTTGGCAAAGTTAAACTTATAACCTAAAACCGCAAATTCGAGAATAATGCGGTCCACTCGGTTAAGATGCGGGAGTAACTCGTCGTCTGTCAGATAGATATCATCGATGTACGAACATGCATCTATGTCTATGCCGTCCAACAAAGTGACGACACGGGCAGCGAATACGCCTGGATTTTTTGTAGCCCATAGGCAAACGCCGGAATTTGAATAATTTGCCACCAGATGTAAAAGCGCTCCATTGGCTACTCTCCGGGGCCAAGTTGTGCGTGTAGAATCCATTGGATAGGTCAAGTGTAGTTTTATATTTTTTACGAACAAGACTGTCTACTAGCGCAGAACTATGTGTGTTTTGCACCGCAAAGGTCCGACAATGAGAGTTCAAATGTCGGTAATCCAAAACTAAGCGGTACGATCCATCGGGTTAAGAAACCGCGAAAAGGGGATTATTCATTGGTGATACACATGTTTCAATTACTCCCTGATATTCTAACTGAGTCAGAATTTCGGAAACGGGGCCTTTTGCATCCCGTTTGATGGGATATTGGGGTTGTGGCTGTGGCAGCGACCGCAAAGGTATTTCATGGGGTGGTGAATCTTCATCCCAGCCCACGTGGTTGCGGTATAACGCTGGAGCCAAGGACATAGCCCATTCGGCTGCTAGAGCCTCCGCTTTGTCCTTAGGGACATGTCGAGAAAAGATCGGAAGGATTACCTCCTCCCCTTTATGCGCAGCAAGTACGAACGGGGGCGGCCAATCCGCCTCCGCTAACAAAATGTCGTAAGAAGAGGTCAGATTCTCCCAAAAAATCCCTTTAATAACACGCTGTATATCACCTTCAATTTGAATGACAATATTATATAATCTGTCAGGGGGTGCCACTCTGGTATCTGCTGTCTCGACAGTAACGAATGTTTCAGTTGCTGTCGCCTCCACATGAGGACGTAGTGCCTCTCGCACTATGGTAACTTCCGCGGCGCTGACTAGGAGTGTCACTGCCCACGTCCAATTCAGGAGTCTCATTCTCACCGTCTGTGGCATATTTTGCTGTTACAGCAGCAACTTTTTTCTTCTGAAATTGTGGACGAGGACGTTGAAATTCTTCTGATTTCCCTCTGACCTGTTGTCGAGGTTGGTCTCGCCCCTGTGGAGCCTCTCGGCCCCTTCCTCTATCCTGGCGATCTCCTCCACCAGCCTGCGAAGGCGTCGGTTCCTGTAAAGAACGAGGAGAACGCGAATCAGGGACGTGAAATCTCTCTGGAGACTTAATTCTCGCCCTATCACGCAAATCATATGTGCGTTCAGAAGAAACAGAAACCGGGGATGCGCCTCGCGACCCCGACTTCGTCTGTTGCTTACCTTGTTTTTTCAACCTCCAGCTCTTTTTAGTAAAAACTGGTTTATCATCTTTCTCAGACTGAGTTTTCGGTTGTTGTTGCGATTGAGTTTGCGTTTTAGCAAAATGCTTAACTCCCAGGCTATTTCGTCCAATTGTTTTGTAAGCCTGGGCAATAATTTTTGGTAATTCGCGTGGCCTGTCCAATTCTGGGACCAAAGCCAAAGCATTAGCTACTTGAAAGTTAACTGCATTGCCCTTGACATTCGCAAGGATCAACTCAGCTACTACGTCGAACACTCCCACCAGTCTCATCCCTAATTCCACAGCCGCTTCAGGGCCATGTTCATCCTGTACTCGTTTAATTACAGCGGGGAGAACCGTCATGGAAGGAGTGCCGAAACACTTCGCATATACTGCGGCGAATACCCTACCCCAGTTGTTGCATGCAGTCAACTCGGGTACTAAGTCTTTTGGCAAACTAATCATCAAAATCCTGTGTTTTTCCACAGGAGTAGTATTTGGAAAAACTGCCTCCAGCTGGTCAAATTTCTCTGCAAGCCAATAAGGCAAATCGTCCTTATTTTGTGGGCGCTTGCCCATCACCGAATTAACCATGACAGGACTTATAGTTACACCACCTGCTCCATCTGGATGGGCTGCAACTCCAGGCGGGGCTCCCTGGATGTTGCCTGTAACATACTGTACTAAAGCTCTATGCACTCGTATTAAAGACGAATGCAAAATACGCAGTTCACCGACTGCCACCGTCATATAACGCGGATGCGGAGTATACCCGGCCAAGACAGGCCAAGTGGCCCCATCAATTGATAAGGGGCCCAAACGAACCGCTGTTACCGGTTGGGGGAGGGTGCCATCAAACCAAACACGGTGTTGCCAAGCCGTGAGCGGTACTTCAATATTCCTATACGGTCTACAGTGATTAGGAACAACGGCGGCTTCATATTCATGGAACAAATTATGAGTCCCAACCACCGCAGGAAAAGTGATCCATGAGTAGAACACTTCAAAGTGGTAAGCTGGATCTGCTTGTACCACAAAGATCAGATCGACACCCGCGTCAGGCACTCCATACACTGTCAAGTGAGCCCGGAGCGCTGCGCGGCTATGTGCCGCAATTTGTACAGCCATTATAAGGCTAAAAGTTTTCGACAACCTAATATGTGGGAGCACAATAGAGGGTATTATTTAAGAAACATTTTACTAACTTCAAGCTTGAAAGAACCTATAAAAACGACAATATAGGAGGTATCACCGTCACACACGCTTCCGGAAGCCTCTGTGAAGGGAGTTGTGGACAAGCACAAATACTACTCAAGCGTCTTGCAGATAAGCAGCCCACTCATTGGTTGCGCCATGTTGTAGGGATTCTGCACATACACAGAGCTATGCACAGGATAATAGGACCTCGGAATATAGTGGTGAGCCAACCATATACCTTAGCACCTAACACCCCAATCCGACTAGCTTTAGCGTCTCCTTGGCAACAATGCTGCCAAGTATTAGACAACCCAGAACACGGTATCTTTCTCTCAGGACTCACAGAAACAAGAACACCCTTTCATAACTCACTCATACTTGTCCACAACGTGCGTAATAAGAGACACTGTATAGTTTCAAATATTTATTTTAACTAACGTGCTCTAAGGTACAGTACACGTGCCAGTACTATCAGCATAATGCATAAGAATAAAACAATAAGCATAGTTACAATTCCATAGAATATAAACGGGGAAAGCATTTCATAAAGCAGTGGATATAGGGCTAAATGACTACACCACCCTCCCGTGCTAGTAGCTAGTTTATTATAAAAACAGAAGACCTCTGGGCTTTAGCTGGCAGACCCCCATACCTCAATATCTAGATGTAAGGTTTACGTCGTCAGACAAGCACAGCTCTTCTCTCTGGAAAGGATTTTCTCCAAGTGTGTCTAACAGTGAAAATCACAATATTAAAAGCACTCGAATTCCTCCAGTGCAGTGGCATTCAGTGTTATGTCTAAATACGAGGGGCTGACCAGATCAGCTAGAACAAGGGACATTGTTTTTCGACCTTGTACATGATGTGCAGACGCAACCCAAAGGTAACAGGCAAAAGGCGAAAGACAGATAGTCCCGAAATAGCAGAGGCTGGAGGGCAAAGGCAGAATGTAGCGTGCGCAAAGAGGCATCATGGCAGCCAGGCCTAAGCTAACTTAGACAACGAGTCCACAAACCACACAACAAAAGAAGACAGGATTCAGCGTCAGTAAACAGCAGTCCTTTTGAAGTAGGTGCAACGAAGGAGAAATGCTTTAATTTCTCCTTTCTTTTCCAACTTTTTACATGTGCTGCACTGTACAGCACACATACAAAGAAGGAAAAGGGTTAAAGTCAGTCTATGCATAGTATTTTGTACTGTAAGGGTACCCTTCCAGCATGGGCAAAGGAAGTGTGGGGGACGCGGGGATATATCCCCCCAGATTTTATAGTTGGGGGGACACGGGGGACGAGGGTGGGGGGACGAGGGGACAAAGAAATTTTGCCTCCCAAGTGGCACGTCAAAGCACTAGCTTTGACTTGTCAATGGCCCTTTACTTGACCTGTGACCTTCTCTTTTGTTATGCTGCAATTAAGCTCCAGGAATTTCTTCACACCTCCTCCTCACCGCCACGCCACCGCTGCCTGCAGCCTGCACTTCCAGGACAAAGAGAGAGAGGTAGTTTGTTGATTGCTGACTGCATCCAGCCCCTCCTCAGCTGTGCCCCTACCTTCATATGTAGTTTCTGTGTCCCTTGTTTTCATGGGATATGTAGCCTTTATGTTATAATGGCTGCTTTCATATGAAAGCAAGAAGAGAAATTCACAAAAGGGGCCTACAGTCTTGATAATGACAGTTTGGTTCACTCTAATGAATCATTATTATTTTGATGCAGGAGTGCTTCTTAGCTTTAACGGCTGTTCCTCTTTTTATGGTTTCCTATTATATTTTGAACTTTGTAGTTAGTTATCTGGTTTACAGAGCACACCATGACTACTGGCACTGTGATTTTTAAACTTGAAAATGTACTAGTCGCATAATGACTAATGGAACACATCATGATGATTTACAAGGGTATTTCTGTTCAGTGACAGAATTTCAGGGACAACTGAAGTGGTTGGTTATCAGACATTGCAAAATAACATGTGCTGGTCATAGACAAGTGGTGAGGCTGGGTGCTTTATGTATACTCTAATTAAGGTGCTGGAAATTGTAGAGCACCACTTCCAAAGCTAGTACATGGCCTTGTCTGGATTATTTAGATGTTCTATGCACCACCTTGTGCCTGAACTGGGTGCTTACTAACGTATATACTGCTTGCAATGCCCGCCAGCTTCAAATGGTCACCATATCCTTCACTCCAGTTCATACAAAGGGAAGAGAAGGGAGACTACATCAATAGAAATTTCATTATGACAAGCGAATGACTCAGACATAAGGGAAGTATCCAGATGGTAATGGAAAATAAACATGCCTTGGGAAACTTAGAATTAACTCATCCATTCCTTTTCACTACATGAATAGAAACGTAGATCTAAGTCATGGGTGCTTTATCTGTGAGTTGTGCTTTAATATCAATATGCTGAGGGAATATTGCACCCTATTGTTTATCACTATTATACCTTAGAAGAGCACGCACGCACACACACACACGCACGCACGCATGCACAAACACACATACACACACACCTGATACTGCATCATGAGAATACATGATGTACACTCCTGCACATGGGAAAAGTGTGTGCATGTGTTACTTACATTGCAAAGTTATCAGCAGCAAGTGTGAGATCTAGTGGTTCCCCATACCACTTCCAGAGCATTGCGGTTCATATCTACCGGTGGATAATATTATGTAAGTACAATAGTATCTCTGTCTTAGGATATTCTGATGTCTTTCTCTTTCTCATATTGACAGGTGATAGTGTTGGACCATATTGCACTTTTAGCGGATACATTCGGAAAGAAAGGTTAAGACCTTTTTTTGTGCATTGTACACACAGACCAGGCTTTGCACTTAGTTGACTAATTTTATCTGTGCTTTATTTGACAATGCCCCTAATGAGTACATGTTTGATTGGCGAGTGACTATTACCCATGACTTTAATTACCGTAGTATTTCACAATAAAGTAATTTCACAGCGATTAATCAATCTTAATGATTTCCAAAATATATATTTAAGTAGAAAACTATTTTTACAACATTCCACACAGCACTCAGCCTTCCTATATCTCTATATCCAAATTTAGATGCAAAAATGTGCCAGGAAAATATACATATTATTTTAAATATTGGTGCTAAATTTTCTCTTGCGTTTTTGTTCTCACAGACAACGCTGGTCAGTTCTTAAATATTTCACTTTCTTTATTTAAGAGCCCTGACCCTACCTTATTTGACTGTTTCACACTGCGCAATTCAGCCACTCAAAGCCTAATGTTTTGTTAAAATGTTTATTGTGAGCAGGTGAACTTCACTCTTGAACATGAGAACAATTAGCTCAGACATAGTCTAAGCACACATCTTGCATGGTACATTGTGTCAGATGTGTTGGTCTGTCCTAAACTTTACACAAATAACAATTTAAATACCACTATTATGTCTTATTTCTTTTACAGCGCTACTCAACCCAATCCAGGGTGTCGAAGCGCTTTACATCACACATACACATTATACATTGATAATAAATTGTGTGTGTAGATCAATTTACAGGATGTGATACATAAGATAGTGACGGTTACAAGGTGTAGGAGTCACATGTCCTATCCTTCATAGTTCACGGTGCTATATTAGAAGGAATACAATTTATGAACATCAAGTAACTAAAGGATCTCTGTATTAAATGCAATAACCCACTTACCCATCTACATAAAATCAACATCCGTCATCTGTGTGTCACATGATGTGCTTTGCGGGAGACATATTAACCCTCTATGCTACTTTGATTCAAAACTGGTACTAGACAATATACCTGTCTTTCCAGCAAGTGCATTAACCTCCAGAGTTATCTTACCATTATTATTATTTACTGAGATTTACTGGGTGCATAAAGATCTATGCAGCAAATGCCTTAACGCCATAATATATTTTAAATGCAGACTTTGCAACCAATTAAGCAGAACGGATATACTGGCACATTTCTCCTTGTTGCCAATTTCTTCCTGGCAGAGTTTTTATGAATAAATGTATAAGTGGAGACCTAGATCTTGCGCCGGGGTTGCATCACTTTTTTGGCACAACTCCGACGCAAAATCTAATTTGTTAAATATTGTAATGCAGTCAAATGTACTCATGATAGACCTGCCTAACATCTGTGAGGTCTTAGAATCTGATGTCTTTTTTTGTGATATAACTTCCTATGAGGTCACGTGCGATGTTACGTGCTGTGATGTCACTTACATACTGACTAACTTGGTTAGTGCCCCACTTCTGTTTTTTAGGACTTGTGCCCTAGTTGGAGAAGTATAATGGAAAACTGGTGTTGGTGGTTGTAGGAGGCTGGCTTAGAATATGGTGCACACTCTAAGGAGTGATGCACCTTGCACTAATCCAGGCAACCCTTATGGTGATTTTAGTAGTCTTTGATAAACAAAGAACGCTCTCAAAGTGGTAGCCGTGGAGAGCAGCCTTCAGGCTTATCTTGAAGGAGAGTAAAGCAGCTTATTTCACCACATTTAATTGACAGTGTAGATTAGATGAAAAAGAACCACACAGTGTTTGTAAAAATAAGTCTATTCATTATGCAACACAATCACTAACATATTGGTATATCTCTTACCCAGAGATATCAACAATACACACAAGAATACTTCAAAATATTCAGGTAAGTAGCACAAATATACACCGGTCTCCAGGGGGAGACCAAACCATATACTAAGAAAGTGGAATACGAACTGCAAAGGAGAACAGGACTTGGACCAGAAAACTCGGAGGAGCTGGGGACACAAGGAACCACCCAAGGTAAGTACCCAGGAACCCCATGGAGGCTGTGTGCAGAGTGGAAACACAGCCTCCGTGCCCAATGGAAGTCAATGGAGAAGTCCTGGTTGCAGTTTTAAAGAAGAAGGACCCTTCCCCTAGGACCCCGAAGAAACCCTTTGGAAGACGGGAGGTTGGAGAGCCACCCCACCCGTGGATGCCCCAAGTACCAGGTTACCTGCACCAGAGAAGCTGGGTGCATAGGGGTGAAGTGACGTCAGAACCTGCTGTAGACAACAATGAAGAACTTCGAAGAAGATGCCTCTGGAGAAGCCTGTGAAGGAGTCCAGTGGAATCCAAGAGTGGGTTCTTGTAGTAGAGAACCTGCAAGCAGAGGGGACAGAGTCTATGCCACTCTGAAGTGACCAGGAGGCACAGAAGCACAATGCCCACTGATGCCAGGAGGTTCAAGAGTGAAGACGGTGAACTTGTCGCTACAGCTGTGAGGACCAGGCACTGCTGAGAAAGACCAGGAGCCGTGCATGAGCTGTCCCATATCAGGTGTTGGTGTTGGTGTCTGGCAGGAGCACCAACAAGCCTTGGTAGCTGCCACTGGTGTGGAAAGCGAAAAGATGCAATCATTGGGACCAACACGGTCCAAGGGACTCACCAAGTGCAGGAGAGTCAGAGCAGGCCCCGAGCAAGCAAGGGTGCCCACTTAAGCAAAGGAAGACCCTCGAGAGGACCCACAGACCGAAGGCACAGGAGTTGCAAGAGGACCTCAGGCAGCTCACTAAAGATGGAGACCCACTGTGCAGAGGATGCAGTGAGGATGCTGATCTTTGAGGAATGAGGTGCTAGAGGCTGGAGCTTCTAGTAGCCCGAAGATCTCAGGAGTGCAGAACCAACAAGCCTTGGCAACGAAAAGTCAACGCGGTGCACAGGGGTTTGGCCCCAGTGTCTTCGATGAGGGATACTGTCCTCAAAATTTCAGAGAAGACAGGTTAGGCCTCTGGGGAGCTGCAGAACCACTACCTGTGTTGCTAGGCTTTGGGACGTTTGTAGGACGACAGGAGCAGCTGACTGGTAAGCTTCACTGCAGTGCCTGCAGATGCAGGGGAGTGACTCTTTCTCTCCAATGGAGATTACTTCAGATGTCCTTGATGCCCACAGGCCTTCTGGAGAACCTGGATGAAGCACAGACACAGATGACACAGATGACTTGAAGAAAAGCGAGACCAGGAACAGCATCAGTCTTCCTCGATGCTGTCTCAGTTCCAGTCGAAGTCCGACGAAGTCCAAGTGTCCAGACAGTCGAAGAGTGTCTTGGTTTCAGAGGTGAGTCTTGTTCCACGATGAATCTGAGGACCCACCCACAGGGGAGCCCTTAGGTACCCAAGGGAAATGGTTGGAACGACTTGGGGTTCCCTCCCAGAGGAGGGGCTGGACAAAGGGAGGGATGCTCCTCTGTCCTTTGTCAAATTTGCCCTTCAAAGCAGTCTGGTGCCACTGGAAAGCGCCCCCACCCCAGCCCACTTCACTAAGTGCTGTCTGGGAGGTGGTCACACCTCCCTGTGACAGGAAACCTATTGTTCTACCTTCCCCTGCTCGAGCTCAGCTCAGCAGCAGGAGGGCAGAATCGTGTATGTGGTCAGCAGCAGCACTAGCTTGGTGGCAGACACTAAAAGGTTGTTACCAGGAGTACGGGGGGTCCCCTAAGGAGCCGCCCAGTACATGGGATCATACTTCCAGCACTGGAATCGGTGTTGGGGTATGATTCCAACATGTTTGATACCAAACATGATCAGGTTCAGGGCAGCCATAATATAGTTAGATATCTCGTAATGACTGATGTCTCCACTATATACCTTAAAATGGCTGACCGCACTTACAAAGCCTGGAGAACAGACTCCAGGGTTTGTAGGGGTGTCCTGCTCATGCAGGGGCACCCTCACACTTGTAACCAACCACCATGCCTACCACAAGGGGGACTTATAGGTTTTAAGTGGAGTGACCTCAGATATAAGAAAACTTGTATCTGTCGTGAGAGGTGCAAGCACCATCTCATGCAGGCTGCAATGGCAGGCCTGTAGTCAGAGTTTAAGTGGACTCCCATGGGTGGTACAATACATGCTGCTGCCCATGGGAGACTCCGGTGTATCCATGCCCTGGGTACCTTAGTACCATATACTAGAGACTTATAAGTGTACACCAGTAGCCAATTGTGAATGTACCAAAGTACTTACCAGAGCCAATTAAGGGGAGAGATCACAGTTGCTGGGGTCCTGATTAGCAGGATCCCAGCAGACTACAGTCACAACACACTGACACCAGGCAAAAAGTGGGTGTAACCATGAAAGCAGATCCTACTTTCCTACACAACTCCCCCCCCCCCCCAAGGTAAGGACATGAGACTAATCATTGCCCAGTTGAGTCTACATTTTCTAAGTGGAAATATCTGGAAAGTCCATCTGCGTTACAAAAGGGGATGATGGACGGAACGTTTGAGCCAATCAAACACTCACCCCCAGTCAACTGATCTGGGTTTAATCCATCATCATTCTTTAGCTCACTCCACCACCCCAGTTCAGACATGGCCATATGCAAATCAGTCTGACCCTGTGCCTCATGGGAACAGTCCAGCCCGAACTGCCAAGCCATGTCTTCCCTGGACCGGAAACAAGCATCCTAGGACCGGTTTCTGGCATTTCAGCCGTCATCAGCCAGGCTTGCTTGAATCCAGTGGCAAAGTGAGCAAGGGACCCACATCTGGGCATACCCTCGCCAACTTAGGGCGAGCAAGCGATACAAAGGGGATGATGGACGGAACGTTTGAGCCAATCAAACACTCACCCCAGTCAACTGATCTGGGTTTAATCCATCATCATTCTTTAGCTCACTCCACCACCCCAGTTCAGACATGGCCATATGCAAATCAGTCTGACCCTGTGCCTCATGGGAACAGTCCAGCCCGAACTGCCAAGCCATGTCTTCCCTGGACCGAGAAACAAGCATCCTAGGACCGGTTTCTGGCATTTCAGCCGTCATCAGCCAGGCTTGCTTGAATCCAGTGGCAAAGTGAGCAAGGGACCCACGTCTGGGCATACCCTCGCCAACTTAGGGGCGAGCAAAGCGATACAAAGGGGATGATGGACGGAACGTTTGAGCCAATCAAACACTCACCCCCAGTCAACTGATCTGGGTTTAATCCATCATCATTCTTTAGCTCACTCCACCACCCCAGTTCAGACATGGCCATATGCAAATCAGTCTGACCCTGTGCCTCATGGGAACAGTCCAGCCCGAACTGCCAAGCCATGTCTTCCCTGGACCGGAAACAAGCATCCTAGGACCGGTTTCTGGCATTTCAGCCGTCATCAGCCAGGCTTGCTTGAATCCAGTGGCAAAGTGAGCAAGGGACCCACGTCTGGGCATACCCTCGCCAACTTAGGGCGAGCAAGCGATACAAAGGGGATGATGGACGGAACGTTTGAGCCAATCAAACACTCACCCCCAGTCAACTGATCTGGGTTTAATCCATCATCATTCTTTAGCTCACTCCACCACCCCAGTTCAGACATGGCCATATGCAAATCAGTCTGACCCTGTGCCTCATGGAACAGTCCAGCCCGAACTGCCAAGCCATGTCTTCCCTGGACCGGAAACAAGCATCCTAGGACCGGTTTCTGGCATTTCAGCCGTCATCAGCCAGGCTTGCTTGAATCCAGTGGCAAAGTGAGCAAGGGACCCACGTCTGGGCATACCCTCGCCAACTTAGGGGCGAGCAAGCGATACAAAGGGGATGATGGACGGAACGTTTGAGCCAATCAAACACTCACCCCCAGTCAACTGATCTGGGTTTAATCCATCATCATTCTTTAGCTCACTCCACCACCCCAGTTCAGACATGGCCCTATGCAAATCAGTCTGACCCTGTGCCTCATGGGAACAGTCCAGCCCGAACTGCCAAGCCATGTCTTCCCTGGACCGGAAACAAGCATCCTAGGACCGGTTTCTGGCATTTCAGCCGTCATCAGCCAGGCTTGCTTGAATCCAGTGGCAAAGTGAGCAAGGGACCCACGTCTAGGCATACCCTCGCCAACTTAGGGCGAGCAAAGCGATACAAAGGGGATGATGGACGGAACGTTTGAGCCAATCAAACACTCACCCCAGTCAACTGATCTGGGTTTAATCCATCATCATTCTTTAGCTCACTCCACCACCCCAGTTCAGACATGGCCATATGCAAATCAGTCTGACCCTGTGCCTCATGGGAACAGTCCAGCCCGAACTGCCAAGCCATGTCTTCCCTGGACCGGAAACAAGCATCCTAGGACCGGTTTCTGGCATTTCAGCCGTCATCAGCCAGGCTTGCTTGAATCCAGTGGCAAAGTGAGCAAGGGACCCACGTCTGGGCATACCCTCGCCAACTTAGGGCGAGCAAAGCGATACAAAGGGGATGATGGACGGAACGTTTGAGCCAATCAAACACTCACCCCCAGTCAACTGATCTGGGTTTAATCCATCATCATTCTTTAGCTCACTCCACCACCCCAGTTCAGACATGGCCATATGCAAATCAGTCTGACCCAGTGCCTCATGGGAACAGTCCAGCCCGAACTGCCAAGCCATGTCTTCCCTGGACCGGAAACAAGCATCCTAGGACCGGTTTCTGGCATTTCAGCCGTCATCAGCCAGGCTTGCTTGAATCCAGTGGCAAAGTGAGCAAGGGACCCACGTCTGGGCATACCCTCGCCAACTTAGGGCGAGCAAAGCGATACAAAAGGGGATGATGGACGGAACGTTTGAGCCAATCAAACACTCACCCCCAGTCAACTGATCTGGGTTTAATCCATCATCATTCTTTAGCTCACTCCACCACCCCAGTTCAGACATGGCCATATGCAAATCAGTCTGACCCTGTGCCTCATGGGAACAGTCCAGCCCGAACTGCCAAGCCATGTCTTCCCTGGACCGGAAACAAGCATCCTAGGACCGGTTTCTGGCATTTCAGCCGTCATCAGCCAGGCTTGCTTGAATCCAGTGGCAAAGTGAGCAAGGGACCCACGTCTGGGCATACCCTCGCCAACTTAGGGCGAGCAAGCGATACAAAAGGGGATGATGGACGGAACGTTTGAGCCAATCAAACACTCACCCCCAGTCAACTGATCTGGGTTTAATCCATCATCATTCTTTAGCTCACTCCACCACCCCAGTTCAGACATGGCCATATGCAAATCAGTCTGACCCTGTGCCTCATGGGAACAGTCCAGCCCGAACTGCCTAGTTGGCGGGGGTATGCCCAGACGTGGGTCCCTTGCTCACTTTGCCACTGGATTCAAGCAAGCCTGGCTGATGACGGCTGGAATGCCAGAGACCGGTCCTAGGATGCTTGTTTCCGGTCCAGGGAAGACATGGCTTGGCAGTTCGGGCTGGACTGTTCCCATGAGGCACAGGGTCAGACTGATTTGCATATGGCCATGTCTGAACTGGGGTGGTGGAGTGAGCTAAAGAATGATGATGGATTAAACCCAGATCAGTTGACTGGGGGTGAGTGTTTGATTGGCTCAAACGTTCCGTCCATCATCCCCTTTTGTATCGTTTTGTTCGCCCTAAGTTGGCGGGGTATGCCCAGACGTGGGTCCCTTGCTCACTTTGCCACTGGATTCAAGCAAGCCTGGCTGATGACGGCTGGAATGCCAGAAACCGGTCCTAGGATGCTTGTTTCCGGTCCAGGAAGACATGGCTTGGCAGTTCGGGCTGGACTGTTCCCATGAGGCACAGGGTCAGACTGATTTGCATATGGCCATGTCTGAACTGGGGTGGTGGAGTGAGCTAAAGAATGATGATGGATTAAACCCAGATCAGTTGACTGGGAGTGAGTGTTTGATTGGCTCAAACGTTCCGTCCATCATCCCCTTTTGTATCGTTTTGTTCAGCCCTAAGTTGGCGGGGTATGCCCAGACGTGGGTCCCTTGCTCACTTTGCCACTGGATTCAAGCAAGCCTGGCTGATGACGGCTGGAATGCCAGATACCGGTCCTAGGATGCTTGTTTCCGGTCCAGGGAAGACATGGCTTGGCAGTTCGGGCTGGACTGTTCCCATGAGGCACAGGGTCAGACTGATTTGCATATGGCCATGTCTGAACTGGGGTGGTGGAGTGAGCTAAAGAATGATGATGGATTAAACCCAGATCAGTTGACTGAGGGTGAGTGTTTGATTGGCTCAAACGTTCCGTCCATCATCCCCTTTTGTATCGTTTTGTTCGCCCTAAGTTGGCGGGGTATGCCCAGACGTGGGTCCCTTGCTCACTTTGCCACTGGATTCAAGCAAGCCTGGCTGATGACGGCTGGAATGCCAGAACCGGTCCTAGGATGCTTGTTTCCGGTCCAGGGAAGACATGGCTTGGCAGTTCGGGCTGGACTGTTCCCATGAGGCACAGGGTCAGACTGATTTGCATATGGCCATGTCTGAACTGGGGTGGTGGAGTGAGCTAAAGAATGATGATGGATTAAACCCAGATCAGTTGACTGGGGGTGAGTGTTTGATTGGCTCAAGCGTTCGTCCATCATCCCCTTTGTATCGTTTTGTTAAGCCCTAAGTTGGCGGGGTATGCCCAGGCGTGAGTCCCTTGCTCACTTTGCCACTGGATTCAAGCAAGCCTGGCTGATGACGGCTGGAATGCCAGAAACCGGTCCTAGGATGCTTGTTTCCGGTCCAGGGAAGACATGGCTTGGCAGTTCGGGCTGGACTGTTCCCATGAGGCACAGGGTCAGACTGATTTGCATATGGCCATGTCTGAACTGGGGTGGTGGAGTGAGCTAAAGAATGATGATGGATTAAACCCAGATCAGTTGACTGGGGTGAGTGTTTGATTGGCTCAAACGTTCCGTCCATCATCCCCTTTGTATCGTTTTGTTCGCCCTAAGTTGGCGGGGGTATGCCCAGACGTGGTCCCTTGCTCACTTTGCCACTGGATTCAAGCAAGCCTGGCTGATGACGGCTGGAATGCCAGAAACCGGTCCTAGGATGCTTGTTTCCGGTCCAGGGAAGACATGGCTTGGCAGTTCGAGCTGGACTGTTCCCATGAGGCACAGGGTCAGACTGATTTGCATATGGCCATGTCTGAACTGGGGTGGTAGAGTGAGCTAAAGAATGATGATGGATTAAACCCAGATCAGTTGACTGGGGGTGAGTGTTTGATTGGCTCAAGCGTTCCGTCCATCATCCCCTTTGTATCGTTTTGTTAAGCCCTAAGTTGGCAGGGTATGCCCAGACGTGGGTCCCTTGCTCACTTTGCCACTGGATTCAAGCAAGCCTGGCTGATGACGGCTGGAATGCCAGAAACCGGTCCTAGGATGCTTGTTTCCGGTCCAGGAAGACATGGCTTGGCAGTTCGGCTGGACTATTCCCATGAGGCACAGGGTCAGACTGATTTGCATATGGCCATGTCTGAACTGGGGTGGTGGAGTGAGCTAAAGAATGATGATGGATTAAACCCAGATCAGTTGACTGGGGGTGAGTGTTTGATTGGCTCAAGCGTTCCGTCCATCATCCCCTTTTGTATCGTTTTGTTTGCCCTAAGTTGGCGGGGGTATGCCCAGACGTGGGTCCCTTGCTCACTTTGCCACTGGATTCAAGCAAGCCTGGCTGATGACTGCTGGAATGCCAGAAACCGTTCCTAGGATGCTTGTTTCCGGTCCAGGGAAGACATGGCTTGGCAGTTCGGGCTGGACTGTTCCCATGAGGCACAGGGTCAGACTGATTTGCATATGGCCATGTCTGAACTGGGGTGGTGGAGTGAGCTAAAGAATGATGATGGATTAAACCCAGATCAGTTGACTGGGGGTGAGTGTTTGATTGGCTCAAACGTTCCGTCCATCATCCCCTTTGTATCGTTTTGTTCGCCCTAAGTTGGCGGGGGTATGCCCAGACGTGGGTCCCTTGCTCACTTTGCCACTGGATTCAAGCAAGCCTGGCTGATGACGGCTGGAATGCCAGAAACCGGTCCTAGGATGCTTGTTTCCGGTCCAGGGAAGACATGGCTTGGCAGTTCGGGCTGGACTGTTCCCATGAGGCACAGGGTCAGACTGATTTGCATATGGCCATGTCTGAACTGGGGTGGTGGAGTGAGCTAAAGAATGATGATGGATTAAACCCAGATCAGTTGACTGGGGGTGAGTGTTTGATTGGCTCAAACGTTCCGTCCATCATCCCCTTTTGTATCGTTAAGTCCATCTGCGTTGGCATGGTTACTCCCAGGTCTATGTTCCACTGCAAAGTCCATTCCCGGTAGAGAAATGGACCACCTCAAAAGTTTGGGGTTTTCACCCTTCATCTGTTTAAGCCATAAGAGGGGCTTATGGTCTGTCTGAGCAATGAAGTGAGCGCCAAACAGGTATCTCATAGATTGGACAACAAATGTTTATGTATTGTGTTGTATACTTTGCGATGCATTAAGGGGAATGCATGCGATAAACTTCCTGTGTTCGAGAAACTATTCTAGCTCTCCTTCTTGTGCCCTGCTAAACCAGGGGTTTCCAAAAGAGATCTGACTGACTTCAATACTCAAACAGACACACAGAATCCTATACCATACTATTAGACCTGCCAGCCTTAGGGTGGACTTCCCCCAAACTTTTTGCCTACTTACCTCCTCATTTTGCTGATTCTTTTTGTTGGCCTTAGGACTCTGGGCACTTTACCACTGCTGACCAGTGCTAAAGTGTATGCACTTCTCCCCTAAACATGGTAGCATTGGTGTATACACAACTGGCATATTTAATTTTCTTGTAAGTATTTTGTACAGTGGTATAACATATACCCAGGGCCTGCAAATTAAATGCTACTAGTGGGTCTGCAGCTCTGATTGTGCCACCCACACAAGTAGCCCTTTAAACATGTCTCATACCTGCCACTGCAGAGCCTGTGTGTGCAGTTTTACTGCCATGTCGAGTTGGTTTTAAAACCCCCCTTGCCAAGCCTTAAACTTCTCTTTTATTAAACATAAGTCACCGCTAAGGTAGACCCTAGGTAGCCCGTAGGGCAGGGTGTAATGTTACTAAGAGGTAGGACATATACTTTTAAGTTTTGCATGTCCTTGTAGTGAAAAACACCTACATTCGTTTTTCACTGCTGTGAGGCCTACTCCTCTCATAGATTAATGTTGGAACTTATCAATACATTCTTTTAAGCTGTAATTCCTGGTTAGAAAGGAATAGCTGTGCCATGTTTACATCTTTGGAACGTCAATGATAAATCCTCTTTACTGGTAAGGTTGGATTTCATATTACTATTTTAGACATGCCACTTTTACAAAGTGGACATTTCTCTGCTCTTGCAGCTCTGTGTGCCTGTAGTTTGTCTCCAACACACTCCAATATTAGTCCAATTGCATTTTGAGGTTTAGGAATGTCGCGAAGAGCATTAAGTTGATTCTTCCTTTTTTTCATCCCACCTTTCTTTGCTTGGTGCATGAAGATGTAAGATTCAAAAACATGTTTTTTCACATTTGGTCCAATTACTTTGTGAATGTAAATAACAATTAAAGCATACTTGCAAACTGTGACTACATGCCTGCCTTTATCAATGTTTCACTACAAAACGATGCGATTGTATTTGTTTAACAGAGTGTACGGCTCTCAGACAATGGGCTATTTGTACAGGGTCACTGGAAAGTCCAAAAGGTTGTCCTTTCCCCCCCCCAGAAATTTAGTGTCTCCTACGCTCCTGCCTTCCAGTACAAAACCTATGCTAGACTCACGGAGACACTGTTGCACCATGGCGCAAAGGTATCTCCGTGGCACTCGGCAACTGATTTCAGAACCAGCGCTAGGGAAAGAGGAGAAGAGAGCCATATTTCTGTAAATATGGTGCTCTCCTCCTCTCTCCTTTTCACGCAGCGCAGCATTTGCGGCTGCTGCACAGCGCTGCGTGATTAAATGGTAAACCTGCCCCACACAGTGGCACTGAAAAGCAGTATTGCAGTGGACAGTGTTCTAATACAAGCAAACATAGGGTGCAGAAAAAGGTAATAAATCTAGGGAGACCTCACAAAAAAGGCTAATTTCCTACAGCACCCCATGATGAACAAGCATTAATCATAACGATTTCACCTTTCAGGAGCATAAACACCCATTTAAATATAGTGGACCTGATTCACAAAGAGCCTTGGCAGTTGTGCGGAGAATCCCCAACGACTGCGGGGCCTCTGCCATGAGTGCGGAGGGCCTTTGTGAATCAGGCCCAGAGGGTGTACAAAATACCTTGCATGGCTTAAGAAAAGGATTCAACAACTGATTTGATCCATCTGGGCAAGTTAGTACTAGTTTTGCAGCAGGAGTAGAAAAAAATATAGGCACATAATATAAGCTCTTGATCTTAGCATACAATGGTACTGAATCAATGTATGCAAAGTCTCCTGGGTACAGCCAGCCTGAAGAAGTTGAATTTTGTGAAAACTGACTTCTAAATCTTAGTCATATTCTTTGTATAGATTACTAAACATATGATTAAGGAACGAGGCTGACAAGAGATTGTACAATCTAGCTCTATTCTATTCACTGTGTCTGAGATGGCTACTGAGAAGGCTTATAGATTGTTACTGTTCACTAGTCAAAGTGGTAGCATGATGTTGACTAGTTTTTGTTCTGACACGTTATGATGTTATGCTGATGACATTATTTGGATTGATATACATTGTATAAATTAGGTACTTTGCGATGCTATCAATAATGTAGGGTTGAAGAGTTAAGGAAATGTTCCCTCATGACTGTACAATATATGTTATTTTCTGGTTTTATGTGCCTAATACTTAAATATGACCTTTCTGAGTAAAAGTATTTATTGTTACCGATTTTTAAATGTCCTGACAAATTAAAATATATGCATACAATTATTTAGGAAAAAGTAAAATGGAGATTTGGAGAAATATACTAGGGAAATTAATTCCCCAACTAAATTTTATTGGGGTGGAGGGAGTTTTTAGCGGGATGATATTAAAATTATATCATTTTTAGCTTTAAAAACAGGGAATTACTCCGCGCAATCGGAAGAAATTGCATGTACAAAAATACTTCATGTGGAAAAAAAGTATTTATCCACATTGTGATTCGGAGTACTGGGTAGCAATTCATTTAACCCCCTAGATGTTTTGATTTTTGGGCAACATGTTTTTTTGATCTCTGCTGTGAGTGAATCTTACTAACTCTCTTGTAAAGTGGATTTGAGGCCTAACGAAAGGTACTTACCCTTTTAAGTGAGGTTTGCAGCTATGCAGCTGGGATAAGATGCTCTGGGCTGGTTGCATGGGATCGCGTGCACACATGTATTTGCATGTGGTTTTGAGCCAAGCATGTGGATCTGTTTTGTAACTCAGTCCAGTATCTGCAGTCAGGTAGATTGCCACACAAGGGACTGTTAATAAGTAATGTATAGCCTTTGCCAGCCTTAAAATTCTATTGAGCATGTAAAACTAAATGTTCTCATTTCTTTTTAACTATATTGTAAGTCAGTATCGCTTCACCTAAATTCTGTAGTACTTAGCTGTCTTTACTCTGTAGGCAAAAGCTGAACCAAAGCATAATTTCGCATTGGCTGGACCTAGAGAGAAGATCAACACATGCTTCCCGAAAAAAAGAAATAAAAGGATCCCAAATACAAACACAACTTCACTTTCATCATATTTGCAGTCCTTCATGTATGTTCAGTTTGGTCATATTTCGCAGAGTCAGCCATTAATTCGATTTAGGCTTTGAACTACCCTGCTGGCCCAGTTAATTACTCTGCAGCCCCACTGGGCGACAGGTGGATCAAAGTTTTCCCAATACAAAAAAAGTTCATCTGGAAGGGATTACGGTGCTTCTTGGGAGAGGAAGAGGGTGGGAGCAGAATCTGCATAGCTTAATTATACTCACAGTTCTTGATAAGCTTGAACATGCCCTTCCCAGGGACCCAGTACAGGTAGTTAGAAGGAACACATTTGGCAGTGGATGTTAGGGTTGGAGCTTAGAGTTTTCAGACAGCTGTGACACGTGACCACATGAAGTCGCTATTTTAGTCCCAAGATACTGTGCTGGGGTGGTGGCATCCTGAGTGGAGTCGTGAACTGCACTTTTGGATTGGGCAGAGGTGCACATTTTCTAGAATTTTCCATGCCTAGTTAAAAACCTTGTACATGCAGGGGCGGCTCCTCCATGTGGACGGAGGAGCGTCGCCCCACTGCTTTCTTGCAGTGCGAGAAGCAAAAACATGAAATGGTATTATAAATACCATTTTATGTTTCTGCTTCTCGCACTGCGAGAAAGCAGAAGGGTTTGGTTGGGGGCGGGTGGGTCTGCTCGAAGGCAGGGGAGGCGTGGCTAGCCCAATGCTGCGGGCCCTGACTGTGTGGTTGGCCCTCTGGGGCCGACCAAAACAGTCATGCGCACTCTCCCTTTTCTCCATGTAGGCTGCATGCAGCCTACATGGAGAAAATGGCCTCCCCATAGACGCATGTGTGGTCGGAGTCCCAACCAATCACAACGCTGCCATTGCAGCATTGTGATTGGCTTAGGGGAGGGGAGGGAGGCTGCCTGGTTCCTGTTCCTGCGGAGGCAGGAAAGCAGGAGCAGACCGAGTGGTGAAGACGCGGGACCGAGAATGGTAAGTATTTTTTTTAAAATTTAAACCCTCCCATCCCCGCAGGACCCCCCTTCCCTTGCGACCATTCGCCCGTCCCTCCCACCCCGCGCGACCCCGCGCCTGCCCCCTACCCGTGAGCCATGCCGGCCGCGACTGTGTACATGGGAGAAATTTCAGTAGCAATGGATTATGCAGGGCCCCTTGAATGGATGGACACCTCATGGAGGGACACCTTTCTGAAGTGGTAGGACCCTCTGGACTTGTACTGACTTGGACTCTGTGGATATGTGTCTCTAGGATCAGTGGCATCTCTCTGGGGGACAGTCAAGGGGTGGACTTGCAAGGGGATGCTGGAGGAGAGGGTTCAATTGGAGCTTCTGTGGTCTGTTCTTGCAGGAGGGAAGCCCCCTAACTCCTGTGTGACACACAGGTGCCCTGCAAGTGTCCAGGTGACAGTGGGGGTTGGAGTGTTTAGGCATTGAATGAAACCTGCCTTGAGGGCTGTGGGGTGCTACTGAGGAAGATCCCATGCCAAGGAGAAATACCAGGAGCAGATCCTGGGTGAGGAGCTCAAGGACAGTAGGGCTGGCCCAGAGCTCTCCCTCATTAGAAGGAGAGCAGTTGAGAAATAATGTTCTTGTAAAATGAGAAACATTTAGAGGCCAGTAGGCTGATAAGGAACTCTCCTGGCAGCTGGGACACATCCTCAGTAGTAGAACGTTGAAAGCTAGATTTATTTTGGCCCATTTTGGCCAAAGAGAGCTGTTTTTGTTCAGGCCCTTCAATGTGGGCCTGCCCTTGCGTTCCCCAAGGTTGTGGTGCTGATAAAACCTAAACCTCATTAAGGGGTGCATGCCGAGTACTTCTGGGGAGCCTTTGAGTGAAAGGTCCCTTTGTGGGACCAAATGGACTTGGGGCACATGTGGTGCCGTCAGCAACAACTTTCCATACTCCCTGGGAAAGTCTAGGGCCTTGGGAAAGAAATTCACCCCTAGTGGGGGCACGCTTTACACTCCCCTCCTCTTCCTTTAATTCCACCCCCTTGAATAGGCCAGCACACTGGCAGCAGAGCTGCTCATCACTACGTTTCCAATAATTTAGTCCACTGGGAGACACAGAGACGAGCAGCACTGTGGTGAGGAGTTTACTGCTCCCTGTGCCCATGTCTGGGTGGAGCGGGGAGAGCGGTGGGGCGGGGCGAGGGAGGGTCAGGGTGGGGTGTAGTAAACTCGGACATACGACGGAACGGAGGAAAGTAATTATTACGTTCCTCCGTTCGGTCGTATGTCCGAGTTTACTACCCCCCCCCACCCTGCTCCTCCCCCACCCCGCTCCACGGACCCGCAGCCTGCCCTATGCGAGCCGCCACTGGGGGAGAGCCACTCGCAGCAGAACCTACTTGTATGGGCAGGGGGGAAACAAAGACTGTTGGCTCCCACGCCGGCACAAGAAACAGCATTGTTCGGGCAGCGGGCCGGTCTTCCACTCCCAGGCTGCCCTAAGAAGCGGCCAAGATCTCAGTGCCCTACAGGAGAGGAAAGTGCACCAGGGATTAAAAAAGGAAAATAATAAAAAATGAAAAACATCTGTATTAGTGTGTGGCCTTGTACATTTTAAAAAAGCACTTACTGGACCAGCGATTTTTTACATGCTGTTTGTTGCATTTCTCAGCGCTGAGGCTCTAACCCACAATACCTCTCTTGTGTACACTTTGAACTGCTCTGTTTCGCTACCCTGACAGCTGTGCTAAAAATACATAAAAAAGAGTGCTTGGTTCTCAGTAAAGGGCTCCACAGTATGGGGGCCCCAATACACTAGTGGCAAAAGACCCCATTTGTTAGAGTTGGGGCCCAATACCCCCGTCTGCCCTGAGATTATTTGTCCCAGATTCTTAACAGTGATGTTTTGTGAATAAATGATAAATCTATCACTAATTAAAATCTGCCCCTTACCTCGCTTTCCGTTTAGACTCCTCTCTCACCCAAACTCTCTTTCCAACTCAAGTCCCTTGCTAACATATCCATCCCCCCCCCCACACTCTTAGTAAAGCTGGCCTGCAAATAGGCAGCCCAGCTGAACCATAGTCAGCAGTAGACCCTGCTGACTTGGGAGGAATGTGTTGGTAAGGACTTGTCATTTCAGTTGTATTTATTTGGGTTTTTCGCTGCCAAACAAGCCCTCTTTGATCTCTCGGACCTGTGCAGTGCTGAATTTGGGCTGGTGGACATCAGCATTCATTTTTAGTAGCCGGACCTTATTTTTCATCCTTACGCTTTGACATAGAGCAAGAGAGAGAAATGCAGAAAAGGGAGAATGAAGGAGGAAGATAAAAATAGGATAACAGTGACAGGGAGAAACAAGGAATGAAAAAGAACCTGCAAGAACGAAATAAAGAGACCGGTAAGGTGGTGGAAGGAAAAGGGATAAAGACTAGGCATTCAGTAGCGCTGAGGTGGGCTTCCAAGAAAAACATTGGGTCCTTTAGAAATATTTTTTCTAATTAAGTATTTTTTTCATGTTTACCTCTCAACATTATCTCCCTCCTCCTTCTCCCCCCCTCCGCCATCTTTGCCACGTGCCCTCTGTGATTACCCCCCTTCTCCTTGCAGTCTCCCACCTTCTTCAGTCCACAGCTTCTGCTTTCCGCGCTGTTGCCCTCACTGCCTTGCCACTGCGCCTCTGGGAATTGCCCTCTTATTACCACAATTACAATCTGTACACATTTCATTAAACTAATATCGCTTCGCACAAGCTTTCTCCACAGAGCTGCACAGCTGGAGGCCCATTTCTTTCCCTCAGCTTAAACACTTTGACAGGTTAAGAAAGCTATTATGGCTGGATAACAGGTGTTGCAAAACAATGTGCATTCGATGTTTAAATGAGAGAGCCTCTTTATTGACTGACTTTATTGCAGCGAAGGCTCTTCTTTTTTTCCTCAACGACGGGATTTTTATCGTTTTTACTGCGTTTTAAAGTGAATTCTGTTGTCTCGCAATAGGTCCGAAGTGACTGGCTGGTGATTTGTTATTCTGATGCATTTTTTATTTGCTTTCGGAGTTGCTGCGCGCAGGTGAGGGACGTCCATGTTTAATAGCGGATTGTAATTTCGCGCGCTTCTCAAGCCACTGCTAAGTACTTCCCAGTTACGGGCATTTCCCAGCGGGACCGTAAAACATTGCAGCCCATTAGTTCGCCGGTGCTTAATGCCGCCAAATTACCGGATTCACCTGATGTGCAGCTTTTCTTTTCTTTATGTTCATTTAGGTTAATGATTTCTTTCACCTCTTTTTTTTTCCAAAGTGAATTTTACAACTTAAAACGTTTGCTATTGATGTCCCTCGTTTATCTTCATAGCACATTCAGCGCAGACAGCAGTAGCAGCATAAAATAGGTGGGTTTCTGGAGCCAGCGGGGGGCCTGGGCCATTCTTGCGAGTGGCGAAAAGACATCGGGAAGGGCGCACTGATGAGCCGCATAAAAGTGCTGTATTTTTTATGAGACATAAACCCCCCTGCATTAGTCAGCAGCAAAAAACTTGCTCAGTCAGCGGAGCTAAATTGTAGCATGTATGGTTTATGACTCTGCAGCCTGCAACTCTATTATTCTCGTATATGTAAAGCGCTCAATCACTGGCGAGGCTATCCTGTAACAGGTAACAGGTGTAAGGGCCTCCTATCGAGGGTGGGATGGGGTGGAAGGGGAGTTACTCGAAGAGCCAAGTCTTCAGCTACTTGGGGAACTCAGTAGAGAGGTGGAGGCTCTGAAGTGTAGTGGGTGATTGTCAGGGGTGGCTCCTCCACTAAGGCGGAGGAGTGTCACCCCACTGCTCCTTGAGCAAGAAAAATAAAATGAAAAAACGTAGTTAATATCATTTTATTTTTCGGTGATTCAGGGCTGGGGCGGGGCGGGGCTGGGCTGGAGGGACAGGGGGAGGAGTGGTTTGCACACTCCAAGTGTGCATGACTGCTTGGCCCGGCAAAATAGTCATGCAGACTTTGCATGTTCCCCACCAGGCTGCATTACAGAGCCTGGTGGGAAACATGCCCAGGCCCCCAGTTCCCATCTGAGCGCCGATCCACGGCTATCAGACCAATCACAACGCTGCATTGCAGCGTTGTGATTGGCTTAGGGGAGCCAATCACAACGCAGCATTGCAGCAGGGTGGTGATTGACTATGGGGAGCTTGGGTGCTTCCTGGTTCCAGGACTCGCGGACGGCAGAAGAGGTAGGTGGTATTTTTTATTTTATTTTGTCCTATCTATTGAGTTGAGCTTGAGGCAGTTGGACTTCATCCTGGTAGCAACCTCGGTCATACTGTCACTGAACTCGTTCCTTGTGGTGGAGGCTTTGTCAAAGAGGGACAGTATGAGTTGCGTGTCATCCACATATGAGAGGATGTTGATGTGGGCACATATGACATTGGCTAGTTGATTCATATGAGTGTTGACAAGGGTAGGGCTGAGGGATGAAACTTGAGGCACTCCACAGATGAGTTTACCAATTTCCACGGTGTGCGGTGTTAGGCTGTTTGTGTGAGTTCTTTCTGTTAAAAAGGAGCAGATCCAGCAGAGAGTAGGTCCTTGAATGCTGATCTCGTGTAGATGTCTGATGAGAGTGGTGTGTGTTACACTGTCAAAGTCTGCCAAGAGGTTCAGAAGGATGAGAGCCATGGTCTGTCATCTTTTCAAGATCATGTTGATTTTGTCTGTTGCTGTGATGAGTGCTGTTTCCATGCTGCGGTTGAGTGTGAATCCAGATTATGTGGCGTCTAGGAGCTGGTGGTTGTGAGGTGGACGGTGAGGTATCTTATTGATGAGTTTCTCTAAAGCCTTGGCTGGGTATGGTAAGAGTTAGATTATTAACTCCTTTTGTTAAATATGTGCTCCCAAGACTCAGCTTGTGATCTATTTTGCCTATGGGAAAAAGTACATCCACTACCTCAAACCCATTACAAAGAAGCCATTAGTACAGAAGCATATTTTGTAGGGAGCCCCTGCAAATACTATTCTCAGACCCCTCTACCCCATTCCTATTTTTGTGAAGGAATTCTTTAATACGTTTTTGCCCTGACAAATTTGTGGGGTGTTTTCTCTTGGTAATTGTTTTGTTTCAATAGATTTGTTTTTCTTTGCTATGGATTCACAAATTACCACCATTCTACATTTAGGGTTGGGGACAGGAAAGGGGGCACTTCGAGGGGGCATCCACAAAAAGCAATATGCATATTTAGTCACTAATAGTTTGAAGGTAATTTCCACCTTAGGGAAACACATAAAGCTAGCACAGTTAAACACAGGAGAAAGTGATTTTCTTGGTGGGAAGGAAGAGAAGAGCACCCACATTAACTAGCAATGTAAGGAATGGGGTTTAACCAAAGTAAAGCATTATTTACCCATGGAGAAAGCAAAACTATCCAATGTGCAAATGCACATTTCTTCACAATGTTCCCATGGTTACAGACTGCTTTAACCTCTAGACTCAACATGCCATTAGTTCTTCAAAAAGGTAATAGCAGGTACAGAGAGAGTGTTGGATTTGGATGAGCATGCTCCAGCAATTGACTTTCGTGATTTGCCATTGCTTGGATGGGCTGTTAATCATGGCCACGGCATTTCATGGATGATTGCATTGTTCCTTTACTGTCCCATTAGGATTTGTGATAGGGTGACAAGTATTCCTTTTGTAGAACTGGAGCTCATGTGAGTATTCTTTGATGTCCCTACACAACAACATTTTAACTTCTGGTTTATGTCTTTTGTTTAGGAAGTGTGTATTGTTTGGATGTCATAACCGGTCATAAAGACAGAGTGCTATTCACTAATCATCTTTACACACCGTTTTGTTTTACTCTCCATTCATGATAAGTTGTTGGATTTACAACTTTATTCTTCACAAAGTAAAGGCGTACGCACACATAGACTTTCTGTACTGGGGTGAATGTATGACATTGTTCTGCATTCTGTCCATCAACTGTTGTTTTTGCATTTGTCACACCCGACGGGTATGCCCAGACGTGGGTCCCGTGCTCTCCATGCCACTGGAATCAAGCTATCCTGGCTGAAGAGGGGTGAAACCCCGAAACCGGTCCTAGGATGCTTGTTTCCAGTCAAGGGAGGACCTGGCTTGGCAGTTCGGGCTGGACTGTTCCCATGAGGCACAGGGTCAAGACTGATTTGCATATGGCTGGGTTCAAACTGGAATGGCATGGTGAGCAAAAAACGATGGATTTAGGCCCAGATCACTGTACTGGGGTGAATATATGACATTGTTCTGCATTCTGTCCATCAACTGTTGTTTTTGCATTTGTCACCCCGAGTGGGACGGGTATGCCCAGACGTGGGTCCCGTGCTCTCCATGCCACTGGAATCAAGCTATCCTGGCTGAAGAGGGGTGAAACCCCGAAACCGGTCCTAGGATGCTTGTTTCCAGTCCAGGGAGGACCTGGCTTGGCAGTTCGGGCTGGACTGTTCCCATGAGGCACAGGGTCAAGACTGATTTGCATATGGCTGGGTTCAAACTGGAATGGCATGGTGAGCAAAAAACGATGGATTTAGGCCCAGATCACTGTACTGGGGTGAATGTATGACATTGTTCTGCATTCTGTCCATCAACTGTTGTTTTTGCATTTGTCACCCCGAGTGGGACGGGTATGCCCAGACGTGGGTCCCATGCTCTCCATGCCACTGGAATCAAGCTATCCTGGCTGAAGAGGGGTGAAACCCCGAAACCGGTCCTAGGATGCTTGTTTCCAGTCCAGGGAGGACCTGGCTTGGCAGTTCGGGCTGGACTGTTCCCATGAGGCACAGGGTCAAGACTGATTTGCATATGGCTGGGTTCAAACTGGAATGGCATGGTGAGCAAAAAACGATGGATTTAGGCCCAGATCACTGTACTGGGGTGAATGTATGACATTGTTCTGCATTCTGTCCATCAACTGTTGTTTTTGCATTTGTCACCCCGAGTGGGACGGGTATGCCCAGACGTGGGTCCCGTGCTCTCCATGCCACTGGAATCAAGCTATCCTGGCTGAAGAGGGGTGAAACCCCAAAACCGTTCCTAGGATGCTTGTTTCCAGTCCAGGGAGGACCTGGCTTGGCAGTTCGGGCTGGACTGTTCCCATGAGGCACAGGGTCAAGACTGATTTGCATATGGCTGGGTTCAAACTGGAATGGCATGGTGAGCAAAAAACGATGGATTTAGGCCCAGATCACTGTACTGGGGTGAATGTATGACATTGTTCTGCATTCTGTCCATCAACTGTTGTTTTTGCATTTGTCACCCCGAGTGGGATGGGTATGCCCAGACGTGGGTCCCGTGCTCTCCCTGCCACTGGAATCAAGCTATCCTGGCTGAAGAGGGGTGAAACCCCGAAACCGGTCCTAGGATGCTTGTTTCCAGTCCAGGGAGGACCTGGCTTGGCAGTTCGGGCTGGACTGTTCCCATGAGGCACAGGGTCAAGACTGATTTGCATATGGCTGGGTTCAAACTGGAATGGCATGGTGAGCAAAAAAACGATGGATTTAGGCCCAGATCACTGTATTGGGGTGAAACTATGACATTGTTCTGCATTCTGTCCATCAACTGTTGTTTTTGCATTTGTCACCCCGAGTGGGACGGGTATGCCCAGACGTGGGTCCCGTGCTCTCCATGCCACTGGAATCAAGCTATCCTGGCTGAAGAGGGGTGAAACCCCGAAACCGGTCCTAGGATGCTTGTTTCCAGTCCAGGGAGGACCTGGCTTGGCAGTTCGGGCTGGACTGTTCCCATGAGGCACAGGGTCAAGACTGATTTGCATATGGCTGGGTTCAAACTGGAATGGAATGGTGAGCAAAAAACGATGGATTTAGGCCCAGATCACTGTACTGGGGTGAATGTATGACATTGTTCTGCATTCTGTCCATCAACTGTTGTTTTTGCATTTGTCACCCCGAGTGGGACGGGTATGCCCAGACGTGGGTCCCGTGCTCTCCATGCCACTGGAATCAAGCTATCCTGGCTGAAGAGGGTGAAACCCTGAAACCGGTCCTAGGATGCTTGTTTCCAGTCCAGGGAGGACCTGGCTTGGCAGTTCGGGCTGGACTGTTCCCATGAGGCACAGGGTCAAGACTGATTTGCATATGGCTGGGTTCAAACTGGAATGGCATGGTGAGCAAAAAAACGATGGATTTAGGCCCAGATCACTGTACTGGGGTGAATGTATGACATTGTTCTGCATTCTGTCCATCAACTGTTGTTTTTGCACTTGTCACCCCGAGTGGGACGGGTATGCCCAGACGTGGGTCCCGTGCTCTCCATGCCACTGGAATCAAGCTATCCTGGCTGAAGAGGGGTGAAACCCCGAAACCGTTCCTAGGATGCTTGTTTCCAGTCCAGGGAGGACCTGGCTTGGCAGTTCGGGCTGGACTGTTCCCATGAGGCACAGGGTCAAGACTGATTTGCATATGGCTGGGTTCAAACTGGAATGGCATGGTGAGCAAAAAACGATGGATTTAGGCCCAGATCACTGTACTGGGGTGAATGTATGACATTGTTCTGCATTCTGTCCATCAACTGTTGTTTTTGCATTTGTCACCCCGAGTGGGACGGGGTTGCCCAGACGTGGGTCCCGTGCTCTCCATGCCACTGGAATCAAGCTATCCAGGCTGAAGAGGGGTGAAACCCCGAAACCGGTCCTAGGATGCTTGTTTCCAGTCCAGGGAGGACCTGGCTTGGCAGTTCGGGCTGGACTGTTCCCATGAGGCACAGTGTCAAGACTGATTTGCATATGGCTGGGTTCAAACTGGAATGGCATGGTGAGCAAAAAACGATGGATTTAGGCCCAGATCACTGTACTGGGGTGAATGTATGACATTGTTCTGCATTCTGTCCATCAACTGTTGTTTTTGCATTTGTCACCCGAGTGGGACGGGTATGCCCAGACGTGGGTCCCGTGCTCTCCATGCCACTGGAATCAAGCTATCCTGGCTGAAGAGGGTGAAACCCCGAAACTGTTCCTAGGATGCTTGTTTCCAGTCCAGGGAGGACTTGGCTTGGCAGTTCGGGCTGGACTGTTCCCATGAGGCACAGGGTCAAGACTGATTTGCATATGGCTGGGTTCAAACTGGAATGGCATGGTGAGCAAAAAAACGATGGATTTAGGCCCAGATCACTGTACTGGGGTGAATGTATGACATTGTTCTGCATTCTGTCCATCAACTGTTGTTTTTGCATTTGTCACCCCGAGTGGGACGGGTATGCCCAGACGTGGGTCCCGTGCTCTCCATGTCACTGGAATCAAGCTATCCTGGCTGAAGAGGGGTGAAACCCCGAAACCGGTCCTAGGATGCTTGTTTCCAGTCCAGGGAGGACCTGGCTTGGCAGTTCGGGCTGGACTGTTCCCATGAGGCACAGGGTCAAGACTGATTTGCATATGGCTGGGTTCAAACTGGAATGGCATGGTGATCAAAAAACGATGGATTTAGGCCCAGATCACTGTACTGGGGTGAATGTATGACATTGTTCTGCATTCTGTCCATCAACTGTTGTTTTTGAATTTGTCACCCCGAGTGGGACGGGTATGCCCAGACGTGGGTCCCGTGCTCTCCATGCCACTGGAATCAAGCTATCCTGGCTGAAGAGGGGTGAAACCCCGAAACCGGTCCTAGGATGCTTGTTTCCAGTCCAGGGAGGACCTGGCTTGGCAGTTCGGGCTGGACTGTTCCCATGAGGCACAGGGTCAAGACTGATTTGCATATGGCTGGTTTCAAACTGGAATGGCATGGTGAGCAAAAAAACGATGGATTTAGGCCCAGATCACTGTACTGGGGTGAATGTATGACATTGTTCTGCATTCTGTCCATCAACTGTTGTTTTTGCATTTGTCACCCCGAGTGGGACGGGTATGCCCCGACGTGGGTCCCGTGCTCTCCATGCCACTGGAATCAAGCTATCCTGGCTGAAGAGGGGTGAAACCCCGAAACCGTTCCTAGGATGCTTGTTTCCAGTCCAGGGAGGACTTGGCTTGGCAGTTCGGGCTGGACTGTTCCCATGAGGCACAGGGTCAAGACTGATTTGCATATGGCTGGGTTCAAACTGGAATGGCATGGTGAGCAAAAAAACGATGGATTTAGGCCCAGATCACTGTACTGGGGTGAATGTATGACATTGTTCTGCATTCTGTCCATCAACTGTTGTTTTTGCATTTGTCACCCCGAGTGGGACGGGTATGCCCAGACGTGGGTCCCGTGCTCTCCATGCCACTGGAATCAAGCTATCCAGGCTGAAGAGGGGTGAAACCCAGAAACCGGTCCTAGGATGCTTGTCTCCAGTCCAGGGAGGACCTGGCTTGGCAGTTCGGGCTGGACTGCACCCATGAGGCACAGGGTCAAGACTGATTTGCATATGGCTAGGTTCAAACTGGAATGGCATGGTGAGCAAAAAAGCGATGGATTTAGGCCCAGATCACTGTACTGGGGTGAATGTATGACATTGTTCTGCATTCTGTCCATCAACTGTTATTTTTGCATTTGTCACCCCGAGTGGGACGGGTATGCCCAGACGTGCGTCCCGTGCTCTCCATGCCACTGGAATCAAGCTATCCTGGCTGAAGAGGGGTGAAACCCCGAAACCGGTCCTAGGATGCTTGTTTCCAGTCCAGGGAGGACCTGGCTTGGCAGTTCGGGCTGGACTGTTCCCATGAGGCACAGGGTCAAGACTGATTTGCATATGGCTGGGTTCAAACTGGAATGGCATGGTGAGCAAAACAAACGATGGATTTAGGCCCAGATCACTGTACTGGGGTGAATGTATGACATTGTTCTGCATTCTGTCCATCAACTGTTGTTTTTGCATTTGTCACCCCGAGTGGGACGGGTATGCCCAGACGTGGGTCCCGTGCTCTCCATGCCACTGGAATCAAGCTATCCTGGCTGAAGAGGGGTGAAACCCCGAAACCGGTCCTAGGATGCTTGTTTCAAGTCCAGGGAGGACCTGGCTTGGCAGTTCGGGCTGGACTGTTCCCATGAGGCACAGGGTCAAGACTGATTTGCATATGGCTGGGTTCAAACTGGAATGGCATGGTGAGCAAAAAACGATGGATTTAGGCCCAGATCACTGTACTGGGGTGAATGTATGACATTGTTCTGCATTCTGTCCATCAACTGTTGTTTTTGCATTTGTCACCCCGAGTGGGACGGGTATGCCCAGACGTGTGTCCCGTGCTCTCCATGCCACTGGAATCAAGCTATCCTGGCTGAAGAGGGGTGAAACCCCGAAACCGGTCCTAGGATGCTTGTTTCCAGTCCAGGGAGGACCTGGCTTGGCAGTTCGGGCTGGACTGTTCCCATGAGGCACAGGGTCAAGACTGATTTGCATATGGCTGGGTTCAAACTGGAATGGCATGGTGAGCAAAACAAACGATGGATTTAGGCCCAGATCACTGTACTGGGGTGAATGTATGACATTGTTCTGCATTCTGTCCATCAACTGTTGTTTTTGCATTTGTCACCCCGAGTGGGACGGGTATGCCCAGACGTGGGTCCCGTGCTCTCCATGCCACTGGAATCAAGCTATCCTGGCTGAAGAGGGTGAAACCCCGAAAGCCGGTCCTAGGATGCTTGTTTCAAGTCCAGGGAGGACCTGGCTTGGCAGTTCGGGCTGGACTGTTCCCATGAGGCACAGGGTCAAGACTGATTTGCATATGGCTGGGTTCAAACTGGAATGGCATGGTGAGCAAAAAACGATGGATTTAGGCCCAGATCACTGTACTGGGGTGAATGTATGACATTGTTCTGCATTCTGTCCATCAACTGTTGTTTTTGCATTTGTCACCCGAGTGGGACGGGTATGCCCAGACGTGTGTCCCGTGCTCTCCATGCCACTGGAATCAAGCTATCCTGGCTGAAGAGGGTGAAACCCCGAAACCGGTCCTAGGATGCTTGTTTCCAGTCCAGGGAGGACCTGGCTTGGCAGTTCGGGCTGGACTGTTCCCATGAGGCACAGGGTCAAGACTGATTTGCATATGGCTGGGTTCAAACTGGAATGGCATGGTGAGCAAAAAAACGATGGATTTAGTCCCAGATCACTGTACTGGGGTGAATGTATGACATTGTTCTGCATTCTGTCCATCAATTGTTGTTTTTGCATTTGTCACCCCGAGTGGGACGGGTATGCCCAGACGTGGGTCCCGTGCTCTCCATGCCACTGGAATCAAGCTATCCTGGCTGAAGAGGGGTGAAACCCCGAAACTGTTCCTAGGATGCTTGTTTCCAGTCCAGGGAGGACTTGGCTTGGCAGTTCGGGCTGGACTGTTCCCATGAGGCACAGGGTCAAGACTGATTTGCATATGGCTGGGTTCAAACTGGAATGGCATGGTGAGCAAAAAACGATGGATTTAGGCCCAGATCACTGTACTGGGGTGAATGTATGACATTGTTCTGCATTCTGTCCATCAACTGTTGTTTTTGCATTTGTCACCCGAGTGGGGCGGGTATGCCCAGACGTGGGTCCCGTGCTCTCCATGCCACTGGAATCAAGCTATCCTGGCTGAAGAGGGGTGAAACCCCGAAACCGGTCCTAGGATGCTTGTTTCCAGTCCAGGGAGGACCTGGCTTGGCAGTTCGGGCTGGACTGTTCCCATGAGGCACAGGGTCAAGACTGATTTGCATATGGCTGGGTTCAAACTGGAATGGCATGGTGATCAAAAAACGATGGATTTAGGCCCAGATCACTGTACTGGGGTGAATGTATGACATTGTTCTGCATTCTGTCCATCAACTGTTGTTTTTGAATTTGTCACCCCGAGTGGGACGGGTATGCCCAGACGTGGGTCCCGTGCTCTCCATGCCACTGGAATCAAGCTATCCTGGCTGAAGAGGGTGAAACCCCGAAACCGGTCCTAGGATGCTTGTTTCCAGTCCAGGGAGGACCTGGCTTGGCAGTTCGGGCTGGACTGTTCCCATGAGGCACAGGGTCAAGACTGATTTGCATATGGCTGGTTTCAAACTGGAATGGCATGGTGAGCAAAAAACGATGGATTTAGGCCCAGATCACTGTACTGGGGTGAATGTATGACATTGTTCTGCATTCTGTCCATCAACTGTTGTTTTTGCATTTGTCACCCCGAGTGGGACGGGTATGCCCAGACGTGGGTCCCGTGCTCTCCATGCCACTGGAATCAAGCTATCCTGGCTGAAGAGGGTGAAACCCCGAAACCGTTCCTAGGATGCTTGTTTCCAGTCCAGGGAGGACTTGGCTTGGCAGTTCGGGCTGGACTGTTCCCATGAGGCACAGGGTCAAGACTGATTTGCATATGGCTGGGTTCAAACTGGAATGGCATGGTGAGCAAAAAAACGATGGATTTAGGCCCAGATCACTGTACTGGGGTGAATGTATGACATTGTTCTGCATTCTGTCCATCAACTGTTGTTTTTGCATTTGTCACCCCGAGTGGGACGGGTATGCCCAGACGTGGGTCCCGTGCTCTCCATGCCACTGGAATCAAGCTATCCAGGCTGAAGAGGGGTGAAACCCAGAAACCGGTCCTAGGATGCTTGTCTCCAGTCCAGGGAGGACCTGGCTTGGCAGTTCGGGCTGGACTGCACCCATGAGGCACAGGGTCAAGACTGATTTGCATATGGCTAGGTTCAAACTGGAATGGCATGGTGAGCAAAAAAACGATGGATTTAGGCCCAGATCACTGTACTGGGGTGAATGTATGACATTGTTCTGCATTCTGTCCATCAACTGTTATTTTTGCATTTGTCACCCCGAGTGGGACGGGTATGCCCAGACGTGGGTCCCGTGCTCTCCATGCCACTGGAATCAAGCTATCCTGGCTGAAGAGGGGTGAAACCCCGAAACCGGTCCTAGGATGCTTGTTTCCAGTCCAGGGAGGACCTGGCTTGGCAGTTCGGGCTGGACTGTTCCCATGAGGCACAGGGTCAAGACTGATTTGCATATGGCTGGGTTCAAACTGGAATGGCATGGTGAGCAAAACAAACGATGGATTTAGGCCCAGATCACTGTACTGGGGTGAATGTATGACATTGTTCTGCATTCTGTCCATCAACTGTTGTTTTTGCATTTGTCACCCCGAGTGGGACGGGTATGCCCAGACGTGGGTCCCGTGCTCTCCATGCCACTGGAATCAAGCTATCCTGGCTGAAGAGGGGTGAAACCCCGAAACCGGTCCTAGGATGCTTGTTTCAAGTCCAGGGAGGACCTGGCTTGGCAGTTCGGGCTGGACTGTTCCCATGAGGCACAGGGTCAAGACTGATTTGCATATGGCTGGGTTCAAACTGGAATGGCATGGTGAGCAAAAAAACGATGGATTTAGGCCCAGATCACTGTACTGGGGTGAATGTATGACATTGTTCTGCATTCTGTCCATCAACTGTTGTTTTTGCATTTGTCACCCCGAGTGGGACGGGTATGCCCAGACGTGTGTCCCGTGCTCTCCATGCCACTGGAATCAAGCTATCCTGGCTGAAGAGGGGTGAAACCCCGAAACCGGTCCTAGGATGCTTGTTTCCAGTCCAGGGAGGACCTGGCTTGGCAGTTCGGGCTGGACTGTTCCCATGAGGCACAGGGTCAAGACTGATTTGCATATGGCTGGGTTCAAACTGGAATGGCATGGTGAGCAAAAAACGATGGATTTAGTCCCAGATCACTGTACTGGGGTGAATGTATGACATTGTTCTGCATTCTGTCCATCAACTGTTGTTTTTGCATTTGTCACCCCGAGTGGGACGGGTATGCCCAGACGTGGGTCCCGTGCTCTCCATGCCACTGGAATCAAGCTATCCTGGCTGAAGAGGGGTGAAACCCCGAAACCGGTCCTAGGATGCTTGTTTCCAGTCCAGGGAGGACCTGGCTTGGCAGTTCGGGCTGGACTGTTCCCATGAGGCACAGGGTCAAGACTGATTTGCATATGGCTGGGTTCAAACTGGAATGGCATGGTGAGCAAAAAACGATGGATTTAGGCCCAGATCACTGTACTGGGGTGAATGTATGACATTGTTCTGCATTCTGTCCATCAACTGTTGTTTTTGCATTTGTCACCCCGAGTGGGACGGGTATGCCCAGGCGTGGGTCCCGTGCTCTCCATGCCACTGGAATCAAGCTATCCTGGCTGAAGAGGGTGAAACCCCGAAACCGGTCCTAGGATGCTTGTTTCCAGTCCAGGGAGGACCAGCCTTGGCAGTTCGGGCTGGACTGTTCCCATGAGGCACAGGGTCAAGACTTATTTGCATATGGCTGGGTTCAAACTGGAATGGCATGGTGAGCAAAAAAACGATGGATTTAGGCCCAGATCACTGTACTGGGGTGAATGTATGACATTGTTCTGCATTCTGTCCATCAACTGTTGTTTTTGCATTTGTCACCCCGAGTGGGACGGGTATGCCCAGACGTGGGTCCCGTGCTCTCCATGCCACTGGAATCAAGCTATCCTGGCTGAAGAGGGGTGAAACCCCGAAACCGGTCCTAGGATGCTTGTTTCCAGTCCAGGGAGGACCTGGCTTGGCAGTTCGGGCTGGACTGTTCCCATGAGGCACAGGGTCAAGACTGATTTGCATATGGCTGGGTTCAAACTGGAATGGCATGGTGAGCAAAAAAACGATGGATTTAGGCCCAGATCACTGTACTGGGGTGAATGTATGACATTGTTCTGCATTCTGTCCATCAACTGTTGTTTTTGCGTTAATCATGGCCACGGCATTTCATGGATGATTGCATTGTTCCTTTACTGTCCCATTAGGATTTGTGATAGGGCGACAAGTATTCCTTTTGTAGAACTGGAGCTCATGTGAGTATTCTTTGATGTCCCTACACAACAACATTTTAACTTCTGGTTTATGTCTTTTTGTTTAGGAAGTGTGTATTGTTTGGATGTCATAACCTGTCATAAAGACAGAGTGCTATTCACTAATCATCTTTACACACCGTTTTGTTTTACTCTCCATTCATGATAAGTTGTTGGATTTACAACTTTATTCTTCACAAAGTAAAGGCGTACGCACACATAGACTTTCTTAATGATGCGCAGAATAAAACTGTCCCTTTGTCAAGGCATATCTATTATGCTATATTTTGCACTATATGTTTTTACGTTCATAACTTACAGGGCAAACATTATATTCTGAATCTTTTTTCTAACACTTTTCTTTGAGGGTGTAGCTTAATTTTGCTAAATTTGTCTGTTCAACAAAATCAATCAATCAATCAGGGGTTTGTTAAACCGCGACTACTCACCCGTAAGGGTCTCAAGGCGCTAGGGGTGGCGGGTTGCAGGTTCCATTCCATCAAGGAGGGGGTCTGTCGAAGAGCCAGATTTTGAGGTTTCTTGTGAAGATGGGGAGCGAAGTTGTCTGTCTGAGGTGGAGCGGAAGGGCGTTCCATGCTTTGGCCGCGAGGAAGGAGAAGGAGCGGCCTCCCGATCTGGTCTTTCTGGTGCGGGGGACCACAGTGTAGGAGAGCTGGGCTGATCGTAGGGTCCTTTGGGGTGAGTGGAATTTGAGTCGGCTGTTCAGGTATGCTGGTCCGGTGCCGTGGAGGGCCTTGTGTGCGTGGGTGAGCATCTTGAAGGTGATTCTCACCTCGACGGGGAGCCAGTGGAGTGTGCGCAGGTGCTGGGAGATGTGGCAGTGTTTTGGCAGGTTGAGGACCAGTCTTGGTGCGGCGTTCTGGATGTTCTGTAGCTTGCGGGTGAGGTTTTTGTTTATTCCAGCGTAGAGTGCGTTGCCGTAGTCGAGTCTGCTGGTGACCAGGGCATGAGTGACGGTCTTTCGGTGTTCGAGGGGGATCCATTTGAAGGTCTTACGAAGGAGGCGGAGGGTGTGGAAGCAGGAAGACGAGACAGAGTTGATCTGGCGGTCCATTTTGAGCTCGAAGTCCAGGATGATTCCCAGGTTGCGTGCGTGGTCTGTGGGGGTTGGCGGGTTTCTGAGGGCGGGGGCCACCAGGTGTCGCTCCAGGCATCGGGGTTTGGGCCCATGATGAGTACTTATGTTTTGTTGGTGTTTAGTTGTAGGCAGCTGTTTTTCATCCATTTGGCGACGGCTTCCATGCCTTCTCGAAAGTTGCATCTGGCGGTGTTGGGCTCGTTGGATAGGGAGAGGATGAGCTGGGTGTCGTCTGCGTATGACACGATGTTGACTCCGTAGGTTCTGACGATGGGGGCAAGTGGAGCCATGTAGACGTTGAAGAGCGTCGGGCTGAGGGAGGAGCCCTGGGGGACTCCGCAGGTGGTAGGTGTGGGGTCCGAGAGGAAAGGGGAGTCTGACCCGCTGCGCCTGCCGGAGAGGAAGGAGCGGATCCAGTCGAGGGCCTTGTCCTGGATTCCTGCGTTGTAGAGTCTGCGTATTAGGGTGCGGTGGGAGACTGTGTCGAACGCCGCTGATAGGTCGAGGAGGATGAGGGCTACTGTTTCTCCCTTTGTCCAGTAGGGTGCGGATGTCGTCTGTTGCAGCGAGGAGGGCGGTTTCCGTACTGTGGTTTTTTCTGAAGCCGGATTGGGAGGAGTCGAGGATGTTGTGTTCTTCAATGAATGTGGCGAGTTGGCTGTTGATGGCTTTCTCGATGACTTTCGCTGGGAACGGGAGCAGGGAGATGGGTCTGTAGTTTTGAGGTCGGTGGGGTCCGCTGAGGGTTTCTTTAGGAGGGGGTTGACTTCGGCGTGTTTCCAGTCATCGGGGAACGAGGCGGTCGCCAGGGAGCAGTTGATGGTGTGGCGGAGCATGGGTGCGATGGTGTCGGCGGCTCTGTTGAAGATGTGGTGGGGGCAGGGGTCCGTGGGGGCCCCTGAGTGGATTGACTTCATTGTCTTCAGTGTGTCTTCGGTGGTGAGGGCTGTCCAGTCGTCAATCGCTGGTTTCCGGGTGTCGGGGGTGGTTGGTGAGGGTTCAGTGTGTTGGTTGTCTTCGTCGAAGTTGTCGTAGATGCTCTTGATTTTGTGCTGAGTTTGTCGCAGAGGTCTTGTGAGGGAGGGAATTCGGTAGACTCGCTGGTGGGTTGGGCGAACTCCTTGATGATGCTGAAGAGTTCCTTGCTATTGTGCGCGTGGGTGGAGATTCTGTCTTCAATCGCTTGTTTCCTCGTTTCTCTGATGAGTTGATGGTGGGCGTTGGTGGCGGCTCTGAAGTTGTTGTGGGCTTCTGTGGATTTGGTGTTCCTCCAGGCCTTTTCGAGGCGGCGGCATTTGCGTCTGGACTCTCGAAGTTCGGTGGTAAACCATCTGACTTTCTTGGCGCGGGTATTGTTGTTTTTCTTGAGGGGGGCTATGGTGTTGGTGCTGTCCGAGATCCATCTATGCAGGGTTCGGGCTGCGGTGTTGGGGTCGTCGTTTTCCGCGATGGTTGGGGTGGAGTTGTTGAGTGAGGAGGTGAGCTGGTCGTCGGTGATTTTGGTCCAGTTTCTTCGTGGAAGCAGGTGCTGGTGTCTGTGGATGGTGGGTGTTCTGAAGGTGAAGTGGACGCAACGATGGTCGGTCCATGGGAGTTCGGTGGTGTGGCTGAAGGTGATGGAGTTTCCTGTAGTGAAGAGGGGTCGAGGGTGTGTCCTGCTGAGTGCGTGGGCTCGGTCACGATCTGGCAGAGTCCAATGTTGTGGAGGTTGTCCAGGAGGGATGTGGTGTTGGGGTCCAGTTGGTTCTCGAGGTGGAAATTGAGGTCTCCCAGCAGGGTGTAGTTGGTGGATGCGATGGCCTGCGGGGAGATAATGTCTGTGATGGAGTTGGCGAAGGGTCCGCGGGGTCCAGGGGTCGGTAGATGAGGGTTCCTCGGAGGGTGGCGGTGGGGCTGGCCAGTATCTTGAAGTGAAGGTGTTCCATCAGTTCTGTGTGCTCGTCGGGGAGTGTGCTCAGGCGAAGTCTGGATTTGTGGACGATGGCGATTCCTCCTCCTGGGCGGGTGGGGCGGTCCTTCCTGGAGATCTTGTATCCTTGGGGGATGGCGATGGCGATGTCCGGTCCCGAGGTGGTGTTGGTCCAGGTTTCGGTGAAGAATGCTACGTCCGGGGTGGTGCTGTCGAGGAGGTCCCAGATTTCTGTGGCGTGTTTGTGGAGGGATCGGACGTTGAGGAGGATGCATTGCAGGGTCTTCGGTTCGGTTGTGTTCTTGTGGGCGGGTTGTGCTGGATCCGTGTTCTTGGCGGTGGTGCAGGTGTGCCGGCAGCGGTGACAGCTGAAGGGTCCGTCGGTGTCGGCTGGTGATGCTAGCTTGCAGTTGTTTTTGCGGCCTGGGTTGAGTGCGTGGAGTGCTGCTGGGTCATAGCGTTTGCGGGGCGGAGGTCCAGGGTTCCTGGCGCTGGTCGCAGACGGGTCGCAGACGGGCGCAGATGGGCTTGCCTTTGACGCGCCTTCGGTCCACCAGGGATGAGGCGCAGGGAAACCTGCGGGTGGAAGAGGGCCTCGATCACCAACACTCAAGAGTGCAGGGGCAGACCTCACTTAATGGTGGAGCTGCGAGGGTGGGAGAGCAATTTCACTGACAATGAGTCAGTGGTCTTGCTCGCCTGTCCCCGCAGTGGCCGCCATTAAGTAGGGGTCGGGGAGGGCTGGACAGCTGGGAGGCGGGAGCGGGGAGGGGAACTGGATTGGGCCGGTTGTGCTGGGGGGGGAGGGACCGCGGGGGCAGCAGCGGCGGGGAAAGGTAAAGGGAGGAAATAAGGGATAAAGAAGAAAGGGAAAATAAGCAGAAATAAGGCACAAAAGAGCAGAGATGCAGAAAAGTGCAGAAAGGTGAAAGATAAAAGAGGGTAGAAAAACGAGTGAAAACGAGTGAAAGAGCAGAGCGAGAGAAAGGGAACATGAGCAGAAATAAGGCACAAAAGAGCAGAGATGCAGAAAAGTGCAGAAAGGTGAAAGATAAAAAGGGTAGAAAAACGAGTGAAAACGAGTGAAAGAGCAGAGTGAGAGGAAGGAGACAGAGGTCCACTGGACCACCAGGGATGAGGCGCAGGGAAACCTGCGGGTGGAGGAGGGCCTCGATCACCAACACTCAAGAGTGCAGGGGCAGGCCTCACTTAATGGTGGAGCTGCGAGGGTGGGAGAGCAATTTCACTGACAATGAGTCAGTGGTCTTGCTCGCCTGTCCCCGCAGTGGCCGCAATTAAGTAGGGGTTGGGGAGGGCTGGACAGCTGGGAGGCGGGAGCGGGGAGGGGAGCTGGATTGGGCCGGTCGTGCTGGGGGGGAGGGGCCGCGGGGGCAGCAGCGGCAGGGAAAGGTAAAGGGAGGTAAAGGTCTCGCTCCTCAGCTTCCATATTGTTTGAGCCATGATGTTGCTTCATTTTAGGGTGTTCTTTGTAGGATAGCTGAAGCCATCGCACACAAAGTTGTCTAACGTTAACCAAACACTTTCCTTAACAAACAGCCAGAACCATTGACTTTGACAGTGCCTGTTGTAAAAAAAATCTCACAATATAGTTGTATGGTGTCAATAACAACACTCAATATTCTCTGCTCAAATGACACCTATTGACAGCAGTATGTTTTAAAGAAGGATAATCAAGTTAACAATTTTTTGTCAGAAAGCGATTAAATTACAGTCTGGAACTGAAATAAATTATCCTACGACATTCATTTTCACTTTTCAGTGCTAATTGAGTGCTCATGCCTATGATATTTGCTTTCAACGCAACTTCCATGCCAATCTGTTCTGCCAATCCCTTGGTGTGAGGATCTGGGTGTACTATATGACATGGCTGTGGGGCCTTATCGTGGAGTACACTCACAGATACCGTCTTAGGTTCAGTCAGTATCGTTTACTTAACCTTAGCTCAATCCTGGGTTGCTGTGACTGCGAGCAGTAAGGCTTGGCAAATGAACTTAGGGGTCTATTACGATGGCGGGCGGACAAAGTCCGCCCGCCACCGCAACGGCAAAAGGGACCGCCCGCCATAGGTGCGGTGGTCCCGCAATTCAAATTAGGATGCGCCCGCCACACTGGCGGGCGCATCCCGCATTGTTTACATTGCGGCGGGCGGTGCTGTTAGCAGCACCCGCCGCAATATAAAAAATGCATGTTGTGCATATGCATGCACAACGTGACAGGCACCGCACGGTGCCTGCCACCTTGTGCATGCAAATGCAGGGGGGTAGCATAGGTACCCCCCCATGTGCACCCCCACCCCCCCAACATCCTGGGGGCCCGCAACGGGCCCCCCAAAGCAGACACTGTATGCCTTTTCATGGCAGCGTTGCCGCCATGGAAAGGCTGATCACCGCCTACATCATGATATGGTTGGCGTTGTCTTGCAGACACCGCGACCATATTATGGCCCTTTTCCGCCCGGTCAACGAGTCAACAGGCGGAAAAGCGGCGGACGGTCTTTCTGTCCGCCGCGGACCCCCCAGCCATCCTAATATGGCGGGGGCACTGAAGCATGGAAGGTGGACGGATCGCCCCCGCCGGGCCGGCGGTGGCTACCACCGGCCCGGCGGGGGCGATCCGCCCGCCATCGTAACAGGCCCATAGTGTGAAGCTTTAAACAGCATCAAGCAACAGAATACGAAAATCACACACCAATAAAAAGACACAACAACAATTTATAAAAATAGAGCGTATTTTAATGATCATTACAATCCCCTGGAGGGTTCCGGAGATACAGATTTTAGAACTTTTTATCACTTTTAAATGCAACCTCAAACAAACATTGAAAACATAAAGTTTGAAAACTTTGGAAAAATTTGGAAAAGTTAACGCAAGTACTCCAGTTTGACTTGGGCAACGAAGTCCAGCAGGGATAAGGTCTAGGGGTCCAGAAAGGAGACTTAGGACAGTTACCTGGCCACTGGAGGGTTTTTTAAGCAAGTTCCAAACTTTACAGGACAACCCCCATAGAAGTAAATAGAATGGTCCTGATGCTGAGGGATGCAGGCAAAGATGCTTCAAAGGATGCTCCAGTTGTGGTGCGGTCGATGGGGTTGTCTCGGGGTGGTTCCTCAGTCCACAGGTGATGTTGGGTGACTTTGGCCACGGAGATCAGGATCCCTCGAAGTCCTCTATGTTGCAGAAATTGGACATCCGATGCTCCACTATTGATCACGCTGCCCTGCGGATGGATGCAAACTCTTTGGTTGGGGCTGGTGTCCCTTGTGAATGATGAATCCGAACTTGAACAACATACGTGTCCCCCAGACTACTGTGCAGGTTTTGGCTATTTTGGCTATTTAGAATTTGTCCTTTGTTGTGCCCGGCGACTGGTAGTGGCAAAACCTCTGCGCAGGTGACCACTTTGACCGTTTGGGCTCTATCAGCTCTTGTTGTCCTGAGGCTGGTTCCAGGAGATCAGCAAACTGATCCTTGGAGTAACTGGTCTTGGTGAAGCTGGAAAATCAACTTTTCCTGTGGTCAGGAGCAGTAGGCACAGTCCCAGTCTGACTAACCCAAAAGTGCAGCAGGTGCAGTCCTCTCGATGAGGCAGCCTTTCTTTGCGCAGTTCAAGGGCAGTAGGGCAGTCCTCCTTCGGTCCTCTCTTCTTCTCCAACATGAACTGAGGGGCAGGGTGCCAAGGGTGCACAACTTATCTCAGGAAAGTGCCCGCGGTCACTAGCCAATGGGCTACTGGGTCCCCTCCTCTCTTGTGACAAAGTTACTGTGATGTTTGGCATCTGGCTATCCCAGAGTGCCCCATTCTTGCCCCCTTCAAGATGGCATGACCCTTCCTCGGTCATCGGGAGCAGGGTAGCTCACCCTAGTGGTGTGGCTACCCATGGGCCACACACCCACAGGATAACTGGTTTGGACCCAGGTTTCCCTCCCTTAGCTCTGTCTCCTAATTGTCTACAAGAACAAAAGGCATCCTGCTCAGGCATGTTGTCACAAGTGGCCCTTCAAAGGTGGCTTCACCATTGAAGCCTGCCTTTTGGGCTAACACCCTGAGTGGCCTCTCCCAGGATTGCCACTCAGGGTGTTAGCCCAAAAGGGCTCCCCCTCAGGTGACACTTTGCTCTGCGGCAACTGTCTTTGTTCCTGGGCCTAGGAGTCGTTCACACATATCCCAGGTCGTCAGAAACTCATCTATGTGCTAGTGCCTTTGTGAGGCTACTGGACTAGCTGGAGTGCAGAGTGGCAACTTTCTGAAAGTTGCTTAGCTTTAATAGTGACTTTAAATCTGGCCTGGCCATCAGGTAGGGTTTAATGCTCCAATTCATTTGATACCTTATTTGACTTTGTTAGGGGGTCCCATTCAGAAGTTAGCTGGGCTGGGGTGACTGCCAGTAACCATGTGTTAGCCAATGGGGCTCCTAACCTTTCCACAGCAAAATGACAATTTGGAAGTGTTGCTGCTAAGACATATAGAAAATCATATGTCCTAGTAATCTAAAACTCCCTGCCATAGGACTATATAGGCCTTCATTATGGGAGACATACATATTTTACTTAAGGGAAGTGGTGGCTTTGCCATTAGGTGTAATGGGAAAGTCGAACTGGCAGTGTCACACACTACCCTGTTAGTCTGCAGTGGCAAGCTGGGGTCCATTTTGTCTCTCTTACATGCAGGGTCGAACAACAAGTTCTGTAGCCCTGGATGAACACTGTCTTATAGGCTCTGGGTACCTGGGGTACCATATAGTAGGGACTTATAAGTAAGTCAGTACTTGTCAATTGGGTGTATCCAATTCAGCATAACTTGGCATAGGATTAGAACACTGGCACTGTGGTCTTGTTAGCAGGCCCCAGTGCACTTTCGTGAGTCTAAAAACCATCAGCATCAGTCCAAAAATGTGGGGTAAACATGCAAAAAGAGGTATTTCCTTACACTTGGATTTGATTGTTGCAGGCCACATAGAATATCTGCTACTCCTATCATGACATTTGGAACTTTACATTACAATAATAATAGTTTAAGAAACATTAACCACAATAGATTTTGCCCTTTACTAACATTGGCAAAAGGCACGATCAATTTGAAAAGAAAGTAGTAACTAGCGAGCATTAAGCAAATGCCCATCACTATTATATCATATAATTGTTTATGAGTTTCCTTTGCAGTAATTCCCAAGGCAGTCTTCTCCTCTCTTGGCCACAGTATACATCATAATAGATTAAAACATAATAGTTAAGATAACCCAGACTAAAGAGAACTGACCAAACATTTATTAACTGAAGCTACCGATTATTGATCTGGAAGGCTAATGGCCTCAGTAAATATGCCATATTTAATGACCGATGTCCTTGACACTCATCAAGTCTGGAATGATTCCCCAGATGTCTTCCAGAATCGCTATTAACACACCAAGGACAATTTTTAATGAATAACCCCAATGGCCAAGATTTATTGATACTACGTGCAAGTCTTCCAAACGACTTAGAAATGTTTCTGTATTTCATATGATGCTTTTAAGTGTGCTAAGATTACCTCTGAGAATTCTCACATGAGCAGTGTTATGGTCTCCCATGCAGTGCTTGCACTGTTCTCTGCAGCACTGACCCGGGATCCAGTGTACTAGTAATTCCAAGGCTGGCATGTGCTTACTGATGTATCACGACAGATGGGAGCCGACAGGATGTGTCAACGGGTTTCAAACAGAGAGGAAAGATAAGATACTTTGTACAGCAACGTTCACATAAACATAATGGTAGGTTACCTGGTGAGGATGGGCCAGTAGCTTCAAGGTTTCCTTGGTAAGTACTGAGATGTTAATCCACGGGAGAAGGGCTTGTTCACATTCACAAGCAGCCAGTGGTCATTAACAAGCAGACAGAGGTCATAGGCAACAAAGTCCCAATTCCATTTGTGATTGAGCCCTGACTAGAAATACATATGCCTAAGCTAAAAAGCCCTCTCTTATAGTCCTAGGATATTCAGGTTGCAGCTCCTTGGAAGAGGCAGATGTAAGAAGAAAATAACTGGAACATGAAGACAGAGGGCTACAATGTCCAGATACCAGATCATGGATGCATATTGACCAGTGCCGAGTTTAATCCTTTTCTTACGTATATGATGCATGGCATTTGTCATTTGCATTGAGACAGATGTTACTGTCATTTTGTTGCATGTGTACTACATCATGCGTTCTGGTCGCGCTCACCTTCCATTAGGAAGCGTGCTTTATAATGGAGTCCCCATCACCACCAAACTTGGAAATCCCTACTCATATGTACCCCCAAAACCCACGTGTAAGTTGGCACTGGCGCTGGACCCGTATGCAGTGAGGTGACTTCACAAACAGGCATGGTCATGGTGAGTACAAACTTGCCCTGTGGATAGAGTTGGGAACTAAGCAACTTTCCTGGATAGAGACACCAGTGGCGTTCAAATTACAGCATGAAATACCAGAACAGGGAACAGCCAATAATACATTTACTCTGTGAAACTCTACAGCAAGCGGTGTAAGAAGTTAGATCTAATGCATGAGTCCAAATCCTAGAATTTATGTTTCAGCCCATATCCTGTTACAAGGTATCTTGAGTGGAAAATCATAGTGAGCTAATATCATTCTTGCTATAGGTAATACTAAACCATTTTTACCAGTTAGGTGTTGTTGGGGTGCCAACAATTCTCATATGCACATCCATGTGTAGACCCAAATACAGTTTCGAGCATAGACACATATTGCCAGTTGCCCATGCACTGTTCTGCATCCATGTCTATGCGAAGTCCTACCCTCCTCTTAGCAAGACAAAAACAATATTATCTGGAATTATTGGCGCATTCGGAAGTCTCTCTGCTCTATGACGAGGGCTTGACAGCATACTGATAGTAGATATTGCATTATGCTAATATGTGCCGAGCAGGTCTTTTTCTTTTTCATGTTTTTATCATTCTGTTTAATTCTGCGAAAATCATAAAAATACGAGCTCAGGAATGGTCCACCAGGGTTTGTCTGGTTCTTGGGTGAAAGCCCATGTTGATGTTCTTTCACGTCTTATCAGGAATACTGCATGGATGGTTCTTATGCTTCTGTTAAGCATTACAATTTCAATGCTGATGACAGCATCGCTTTGGATTTTTCCACTCTTAGGACGTCCTTCGGACATACTTTGCTTGAAGTATGTCTGTGTGGATCACATTAGATGTGTTGCCCTGCAGCTAAGTGGTGTGACCTGTGCTTTGTTGGATCCACGTGGTTGTATCCTCATAATTAAATACTGGGCCATGAAATTGGGGTGAGGAGGTAAGACTTAGATTGCATATTAGTAATGCTCATTACACTGAGTCGCTCTTTGTTGTCCCAGTCCTAACAGACCTTATGCCCCCACCCCGTACTTCCAGCCATGGACCGTGCAGGTAAGAGCGGTGGGGCGGTGAGGCCTGGTGGGGGGGGGGGAATTTCGATAGACGACGACGACAAGAGAAAATTAATTATTTATTTAATTTTCCCTCGTGATCATCTATCGAATCCCCCCAACCCGACCCCACTACCCCACCGCTTTTACATGCACAGGCCGCAGCTGGGTAATTCATTTTAAGTGATGGGGAAGCATGACAGAATGAGGTATTTGTTGAGTCTTCTATTGATTGCTCACTCCCTGCTTATCACAGAGACTTCTTGAGAGGAGACATGATGATTCTCTGCTTTATATGTTTGGTTGAAGGCTCTTGGAGGGGGACAAAACAGAGTTAAAGACTTGAGGTGTGAAGGTGGAATTGAACTAAGGATTAATGGTACATAATCCAGGCACTTGTATGTAGGTTTTCCTTGGCGCTCTGGTGGCTGGCAGCTGATACCTACTTGTTAGTGGGTGATTGATACCTGCAGTTTGTTTTCACTATTTCTCTCCAATTTGCTATTTTGTGTACACCTGCCCACTTAGCTCACCATGTTTTTTTGTTCTTTCCCCCTCTTTTTTCCTCTCTTCCATTTTGCTCCCATTTCTTTCCACCCATTCTTGTATTTGGTCTACTTTATGAAAACCCAATAAATAAAGTTTAAAACAATGATATGCAGTGAGCTGCAGAATCTCAGCCACCTTGTCCTGCTGAGCACAGTGACTAAACCTGCTCGCCATGTTTGCAGCATGTGCTGGGTTTCAAAACTAAAGGCCATTGCTGCCTTTCACGCTAGGAGTGACCTCAACCGCGTTAGAACTGAGATCTAAATACACTGACAGGGGGATATTTTAACATAATCTTCTGCCTTAGCTAAAATCTACTGCACAATAAAAAAAAACTCACAGTAGGTAAGCTTGCTCTTAAGACACAGTTAAGATTAATGATCCCTTAATAAACAGGCAAAAATATGAATGACTAATATGCAAATGTATGTGCCAGCTGTGCTTCTAGGAATCTAAGTAATCATGAAAAAACAGAGAGGAAATGAATTTGTAAGGAGGGCAGGTCTGCAAAAAGGATGTCATTCGAAAACTAAATCCCTGTTGCTTTTGTTGCACTGCTGAACATTTATGTTGACGCCTTTGTCATTCAGCATATACTAATCCAGTGGGCATTCAGATAGTGCATTCAACTCATTAGGATCACGGAAACGCACTCCCTGCTCATTTAGAGCGAAATTAGAAATGAAGAACGCCAGTTGAGAACAACACAGATATCACGACCATGTCCCTTAACGCAAAATATGACGAGATCCAATTATTGGGCCGCTAAATATTGCTCCATTTAACATGCTTGCTCTTGTCTTTCACAACAATGACACAGAGTACTTAATGAGAAACGCTGGAGCTCTCGCACCTGTGTAACCAAAAAGGCGTTTGTTTTTCCCCTGTATTTACCATCAACGATTGCAGCTTTATTCATATTTTCAGGTCACATTTCTTTCCCGGAATCTGGAAATAATGCTAGGAAGGGATAATGAAACCCCTAAAGCTTAGTCACAGAGAGATGCAACAGTTCTCTCTGCTGTTGCCCCAGTTAAGGAAATTTTTAATAGATGGGCTTTCCTTGAAGACCACAGGGCCTATTCACAAAGGAAAATCTACACATGAAGATACTCTTTACTTATATTGGCCATTCGCCATTTATGAGTGTACTGTTACTCAAAAGTGTAGACTTACATTTCCCACTCCCTGAAATAGGGGCTGAGGTAAGTAAAAAACATCAAATACAACTGTAAACTTACTACTAGTACTGACATTATGCTCATATTTGAAGTTCTGCATAGTTGGCAGAGACCTCAGCAATTGGGGAAAATATTCTCCCATTGTAAAGTCTAGGGAAAAGTTAAAAAGTGCATTAAACTTAAATATATATAGAAAGTAGGGTCTCCTCGCCTAAATTTGCCTCCAGATTGCTGCCCCTATGTAGCAATTTTGACAGGGGTACCGTGTATTAGTGTAAATACTACAGAATCTACTGTTCAACTAAAAAACAAAGTATGTCATTAGTTAGCTAAAAATGCAAATTTAAATTTCAGTGATTATAATGATATCTTATTTGTTAGGAGGGTTGGGTGGGTAGAACCCATGCCCAAAACCCTAGAGGGGGTATTGTGTTGAAATCAACTGTAGGACTCCTGTTTTGGCTAAGCGATTAATTCAAAGCTCCGATTCATTGCCTATTAAGGATACAGGTATCAATATTCTCTTGCTTGTTTTTTTCTACCGATGCTTACAAACTGAATCTCCAACGTAGGACAGCACAAAACATTACCCTTCCAAACAACCAGCTTTTTCTACTGCTAATAGATTCCTTCCTTTGACTGACTTGGACCAACATAATCGACTCCAGGACACTCCGCCCTGCGTTTCAAATCATAGGCCCCTTAGCCTAGCTGAATGTCATATTAGTAAATTACCCACTGAGACTATACCCTTTAGTGAGTTGGGACCCTCCTTAGCTGGAATATTGCTGGTATAAGAGATAAGTTGGTGGACCCAGAATGGCTTAATTTTGTCATTGAGTTTGAAGTTATTATGCTACAGGAAACCTGGGCCCAAGAGCTGGTTGGCTGGGACGGTTATGAAAGCTTTAATGTGGCAGCGATCCCCTCCCCCGGCCAAAGATCGTGAGGTTAGCTAACCACCCTGGTTCATCTTTCAAAGCAATTAAGGGGCTTTCCAGTTTCCCTGAGACACAATGGGATACAGATCTTATGGGTGATTGTCTCCAAAGATATCCACTTTTTTTGATGAATTTCTATAATTCTATCAGCGATCCTGGGTGCCAGATTGAGGCTCTTTTTGAAGTAGTAACTATCCTAGAGGCTAGATCATATGCTTATTTTAAATCCTTTAACATCATAATAGGTGGGGATTTTAATGCAAAGTTAGGAGTTAACCCAGGTGATCGTAACCCTTTTGTGGTGGATGATTCTCTGATTAATGACTTAGGCTCTGACCAAAGGGGACGCAAGCTATTGGATGCACTTGGTCAGGTGGGTTTACAAAATGTCATGTCTAGAGGGCTCTGCTCATCCAGGGAATTTCCCACTTTTGTGGGATGGGGGAAAGGGACAATTATTGACTATGTTTTTATATCAAGGTTGCTTAACAATTATGTTAGCCCAGGGATGGTACATGAAACCTGCTTCAGTGACCATAACCCAATAGAAATCAGGTTGGGAGCTAATGCCAGTTTGGGCGAAAACCCCATTCCAGGCCTGACCGGGTTAACTGTGAAAGATAGGGGACTTAGGGTGAAGTGGCACAATCTTCCAATCCCAACCTGGACCAAATCTGTAGTTAGTTCTAATTTAGAAATTATCATGGAGCCCCTATTAGCCCTTGAAACATCACCCGTCATAATTTTGGAAGCATTTGATCAATTAAATAGCTCTACCAACATCATTATGAGGGATATGTTGAGCAAACATAGAGCAACAAAATTGGGCTGGTTTGATAAAGCATGCAGGAAGACAAGCAAGTACCTGCATGAGGCCCTCAATCTTAAATTGCATAACTGGGATACTATCAAGGAAGAAAGAAGGGCCTACAAATTAGCTATTCTGAAGCGGAAAACTGAGCTTAAAGTGGCCTCTTGGGAACGGTTGGTATCTACTTACACCACTAAGGAGTCTAGGGGGTTTTGGGCGGTGGTCAATGAAAGGCAGTCTAATGTGGCTGCTCAGGATAACATTGGTTCTTCCATTTCTCCAGCACACTGGGTGGCTCACTTTCATAGGGTCTATGCTCTGGATAGGGATGTGCCTGTAGCTATGGATAAAGATTGTGGCTTGTACCCATTTGAGATTAGGTTTGATCCCAAGGAGGTTTATGCAGCAATCACCAGCAGCCCCTCCAACAAAGCTCCTGGTCCAGACAGGATACCCATGGACTTATATAAGGCAGAACCACATCTCTGGGTCTCTGTTTTGACCAATGTACTTAATGCTGCCTTACAGATTGGCTTACCCTCGTCTTGGAAATCTGCTACCATAGTCCCAGTCTTTAAAAAGGGGAATAGACAGAACCCCACCTGTTATAGACCAATTTCCCTGTTAAATTGAGTTGTGAAGGTGATAGGTCGCATTGTCTTAAAGCGTGTGGAAGCCTGGGCCCAAACCAATGATATTGTTTGCCCTGTCCAATATGGATTAAGGGAAGGGACAATGTATGAACCTTAAAGTTTTGATAGGTAAATATGTAGTGGCAAAACAGGGGTCCATCTTTCACGCATTCCTGGACCTTATTAGCACCTTTGACCGGGTAAACAGGTCAAAGCTTTGGGATACTCTGGGAGTTTTAGGACTACCTTCCTACCTGGTCAACTTTCTTAGAGTATTACACATGGATGTAAATGCCAGTGTCAGATACGGTATGGAGGGGAAGTGCACCCAATCACTAAGTCTCCCACTGGGGTAAGGCAGGGCTGTGTGCTGGTGCCAATTTTATTTTTGTTATACATAAATAGTTTGAACACCTGTTTGATTGCCAACGGGGTTGACCTGCCCAAGATAAAGTTAGTTAGTGTTCCCTCCCTGCTCTATGCTGATGACGCAGTGCTGATGGCCAGTAAAGCAAATGGGCTAAGCTATTGGTTGATCTCTTTGTCAATTTTATGAATTACTTGGATCTGGATACAAACATTTCCAAGGCTCATTATATGGTTTGTGGGAGGAAGGTTGCAAAAACTAGACCTATAGATATAAAGGGGCTTATAATCACACCTTTCCTTATTTGGGAGTGTCATTTGACTATTAGAATAATTGGCTTACTTGTATATCTAACCGATGCTCTAAATCTAGTCAAGCTTGTAGTGCTTTGTTTATATTTTCCTCGTCGATAGGCAACAAACCCATTTTGCACCTACTGTAAATCTATAGAATGAAATATCTCCCAGTACTGATATACAGGGCGGCAATTTGGGGGTACTGTAACTGCAAGGTGATACAGCAGGAAGAGGATCGATTTTCTAGAAAGTGATTGGGTCTGGGTATAAATAGTGCATCATTCTTTATTCATGAAGAACTGGGAGTGGATTATGTGGAGGATCAAATTAAATTGACCCCATTGTTACTTTGGATTTCAGTATGGTGTGATGAGAAATTGAATTTTAACAAGAGTGTGATTAAGGATTGTCTCGGGGGTATGTATGACCACGAAATATCGTGGTTAAATTAAATTTAACCACGCTCGCTCCCTAGACTGTATGGACCTTTATTTATAGGTCACAGATTCTTAAAAAGGAGATCGGAGCCTCCTTAGGGAATGATTTTTAAACCAACTGAAGGATGAGAGGGAAGCCAGGGCGCTGAAGAAATATACTAACAGATCCTTTTTGTTCCTGAAAACTGTAATAGGCATTGAACCCTACCTTACAGCTGTTAGACATCCTTGGGACAGATCATTGCTTACAAATTTCGTCTGGGTTCTATCCGTACAATGATCTGCTTCCCTCCGGGTCAGTTTGATCCTCATCCCCTGTTAGTTTGTCCCTGTGATGGTTGCTCACCTCAAACCTTGAACCATCTGGTTTTATTCTGTAAATGTTATGATTTTTTGCGTAAAAAGTATTTAATACCGCTTTTCAAATTCAGGGGCTTCGTCCAATTTCGGCCTGCCTTTTTACATTTACAGCTATCACCTGATCATGTGGGGATCTGGCAGTTACTTCCTACTTAAAAGGAGCTCTAAATTGGAATAAATTATGAGTGCCTATTTTACAATGATTTGATTGATAGGTTGGCCTGTTTTCCTCTAAATTGTTCCTACTGTTTATATAACATGTGATCTAAGCGCAATACAGTGGCCTGTATATTTTAATGTTTTTAATGTATTTATGTGGTCTTCATGTTTATATCTTTTATGATTATGATGCATAATCTAATAAAGATTTATTACTATATATATACATATTCCTCTTCACCAGTTCCACCAGCCGGCATTCCACACGCCGCGGGTGCCGCTCTCTGTGAGGGTGGGTCACGGTAAGAATCCCAAGCACAGCGGTTCCATCTCTGCGGCAAAATGAATAGAGCGCACTCTAAAGCTAATATTAATCAAAAAAAATGTTAATCCACAGTTGGGACATTGAGGAAGGCGACCGTGCCGAAACGCATCTGTCAATACTTAATACGCTGTGGATTAAAAGTTTTTGGGATTAATATACACTTCAGAGTGTGCTCTATTCATTTAGCAGCAGAGATGGAACTGCTGTGCTCGGGAGATATATATATATATATATTCACTGAAAAAACCATAGGTTTCAGACACGTTATAGTTACAAATTAGCATTTAAAAAACCTTTGAAATTCACTGAAAAAACCATAGGTTTCAGACACGTTATAGTTACAAATTAGCATTTAAAAAACCTTTGAAATTCACTGAAAAAACCATAGGTTTTAGGGACAGTTATAGTTAGTTGGACATTGCACTCGTACAAAACCCGTGAAATTCCCCGTTATAGTTAGTCCAGCTAACTATAACTCGCGCCCGCAATGCACTGCTGATGACGTCACATATTACATCACTCATGACATGGTCAGTGACATCACTGATGACATCACTGATGACATCTCAAATGACATCACTGATGACATCATCCAGTGACTGTGTGTTTCTGTAAAGTTTAAATATTTTTAAAATATATAGGAAAAGACGTATTGAAGAATGAGTGGGTGTGTAAGTGTCTGTATGGATGATTTAGTAGGTGCGTGACTGACTCTATAAGTGAGTGATTTAACGTATCTTACTGAATGCATGGGTTAGTGACTAAACTGGGTGTATGTCTGTATCCGTCTGTCTGTTGCTGTGTAAGTGGCTGCATGTGTTTGTGAATAGCTAAATGATTTTCTATATGAGTTATTGAATGCTTGTCTGAGTATCTGTATGGGTGCCTGAGTGTTTGTGTGGGAGGGGTGTGTGCAACTCTGTGCATAGATGTGTGAGTGGGTGATTCACTGGGTGGATGGTTTCAAGAGTGCATCTGTGATAGACTGTATGGGTGGGTAAGTGTGTGTAAGAGTGTGTTAGTGAGTGAATGTATGTCCCAGTGGTACATGTGTGAGTAACTACATATGTGAAAGGCAGTATATATGTGTGTTGGAGTATATAAATAGCTATAAGCAAGAGTGAGTGATTGTGATAGTGGCTGTATGGATGATTGTGTGCTTGTATCAGTGATTGTATAAGAGCGTAACAATGTGCTACTATTTGTATGAGTAAGTGAGCTGGTGTGTGTGTATAACTGTATAGGTGAGTAAATGGCAGTGTGTTTAATTATTTGCATGACTGACTAGGTGTGTGAGTATCTCTATGGATGAGTGGCGTTGTTTGAGTGTCTATATAGGAGTAAGAGTGCATATGATAGTCCTGTACTGAGTGACCGTAAGTATGAGTGACTGTACGGGTGAGTGAGTGGATGTGTGTGTGTAGACCTAAGAATCAGTGAGTGGGTATGTAGTTATTGGTGTTGGAGTGTCTATGGTTTTGCGAATGGCAGTCTGTAATTTAGAGTGGGTGTATCAAAGGTTATATTAGGGTGTGAGGAGGTGCATCAGATTATCACGTGGATGATGTCATCAGTGATGTCATTTGAGATGTCATCAGTGATGTCATCAGTGATGTCACTGACCATGTCATGAGTGATGTAATATGTGACGTCATCAGCAGTGCATTGCGTGGGCGCGAGTTATAGTTAGCTGGACTAACTATAACGGGGGAATTTCACGGGTTTTGTACGAGTGCAATGTCCAACTAACTATAACTGTCCCTAAAACCTATGGTTTTTTCAGTGAATTTCAAAGGTTTTTAAATGCTAATTTGTAACTATAACGTGTCTGAAACCTATGGTTTTTCAGTGAATTTCAAAGGTTTTTAAATGCTCATTTGTAACTATAACGTGTCTGAAACCTATGGTTTTTTCAGTGAATTTCAAAGGTTTTTTAAATGCTAATTTCTAACTATAACGTGCCTGAAACCTACGGTTTTTTCAGTGAATTTCAAAGGTTTTGTAAATGACAATTTTTAAATGTATTAATTGTTATATTAATTTTTTTCATACTGATTTACTACATTTTTAGAAACAATTTTTTTTACATATTTTATTTGTCAAATTACATTGTAATTACATTATACATTACATTACAAAAAATACTTTCTCAGAATGAATTACTTTAGTTTAAATACTTTGCAGATAGGCAATAGACTTTTAAGTACAGTAGTTACAGTTGTTGCAATGGGCAACACATTTTCAAACACAATGCAACATTCAGCTCAATGTGAATTTCTAGTTAAATGCAATTAGTTACTTTATGGATTACTTTTGTAACCACAGGACTGGATCCTAGATTCAGTCCTGGTACATCTCCTGTAAACAGTTGAGTAAAAGCGTTTTGGTTACAGTCGTGATTTTTAAGGAATATTATTGTATTTTAAAAGTTGACACTTTGAAACTTTTTCTCATAGAATCACCAATGTTATCCTATGGAAGGAAATTCACTTAGCAGGTAAAAACTGTTATCGTTACTTTTTCTTACTCAGTGTTGGATCCTGGATCCAGCACTGGTGCATCTCCTGTAAACAGTTGAAAGAATGCGTTTAAGTCATACAGGCGATTTTTAAGGAATATTTGTAGTTTGTGAAAATCAACACTTTGAAACTTTTTGCTGAAAACCAGTCAATGTTAGCCTATGAAGGAAATTCAAGTTACCGGTAAGTACGGTTAAAATTACTTTTGAGGATCAGTACTGGGCTGAAACATGCAGCACTGAGGTCTCTCCTGCTAACAGGTGAGTAAATCGGAATTCGTATTTCGGCTGATTTTAGAGGAATATTTTAAAGTTCCAAAACTCCACACTTAGAAGAATTTCCAAGTGAAACCAGTCAATGTTAGCCTATGGAAGGAAATTCAAGTTACTGGTAAGTACGGTTAAAATTACTTTTCAGGACCAGTACTGGGCTGAAAGATGCAGCACTGAGGTCTCTCCTGATAACAGGTGAGTAAATCAGAATTCGGATTTCGGCTGATTTTAGAGGAATATTTGTATGTTTCAAAAATCAACACTTAGAAGAATTTCCAAGTGAAACCAGTCAATGTTAGCCTATGAAGGAAATTCAAGTTACCGGTAAGTACGGTTAAAATTACTTTTCAGGATCAGTACTGGGCTGAAAGATGCAGCACTGAGGTCTCTCCTGATAACAGGTGAGTAAATCGGAATTCGTATTTCGGCTGATTTTAGAGGAATATTTTAAAGTTCCAAAACTCCACACTTAGAAGAATTTCCAAGTGAAACCAGTCAATGTTAGCCTATGAAGGAAATTCAAGTTACCGGTAAGTACGGTTAAAATTACTTTTCAGGACCAGTACTGGGCTGAAAGATACAGCACTGAGGTCTCTCCTTATAACAGGTGAGTAAATCGGAATTCCTATTTCGGCTGATTTTAGAGGAATATTTGCACAATGGTGAAGGGAGGGGGCGGGGCCTGAGGTGACATCTTTGCAAACGCGCCCCGTGGCGCGTTTTAAGTTGGGGGATTAAGTTCCCTTGAATCCTGAGGGTCCCTAGGGGCCAACTAGACCACCAGGAACCTCCAATATGCGCCAGGGGCTGCGTTGCAGAGACGTGTAGAGAGGCCACACCCCTTTTTACACCTCTCTGCAACGCAGCTCTGTGGCGCTTTCTGGATGTACCTGTTGGGCTAGTTGGCCCCAGAGACCCTCAGGATTGAAGGGATTTAATTCCCCATCTTAAAACGCGCCACGGGGCCTGTTTGCACACATGTCACCTGAAGCCCCGCCCCCTCCACCACTGTGCAAACGCGCCCCGTGGCGCGTTTTAAGTTGGGGGATTAAGTCCCCTTGAATCCTGAGGGTCCCCGGAGTCCAACTAGCCCACCATATACCTCCAAAAGCGCCACAGAGCTGCGTTGCAGAGAGGTGTAAAAGGGGTGTGGCCTCTCTACACCTCTCTGCAACGCAGCCCCTGGCGCATACTGGAGGTTCCTGGTGGGCTAGTTGGCCCCAGGGACCCCCAGTATTCAAGGGGAATTCGTTCCCCCTCTGCAAACGCGCCAGGGGCGCGTTTGCAGAGTGGTGAAGGAAGGGGCGGGGCCTGCGGGCCGATCGTTTAAAAAAAAAAAAAAAATGTTGTCCCCTGAAGGGGAGCTGTGTGGCCCCCTTCCTTTTTCCTGTTTTTATGCCCTGGGGACCCCATCCCCCAGGGCCTTACCCTTTTTTTTAATTTGTAATTTTAAAAAAAAAGCGGGAAGGGGGCCGCGTGGCCCCCTTCCCTGGGCCTGTATTGGCCCCGGGGACCCCATCCCCGGGGCATGGCCTCGTTTTTATTTATATTCTTTGGAGGGGGCTGCGTGGCCCCCTCCTCTGGCCATTTAAGGCCCCGGGGACCCCATCCCCCGGGGCCGGCCATTCCGTTTTTTTTTTTTAAATTTATTTATTTTTTTTGGGGAGGGGGCCGCGTGGCCCCCTCCCGAGCCCTACTTGCCCCGGGGACTCCATCCCCGGGGCCTGGCCTCTCGTTGGGGACTGTGGGGGGTCCCCAATCCCCCCACAGTCCCGCCGGCTCCCCGCGTCCCTAGGGTGCCGGCATTGCTTTTACACATGGGGAGCAGCTAACATGCTGCTCCCCATGTGTAAAGCAATCGGCTTTGGATATTGGAAGAGAGAGCAGGTTTCCTGCTCTCTCTTCCAATATCCAAAGCAAGTTTGCAATGACAGGACGGGAGCCGCGAGGCTCCGTCCTGTCATTGCAAACAGCAGTGTCCCGGGGGTAGGCACCCCGGGACACTGCAGGAGCCGGCCCTGGGGGTGGTGGTCCCCAGGGCCATCAAGGGCTCCAGGAGGGGGCCGCGCGGCCCCCCTCCCATTCAGTACACAGCCCCGGGAGGTGGTGGTCCCCGGGGCTCTGGAGGTCCGTAACGGACCCCCATATTAAAATGTTTAGTGCCCCGGGAGGTGGTGGTCCCCGGGGCGTGTGGGGGGGCTGGAGCCCCCCCCACACAGGTTTAATAATTTTTTTTTAAAAAGCCCCGGGGAGGTGGTGGTCCCGGGGCTGCGGGAGGGCTCAGAGCCCTCCCGCACCATTTTTAAAAGCCCCGGGGGTGGCGGTCCCCGGGGCTTGGGGGCCCTTGAGGCCCCCACACATTAAATTATCCCCCACCATGCCCCCGGGACTTGGGCCACCCGGGGCCAATTAACTATCGAAGCGCGGGAGACCGCGCTTCGATTTTTTTCCGGCAGGATTCGCGCACCCTGAGCGCATCCTGCCGATTTAAAAAAAAAAAAAATTTTTTTTGGGCCCAGGGGGTCCTTGTGGGACCCCTGAGCAAACCTAGGGGGTCAGGGTGTTTCTACCCTCCCCTTTGTGCGCTTTGCGCACTTGTTTCTGTCCCTCGGTTCTACCGAGGGACAAAATAACTGCCAACATTTCCTGAATCGGAATGTTGACAGCCAGCTGACAACCAATTAACATGCAGCTCGTGATCGGGACGGTGCGCGCAGGGTGCGCTCAGGGTGCGCGAATCCTCCGTGCCCATAGATATATATGTACTTTTACTTTTTGATTTTCTCAGCAACTACTGAACGGATTTACACCATTTAACAAAAAGGGTTCTTTCTGAACCAAGAACTACCTCTTTGCCAAATTTGGTGTAATTCCGTTCAGCAGTTCGGGCTGTAGCCGTGTCTAAAGTTTCCTATGGGAAAATGCATGGGGAAAACGCGTTTTGGGACCCCCTTTTTTCTCGGCCCCCGCTTGACGTATCACCCCGAGACTTTCAGGGTAGGAGCGGACCGGAGCGCCCCACGAAGTTTGAAAATTTCGCGAAGATACGTCAACCGGCAAGAGAGTTATTTCAAATAGAATGTCGCGGATTTCCTATGGATAATAGGTTGTAACTATAACTATCTACTGGCGACCGCCAGTAGATAATTTATATATATATATATATATATTCATTTTACATTTTAGTGTTAATTAATTGGATACATTTATGTTAAATACACATAAATACTCAAAATGTTACAGGATTAATTCCTTATTTTTTCCAAAAATGTAATTATTTTGAATATTTTAAATCAAAATAAGATAATTTTTTGTGGTTTAAATAAAACAATCTCACTGTAAAATTAAACAATTAATTTGTTATTATGTATTTAAAATGATTAATATAGGATTGATTAAAAGTAATTCAATTGTTTGAATAAATATTACAGGTACATTAATTTTTTTAATTAAAAAGATAATAAAATGTTAAAGAATAAAATAATTATTGTTCATTTATAACCAGTTTTTAACACTAAATAAAACGTATTGATGTTTTTAAATAGTTAAAATTATTTATTTAATTTTGACATTAGTTTCTATGGGTTTTCCCTACCCCATGGTTTTCTACGGGAGGGCATTGCAGTATAAGTGGCTAGCCATCTGTGGTGCTTAAGTTACTCCAGCTATGAGCTGGAGTACATTTATGACTCTCTTAGGTCCTTGTCGGCTGTAGTAACTTTAGAAGGACAGTTCTTGAATAGCACTCTTTTGAGGGTAGGTGCATGTTCCTGCCTAAACCCCCTCCCTAACCCTCAGTAAACCCCTCCTTACTCCAACCTTAACCCCTCCCCTTTGGTCAAAAGTATTCACCATTTTCCAGCCACTCATTATTGTGTCACCCACAGTTACTACTTAAGCGTATACTTATGTCTGTGTAGATCTCCATAGTCAGGGACTGAGATCCCTGCACAGAAAAGGTATTTTGTAGTATATTAGTAGAACTAAGTTAGTGCTACGAAATGTACTAAAAAAAGCAGTTTGGGAACAGGCACCTACATTTATAAAACTAAAAATAGAATTTCTGTTTAGCATAATACCCAGAGGAGTCAGCAGACAAATTAATTTGTATTGAGCTCACTTGCAAGGTTGAGAAATGTTCAAGTGGGAAGGCTCTGCTAGTAGTGCCTCAGGTCAACAAACTCCGAACGGGGGGCAAATCTTTTGCCTACGTAGCCCAGCGTCTCTGGAACTCTCTCCCTAGTGCCTTACGTATGTGCCCTAACTTGCTTAAATTCAGAAAACTATTAAAAACAGAACTTTTTAAAGAATGATTGCCCTTACTACCTCCTCGCTTCTATCTGCTGCTAGCGCGGAGATACCCCTGCCGGGGTGAGTCCAGCGCTCTACTAATCCCTCATTCATTCATTCATTCTTTCTAAAACTTATTGAGATCACATTCCTAGAGGAAAGGAGAATACGGAAGTATTGCATTGCACTTCATTGTGTTAAATTGTATTGTATTATAATGGGTATTTACATAATGCAAATCCAAATAGCACTTGACCCCTACAAAAATATTCTGTCTACTTCGAACAATTGCATCTTGGTTTGGTTTATGGGCATATTCGTCTTTGGCAAAAACAATAAAAGATTTGTTGTGAAAGAAAGTTCCATGCACCACTGTTCACAATCTAACAGTTCTGCCGTGGCACATTTCCGATTTTCTGACAAAAGCCCGTGCCTGAAGTGTCATAATACATGTTAATGTCTGACAGCCACATGTTTTCATATGCTAACTGTGCAGGGAGAGATATATCCTGGCAAACCACAGCTTGTTGGTATTGCAGAAACAGCATACGTGTTGACTGTGGGTTGTAACCCACAATTTCTTATTACATCCTGCAACTTAAGGAATGTCAGTATATTTGTTTTAAAGGGCCACAGTCCATTCTACCTCAGAAGTATCTTTACCGGACCTGAACTGCTCATTGACAAGGCATTGTAAGGTCCACTCTATTTAGAGCGGAATTTGCGATGCCATGGCAGCTATTTTTTCCTGTTCATCGCATGGTGGAGCTAGACAGAAAAAAACACAACGCCCCATCACTCCCAAAGTGCCCCGCTCCATGGATCAACAGAATGCCACCAGCACATATAGGACACAGAATTTTATCTTTTGAAAACAAACTTAAAGTGAGGCCATGAATACTAACTTTTCAACGAATGAGTGGCAGTGAAGAAGTCTATTTATATAGAACAATTCCTTACTAGTAACAGGATTGGTTGAAATGTCTTCTCCATTGGAACATGTGGGACTTGAGTTACTCCTCCTTTCAACTGGATGATTGACTTCACTGTGCAAAATTGATAATAGAATGAGCAGAGTGGAGCTCTTAGGTTGACAGGCACAGTTTCTTCTGGGCCTTCGTCATGCTTTGACAATATGGAGTGTTTTTTATTTACAGTTCTTAGGTGGTGTACCAGGAATAGATTGTAATCATGTTGTGATGGAGAACCGTGGTCCCACCAAAAATGCTTTCATGGATATGCACAATTCTTTGAGGATCACCTGATTGGTGACAATATGCTGTTGATCCTTCATCAGTAAACATGAGATGAACTATCAGACCTTTTTCCCAAGACACCTACATATATATTGCCACTGAGCAGGCTAAACATTGGGAATACCTTGTAGAGTGGGTTGACACATCGTAGTGAGCAAAAGGCTGAACTGAGGTCTGAAGGTTAGACAGCCACAGCATTGATGGGCCCACAACCGTAATGCACAGGGTCAAAGACAAAAAGGTTGCTTTAGAGGATGGTCATAATGTGAATTCTTCCAAAAAACGCACCACAATAGTTTTACCTCTCTATTTAAAGTGCTCTAGTTGGAAGACAAACGTCTCTAGGGGACAAGACTGGCTCATCAATGAGGTCCACAAAGGTTAGGGAGTAACTTCATTCTCAGTGATTGCATAGTTACTCCAGTGAAAGAGTATCAATGAAAGGGTGGCAAACTTTCAGTAGAAGGTTGGGGTGCTATCGCTAACCTGTTGGGGAAGACCCTGAGAACGAAAGGGACATTTGATATGTGCACATTGATGATGTACCTGCTTTGGGCATGTATTTTAAAGTGCCCACAATTCATAATTCGATTATAGGACACAGGTGGTGATGGATGTTTCACAAGAGTATTCCCCAAAGTGGGTTTCTCCATGTCAGACACAGTCACAGAACACTAAAACAATTTCATTGTAAGTCACAAACAGGAGAAGAGTCCCCTTTCATGCTCACTTCTTTTTGTGATTCAGAATGAGCGACATTTTGAAATTTGGAATGGCTTTTCCAAAGCACATAAGAGTTTCGTATACTGTAAAAAGAATTTTATGTGAGTTTGTGATTTCTGCATGTTTAGCTTTTGTGGAGCTTTTATGCGCACAATGACATTGCACAGGAATAAAACACTACTTATTTTTCATGAAGGATATCTGCAGGAAACACTTTGGGGCGATTACGATACGGCCCATAAAGGGTCCGACCTTTGAGCGGAGCCTTTAGGGCTCCATTGTAATGGGCCGGACGGTTTACTTTCTAACCGCCTCATTATGTTAGAGGTGGTCGGAAAGGCAACTGGCTGGTCATTCCAGCTGGCTTCCGATGGGCTCGGAGAGCCCATCCACCAGTCGGAATCCGGCCTGTAATCTCAAGGGCGGGCCTTTCCTCCCTTGAGATTACAATGTACTGTTCCGACATGGTTTCCATGCTGGTCTGTCCGACATGGAAACCATGTCGGAAAGCGTGTTTGGAGGCCCCCAGCAGGGCCCCCTTTGGTGCACGGCCTCCGATTGGAGGCCGAGGGGGCCCCTATGGTGCCCCCCGTTGTTCCCTGCACCTTGTGGCAGGCACCTTGAGGTGCCTGCCATGGGGTGCAGGGATGAACTGCACCTCCCATTTCACTATTGGAGCATGCATTACTGCCGGATTACGGCCTTAATGTATGCTCCCATAGTGAAATATAGGAATGTGACCAAACAGTGTTTGGTTGCATCCTAATGAGGCAGTCGGGACCACCGACCGGGTGTCAGTTGGTCCCATGACCGAGTCGGTGTCAGGCGGAAGTGATTCCGCCCGACATCATAATAAGCCCTCTAGTATGAAAAAAGGGTATGTATGACGTTAATTAGTCTAAAATTGTATTAAGAAGTTCTCTACCCTGGTGGAGGCAATGACCTCTGCAACACTGGTGGATGGTCGGCCACATCCAAACTGTAAATGAGACCCTGAGTTCCATTAAACAGTGAGGTGCTAACCCCCCCCCTTCCACTACGTACCCTCCTGATATCCCTCTTCCTTCTGCTATGGTCGAGATCCTGTATGTTCAGTTTCCAACTGACTACAGGTTAAGGCAGGATTAGGCAGGGGACAGAAGAATAAAATACTTTCACAAGTCAAATGAGCAATTCATTTCAATGCTTTTTTATCCCTTTGGCAAAACAGTCTGAAGGGCCTACTTACAAATTGCATTTTATTAGCCTGTTAGTAGTGCTACAACAGCACTAATAAAGTACTACAAAATGCTATTCACAAACTGTTAGAAATTGGGTTTCTGGTTGGCAGAGATATGAACCCTGTCCAAGCAGGGAGCACAATCCTAGTCAGGGTAAGTGTTGTACACACTAAAAGTTTACCTTCGCTCACCTTTTGGTCGCTTGGCACAGAGCAGTCAGGCTAAACTAAACAGGCAGTGTGTAAAGTATTTGTGCACCCACACACGGTAACACAGTGAAAATACCACAAAATTACTCCATACCAATTTAGAAAAATTGCCAATATTTATCTGAGTAAAACAAGACCAAAACGATAAAAATCCAACATACACAATTCAAGATATTAATTTTGCATGTTAGATCAAAATGCAGTGCTTAGAAATCAATAGCTCCAACTGAGGCTATTTGGTCATGCTTGACCAAGGCAAATAGAAAAGATCAGTCCAACTGCGATGGAGCGCGGGCCAGATACAGGAGTCACGCAGAACCGCTGACAATACATTTGATGTGTGGAGGCTCGGGGACGATGCATTAAAAAACTGAGGGGATGTGTCGTTGTCGAAGGGGATGCGTCGGTTCCAAAGTCTGACAATGCAGTCGTTGATGCATCGATGTCAAGAGCGCTGTGTGTCGGTTTCAAAGTGTCGATGTCGAGCCACTGGGCTGTAGGTGATGTGTTGGTTTGAAGCCGCACAGGGCTGGGAATGCGTTGGAGTCAGGAACGGTACTTCACAGATGTTGGTGATGCGGTGTCTGAGATTCACACAGCAGGTCGTTACATTGTGCAGTCGATGAGCGGTGTCCATGGCTTTGGTGCAGGCAGCAGCGATGTGTCAATATCACAGGGAAATTTACTGGTTCCAAATGACTCTTCGGTGTCAATGGGTTAGTTCCTTGGGTTGCAGCAACAACCACTCAGTTCCAAGAGCCAAGAACTGGATTTGGCAGCACTTGGCAGAGTCAGACTCACAGTAGACAAGCCCAGGTACTGGTAGCAAGATGCAGGTGAAGTCTTTGATATCCCTGAGACTGCAGAAACAGGAGGCAAACCCAACAAGCCCTTGGAGAACCTTTAGAGATGCAGGATGTAGAGAGTCAAGTCAAGTCCTCTCACTCCCAGGCAAGAAGCAGTAGGCCAACATAGCAAAGCAAAGCAAGCAAAGTGGCAGTCCCTCCTGGCAGCATAACAGCATTTTTTATTGGTAGACTGTCGTCAGTTCCAGAAGTGTTCTGAGTAGATGGGGCCAGAACTCCAGTACTTATACCAATTTTAGCCTTTTAAGTAGGGAGACTATAAAGAAAGGTCTTTGTAGTGCATAAGACTCTGCCCTTTTCATACACTGGCTCCAGACACACTACAGAGGGGTATGCAACTCTTTGTGTGGGCACAGGCACAGTCCTATTCAGGTGCAAGTGTCAGCTCCTCCCTCTCATTCACGCTCAGCCTGGTGATGGGCCATCAGGATATGCAAGGCACACCTCAGCTCCCTTTGTGTGTGATTGTCTAGAGGGAATGCACAAAGCCCAGCTGACACTTAACCCAGACATGCATTCCAGAGACAGGCAGAGGCACAGAATGGTTAAAGTAAGAAAATACCAACTTTCTAAAAGTGGTATTCTTAGACCGGCAATTTAAAAAACAACTTTAATAAAAGATGTGTTTTAAATTGTGAGTCGGGCGACACCAAATGTACTTTTCCTATCTTTTCCCAATTGGAAGTTACATGTGTGAAGTATCACAAGGCGGCTCCAATGCTAACCTGTGGGAGAGATAGGCCTTGCTGCAGTGAAAAACAAATGTAGCAGTTTGTCACTATCAGGACAAACTCAAAAGTACATGTCTTACCTTTTAAATACACTGCATCCTGCCCAGGGGGATACCTAGGGCCTACCTTAGGAGTGACTTATATGTAATAAAAGCAACGGTGTGGGCCTGGCAAGTTGTTGAACTTGCCAGGTTGAAATGGCAGTTTAAAACTGCACCCAAGGCTCTGCAGTGGCAGGCCTGAGACACGTTTGAAGGGCTCCTCATGTGGATGGCACAATCAGTGCCACTAGTAGCATTTGATTTACAGGTGCTGGGCACATGTGGTGGTTGCACTATACTAGGGACTAATCAGAAAATCAAATATGCAAATTATGGAGAAACCAAATGGCATTACATTTTAGACACAGAGCACATGCACTTTAGCACAGGTCCTAAAGCCAGCAAAGACAAAGTCAAAAACAGAGGAAAAAGAAGGCAAAAAGTTGGGAGCCGCCCCACAAAAAGGGCCATTTCCAACACAAACCTACATATGAAAATCTCCACCTCCACCTCTCCTATACTTTCTAAGGGGAGATCTTAACAAATGTATGTTTATTAGTTAATGTTTTATGTTGGAGAAACCAGGGGGAGTAGCTGGAAAAAGGGGCAGGCTTACCACTATATGGCAGGGGTTTTGCTGGACGAATAGAGGGGTTTAGGGAGGGCAGGGAGTGCTTTAGGGAGTGACGTGCACTTACCCACAAAAGTGTGTTGTTATTTACAAACTGCACTTCTATAGTTATAACAGCCAAAAAAAGGAACTAATTACTCCAGTTCAGAGCTGAAGAAAGCCCAGCTCCGCACATGGCCAACCACTGGTACTGCAACATCCTCCCATAGAAAATATTGGAGGTAGGGTCTTAAGATAAAGCCCTATAGACAACGTTTCAATTAGATTAAATTAAAACATTTTAAATTGTTAAACATAACAATACATATAATGCAATGTTGCTTTTTATTATTTAAGTATAACATACTTTAACTGCCTTTTTAAATTTATAAATTAACATAACACTCTTTTGAAATAAAACATAATTAAAATGCTTTTAATTATTTCTATACATCACTTTAATAATTGATAACGTCTAATCTGCAGTGTTTTATAAACATAGAGGGTCTGCTCCCTCTTCCCGCCCTGTTTAAAAATTACTGCAGTGTATAGCAATTGGTGCCCGTGGCATTGCTCTTCATACATTTCGGCACCCTCACATACTCTGCAGTAGTTACTGCAGAGTATGTAAGGGCACTGAGATGTATGCACTGCTGTGGTTTCTAAATAGAGCCACAAAGAAAGAGCATTCCCTCTATGTTTAAAAAACTTTGCAGATTAAACTTTAATCTGTGGTGTTTTTTAAATATAGAGAGACTGCTCCCTCTTCCAGCCCTCTTTAGGAACTTTACTGCAGATTAATTCCGTCGGTGGAACGGCAGAATTTAGAAGTTATTCGTCACTACATGAGTAACACAAAATTACCAAATTCCTCAGATTCCACCAGCTGAAATAAACATTCCGCCCAGGCCTAATCGATGGCTATGGCTTAGACAGCGATCCCGGGTGCCATCAGTTCACCAAGCAGAAAGTTGGCAAAGAGTTTCAAAGTCTTACTTCTTGCAGTTTGGAGACAGGAGGAGTACACTTTAACACCAGCCAAGGGTCAAGTCCCTGGGGAGCACAACTTGAGGGTTAGGACTCACTCCAACAGCGCCAGCAGCAGAGTACAGGGCAGGTCCAGTTGGAACTGGTCATCTGGGCAGCTGCAGGAAAAGGGCCTCTAGAAGCTTGTTGTGTCCCTGTCGCCCAGGAGCTCAGTCAGTTGACCCTTAGAGTCTCTTCTGGGGTCGTGAGTTCAAGGCAAGCAGGTCTAGCCTTCCTTCAGGTACTTTGGACAGCAGGGCAATTTTTTTCTGATTCTTCACCGGTCCAGGAATGTTCTGAGGAGAGGTCAGTGGGGTCCTCTTTTATGACCAATGCCAGCCTGTGTGTGGAGGGTAAGCCTTTTTCCATTCCCTAAACCAGTTCTGGTCAGTTCCCTTAGTCTCACTAGGCTTGATGCTAGCCTAAAAGAGAGACAAAGGGAGGGGGCAGACCTAGATGTGAGCTTCATCTACCAGTGACAAGGCTGACATTCTATGAAGCTCAGGAAGGGACAGTGCACAGCCCCCATGCCATCCTGCCAAGGGAGTAGTCCCCTTCCATCTCCCAGGGTCCTTAGTCCACTGTCTGAGAACAATACACATCTCACCACAGTGGCGCCATCAGGGGTCAGGTGATAGCTGGACACTGGCAGGAAAGCCTTTTGGTTTTGAGGAGGGAAATGACAGCTTTCTAAAAGTGTTGTTTCCCAAATAGTAATATGAAATCAGACTAATCATTAAGTTGGAGTTTAAATCACTATTCAAATGAGCCCTTAAACCATTTTCCTAGCTATTCCCAAACTGAAGTTAGAAATCATTAAATGTAATAGTGTAAACCAGTGTTAACTTATGGGAGCGCCAACATTGCCACAGTGAAAAATGACTTTGAAGGTTTTCCGCTGCCAGGACATGTAAAACAGTAAATATACATGTTCTACATTTTAAATACCATTCAAACTGTCTTATAGGCTTTTAGGGACTACATTAGGGGTGACTTATAAGTATTAAAAGGGAAGGTTTTGCCTGGCAAAAGGATTATTTTTAACAATAATAAATTATTTTGCCACGTCAAAATGACAATTTAAAATCTGTGCCCTAGGCTGCAGTTCGAAAAATGAGAGGTGCAGCCCATTAGTAGCATTTAATTTATTAGGGACTCGTAATAAAATTAAATGTGCCATTTAGGTGCATACCAATTTTAACATGTTATAAAGGGAGAGTACCAGCACTTTACCTCTGGTTAGCAGGGGTAAAGCGTGCATAGTCATTCAGCCATCAAAAATAGGCTCAGCAACAGAAAGCAAAAATCTTTTATGACCTTTCAGAAAGGTAAAACTTCTAACAGAAATTAATTTACATTAATATTTATAAGGAAATGCCTCTTTTTACATGTTCACCCTCACATTTTTGGACTGATGCAGCTGGTTTCTGACCCTGAGAGTGCACTGGAGCCTGCTAACCAGACCAGACCTCAGTGCAGCGTTCTAACCCCTTGCAAAGTATATGATATGTTGAATTTGTTACTCCCAATCGATGAGTACTGACTTACCTATAGGTCCCTAGTATATGGTACCCAGAGTACCAAAGGCGTGTAAGGCAGAGTGTCCACACACGGCTGCAGCACTGATTGTGCCACTCTGTGTGTGACAAAGTACAAAATGGGTCCCAGCCTGCCATGACAGACTGGAAATGCAGTGTTTACATTGCCAGTTCGACTTTGCCTTTCAAATCAATGGCAAAGCCCCCACTTCCCTTAACACTATATATGTCTCCACTAAGGAAGGTCTAGATAGCCCTAAGGCATGGAGCTGTATATTGTTAAGTGGGACATGTATAGATAAATATGTCCTCACAGCAAAACCCCTTACATTGTTGTTTTGCTGTGGAAAAGTTAGTACCCCCATTGGCTTAAACAGGGTTGCTGGCTGGAACCCCAGCCTGGATAACTTCTGAATGGAACTACCTACCTGGGTACTGTAAGGTATTAAATTAATCGTGGCATTAAACCCGACCTTATGACCAGGTCGAATTTTATGCCACTGTTAAAGCAAAGCAACTTTTAGGAAGTTGCCACTTTGTGCCCCAGTGGTCCAGTAGCCTCACATGGGCTATGACCCACAGACAGCTTTCTGCCCACCTGGGAAGTCATGTGAGCGACTCCCAGGCTTAGGATCAAACACACCTGGCTGCAGGGTGAGGTGTTGCCTCCGCTTCACAGGAAGCCACTCGGGGTGTTAGGCGAGCTTTAAAGGGAAAGCTACCTTTGATGGGCAAATGGTGTTAACACTCCAGAGGGGGTGCCTTTTGTTCCTGTAGACTAGCTAGAGACAGGGCCAGGGAGGAAAGACCAGTTTCCAAACCGGTTTTCCTATGGGCGTGTAGCCCACTGGTAGCCACACCTCTAGGGTAGGTTACCAAGCTCCTAATAGCAGAGGAAGGGTGCCATCATCTTGGGAGAGGGCAGAACAGTGCACTCTGAGATTTTTAGGTGGCAAACATTACTGGGAGGTCGTCACCAGAAGGGAGAGGACCTAGTAGCCCATTGGCTAGTGACCACATGGCCCCATCGGGGCACTTTCATGGGATAAATATGGCACCCCTGGCAGCCTGAACATCTGACCATGCTGGACTTGGAAAGAGAACCAAAGAAGGACTGTTAAAAGTAGCTACTCATGAAATGGGAGTACAGGCATTATTTATTTTCTTGAAGTAATGCAGTAACTCCAGGAGGGTGCTGCCAGCCAGCACAGCAATGGTCTCCACTCTTCTCCTTCCACGAACCTTCCCCACATTCCAACCAGTCCCTGCATTCTGAAAGAATCTCCAGGCATCATGTCATATATCTGGAGAAATCCAGATACAACAGACTGCCCTGCTGTCCTTGGAACTACGCAAAGAGAGCTTGCACCGTCGGCTGGATTACACCTGCTGCACTTTTGTGCTCACAAAGTTTGGACTGTGCCTGTGGCTCCTAGTTCGGGGAAAAGTTGATCCTCAGACCAAAGAAGTGACTAAAAGGATCAGACTGATGATCCCTTGGAATCAGCTCCAGGGACAAAAGAGCTGAAGAAGCCCAAACATGCAAGTTCCTAGCCACCGGAGAAGACTTGCCATTAGTTGCCGCTGGGCACTGCAAGAGACTGATCCTCAAAAATCCAAAAGTTGAACCGGAGTCATTCGGACCTGGGAGTGCCATCAGAGTCCTGATTGGTCACCCAGGAGGGATACTACCCTCCACCAAAGGATTTTGCCCCAACTGGTGTGTACAGAGACCGGTAGCCCAGCCCCATGTGGCTTTACTGTCTCACAGAGGACGTCATGGGATCCTGACCTCTGTGGCCAAAGTTGCTCCACATCACCTGTGGAGGAATCACCCCAAAAGCACTCTCATTGACCTCACTGCAACTGGAGCATCCTTTGAGCATCGTTTCATCTTGCATCCCCAGCATCAGGAACACTCCATAATCATCTATGGTGGTCATGCTCTAAAGGCTGGAACTGGACCAAAAAATGCTATGGTGGGTGGGTAACCATCCAAATCTACTCCATTGGCCTCCAGACCTCCATCCCGTCGGATTTAGTCACCCAAGCCGAACCGAAGTAGCCAAACTAACTTTTACAAACTTTTGATGTTTCCAAACTTTTTTTTGACCAATGCTTGTTTGCTGTTGATATTAAAAAGGATAAAACCTTTAAAAATCTATGTCTTTGGAACCCTCTGGTGGATTTTGCTCATCAAGGACTCTAAAAATTCATAAAAGTAATCTATTGTTATAAATTGGTGTTGCGTTCCTTTCATGTTGTGTGGCTTTCTTATTTCATTGCTTGGTACTGGCAAATGCTTTACACTAAATTTTTTGTGCAAGCCTTGCTGCTCAAAAGCCATAGCTACCCAGGGTTGAGCTTAAGGTTGTTCAAACGAGCGTGACTGGACCCAAGACAGATTTTTTTAGTGTATTCCACGATAAGGCTACCCAGCCAAATGATAAAATACATGCAAATTCTCCTCACAGTATTATTATTAAAAATATTTTTACTGATATAGTATTAAAGTTGAATAAACTTTTTAAATGTTCCCTGTTCTTTACTTTATTGACCTACTCTCTGACGTTGTATCTCTTTACTAGCCCTACCCACAAGTTTACTCAGACAGGGAAAAGATAATGAACTTTCAATACAAAGGATCATGATGAGAACTAGAACTTGAATAACTCTAGGTGTAACAATCTCTTTGTGCTGATTGAAGCTGATATGCTCACAGTATGACCTACAGTCCTAAACTAGGAGGTCCTGATCAAGCAGAGCTCCTAACAACTGCTCACAAATATCTCTTATGAGAACCCATTAACTCACTAAAGAATACTGTACTGGTTTGGCTTCACTCTAGGTTTAATGGGGTATAATAAGGCAGCAGAATAGCAAACATCCACAAAAAGCCAGCAAAGATGCATCTACAGCTGCCTGGATTGCTTCCTTGTAGACTGCGGAGACACTACTCTCCCTCAGTTTTTGTCAGTATGCAAGATCCTCTCTAATATACTATCATCTGCACAAATCATTGTAGGGTCCTGATAGCAGGAATACCACAGGGAGCTCCATCACCACAATGAAAAGGATTGAATGACTTGCTTTAGCTCCCCCCTTCTACCTGGATGGACCTTCCTGCTAATATGCTCAGCCACAGTTTCTGAAATTGTACCATGGTCAAAAGGGTTTCACAACAGGCCTGTTAAAGGTTGGACCAAAGCTTGTAGATCTCCACCAAAGTCTCATGCTCTCAGAAATTACACAAATTGATCTGTTTTGCATCTTGTTGAATGGTGGACTGCCATAAAGAAATCTCCTGTTACTCACTATACCCTGACCATCATGATCGCTATTCTTATTATACTACTTTGCATTCTAATGCCATATGTGTACACATGGCTAAAACCTGCCCAAATGCCAATAAAAATGTTTAAATTGAAACCTCATATCAGACCTTTATTATGTATGACATGCCATAGAGGCATGTCAAATATGAAGGGAAATGAATTGGGAAAATGTCTGTCATGATGGAAACACTAGTATTTTACATGTTTAGATTTTTTAGCACCAATGATTTTATTGGGCTGGAAATGTAGGTGAACATTAAATATTTTAACACTCCTAACAAATTGGAGACCAGCACTGATCTCCAGGATCAGTGGCTCATATCTAGCGGTGGGAGTAACTCACGTAGTTCCGTGTAGTATAATCACACTGAATTACCCACAAATTCCACAAGATTACACACAATTACACAAGAAGAATAGTTCTGCATTTAGTGCTATTTCCGTAGTGCAAAAATGCCCCCTCGCATCCACAATGGATGTTAAGATACAGTTTGTACTAAGAAATAGCTATAAATACAACAGAACACAATTAGCGAGTGCGAGCAGCCACTTATGCTCACTAAATGTGCACTCGTGGTAGGATCTTCCCCCAAATTAGTCCTAGCATTCAGTGCTAGTTTCTTAGATCAAAATGCCCCCTTAAATCGAAAATGACCACAAGAATGAATTTTGCACTAAGAAAATAGAACAGAATATAAAAAGAAGCACAAGCAGGCGCAGTAGGATTTTTCCCCCTCCAAATTACTCTTAATCATGTGAGCAGGCATAATCGCGTTATTATCGATAATTACCACATCAAAGAGTAAAACAGAAATACCAAAAATACTCAGATTGCTCCAGCGTAATTAATATTCTGCCCAGGGCTGCTCATATCCGATCTCTTAGGCAGGCACAAAGTCCACAGAGCCAGTTTACCATCTAATCCTCTCACTGCTAGGGCCAGGGTACACCATATAAGGATCACACCATTAAGGGCAGTAGGGTAGAACTTCACAGGAAAATTTAGGTGTCACATGTTAGGTTTGCTGCCTCACCTATTCCTAGTTGCATCAATTGTCCTTGAATAGAGTGGATGTTAGATTCCTAGGGGTTGTGGAAAGCTAGTCCATTAGCTGAAAAGGAGGAAGAGCCCAACTGGACAACTACTGCAAAAGTATGTGGCATTCACCTAGAGGTGAGAATGGAGCAACACTTGGAGGCAGCACTGAAAATCCACCAGTGAATTCAGAGTCTAGAGGGGCCACCTCGGAGCAACAGACTGGAACCCATGAAAGACATATCTTCTCAAACGCCACTAGGATTAGCAGAACGAATGGAGTCCATCCAGAATGGGAAGATGCAGCTAGGTAAAGTCACAAAAGCTTATCTTTTTCTGGGGTCCACCCGTGGATGGCAAGGCACCCTAGTAGATGCAGCTTCCTAAAACCACAAGAGCTTACAGTGTCTATAATGTTGAGCTGGGAGTGACAGAGGGACAACAGTGGAAGATGTGCTCTCCTAAACCACCAAATAAGTGCCAGTGGCTGAGATTGATTCACACATTCCTTCCATCACCTTGTTGTTTTAGCAGTAGAGGCTCGAATTGCCAAGGATATTCCCAGCCATGGGCCTCGTGCTGACTGTGCCAGAGGATTTGAGCTACACCCCATGAATGAGACCTAATTAGGTCTGGGGTTGCTTGTGTTCCCATCTAGAGGGTATCTGGTCTGGTAGTTCAGGCTGTATTGTTCCTATTTGAGCAGCACCAAGACTGCTTTGCATATGACAGTGGTGTCATATAGAGCATTTTCTGCAGCATTTTTTAGTGTTTTTTCTGTCTTGTTATGAAAGTTCATCTGTGTAGACTTCATTCATACTTCATATCACCCATTAGGTGTAACCTTTATTATGCTGCTCTTCTTCCCTAGAATAAAACACATTATGCTTCATGACATGTCATAATTTATTTAACCAATTCTGGTTGCTTATTTTCCTGAGTTTTCCCAGTTTCTTGCAAATTTTTCTCACAGTTGGCTTCCTCTGTCTGTTATATGCACTTTTAAAGTACAGACATTGCCACAGTTGTATGAAACTATATTGAGAATACCAATAATGGCATATGCGAATATTGCCCAAAAATATTTAAAACATAAATATTGTGGACATGTACTGGACCCCCCCATGCATTTATTCTTCAAGCCCCGGGGAGGTGGCGGTCCCTGGGGCTGTGGGGGGGCGCGTGCCCCCACATACAATTAACTAAGCCCCGGGGAGCTGGCGGTCCCCACTAATTAATTAGGCATTGCCCCTGGGACCTGGCCCACCTGTGGGCTTATAGAAAACGAAGCACGGGAGCCCGCGCTTCATTTTTTTTTATTTTTTAGGCCGGATTCGCGCACCCAGTGCAAATTTGGCCATTAAAAAAAAAATGCTTTTTTGGGCCTGGGGGTCCTTGTGGGACCCCCTGAGCAGGCCTAGGGGGTCAGGGTGTTTCTACCCAGCCCCTTTTCTTGTTTTTCATCTTTGTTTTACCTTTTTCTTGTGACTCAGTTACTGAGTTACAAGATGGCTGCTAACACTTCCTGGTTTGGAGTGTTGGCAGCCAATCAGAATGAAGCTCGTGCTCGTGAGGGTTTGCGAACCCTCCTCGGTGCTCAGATGAATACATTTTTATTTTTTGAAATTCTCAGCAACTACTGAACGGATTTACACCATTTAAAAAAAAGGTGCTTTCTGAACCAAGAGCTACCTTTTTGCCAAATTTGGTGTAATTCCGTTCAGCAGTTCGGGTTGTAGCCTGTTCCAAAATGTCCTATGGAAATTAACATGGGGAAAACGTGTTTTGGGACCCCCCTTTTTTCTCGGCCCCTGCTTGACGAATCACCCCGAAACTTTCAGGACAGGAGCTGACCTGAGTGAACCATTAGTTTTGAAAATTTCGCAAGGCTTCGTCAAACGGCGCAAAAGATATTGGCAAAAGAAATAACGCTTTTTGAATAGAAACAAGGTCCAAACTATAACTACCCACTGGCGACCGCCAGTAGGTAATATATATATATATATTCACTGAAAAAACCACAGGTTTTAGGGAAAGTTATAGTTAGTTGGACATTTCACTCGTACAAAACCATAGAAATCCCCCCGTTATAGTTAGTTCAGCTAACTATAACTCGCGCCTCCCAACAGAGGAGCAGAAAGTCCTCCTGTGCCCCCAACTTTTTGCTGACAGGTACTGGTGGTAACTGACTCTGACTAACCGGCCCTAGAGCCAGTGCTATGCTAAAAGACACTTAGAATACAGTGAAAACACCTACATACACTAGGGAACACTATGCGTTGGGGTACCCCTGTGATTAGCATGACCTCCTCTGTAAGGCCCTAGTACATAATAGGGCAGGGGGATTAAAACTACCTCTTAAAACGTGCCGTGGGGCGCGTTTGCACACTGGTGTAGGGAGGGGGGGCCTGAGGTTACATGTGTGCAAACACGCCCTCTGGCCATTTTAAGTTGGGGGATAAAGTCCCCTTGAACCCTGAGGGTCCCTGGGGCCCAACTAGCCCACCAGGAACTTCCAGTAAGCGCCACAGAGCTGCGTTGCAGAGAGGTGGTCTGAGGCCACGCCCCTTTTTACACCTCTCTGCAACGCAGCTCTGTGGCGCTTACTGAAGGTACCTGGTGGGCTAATTGGCCGCCAGGGACCCTCAGTATTGAAGAGGAATTAATTCCCCAACTTCAAACGCGCCACAGGGCGTGTTTGCACACATGTCACCTCAGGCCCCGCCCCCTCCCTTCACCACTGTGCAAACGCGCCCTGTGGCGCGTTTTAAGTTGAGGATTAAGTCCCCTTGAATCCTGAGGTCCCTGGGGTCCAACTAGCCCACCAGGTACCTCCAGTAAGCGTCACAGAGCTGCGTTGCAGAGAGGTGTAAAAGGGGCGTGGCCTCTGAACACCTCTCTGCAATGCAGCTCCCTGGCGCATACTGGAGGTTCCTGGTGAGCTAGTTGGCCCCAGGGACCCCAGTATTCAAGGAAATTTCTTCCCCAGCTTACAACGCGCCAGGGCGCGTTTGCAGAGTGCTGTAGGGAGGGGGCAGGGCCTCCGGCGCGATGCTGCTCTTTTTTGCTTTTTCTTTTTAGAAGGGGGGCTGTGTGGCCCCCCTTCTTTTTAATTATTTTGGGTCCTGGGGATCCCATCACCCAGGGCCTGACCCCTTTTTTTTTTTTTTTTTTAAACCCCATCCCCCGGGTCATTGCCAAAAGTTTTTTTTTTTAAATGTTCATGGAGGGGGGCTGCGTTGCTCCCCTCCTCAGGCCTCCTTAGGCCCCGGGGACCCCATACCCTGGGGCCGGCCTTTTTTAATTTTTTGGGGATAATTTGGGGGAGGGGGGCTGCGTGGCCCCCCTCCCGGGCCCCTACTTGCCCCGGGGACCCCATCCCCCGGGCTGGCCCTATCCCTTGGGGACCGTGGGGGGACCCCAACTCCCCCACGGTCCCGCCGGCTCCCCGCCTCCTTCCACACGGGGAACTGCTTAGATGCAGCTCCCCGTGTGGAAAAGCAATTTGCTTTGAATTTTGGAAGAGAGAGCAGGTTTCCTGCTCTCTCTTCCAAAATTCAAAGCAAGTTTGCTATGACAGGACGGGAGTCGCAAGGCTCCCGCCCTGTCATAGCAAACAGCAGTGTCCCGGGGGTGGGCACCCGGGACACTGCAGGAGCCGGCCCTGGGGGTGGTGGTCCCCAGGGCCATCACAGGCTCCAGGAGGGGGGCCGCGCGGCCCCCCTCCCAACATGTGCAAAGCCCCAGGGAGGTGGTGGTCCCCAGGGCTCCGAAACGGACCCCCACATTAAAACTCTTAGTGCCCCGGGGAGGTGGCAGTCCCCGGGGTGTGTGGGGGGCCGAGCCCCCCCACACAGGTAATTGTATTAAAAAAAAAGAAGCCCCGGGGGGTGGCGGTCCCCGGGGCTGCGGGAGGGCCGAGTGCCCTCCTGCACCATTTTTAATTCAAAGCCCCGGGGGGTGGCAGTCCCCGGGGCTTGGGGGGGCCTTAGAGGCCCCCCACACAAATATTTTATTAACCCCCACATGCCCCCGGGACTTGGCCCACCTGGGGGCCAAATAACAACGAAGCGCGGGAGCCCGCGCTTTGTTTTTTTTTTTCACAGCGGGATCCGCGCATCCTAAGCGCATCCCGCGATTTTTAAAAGAAAAATGCTTTTTTTGGCCCTGGGGGTCCTTGTGGGACCCCCTAAGCAGGCCTAGGGGGTCAGGGTGTTTCTACCCTGCCCCCTTTTTCGTTTTGCGCACTTGTTTCTCTCATTTCTTGTGCCTCGGTTCTACCGAGGAACAAGATGGCTGCCAACACTTCCTGGTTTGGAGTGTTGACAGCCAATTAACATACAGCTCGTGATCGGGAGGGTGCGCGGACCCTCCGCGGCCATAGATATATATGTGTTTTTACTTTTGATTTTCTCAGCAACTACTGAACGGATTTACACCATTTAACAAAAAGGGTTCTTTCTGAACCAAGAACTACCTCTTTGCCAAATTTGGTGTAATTCCGTTCAGCAGTTCGGGCTGTAGCCGTGTCTAAAGTTTCCTATGGAAAATTGCATGGGGAAAACACGTTTTGGGACCCCCCTTTCTTCTCGGCCCCCGCTTGCCGAATCACCCCGAAACTTTCAGGATAGGAGCGGACCGGAGCGCCCCACGAGTTTTGAAAGTTTCGCGAAGATTCGTCAACCGGCGCCAAAGGTATTGGAAATAGAATGTTGCGAATTTCCTATGGAAAATAGGTCCTAACTATAACTATCTACTGGCGACCGCCAGTAGATAATATACATATGTATATATATATATATATATGATACAGATAAACATTTGAATTTAAAAACAGTCATCATTTCATTTAAAAATGAAAAGATTCAAAAATTTTAAATAAACATTAACACGAATAATTTCAAGCATAACAATCTTCAAAAGTTAAAAATTTTGAAACACTCTCCACCCTAATCCCTTATAAACCCATCATCCCACCCCTAACATTATTAGACCAAAAAATGTGAATAATTCAAAAACAAATACGATATATGAAAACAAATAATGCACATACTGCACTAAAAATGATATAAATTACAACAATACAACAAAGAACTATGTTAAAAACATTTTTGAAAATAATAATCTTGCCTGTAATAATCTTACACACAGTATTTTTTTGACATCACAATATTTAAGACACAGTATTGTTATCTCAAGATAATCTTTCCAATCGATTTTGTCAGAAAACCCATCACCACATAGTCAAGGAAATTATTGAAATAAAAATGTAGCAGGAGTTAGCAGTGAGAGACAATACCCAGCATAGGAATTGTGAGTGCATTTCAGTATGCTAAAGCAAGAGGTGAAGACAGATTAATCCACCAGCAGGGTATAAGCTTATCAACCTTTGAAGAGGCGAGTCTGTGAAGGCATAGTTCTACAGGAATCTTCTCAGAATATTTCATGTTTTTTTATATCAACTGGTATTGCTTTTCAACATACAAAGTCACAGCGCATTCCAGATGCATTTTTTTTAGTATTTTTGTGCTTGGGAGATTTGCGCCAAACAACAGCATGAGTCTTAAGTCAAAAAAATAGGAAACAAATGCAAACGTTGGTAACTTTTCAGAACTGAATTTGACAATAGAAGTCCCACATGACATATCTTGTGTTTCCCACTACTGGCTAGCTTGTTGAGAACCCCTATCTCCCTTATTTATTTATGCTGCTATCTCCTCTTCTGAGTCTGATTTGGACCCTTTTTCCTTTCTGTTGATGCCACAGTTTGATAGATGGCTTCTTTATTACTTTCCACCCCTTCACAATTTTCCTCCTAGACACAATGTATGCCAAGTCAAGTTTATGCATTTCCGTTTCTTTGTTCCCGTTAACAACCCCAGCAGAAGAACGCTAGCACACACTGTGTCATCTTATATACCATGTTTACTACAGTCGTGGCATATTCCTGGATCAAGTCACTGCCAGTAGTAAAATGGCGGCATCTGTTGATCCACCATGCAGGGCGGAGGACCATCCATTTGGCATGAGCTGGGCTACTGCCCCCTACCATGTGGGCTTTCCCCCAACCTTTGCCTCCCAGAGAGGCTTGAAGATGAGGTGTTAAACTGACCAGAAGCAGCCCCTAGGGTACCCTCTGTGTCCCCCGAGTTCTGGCGATGTACAGATCACTGACGGTTATCTAGCTAGTTCTAATACTGCCATTGCCTGTAAAAGATTTTAGCTGCCCAATATGGAGTTTTTTGTCAGGGTTTAATGGCAACCTGTTTGGGACATATCTATCAACAGATGATGTGTTAGAGCATCACATAGTACTAAGGTGTGGTATACTTCACAGTACTTTGGTAGGTCAAGCTAGCATCAAGTAGTTGAGTGTTCCTTTTGGGAAGAAACATTTAGTTTGCGCTTTGTATTGATGTATAGGTTCACTTCACGACTGCTTCTATCAAGGTGACCTCATGTGCATGGCATATGCCAACTTTGTTTGGATTGTTTGCTTTCCCCTCTCCAGCAGCTGGGACATAACAATGTTGCTCCAGGTCAGTAGTCAGGACGTTAGTAAGATGACTGCTGCTCCAACTCAAAGGTCTAGAACAAAAGGGGGTCACACAGGTGTTATCCCCTACATTGCAATTAGGGGAGGTTATATGCATTAGTGCTTATGTTTGTTTGATAAGCAGCTTCCCCAATTTCATAATTCACCTAAGCAAACTTCAGGGAAGACAATGTTTTCCCAAGTTATCATGGCCATCGCATGGGTTTATCGCGAATTAGGTTTTGGTAGTGTAATTGGAAGGCACAGGTTTTCAAGGACTGGATATAGCCCAATGTTGTGAAACAATGAAAACAAAGGCTGGGATAAGTCTTCCAGCATGGAGTTATGTTGGCAATTGGCATGGAAGCTGGACCAATCCTATTTGTTCAGGAAAGGGAGGCTATCCAAGGGTGGCTGTTGTGCAAATGGTGGACCCAAAGCTTGGCCACCTCACCATCTTATTCCACTTAACATGGCACAGATTCGACTGGCTGAGACAGTTGGACATATTGTTTGGAATAGTCTGGTAAAAAAACAACACAGTTGCTCCATTTTTAGAAGTTTAGTGTTTTGAAGAACTTTGAAGGAGTCTCACAGTCCATTTTAGAAGTCATTCATAATAAATAACTTTTCATTAGTGGCACACTGCATAGGAAGCACAGGAACACCCATTTTTTCTGAAGACATACCCTTATTAGCAAGGCAGAAAAGAGATACTGATATTCTATCATAGGTCTGCAAAGACAGAGGCTAGACACAGTAGCTTAGGGCAACAGTTTACTCACAAGGCACCAATCATATCTCATTGTAGAGCAATGTGCGTAGTGGCAATATCTGGTTCATAGTAGGTGCTCCACAGGGGTGTGATGTCATCAAATGACACAGTTGCATAGTTAAGCCATGGTTACACAATACCTCCTTACTAGGGGTGCGACCATAACATGGAAGCAGAGGTCCAGTATGTTTGGTTAAGGGGCGGAGGGAGGTGGTTGTCAGCAGCTCTATTCAGACTCAGTTCAACTATCTACCCCATTGCTTGAGGAACAGGCAGGTATGCTACATGCTCACCACAAAAAAGTAATCAAAGTCCTTGGTAGGTAAGCTTACTCACTGGTACTCCTAGTTTAATTTAGTGTTAATTGGAGACACAGCCTATGAACACCGGCTGAGCACAAGAAAATCTAATGTTGCCAAAAACAGTGCAGGCCATGAAGTACTTCTTCAGGGCGACAAATGGGTGCAGGAAAGAAGATCCACTCTGGGGAGATCGCAAGGGGGTAGAGCAGGGCTATGGTAAGCCACCGATGGGATGGCAATGGACGACAGGTATGGTGTTTATACAGCCCAGTCAACCTACCGATGTAATGCATATCCTCCTTTTTACCACAAGCTAAGAGTGCAAATATCAATGTTGGGATGTAGCATGCTATTTCAGACAAGAGTCTTTTGTACTGCCAATAATAGAAGACACTGGTGTGGTCAACTCGTGAGTGCTGAGCAAACAAGCAGACAGCGTTATGCCATCTCTAGTAAATACTCATTCCAAAGAACAGACATGCATTTTGAGACATCACTAGATGGATACCTTGAGGGTGGAGTGGCAATCCTGCTACCAGAAAATTGTGTCTGGTTAGCATTGTGCTCTTCACCAGGCCACTTAAAGGCAACAAGGTAGGAGGGTTCGACCAATTTCTGAGTTGACCCCTGATAGGATCACATTTACTCCTTGGACTGGTCTTATTCTTCACATTTGGAGCTGGATGTGTGATGTGCACACGGAATATGAGATGTATGTGCTGTGGTTGCAAGTGGGACCAGAGATCCCAAAAGCCCAGAGCTAGGTTTGTCAGCTTGAAGGTTATTTGTTCCATGGTTGGTTTGAGTTCAGTCCAGTATGGGCTGGATTTGATGGTGCACAAGGCAGATTAAGTGCAGTGCTGCTTCTGATTGAGACTGCTTTTAAAACTAATGGTTTGGCGGGGGAGGGCATGGGCATCAGTGACCTTCTCACCCTGTGGGCAAAAATGTCAAAGATTGGTACTCAAGTGCTAGCAGCCTTGAGTTTATCAAAACCTTCTTCATGAGGGGCTATTTCGGTAGGGGGCTGGTTAGAGGGGGTGCTGACCTGCTGGTGGTACAGGCCTTCTAGCCCTACCTCTCTTCTAGCCCTACCTCTGGTGCCCAAAATATTTCTTGGGGTGTGACCAAATTGTTACGGGGTGCCCTCGCAAAGACAATGCGTTAAGCCATTCCCTGGTGTTCGCCTTATTAGATTTAATGTGTCACTCCTGTCAACGTTGCCTTAATATTTAATAACCGTTCTCTCTGTTTCAAGTAATCCATGTTGGCCGGGTCCCTGGGCCTCTCACTGCCCCATGCGGGATGTAAAACGTGTACTGTTTTTGAATGCTTATACCTGTCTAAGATGTTCATCATATGCAAGGATCAATGTGATGCAGTATTGTGTTGTCCTGCTCAGTATTATGTTCTTATGAAGTAAACTTTGCTATGACTTACTTCAAATGAATTGTCTGTGACTCTAATTTTGGTGGAGTTATATGCTGGGTGAGACAAAGCCATTGTACGAGTGAGCGCACCATGGATCAAGCCTCCCGTCAGTAGTGAAGGGGTGACATTAGTCGATCTTCCAGACTGGGGTGAGGACCATACATTTGGCATGGGCTGGGGTACTGCCTCCACCCCGTGTGGGGTTTCCCAGCAACCTTTGCCTTCCAGCGAGGCTTGCAGCTGAGGTATAATACCGGCCGGAAGTGGTCATTAGAAGGGGACAGTGGGGGCAGAAAATGGAAAAGGCAGAGTAGCTCCTAGGGTACCCTCTTTGTCCCCCGAGGCCGGCGATGTACAGATTGCCAAAATCCCACCCATCCTCTCCCATGGTTAAAAATAACAAATAACGGTACAAAAGTGCTTAAGTGCCCTTGAGTTTATCACCATAATCCTCTCTATGAGGGGTTCTTGTAGGGGACTGGTTGGAAGGGGGACTGACCTTCTGGTGGTCCAGGCCTTCTACCCTACTTCAGATGCCCATGATATTTCTTGGGGTGTGACCAAACCGTCATGGGGTGCCCCGGTATGGACAATGCGTTAAGCTGTTCCCTTATGTTTGCTTTATTAGACTGAAGGTGTCACTTTTGTCAATGTTGTCTTAATGTTTAATACCTTTCTCTTTGGTTCAAGTAATCTATGTTGGCTGGCCCCCGTGCCTCTGCCTGCCCCAAGTGGGATGTAAATAAGAAATTTGTACAATGTTTTAATGCTTATATCTGTCTTAAGACGTTCATAATATGCAAGGATCAATGTGATGTGTTATTGTGTTATCCTGCTCAGTATTTGGTTCTTATGAAGTACATTTTGCTACGTCCAACTCCAATTGAAATATCTGTCACTCTAATTTCGGTGGGGGTATATGGTGGGTGAGACAAAGCCATTGCATGAGTGAACACACTATTGATCTGTGTGCAGTCCCACTCCATTTTGAAGCCTTCTGCACTTTCAGTCCTGCGTCTTAGGCACATGCCCTCTTCTCCGGCGTATATTTTGCTGATGTGTTTCAGGGTCAATTATGTTTAGTGTGGGTAGATGAATACATTTCAGGTCTTTAGGACAAGGCAGGAACACAATTTTTCATTGCGATGGTTTTCTTCATTTAAGGGAGTCTAACGTAATAGACGATTCGCCAATGTGGAACGGATGCAGCCAGCAGGCCACAGTTTTGGTAAGAGGTAGGTATGTTGAAGGTGACCTAGAAAATGTGAAGTTCCAAGCTGCATAAGTATGGAAATTCCTAGTGAAAATGGAACTGGCATCATGGTTAGCTTGAATTTTGTGCTATTAGTCTTTCTCCTACAAATATGACTTCTAGCTCATTTTGGATTTCCGTAACCAAGTATCTACATGCTACTGGCACACTATGGCATGGGCTAGACCGATAATGGTCACTCTAGACATTAAACATTTCCTCACCTTGAAAGCTAGTTACTAATTAGAACATAATTGTGAATGCAACTACTCCTGTTCTGTCAAGTCAACATATTCAGAAGTATTTGTGATATTAAAAGCTACATGCTATGTTACCACCACATTTCTTATTTTCCATCTGCCTCTTCTCCTTTGTCTTCTCTTATTTGCCTAATTGTTCCTGTTCCTATACTCATTTACCAGAGCTTTCTAATTAATTGTAAATATTTTTGTTCACATGGTTGTTGTCCCTAAAGCGGTCTTGTTGAACATAGTTCCAGGACAGCCAGACCTGCACCAGATTGTTGGTATAAGCCACATCAAATATATTTGCATAAAAAAAATCTACATTTAACTAAATTAGGTACTTAGGGGCAGATTTACAAGCCCCTTGCGCCACTTTTGCGTCACTTTTCCCATGTTAAAAGTGACGCAAAGGTGGCGCAAGGGGCTTGTAAATCTGCCCCTTAGTGGTTATGCTTAGATCTGCCATAGATCCAGCCATCCTTGCCCTTTGGTGGACATCTTGACTATAAGGTATGTGCAATATTATGTAATGTATTTTTATTGATAGCCATTCTACATTTTAAGCTGTGACTGATGCAGCATTGCTTGATTACTATTAAGCACATTTATGTCAAAATGCAAATCAACACAAACACTAAAACTAACAATAACACTAACAACAAAACTAAATCTAAGGCTAGTGCTAACACTAAAATTATGATGGACTGAAAAATAAGAGAAATGGCATACATTGAAAAGGTCAGCTTTGTCTGTTCTTTTTTCCAAGAGCTTTTGACTGACATAACCCTTTCAATTGTGGGTGGTGGGAGGAGTTTGACAAAAAGATGGAACAGAAAGCATATCAAGAAAGAGGGAAGTATCAGTTATGTGAGCTCTGTTCTATAAGGGTGGCAGGGAAGGTTTGTTTCAAACCTTTCCTGTACATTCCAAAGTCTGTCATGAGGCTAGGAAACAGAGGGAGAGAGTTCCCTGGAGATGAACCTTGAGGATAGAATGATCTGCTACTAATGTATTTGCCACACTTTCTGCAGACTGATAGTCTGTTCTGTCTGCCAGCCTTAGAAATATGCTCAGTTGGTGCAAGAACCACAATCCTTGTCAGGGAGAAGCCACAAGCAGTCCATAAATTAACCTGTGCTCAACCCTCGGGTAGCCTGGCACAGAGAAGTCAGGCTTAACTCACAGGCAACGTGTGAAGTATTTGGGTAACACTTCAAACAGTAACACAGTGAAAACACACCACAAAGGATTCCACACCAGATTAGAAAAACAGAGTAATTTTAATAAACAAAACAATCCCAAAATGATAAAAATCCAATCAGTAGTGCCAGAGATATCCAATTTTAAAGATGTCAGTGAAAATAGCTCCAAAAATCACAATGTGCCATCTGTGCATATCTGGTTGTGCCGAACTGGGACAAAGCCACAAATTCAGGTAGATGCGATGGAGCACAGGCTGGCTGCGGGGACCTACTTAGCCCAGCTGAAGAGATTACCTTAAATCCTAGTTCTGGAGCATTGCAAGGTCCCGTGCTGAGGATGCGTCATGCAGCCGAGGAGATCCGTCTGTTCCAAGGAGCTGCAAAGCTGTGATGGAAGGCCCTGCATCATTGTCAAGGATCCCATCGATGAGGGCTTTCAATGCAAAGTCTGGTGTCTGGGATGAGTTCCACAGATGAAGCAATACATCAGTTCGGAGAAACTGTGAAGCTACGATGCGAGAACCTGCATCGTTGATGTGGCTGCCATCGAAGAAAGATTTGTGAGGCAAGAGTCTGCATTGGGAAAGCTTTACACAGGTGGCAGTTCTGATGCGGCTGCAAGGTTGATGCAGAGTCTTTGCATCGAGAGAGCCCTCTCAGCAGAGGTGATGCGTCGGTTCAGCTCAGGATTGCGCTGTGCAGCACAGGAGAAGCATCAACTCTGGTGGGTCTACAGATTGGCTGGCAGAGCACCTTCAGGACCAGTTCCAATGGTCCAGGACAGGGGTGGCACCACTTGGCAGGGTAGAACTCACAGATGGCAGAGTCCAGGTGCTGGGTTCAAGGGTGTTGAAACTTTCTGTCCCTGAGGCTCTAGTCAGGAGGCCAGCCAACTACCCCTTGGAGCACTCTGGGGTACTGGGTTCAACAGAAGCAGGTCCAGTTCTCTCATCCAGGCAAGAGGGTAGAAGCTCAGCACAGCAGGGTAGCAGTCCTTCAGAGCAGCAGTCCAGCAGATTGGCAGTCCTTTCAGCAGTACAGCAGTCTTTCTTGCTGGCAAAGTAGTCACAGCTCCAAAAGCGTATTGAAGAGTTGGTGTCTGAGGTCCAATATTTATACCTGGGCCTTCCTTTGAAGTGTGAACAGCTTCTAAAGGTTTCCCTTTGAAGTCCACAGATTTCCTGCCTTCCCTGCCCTCGCTCCAGACTAGCTACAGGGGGTGTGCAGCCCTTTGTGTGGAGGCTGGGCACAGCCTATTCAAGTGAAAGTAGGGCTGTGCCCAGCTCCCCCCTCCCATCCTGCCAGTAATGGCCCATCCAGGCACAGCTAAGCTCCCTATTGCGTGTGGCTGTTTAGGAGAAATATACAAAGCCTAACTGTCAGCTACACCCAGTCATGTGACCCAGAGACAGGATACAGGCACTAAATGGCTAAGGAAAAAACATCACAACAAAAGTGCTGCAGTTTAAAGCTGCACACACAGGCTGCAATGGCAGCCCTGAGACATGTTTAAAGGGCTACTTTAATGGTTGGCACAATGAGTGCTGCAGGCCCACTTGTAGCATTGAATTTATAGGCCTTCTGTACATGTAGTGCCACTTTATTAGGGACATAAAAGTAAATTAAATATGCCAATTGGGGATAAGCCAACTTTACCATGTTGTAAGGAGTGAGCACATGCACTTTAGCACTGATTATCAGAGGTAAAGTGCACAGAGTCCTAAGGCCTACAAAAATGAGATCAGCAAAAAAATGGAGGAGAAAGGCACAATGTTTGAGGGGAAATCACCCTAAGGCTGACAGGTCTAACAGTTGGTATATGGGAGCATCAGTTTTGAAGCAGGTGCACGGTCAGACCTGGCTTTGTAAATTAGACATATGGTTTGAACCCTGTGCGTGACCTGCAGCAAGTTGGGTGACTACAGTGTAGAGACATGCAGCTCCCCTCCTTCAATACCATATTTCTGTAATCTCCAGTGCATTCCAAGCATTTTGATGGGAAAACCACCAAGATGCTGTTTCCCTGGTTGATACATGAACAGACAACTGTGTCGATCAGCGCACTTTTGTGTGCTTGCGTATGCATGGGCCAAGTGCCTAGGAGGGCGCAGAGAGAAAGCATGCTGAGCTGACCAAGTTGTTTACATGTTGGATGAAAAAATGGCTCATTGTTGACGGTAAATTACAGCTTACAGTCTATGGAAGAAGACAGTGGGCGACCTATGGGAGGAAAATAATAAGATACAATTTCAAGATGAGATGAGAGGCAATACAATCTTAACGGGACGTTTCAATGTTCAATAATATTCCATTCACTGTATTCTCGTGTAAGCAGAAAGGTTCTTTATTTCGTTAGCTTCAGTAACAAGTAGGCACATCCTACGCGTTTCGCCCTACAAGGGCTTCTTCAGGGCTGCAAGCATATACAAAGAATGTTTGCAACTATAAGGACGTATTTCTCCATATACATGTAAATCTTAAATACATCCGGCGCCACTAAAAAGACCAAGTTTAAGAAAAAAAGCCAGCAGTAAGAAGATGTGGAGAGAAACAGAAAGTGCCAAAGATATGTGACATTCAAAGACTATACTCCACTTTTGGAAGCAAAAAGTGTTTCTTAAAATTTTTTACATTAATATTTAGGTCAAAAGATACAGTTGACCCCATAGAGGCAGCTGAGCTAAACTAGTTTCTCTGCCTCAATATCTGTCTGTGACAAAAGTAATCTATGACCTAGTGCCCCTTCTCAGGATTTGCTGGGTATTCTGTGACTTCACAGTGTGGTTTAACTGACATACACAGAAACTCATAGGACTTAGCAAAATAAATCAAGAAAAAGAATTACAGACTGCTATGCAGCACAGATAACCTCCTCAAACTAATACCATTATCTGCTATCGTGAGGCACAGAAAGAAAAGCAGTAAACATTGTTTGGCTTATGACCGGTAATTTAAACAGTGTGCCTTTATGGAATGCTCACGGTGACGTGCTTGTTTTTAACTGTCACTTCAAAGAGGAATTATAAAGAACATTAGCAAAGCCAATAGGCCTGGCTGTAAAATGTTAAGACATGTAAACCCTGGCATGCACAAATACTGTTTTGCATGTATCACAAGCTCAAATGGGTTTAAGCTTATCCAAGCCGTACCTTGTTGCTTAGCCAATGCTGATGAAAAAGAAGCAAAAAAATATTGTTTTCTGTATTTAACAGTGGCGGCTCGCATAGGGCGTGGTGCGGGGCAGTGGGGCGGAGGAGGGGCAGGGTGGGGGGTAGTAAACTCGGACTTACGGCGGAACGGAGGAACGCAGCACACCCTATGCAAGCCGCCACTGGTATTTAATGTATGTAGGAGGAAAATAATTCAATGTAACAAGCAGTGTGATGACTCAGTGTACTTTTAAAATATAAAACAGTGGTGCATTCCAAAGGAAGTGGTTCCTAGAAAGCGGAATGATAAACAGCCAATGGCGCCACGTGAGAGAGGAATATTCCTCTAGGTTGAGTCAAACCCACAATCTGTACAGTTTACAAAACTGGTGAAAATATACCTTGCAGGCAGCTGCACTGTGAAGCCAGACTAGGCCCCATCCTCTTAAATTTGAGTATTAGTCGTGTGCAGAGAAATATTTTCTTCCTCCTGCCTGTCATGCATGCAAGATCTTAATAGACCATGAAATTGCCCCTCAAGCAAAATCATTGGACTGCAGCCCCAACTGCTCTGAGATTTTAGAATCTGTATAACGATTACTGCGAGATTGATGAGGCATACTGACAATGAAGAATAATAGTAAAGGTATTCTTATGCTCAATTTACAAGCTGGAGGACACATGAGATTCTAGTTCCTTGTGTAAACCTGGGGACTTATTTACAAGCCCCTTGCGCCGCTGGTGCGTCACCTTTAATATGGCGTACCTACGGCGCAAGGGGCCCGTAGATAAGCCCATTGGTTTTTCAAAATATATTTAGCAAAAACTCACTTTTAAAAAAAATCTTCTACAATAACATCATTTTCTATGTAGTGTAATGTTGAGACAAAAATATTAATTCAGCAATTTTGACCTTCAATTAACATATTTTTATTTAATTGCATTTTTTAATTTATTTGTATGTTTATTTCCCCAAACCATAGATATTCATTGTTGGTATTAAAGAAACCAAACCAGTCAATTTACCTTGTATATGTTTTATGAATGCCTCATATAAATATGAATATGTACAGGGCCTCATTTACAATATTTTGATGCCCGGCAGCGCAGCAAGCCTTCCTGCTGCGCTGCTGTGCACCAAAAGAAAAGGGCGTGCATGCGCTGTATCTACAAGATACGGCACATTCCTGTCCTTTTTGCCTGCGCTGACGCACAATGGGCTGCCACGCACCATGGTGCAAGGTTATCTGCGTTGTAGGGGTGATTGTTTTTGTGCAGGAAGGTGTCCCTTCCTGCACAAAAACAATCATGAGATGTATTTTCCTCTTTCTATGTGTGCTGCAGAATGCATAGAATGCATAGAAAAAAGAAAAACAAGGAGAAATAAAGGCATTTCTCCTCGTTGTGCCTCCCTTACGTTTCCTCGGAGAGGCATTGGATCTGACTCATTCCCAGGTTTATAAAATCTTGTAAATCTGGGAATGCAGTAGGTTCCATGTGTGTTGATGGGAACACCCACAGCAACACCCATGGATCACCCCTTTCACGCAGAGTAATGCGTGAAATGGGGGCATATTTACAAAGGCCATGAAAAGCCACGCAGGGTGGCTTTAAGTGGCCTTGCAAATATGGGCAGGCACATGCGCCTCCGGTGCGTCAAAAGATGTGATGCACCGGCGACGCAATTGGCTTGTAAATAAGCTCCACAATTCCTTGTTCTATTTGTCCTTACCCCTTTCAGTTTATCTATTTATTCTTAGAATGTCAATTTACGATTCCAAATTATTCAGAATATGTTTTAAATTAGTAACAAAGTGTTCTAAAGTGAAAGTTATATTTTACTTTTTGAAAAGTGATTTTTGTAAAACGTGTTGGAATACAGTGTTGTCACACGCTACCGAGATTATTACACTGCCTCTCAGTTGTTGCATAAAGGCTAAGGTTGTGTCAAGTTGCAAAGGATTTTTGCTTCGCAACTTTGTGAAGTTGTTTGTAAAACATTGTAATCTTTGTGAGCTTCAGGAAAGTTTCAAAATTGTCAAAAAACCATGAGAAAGCCTGCGCAGGTAATTTTGATTTGAAGCCTGCACAAAAATACATTTTTTATTTAGCAAAAATCTCACTTTGCAACAAGTATTCCGTTTCACAGTCAACTGGGTGAAGTTTGCAAACCCAGCAAAGTTCACAGTCTACAAGACGTGTGAAGTATGCACACATTGGGCAAGTCCCGGGCAAACGTCTCGCACCTCTAATGCAGATTCCCACCTTGTGCGAGGATTGCATCAGAGCAGGTGCTGGGGTTATGCTAGAGTCACCAGTTCCATCACAAGATCAGCTTCAATAATATGGTATATTTGAAATTAAATGACTGAGCGCTGAGCTGCGCCAAATTTGGCAGCGCCTTGCTCCGACATTTCTAAAATGCATGGATGCGCCATATTTACAAGAATACGGCGCACCCCTTTGTTTTCCCTTGTGCTGGTGCTAGAATTAGCTGCCTAGTGCCAACGCAGGCACCCTTGCACCATAGGGCAAGGTGCCTGCAGTGTAGGGAATGATTGTTTATGTGCAGAAAGGTGTCCTTTCCTGCACATAAAGAATTAATGATGGCTATTTGTTACTTCTATGTGTGCTGCTGAAGTAGCAAATCATCATTATTTAATGACTGTTTGTGCTGCAGTACACATAGAAGTAGCAAATTGTAATTATTTAATGATTGTTTATGTGCAGGAAGGACCTTCCTGCACATAGACAATTATTAATGGCATTTTGCTCTTTCTGTGTGTGCTGCAGAAAAAAGCAAAAATGTATTTCTCCTCGTTTCACCATTCTGAGGCCTGCTATTGCATGGCATTAATTTTTGGCGCTGCCCAGCCTTCTGAATCTGGGGCAGCGTCAAAAAGCAATGGGTTAGGTAGACCGCCCACAGCAACACCCATTGCACGCAAATGTGCAGTTGAAGGAGGTGGCATTGCAAAGCTTACAAAAGTCAGGTACTAGTTAATGTTGGGCTCCTATATATGACTTTTCACCACTTCTAAATCCCAATTGCTTTTTCGATGAAAAGTCAGCACATCAAATGTTGAATTTGCTTGTAGAAGCATCGCTCTCAACTCACCCGTCTTTGAAAAATGACGCAGATACTGGGGCTCGGTGGTCTCTCACCTGCCCACCCTACATTATCTCTTCTTCATCTACCTCACTGCCTTTTGTTACACATTGTAGCTGCACTTTAGCGGGTTTGACAATAATAAAGTGCTGTGGCCAGATCACCTGTTGACTGACTACAGCAGTGTGATATGCAGGCCATGGATCAAAAATTGTGTTACTTTTAAAAAACATCACATTGTGCTAGAACTGATGATATTTATTCAGTGCTTCGAATGGGCACATAGATGAAGACCAGTGAGCCTTATCCAAAGGTCTCAAATATGCTCAGAACGTTAAAATAAATCCATATTCAGGTAGAAAATTAGAGAGGCTATCGCCTAGAGTGAAGATGCATGCATGAGACAACATCCTGAAATCTCAGTCGGCGAGCTGCTGCAAAAGGCTCGGAGGTACTTAGAGGCACAACTTCACTCCCTCTACTATTTCTTCCCGAAAATCATGGTTCAGTGGGCCCCTTAGGCTTTTGGGCCCCGGTACCACTGCACCTGCTGCTCCAATGGAAGCCACGCCCCCTGATCATGCAATCCATTGCTCATTCGAAAGTCTCAATCCTCATTACCCTCAAATACTTGCACGTGGGTATTCATTTAGAAAATAGTTCCAAGTGGAAAAAGGTGCGTGGCACGCTCTATCTGAGATTGTTTTTTGTTAAGTAGAGTCAGTTCAATCAAACCTGCATCGCACGCATGATTATCAATCAGGAGAAAAAACTCGTTTCAATAAAAACATGAAACGCGTTTGCAGCCTTTCGCCCTCCTCTGTACAGTGGCGTAAGGAAACCTGGAGGGACCCCCCTGCAGTGTATATGCGCCCCCCCCCCCACACACGCTCCGGACCCAGGTCGAAGCTCTCGGGCCAGGGGCCTGCCAGTACCAGAGGGGGCCCCGGAGCTCTGGGGACACCCGCAACGCGGGGGCTGCGAGGGCTTTTGTTACGTCACTGCTTCTGTAACTCACTTGGCTATATTCAGCATGTAGGTTCGAAGTATCCCAGGAGAAAGCACGTCACAGCAAAAAAATCCAGGATGCAATTATGTTTGGAAAAGTGGTACATGGCCAGTTAGAGCAGCGCTCCCCAAAGAGAGCCATAAATGTAAGATGTGTGACCAAGGTGCACATTAAGAGTGATACATGTGCCATAATGTGCATGAAAAATGCTCAAAACATGGCTGCTTGTGGGCTCACCGAGGTGAATGTCGCAGAGAGATTGACTGCCTAGATGGAAAAAAGCACATGATGGATTTGTCAGGAAATTACAACATCCAGCAGTGGACATCGCAGTGCTATCACCGAGATCTCATATTTGGTTGACCGGGCCACGAATCTAGTACGAAATATAATTTTAATTGGGCTCTCAATCATGGCAGACTGACTGAATGCCAATAATAATCTTAGAAAATAGATGAGGGGGCTGAGTTGTAGTGACTTTATCTTTTCGAGGTTTTTGTCAACTGTGGCTAAGTGTCAATATTTTTAGTGCGGTCCTTTTTTATTATTCCTTTGTTGTTTAGATTGCAGGATTACCTTGCAAAGGAGATGAGAGGCAAGCTTTCATGTGAGTACCCGGAAATAATGTTAAAAAAAATGATTTATTTCGAACCACCCAAAAAATAGATAGGGGCAGATGAATTAATATTTCATGCAACACAATGCAGCAATACACCTTGCTGCGATGCGTGAAAGGGAGAGGGCAGGAATGCACCATGTTTAACATTACATAGCGCATTCCTGTTCTTTCCTTGTGCTGGTGCACTTTTGGCTCTCTAACGCCAACGTAGGCACCCTTGCGTCATGGTGCAGGTGTGCCTGCGTTGCAGGCAGGATTACTTTTGTGCAGGAAGGGACACTTTCCTGCACAAAAACAATGCTCTGAGGCTTTTTCTCTTTCTAGGTGTGCTGCAGAAAGCATCACATGTCGAAAGAGGAAAAAACAAGGAGAAATAAACATATTTCTCCTCGTTATGCCTCACTTGGGAAGGCGTAGCATTTTGACGCATTCCCAGGTCTACCAGTTTTAGTAAATCTGGGAATGTACCAAAATCCATAAATGGATGCGTGGGAACACCAACGCTCCACCCAAGGAACGCCTCTCTGGGGGAGAGTATTGCAAGGCAGCGACTTGCACTGCCTTGCTTTACTCAGATTTACCAAGGACCGCAGGGCCACACATGGTGGCCTTGCATGGCTTGGTAAATCTGACTTTAGTGTTCTGTTGTTTAAAAGGATTCCAGGTAGGTGTGAAAGGAGGGTGGAAAAATCCACAGCTGCAAGGTGTTGCAAGCGGGATTTACAAAGCACGGTTTGGCTTGTAGTTTGTGAACACCCACAAACCTGTATATTTGTGTTCAATCACAATCTCCAATCTGACCCCAAGCTTTGTGAGTATGCTGCAAACTGCTGATGAATCTCAACAGCCCAAGGTATGTGTTTCAATTCTCAAGCCATACAGAAACAAAGGTGTGACCTAATGCAGATAAGAAATGCAAATGGAAGATAGGGAAGAAAGATAAGGAAGGGGCAGCATGGGAAAGCATTGTGCTGACATTGTGGGACACATTGCTAGTAGAAGAGATCATTTGATTGGTGCTGTCACTGCCAAAGAGTTGCAGCATTATTATCTAATACGAAGTAGTAATTCTGACAGGTGAGGACCACCCAACTCAGCATGTTAGGCTCCAAGCAGCAGTGAAGCAATAAATACCAGAGATTCCACAATGAATCTATTGCCACACTCTTGTTTCATAGTCAAATCAAAGAGATCCACCATAAAGGGGGGTTATTCATAAAAGGTCTGACTGTGTTAGGGAAGTGTGTTTCTCATCCTGGTGTGGATGCACACAGTGTTTGCTTAAATACCCCTTCGTTCCTCTTAATACCTCTGCATTTGAGTGTTTTTTTACGTGGTACTTTACAGCTGTACAGTGGGGTCAGTGCTGTTACTATACCGCTCACATTGCGTTTGAAACAGTCGCCTGCTGCAATACGGCGCTCCGTCTGCGGCCCCACTGCGGGACTCTGACTCTTCCATTTCCGTGAACAAAGCAGTTTCGGCAATGCCGCGCTCTAGTTGCGGGCTCATTACTGGCCTTTCACTCACTTCCGCCTATGTATCCCCATCACCATGGCAACAGAGCATGACGCTCTAGCGCACGCCCCCGGAACAATTACTAGCAACCAAGAGGGGTTTGTTTCCGGGTACGTCGGGGCGTGTCTCCTCACAGGTGCAGCCACCTAAAGCCAATCCATGGCAATATAAATAGAGCCTCCCCGCGGTTTTCTCTCTCACCACGGAGCCGCGGGTTGGCGTCATTTGGAGCGAGGCAGTGTCGACCGAGACCATTACGTGGGCGACACCCTTCCCTACCCGTTACAGAGGCTCATGGAGCATTATCTCCTACATTACATAGTATGTATTGACCAATGTTTGAAGACATTATGTACATACGAACCTTTTGACAATTACTCTAGTCACAAAAATAGAGTGTGTGATTTCTGTTCCGTGTGTGTGTGTCTCGTTTGTTTCCTTTTTTCCACAGGTCATTGCACAGATAGACCACGATATTATTAGCACTAAGAATACACTACAGTCACCATGTGGAAATTTTACTTTATTTTTTATCTATTCTCCTTTCACTAGTTTCGCGTGTTTGCGCATGGGAAAGCGCTATTAATTGTACTTTCTCTTTCAGATTAACATATTAGAGGTACTATTAGGTATCATATTAAGTGCATGAAATTCCTGCATTTTTTCTTATTTTTTCACTTTTGTATATAGCACACCTATTTGGCTTTATCAACATAGTGAGTACTGAGGGGATCTTTCAGTCCTGATGAAGAAGCCTTTGCTTCGAAAGATGTTGACTTTATAGGAGTATCCGCACATTATAGGCAGGACATCTCTGCATCACCTTTTTAACAGGTCCAGCCTCGACGACCTATTAAAGTTTTTTAAGTCCATGAGGCCAGGTCCTTTTTAATTCACCTACCTTTATTCACTCCAGACCCTTCCTCTCACTACCCCATCACTACACATAGTATTGTTAGGACAGTGCTCCCGCGTAGTCGTAGGTCGTAGCACGCCCCGTCCCGCAGCGGGCGGGGATACCCCTATGATGAAGCATGACACCAAGGGCCCTTTTGGTGTGTGAGGGATATTTAAGCAAACACTGTGTGCATCCACACCAGGATGAGAAACACACTTCCCTAACACAGTCAGACCTTTTATGAATAACCCCCCTTTATGGTGGATCTCTTTGATTTGACTACAGAGCAGTAGAGGAGGACGTATCCACCCTAGTGTCCGTGTACGACACTACCTCTTCACTCCCTAATCTTGTTACTTAAAACACTCTTGTTTCAGCCTTCTTGTTTTCACACATTATCCTCTGTCACTAGCTCCTGTGCACTTTCACCATATATTGCAGTGTCCCTTTCTTCCATGCTAGTATGTACCTCAGAGCTGGCTGGGCAGGACTGTGTCAGTGTTTCTACCAGGCTTGATGGTGTCCAAAGTAATCATGGCATTCACCTGTCTCATTTCCAGTCACCTGACATGCTGGGTGGGGACATTCTGGAACAAATTTATGAGCACTTTACTCCAGTGCAAAGTCGCCAATAGTGACACATATTGGTACAAAGTGTTGATTTGGGATATATTTTAAAGTGCAAAACTGTAAAACCTGAGCCAGAAACCTTGCCCGCTGTGCCATTGGAACCGAGCTACACCCGACTGAAGCACCCTATCAGGGAGAAATAGTCTTGGGTTGCCTGCATTCCAGTTAAGGAAGGATCTGACCTGGCAGTTCAGGCTTGACTGCCTCTATTAGATATTGATTTGCATATGACTGGGTCCAAACTGAGGTGGCATGGTGTGCAAAATAACGATGGACTGGAATTTGGGCCAGAGTATTTACTAGCGGCTGAGATTAATTCAAGCGTCCCACCCATTACTTTTTTGTATACTTCAGGGCGTCGCTCTAAGGGCAACGCATATGCCCAGATGTAGGTCCCATGCTCGCTGTGCTACTGGAACCAAGCTGAAGAGCCCAGTCAGGGAGAAAATGTTCCTAGGTTGCTTGTGTTCAGGTGCAGGGAAGATTTGGCCTGTCAGTTCGGGACTGTCTGTTCCTATGGGAGCAGGGTCAAGGTTGATTTGCATATGGCTGGGACCAAACTGAGGTGGCATGGTGTGCAAAATAATGATGCACTGAGATACGGCCCTGAGCAATTACCAGTGACTGAGATTAATTCAAACTTTTCATCCGTCACGTTTTTGTATACTTAGTAGCCTAAATGCACATTATTGGAAGCAAGAGTAATGAAATTACGATGGGCAAAGGGAGAATTGGGTAGGTGAGCAGGAGAACAGACAATGTGTTCATCTTTCCTTCTATTTCAATGAATGAAGACTGGGAGAAGAAGTACATTTAGGAGCCCCATATGACCCTCCTACAAAGACCTCTGATAGGTGCAATGAGTTAGTGGAAGATCTACTGATAATAGTTTCAAAATGGAGTTTGACAGCCTGGAGCATCAATTTAAATTGGCAGAGCTCTCGTCTCTACAAACTTTGCATTCAGCTGCCTCATGTAGAGTCAGGGGAGCAATATGGTTTCTGGTGGTGGAGCCTCAGCTGACTTTGCCATCAGAAACCCTTGATCCGGGGGGCGTGGTCTCGCCAGCGGCAAGATGGCTGCGCGCTGAGCGAGCTCTGCCGGCTGAGCTAAACAATCCTTCATTATCCGGCCTCAGTGGGAGGCATCCTGCAGCCATTTCACTTCCCGTGTCTTGTAATACCGCTGGGACACCGTGGGAGTGGCGTGGGAGCGACGCCCGGGGTGCCTGCGGTGTGTGATACCATCGGCCCGCCTACCTTCCTCATGGTGCCCGGCCTGCTCCGGCCTGGTCCGCCTGCCGCTGTGGTTCCCTGCCGTGCCCGGGGTGGACAGCTGCCAGCTGCTGCTGCTTATTCCGGACTGTGCTGGTTCCTCGCCGGGGCCCGTGCCGTGCTGGGGGTAGAGGTCCTGCCTCGTCGCCCCGGAGCCCAGGCTGTCTGCTGATCTGTGGCCTGTGTCCGCGCCGGTGGGTGCCGCGGGCCTGCATCTGAGCCTGCTGGCGACCGCGCCTTCCGGTGCTCCGGGCGGCCCTGCCTGCAGTTGTGGCCCGCGACACTCCCGGGGGGTCAACCGCCGGCTGTTACTGATTGACCTGGGCTGTGTCGGTTCCCCCCCCGGGTCTGCTGCATGTCAGAGGAGGAGGTGCCTGCCTTGACGTCCTGGGGCCTGGGCTGCCTGCCGGCTCGCGGCCTGGGGCTGCTCCGGGGGCGCTGCGGGCCTGTGCCTGTGCCTGCTGGTGACCGCGCCACCCGGCGGCGGCGGCAGCCTGTCTGCCCGGACCTGCGAGCGATCGGCTGAAGCCAGTCTACAACTTTCACCAGGTGAGGCCGCGCGTGGTGGGGAGGGTCCGGCTGCCTGACACCACCACTTCTGCACCGGAGCTACGCGCACCTGCGGCGGCCGGCCTCCCTCCCTGCGCCTGGCTTCACTCCTGACCCGCCCCACGCCTGTCCAGACCTCCGGTGGGTGGACTCGGGCACTGAGGCGGCCCCGCCTGCATTCGGAGGTTACTGGCTAGTGTGACCAACCGTCTTCTCTGGGACTAGGCTGTGGGGGCTTGGGGGATGGCGGCGGCCCCATCTTCAGCGGCTCACCTCATCCGATGCCGCCGCTATTCCTCCCGTCTGCTGTCCGCCCGTGCCCTCCTGCTCGCCGCTGCCCCCGCGGGCCGGGTGACGGGGAGGTCTGCGTCTCCTGTGACACTCTGCTGGTGACAAAATACCCCACGGGCTATACCGCCTTGCCTTGAGGCCCTTCATTCAAGCTGTTTTTGGCCACTGCTGTCCCTGGGCTATGTGCTCGGGATCGCTGGGCTACCACTGAGAGCCTGGGACTCTGCCCGCGGCCTGGACTGGGCCTCCTTGTGCGCATTTTGCAACCCGCTGAAACAGAACCTCCTGATCCCCCTGCAGGTCCGCCTGGCTGGACGAGGCTTCGGGCCTACGACCCCTCTCTGCAGCAGCAGCGGGGATTCCTGAGCTCCTCCCTGCTTCCGCCACCCTCCCATCAGGTACCGCCATGGGGAAAACGGACACTAGGCAACCTAAGATCACCTTTTTCGGGCGCGGTGCACGCAAGGGTGCCGACCACCCCCTCGATGCCAATGAACACTCTACCCAGACTGACGGCCCTGGCGAGCAGGAAGATAGCCTCAGAACCATCCTCCTGGACGTTCAGTCCAGTTTAAAGTCCATTGACGCCAAAATCGACCACCTTACAACTCGCCTCGACCAATTGAAGCAGAGGGTGGACTCTCAAGACACGCGACTGGTCCAGCTGGAGGCGAGGGTCTCGGACGCCGAGGATGCGGGGGTTTCTAGTGCGCAAAAACTTCTAAAAATTGACAAAATTCTTGAACTTATACGTGCTAAAAATGAGGACTTGGAGGCGCGCTCCCGTAGAAATAACATCTGCGTCATTGGCCTGCCGGAGTCCACCGCAAAAATGGAGATCTACCCGGAATCCCTGCTTCGTGAGCTCTTTGGCCCGGTCTTATTTGCTCACTTCATAGTCGAACGGGCACACAGGTCTCTAGGCCCCCCCCTCCTGGGGCCCCGGCGCGGCCTATCATCGCCCGCCTGTTGAATTATCGGGACCGGGATTCCATCCTCCGCAGGGCCAGGGGGCTTGGCGAGATCAACCATCAGGAAAGCACACTCTCATTCTACCCAGACTTCACTCAGTCCGTCCAGGCGGCCCGCAGGGATTTCCTCCCCGCCAAGTGTATCCTACAGCAACAACGCATTACGTATGCGATGCTTTACCCCGCCAGGCTGCGGGTGGACGTTGGTGAGAAGCCCAAAATGATCACGGACCCAAAAGCCGCCCTCACCTTTGTGAAGCATCTGCAGAAATCCTCTCCCCGAAACCGTTGCTCCGATTCCGAAGATCATCATACCAGTGACAATGACTGAAAGCCCCGTACCTTGCTTTGATTCTCTGCTCTACATGTTCAATGCTGGTCTTTGTTCAATTGGCACTGTTTGTCACAAGTTACCTTTTCTCTTCTCTGTGCATGGTGCCTCAGCTGTGCCCCTGTCCCAGCGGTGGCGGGTGGTGGGTGGTGCTGCGCTGTCCCGGGATGGTCGGGGTCCCCAACTTACCGGTATGTCGGACACATCGCGGGGGGTCTGGTATGCTTTTGTGGGAACAATCCTCATCTTTCTAGGTCCTCTCACTGAGCTATGCCTAGCTCGGCCACCCTGCACTTGAGGCACGGAGGCAATGGCTGAGCCCACGTACCCCGCTGGGATGATTCCCAATTTTGAACCGCACTTTCCAAGTTTGGGTCCCCTGGGTGGGGTGGGTCTTGATGCTCAACCTAATTGGGGGGTTGGAGTGGGCGGTGGGTGGGATAGGTTTTTATTCTCTGGCCCTCGAAGCGTGCACCTCCCGTGTGAGCCTCGCACTGTTCCTTGTTTTGTTATAATCATGGCCCGGGTAATATCATACACCTTCACCTACATTATCTCCCTTATACTACACATTAACAAGCCTTTAGGACTGAACCTATACCTAGTTCTAGTCCTGGGTGCAGAAGGAGGGTTTTCCCTGAACAATAGCGTCCTATAACTTCATCAATGGACTCATACAGTATGAATGAATATTCATGAGGGTTCTTGGAAACCAGGCAGGGGCTACACCACCTGCATAATATCTACGTACAAGGTTCATCCCATACGTCATCCTCAAATCCAACAATGGCTAATACAAGAAACAAGGGACAAAGAAACCCTAGATACTTTTTGTATAAATACAGCACATCTTGCTAGGGTTAGTAGAGGGAACCGAGACTTCCAGGCCGACACACTGGCCAGAGACGCTGAGGCTCCTGCATGCAGACGCTCCAGCTGACAGTGGTCTAACACATCCCTCGCGGGGTGTCCAACTCGAGACCAGGACTGGGTCCCACACTCTCTCTCTCTCTCCAGGTAATAAGGTTCGACCAAATCCTAGAGGGATTCTTGGCTTCACACCTACTCACATGCTAGATACACTTAGGTACATCTAGAAAGGCATCGTAGGAGTACACGCACTTTTATCATGCATTTTATATTCATGTATGGATCCATGATTATTGCAAGATGGAAGAACTGTACTATCCTTTTATTTTCACTGTACTGCTAATCATATATATCTGCTACTGTCTAACGGTTGTTGCAGCACATCTATTTTACACTAGAAGAACAACTGTGCAATAAATTCTTATTGTAACACGCCCGACTGCTTCTTCTGTGTAACTCTCTGAGACCGAATAAGTGAGCACGAGTGACTGAGCGAAAAGTAGTATATTGTTTCCACGATCCTGGGGGATCAGGTTTGTCATGTTCTAAGGTTGCCAGAAACTATTCTCTCCCCGATAAGAGGAGATTCTAGTGGCACTGTGAGCTAGCTAAAACAGAAAGGCTAACATTCTCGGTGGGGGTGCTCAGAGCCAGTCTGCCACCAAACCCACAGTTTATGTTATCCGGAACGCGCAGATCATGTATGGGTAATATAGGAACTACACAACATGGCGCCACCAACGTTGGTTGGGTACTTATTTAACAGTAGAATCTGAGTGGTTCAGTCGTGCTATTCTCAGGGACCCCCTACTCACAAACACCAGAGACGTCTGGAGTAGGTGGGCACAAACTCCGCCACAGCTGAGCAGGTAAAAATCCTATTTATTAGCTGTTGGTTAATCAAGCTTGAAGGACACAGAGTTCCTAAAATTGTGCAAATAAAACCTTATCTTAGTTCCCTTGAACAAACTTCTTTGTTACAAAAATGACTAAGGGCGAAAATAACCCAGTAGGGGAACTACACCTCTCAGCCGGAGACGAAGATTCAAACGCAATAAAATTGCACCAAAATTCAGATGTACGATCACCCTGAAACTATTAGAAAATGGTTTATCAGCTAGGGGTGGCATAGTAGCTTTTGTGATTGAGGCACACGAATCAAACAAAACAGAGGTATTTTATTTGTGGGTTACATTCCCGGAAGCAGATGTGAGAACACAGACATTTCACTACTATACAGAAGGAGATGAACCAATGGAATATGGTCCGTCCGAGGACATAGAGGTTCCACTCACGTACCAGGAACATTTATACTGGTTTAAAGGCGCCCTACCCCACATAAGAAGTAGAGTAAGATTAGGCCCGCTCGGAGGAGAGGGGGCAGCATGGCCGATATTAGCGGCCTACACCACATCCTGACATTGACACAATGCCACAGGCAGACTTACTCATACAACACAAGGATTTAATTAAAATCTATAGAAACTTGACGCAATTCGTCATGAGGACTTTCACAGTCCAACCAGCAACAGTTGCAACAAATGGAACTCAATCTCAGGGTACAGCAACTAAAATCACATCACAAACATTACACGCTGTAATGGGTAAAATGCCCACGAAACGTGAACAAATGCCATTCTGGGTAGCTCAGAAAATAACTCAGCTCGAGGCAGTATTCCCGAATACTACCCCGTATGAAAAACACAGGATGCTAACAATCTGCTTGCCCATGGGGATAACATCACAAGTTGAAGATCGTACCACTTGGGGTACAGTCTTTGCTGCCATTTATACCAGAACTCATGGTATACCATCCTTAGCTGTAGTACCAGATGTATTAAGACAAATACAAAACGAGTACGGAGCAGAGCCTGCCCTAAACTTAGGGATGAAGTTACTAGGTAACTATGACCAGGTATTGGCCATAATACTAGCTAATATTAAAGGGGAAGCAGCTTCAGTGGCAATCCGCCAACGCCTAAGGGAGTTCAGTCCGTTAGATCAACAACACGAACTACCTAAAATAATTGAAACTGCATATGCAGAATTAGGCAGAGACAGTTTAGGTGGAAAAGCTTTAAAACCACAACTGATGGGCAGTTCTGAAAAGGACACTACCAAGCAGACACCTGCTTCTTCTAAAAGAAGTGGGATAATAAAAAACAACAAAACTTTAAAGGAAACAGATCTGAATCCTGAGGTAGATCTCCTCCACAGGAGCCCTCCGAAAAGAGGTATAACCTCAGAAATAGGGATAACATTAGGAAACCTGACAGGTATCAGGATACTGATACACGTTCCTCTCGTTCCTTTCAGGGTTCATCGAAAAACTCCAAGAGGGAAGGACGGTCAGAAAGACAAGAAGAGCGTACAAAGTCCAGAGACAAACAGCACGCTCAAGACTATACTTCCAAAAAAGAAGAAAAGCCAAAATCAAAATCTCAGTTTAAGAAGAAGAAAGTTGCAGGCCTGAAGATCAGACATGCCCAGAATTCTGAGGACACAACTTCTGAATGGGGAATGGGCTCAGACGATGCTAGACAGTGTGGCAGAAGTAACAATAGCTCGCCAGAACCTGATGGAATTTCTGGTGACAGCGTACTTGAATGATTACATCACGGTGGAAACACCAGATACAAGGGTGAGCGTCCCACATAAGTTATATGAAATAAGACTCCGAATGGAGGGGGAAAAGCCCAGGAAAGTTAGAGGTCTCTTGTGGAAGAATCTGTCATCTGGTTATGACATCCTATTAGCTGAACAAGATTGGCCGCCAGCATTCGTTATGGAGTGCCCTAGGGGAGAAACGGTAATTTTTCCAGCCTTCTCCGACCTCGTTCCCATTAATTTAAAACACACATATGCACAGGAGTGGGCAGTTGCCCTAGCTCCAGCATTGTACAAAAATCATGCCGGATGGGATGAGGATTCAACCCACCATGTGATCCCATTAAAAGTTTCACCAAATGCACAGAGACAATATCCAATAAAGCAAGAAGCTAAAAAACAGGTCAGGGAGATCTTAGATCTACTTGAATATCAAGGAGTCATTGAAACATGTACCTCACCAATGAACGATCTTTTGTTTCCTGCCATGAAACCTGACAATACATATCGTCTAGTTTTAGATTACAGACATTTAAACACTTGCACGAAGACGTTCGCTGTCCAAAATGCACACAGTGCCGCATTAATGAATAACATTGTGCGGAAAAAATACAAAACTACACTTGATATCTCAAATGGATTTTTCTGCCAAAATATAGTGCCTGAAAGCAGGTATTTGACCGCATTCTCAGCGTTGGGGTCCCAGCGACAATTTTGTCGTCTCCCCAAAGGGTATAAGAATAGCCCGGGGTTATTTTCAGCAAGAGTAACTGAATTACTCCAAAATTTTGATGAGGAAGCATTGTCCTATGTGGATGATATTTATCTGATGGACGATGACTTAAAAAGGCACTTGACCAGGGTGAGCACCATAATTATGGGATTCGCCTCTGAGGGCTACAAATTTAATTTAAAAAAATCAAAAATCGCCCACCTCAATGTCCTGTTTTTAGGATATGAGCTTTCAAGTGAAGGGAAAAGTCTGGCAGCCAACTTTTTAGAAAAGGGTGCGCTGCTCCAACCTCCAAAATCGTTAAAAAATTTACAATCAATACTGGGATTCCTAAATTTCGGCAGAACATACATTTTGGATTATGCGGAAAGAGTAAAACCTTTCTACAACTTAATAAATCCTGACTTTTCAGTTAAACAAAGGACACAGGAACACACAAACATCCTACGTTCACTACAAGAAGACATGATAGCTTCAAAACACTTACAGACGCGGGTAAACGTATGCAACTTAGTGATCCGTGTAATAGCAGGTCAATGCGGGTACACCTACTTAACCTTCAATGAAGGCGAAACAGTACCAATCGCTTACAAATCACACCTGTACACAAACGCAGAAATGCGTTTCACTTCAACAGAAAAAATCCTGACAGCAGTTCAGACCGCTGTAGCAAGAGAAAGAGCACTGGCTCAGGGAAAGCGCATAATTGTCGTAACACCAGTACCGGCTTTAGAAGCTGTTACAAAGGCTAGCATTCCAAATACAAAAGCCTTACATCAGAGATGGATACAATGGGCTAATTCTCTTACTGCAACGGATGTTGAATACAGATTTGATCCAAGTCTAAAAACACAAGCATTTCTGCAATACGAACAAGAATACTCTCTGCCGAATTAAATCTTGCCTCGAAATCAGTATGAATATATTATTTACACTGACGGATCTGCTCTACCGGCCATAGGGAGTAAGCAACAATAGAGCGCAGCATGTGCTATCGTTAAAGGTCGCATGCGGGATGGAAAGTTCCATCCAAGTTGCACCAAAACGCAATCTCTAGGAGACTGCACGGCTCAGTTGGCAGAGTTAAAAGCGCTGATACTGGCACTGGTGAATACGGATCACGAATTCCCCACACTGATAGTGTGTGATTCTTTTTACTGTGTGCAATCATACAATGAATATTTACATAATTGGGAACTAAACGGGTTCAAAGACGCAAAAGGTGGCACAATTAAGCATAAAATGCTATGGGAACAGGTAGTTGAGTTGAGAAATGAACTACCACGGGTTCACGTGATTCATACACTGAGTCATCAACGTGATGGCTTTCACGTTGAAGGGAATTCATTGGCTGATGAAGCCGCGAAGGGGGTTGTACACACAGCTTCCGTAGCTGCAATCACTCGTTCAAAAACAAGGATAGACGGTGAGATTATGGTTGCTGTCATTGCTTCACGTAAAGGCAGCTCAGCAGTACCAAAGAAATTTCCACTCAAGTACTCCTACAAGTTAGATGCAAACAACATTCCATATGCTCAGATTCCTGGAGTGGAGGACAGAGTAATACCAAATATGGATCGTAGGCAAGGTTTGATTATTGCAGCACACGAGGGTTTGGGCTCTGTGCATACAGGCGTTACAGCGACTATTTCATTGTTGAAACAGCGCTACTGGTGGCCAGGTCTAACAAAGTAAACTAAAGACTATGGGGCCGATTCCGATCTCAGCCGGTAGGGCTCCGAATCGGATTCGGCTTAACCGGATCCGATTCGGAGCCCTATTGCCCGACCGATTCGTACGCGCGTCCGGGCGAGCGAGTACGATGCAAAATCGCCGACCGTCTCGTCCGGGCGTCCCGACCGCTCCGACCAACTCGTTCCCGGGTCTAACTGCACCGACCGACTCGCTCGGACTCGACTCGTACCGCACAATGGAGACGTTCCCCGGCCGGGTAAGTACGATGCGCGCCGCGAGCAGTCCGACCGAGCCGCGCACTCTGGCTCCAAAGAGCAGTCGGAGCCGTACTTTGGGGGTCCGTGTCGGACCCACCTGTACACGCAGCCGCGCGAGTCGCACACAGGGGGGACCCATGGGTCCCCCCTACCTGTGCGTGTATGGCGCGAGTCGCTTCGCCGCGTACACGTTGTAGGGGGCGCCCTTGTCCGTCTCACACCCATTGAGTCAATGGGAGCCCGCGTACGCATTGTACGACAGGCTCCCATTGACTTCAATGGGAGTCCGACCGACTCGAGTCCGATGGCATATGTGCGCATCATACTCGTTCAGTCGGGCTGCACGGGTCCGATTCGGTCGGAAATCTCTCCGGGTCCGGCTCGGTCAGAGAGATTTCTGGCCCGAATCGGAATCGGCCCCTATGTTTTGAAATGTGACATCTGCCAGCAGATGAAAGGCTCCACCATAACACGCCCGGCACAGACACCATTATTAAAATCAGACAAACCTCTCGCTTGTGTGTATCTGGACCACTGCGGCCCCTTACAATCTGATGGGGCCTACAAGTATATCATGGCTGCAGTGGATTCATGCTCAAGATTCCTATGGGTATGGCCTCAGCACTCGGCTGACGCTCGAATTGTTATAAAAGATTGGCGAGTCTTTATAGGGACATACGCAGTTGGCACGTTACATTCTGACCGTGGCCCGGCGTTTATCTCTCGGGCTTACAAAGAGGCCATGGAAAGTATGGGTGTAGCATTGCGGTACTCCTCTCCGTACCATCCTGAGGGAAATTCGGTTGTGGAAAGGAAAAACCGGGACCTAAAGCAATCTTTAACAGCTAGGGTACTAGGCAAGGGCGGTAGTTGGGTCAATCACATATATGGGGTACAGCGAGCTCTCAATAACCAGCCAAGAAGTTCTCTAGGGGTGTCACTCCTTACGAGGTCCTATTTGGGACAAGAATGTGGGTACCTGATCTTGATTGTGAAGGCGCAGTGGCGGATGAAAAACCATTTGATATCCATGATCGTTTGGCTGTTTTACAGGATCTAAATTAATCCAGGACACAACAAAGTAACGTCCACCTGAAACAGACCACCACTGGGGAAGTCAAGGCAGTCACGGCAAGACCTGTCTGGATCCCAAAAGTCAGGGATCTGGTCAGAGAGAAAATAGCGGATAAAAAAGAATTTGGGCCATCCTACAGAAAACCTGTACCGGTCCTAGCAATTCAAGGAACAAGAACTGTACTTCTACCGCCTCTTGCCGGGAAAAAGGAGAAAAGATTTGTCTCAATCGACTTAATAAAACCACACTATGTGGCCGATACTGAACAGTAGGCCTCGTGGACTCCACTGTAGCAGACGCCCTCCTCTAGCTACAATCCATGAAGTTCAAACAGAAAGACTCATCACGTTCGAAGAGCCTCCTATACGGAATGAAGGACTATGCAACAATGCTATGGAACTCGTTCCCCTTGAACCCGAAGTTCAACTTCAAAATCAAACTCAAAATAACACACAAGTTGCAATAAGACCTAATACAGACGTCTACGTCAACATGCCTCGACGAGAGCAAACTACGATTTCAACAAATCCTGATGCAATTCCAACAATTGATCGAACTGCTTCTGGCTACTTCATGAACTTTGATACATTTTCCTTGGATCAAAGTGAACCGGAAACGACGCCAGCCCAACAAACACGCAAGCAGCATATTACGGACTTTCTGAACTTTCTCAAAAAGACTTACCTGGTATCGCCTTGGGTAGAACTCTGGGTAATTACTGGGATACTGTTCTTTCTTTTCTGGCTAGGCTTAGTTATAACTTTTAGCATGCTTATTAATGGACGATACCTTCAACAAAGACCTGCAGCCGAAACAGTAAATTTGATTCTGAAACCACATCAGTCCTCACATCGTGAACAAAGAGAATGTCATCAGTGAACATTACAGCAGTTCCTATACCGGACGGTATAGTTTGGGACAAGATTGATTTCGATATATTCGGTCCTACTGAACTTTTAAAAATTTCTCATGTATTTAAAATTTCATTGAGTGATATCATTACCTCGAGTACATTTTCTGATTATTGGGACTCTGAAACTGTTAATGATATGTTGTCTGATTTAGAGAAAACTGCCGCATTTCCGAACACTGAAATGTTAGAAGGTACTTCAGACTATGACACTTTGTACTGTTACCAACATTATGGTCATCATTTCTTGCACAAATCTATATCACCTAGAAATGTTTTTGAGTACCATCAGTGGGAACATTGCCCTACACCACCAAAAGGTAGTTTGCATACATTTGCACAGAAGTTTTCATATTTTTCAGGGTTTAACACCACTGACCCGACCTCGTAATATTACAAGGTTGCACCGACATCAGCATTGAAAATTATGTTGACAAACACCAAACAGATATACTCTGCTTCCTTTATCACCCAATTGTCTGAACAGGGTTTTGACCTATGGAAGGACACAATAGACTTAAAATCAGTCTGGGGTTCTAGAGACTGGCAAGTCCAGGGAACAGAGACGCTATTTAGAGCGTGCCTCATTCCACAGCAGATGCTATTTCTAAATGACACTGTGCAACAGACGTCCTGGCTTGGACTAGCCAAAAACAAGGACCTGAACACATATCGGTTTCCAACACCATCACAGATGGAGGGGTGGCAAAATTCAACTTCATAAGAAGGGGCAACAGTGGATGACATTTTACAGTACAATAGATCAGACCCTAATTGGAAGAAATGGGTGGTTTGGCTCTTAGACACAAATACATGTCAGAAAGGATTCTGGGGTATAACAGAAGGGTTCAGTATCCATAGGCCAGACCCACGCTATGTACAAAGAGAACACCCAGGGGTAGTGACATCCTACAGTGTTGGGAAGTTGTGCCTTGAATGGCTAGAGACCGCAACACTCACAGAAGTGAAACAACACTTATCCTTACTCACACAAGATATGGATCTTAGGGATTTTTTATTAGGTCCCAGGAAACCCCGTCAGCAACGTTTCATATATGCTGGCATTTATGCTGCCTACAATGAAAATTGGAAAATATCCCAACAAGAGGCCGCAGAGAGAATACGGGAAATAGACCGTATTAACTTAGAAAAGGCATTAGCAGAAGTGGATAATGGGTTAACAACTTTGAGCTCCAGGATCTATTCCTTAGGCAACATTGTATCTTCTGCAATAGACATACTGGAACAAGATTTGGCCATATTACAACACGGGCAATTTCAGTTACGTTCTATTATACTGTTAAGCTGGACACTGTAATCTTTGCGTGAAGGCTATGTGCCTTGGCGTTTTATCAACAGTACGTCTCTGTTTTCTGAATATAATCTAACAGATAAACAGGTAGAAATGGCACAAAGGGGAGCAAAATATACAATGTTGCGCATTGAAAAGCTGGATAGATTACCATTTACGGTAGTGGAATCACCATCAACGGAATGGCTAATCCATGGCCACATAACTCTGCCTGTCACTACTTTTCAGTTTCAATATTGCCTTGAGCAAAGGCAGCCAGGCAAATATGAAACATTGGGTAAGGAATACATTAAGGAATCTTGGGAATTACCGTACAGATTTTGATGCCGGAGTGGGGATTGAGAAGTGTTTCTAAGCGGTACAAACTGTAAGAACGCTTTAAGCGGTTCTCTCATGAGCCAGGATATTTCCCTGCATGGAGCTAGTAATGGTTCAGTAGCGAACTTGTTCTGCCACATGAAAGGGACTCCAGCGGCCGTGATTATTCCGGTATTCAGGCTACTCTTGAATGGGAGTTACTTGATGCTGAACGATCAAGGTTGCTGTGGAATGCTTCCGGGCATTGCCTATCTGGTCACTGTGAACTCCAGGGATACTTGCTGTATGCAAGTATTGTTTCCCTCAGTAAATACAGTCAGGGAGGCGCCGTTATGGCCTTCGTTGAATGTTTCCTTTATACAGTTTGATACTTTGAGCAGACTGAAAGCCATGCTTTTACAACAAACCGTACCCTTAACCTCCGCTCGAGAGACCTTTGATCTTCAAATCGCAAGGACCTCGACTGAGATACAGGCACTTATACGTACAAACTGCCCCTTTCATTTCGCAGAAATGGTGGGTCGTGTCTTTAATATGTCTGATACGAGTGGTATTGTACACCTATTTAAGACCATAGGGTCAGGATTTCTAAGCACCTTTCAGACAATCCTCGGAGTTCTTCCAAATTTTATACACTCCGTATTGGGAAGCGTTTTTGGAGTTCTTCCGCTGATCCTGCTCTTAATAGCAGGTATCCTGATTGTCATATTTTTGCTACGCAATGGACGGCCCAATCACCAACAAGATGGCTAAAGCACTCCTGGAGCGCAAATATCATGAGCGCATGGTACAACATCTGGGCACACCTCGCCTACGGGAACTGAGCGCCTCTTGGTTCCTATCGTTTAGACCAGTCTGGATGGACTGCATCTTACCTATTCTTCGATGCCTGTTCTGCGGAGAAGAAGAATGCGTGTTGGATCTCTGTCTGACACTTGCAACGGACAAGCCTGCGGACTTGAATACCAGGCTGGAACCCGTGCGGTCCCATGCTCGGCAATGTCCCCAGCGTATTCCTATACTGATGGCTGCATTCCTCCAGAACCTGCAGGTGCCTTTTACTACAACTGGGTTAAGCATCAGCTCTTCCACTAGCACTCAGGTATTGACTACAGCACCACCTGCCTCTGCACCAGCTATTTGCAGTTCTGAATATCATCTGTGCTCCATTGACGTACTCTGCGAGGTGTTACAGGGACCGTTCTCTGCAGCGGCAAGCAACGACGATGTTGCGTCTCCCAGCCAGGACACTTAATCTATAATTGGCTCATCGTGTGCTGGGAAAGAATTCTGAATTTTTCCTTGTTTGATTTCAAGCCTCAGCTAAATTTGGAACACTTCCTCAAATTGACACTTTTACTGGAAAAGCATGGCCTTCTAATGCTTGTAGTGGTTCGGCTTCCATAAACGAACTCAACTAGGACTTTGGCTTAAAGTGACATTTCCAATACTAGCTCCCCCGATTAGACTGTTTTTAAATGGTTTTAATGACAATATTTTATGAAGCTCACTGATAGTTTTATGCGCTGCTACCTAGTAAAACCAGTAGTTCGCTAGCATTTTTATCATTGTTGACTGTTCGGAAGAGGAGTGGGTGTTATGTTTCATATAGGTACCCTAATATAGGCCCAGGTAATATCATACACCTTCACCTACATTATCTCCCTTATACTACACAGTAACGAGCCTTTAGGATTGAACCTTTACCTAGTTCTAGTCCTGGGCACAGAAGGAGGGTTTTCCCTGAACAATAGCGTCCTATAACTTCATCAATGGACTCATACAGTATGAATGAATATTCATGAGGGTTCTTGGAAACCAGGCAGGGGCTCCACCACCTGCATAATATCTACATACAAGGTTCATCCCATACATCATCTCCTAATCCAACAATGGCTTATACAAGAAACAAGGGACAAAGAAACCCTAGATACTTTTTGTATAAATACAGCACATCTTGCTAGGGTTAGTAGAGGGAACCGAGACTTCCAGGCCGACACACTGACCAGATACGCTGAGGCTCCTGCATGCAGACGCTCCAGCTGACAGTGGTCTAACACATCCCTCGCGGGGTATCCAACTCGAAACCAGGACTGGGTCCCACACTCTCTCTCTACAGGTAATGGGGTTCGACCAAATCCTAGAGGGATTCTTGGCTTCACACCTACTCACATGCTAGGTACACTTAGGTACATCTAGACAGGCATCGTAGGAGTACGCACACTTTTATCATGCATTTTATATTCATGTATGTATCCATGATTATTGCAAGATGGTAGAACTGTACTATACTTTTATTTTCACTGTGCTGCTAATCATATATATCTGCTACTGTCTAACGGTTGTTAGAGCACATCTATTTTACACTAGAAGAACTGTGCGCTAAATTCTTATTGTAACACGCCTGACTGCTTCTTCTGTGTAACTCTCTGAGACCGAATAAGTGAGCACGAGTGACTGAGCAAAAAGTAGTATATTGTTTCCACGATCCTGGGGGATCGGGGTTGTCATGTTCTAAGGTTGCCAGAAACTATTCTCTCCCCGATAAGAGGAGATTCTAGTGGCACTGTGAGCTAGCTAAAACAGAAAGGCTAACATTCTCAGTGGGGGTGCTCAGAGCCAGTCTGCCACCAAACCCACAGTTTATGTTATCCGGAACGCGCAGATCCTGTATGGGTAATATAGGAACTACACGACAGCGTCTCATGCATGCGCACCTGGTCAGACACCAGGTGGACGTCTGCTTCCTTCAGGAGACGCACCTCCTACCTGCCACATCATCTAGGTTATTGTCTCATCACTGGGGGGAAATATACTCATCCTTCTACTCGGGCTACTCTCACGGCATCTCCATCCTTTTCAGGAAGGGGCTGCCCTGGCACAACACTCAGGGGCATATTCTCAAGAACGTGCGATAAACATCGCCAAAATAGGTTAACGCAAGTTTACATATCGCCGTCTATCGCGGGAAAATAACCCTGTGTTAACGTGGCATTCACAACACGGCGGTAACATGCGATAGTACCCCGATAACGCGGCAAATGTCTGCGATAACACTACCGGGACGGCGATGAAAATCCAAACCTGAACGCGGAAAAAGTTGCGATGGGCCCAACCGCGATAAGACAATCAGCGAAAAGCAGCACCAGGCCTGCAAATCACACACGTCCAGCGGGAAAAATCACTACAAAAGCAGAAAAAACAAAACAAACAAAAACTGAACTACAGCGAAGCACAATGGAGGCAGCCGGAGCAGGTACAGAGGATGGCCAGAACCCCACAAGCCCCACGGAGGACCAGCCTGGGACCTCGGGGACAGGGAAGGGCAAGGACAAGAAGAAGAGGAAGACGAGGTTCAGTCCGCAGGAAAACAGGATCCTGATCACGGAGGTGGTAGAACACCATCAACAACTGTTCGTCACCTCCACTGTGTCATTGGCAACAAAAAATGGAATATGGCAGTCCATCCTGGACAAGGTGAATACAGTCGGAGTGCTGAGGAGGACAATGGAAGAGCTCAAGAGGTGCTGGAATGATGTGAAGCACAAAACCAAGCTGAAACTCGGCAACAACCAGAAGGCAGCAATGCAGACTGGAGGTGGGAGTCCAGCGCCACAGGAGGAGCTGGATGAGATGGAGGAAATGGTGTCCACAGTCATCAGTGGGGAGACGGTGGCAGGAGTTGGGGCACCGGACACTGCTCAACATGACCTTACACAACAGCAACAGGGTGAGTAACCACCAGGGACTGGGGGGACGGGGGGAGATGGGCACAATGGCACACATGCACAATCAAGTATAGCACAATGCACACCCACAATGACTCTGGATCATGTCCCTGATCTCCTTGGCATACTGCAGCACACATAGAAACAGCAAGTAGGCCCCCGTCGACAATGTGCACAGAGGGGGCTCTCCCCACACATCACTGATCTCACAACAAACCCATGCACATGTGCTGAACCCAGCACAGCGGTGTGTCTGTGAGCCACACTGACAATGCAAGTGACACTGCATGACGAATAGCATGGCTGCAGCCAATATATCATGACATGTTGCACGCCACGACACTGAGGTGGCTGAGTGTGGACCACATCCATAAAGGAGCAGGTCACACTCTGACACATCCACGTGCACAAACAACCCCTGACCTCAACAACACAACTGCGGACAAACCATGCCCCAGAGTCCCAAGTCCCACCAAGAGCCCAATTTCCCTAAGAATGCAACATCTCAGCACTGTAGAAGCACAGAAGTCAAAGGCACACCGCCTAAAAGGGATAAGGGCCAGCCAAATCAGAGCTGCAGGGGCGACTCTCCCAAAATGCAGCACACACACATAATATTCAGAGCACATCAACATTGACAACAATGTGGTATAAACTGCAACACGTTCACAACAGAACAGAGGACACAACTGGTGCCGCTTGTGTGTAGAAACTGGTCAATCACATTTGGCATAGCAGGGAAACGTGAGATGATAATATACAAGTACAAACACACATCCGTGATGTCATCGAAATGTCCACTGTCACGCATCAAATAGGCAGCTCCTCCCAAACAGTCACAATGTACATTGTCATGCAGTTTGTATGTAAACCTGTACAATGCGTCAACATACATGTGAACGAAATGTTAAACTGCATCTCCCCTTCACATTGCAGAGGGAGAACCAACACCTCCTGCAGAGCAGACCCAACAGCTCTTCACTGATGACGAAGAGGACCTCCACACCTTCGACACCGACGCCCTCCAAGAGTTCATGGACAGCTACGGCACCTCACCTCCAGGAGCAGGACAGCCCAGCTGCATCGAGGAGACCCCACCCCCTGCACAGACCACACAGCAGGAAGCACCTACCACCACAGCTGTTTCCCAGGACCCCCACGAACAACACATGGCCTTCCAACGCCGTGTGTTAGAGGGCCAGGAGAAGATGGCTGATCAGGTGCAGGTGGGGTTCGACCTCATGGCAGCCAAACTTGATGCCATACATGGGTGTCTGATTCCCATCAGGGACCACTTACACTCCCTAACGGACACCCACAGTCCGCTCCATGCTCTCCAACGATCCATGGCTGACATCGCTGGAGTCATGATACTGAGACAAGAATAACTGTCCAGTCAGAGTGGCTCCAGCGATGTCAGCCGGGAGTTGGGGCAGATGCGCGGGCTCATGGAGAACATGGAGCGGATGACGGCCGGAAAGAATAGCTGCCACGGCTGCACACCAGCGAGATGTGGCTGGGACCTTCCATGCCCTGCAGCACATCGTCATGGCATTGCTGCCTCAAGGCCTTGCGCAGATGAATGCTGCTGCTGCTTCTACATCCACATCTCCGCCCCCTGATGTGTCAGTGCCTCACAGTGCGGCAGGCAATACACTACCACCCACGTGTGAGGCACATGTGACATCAGAGGATGAAGATGCAGGTGAATCAACCTTACTGGTAAGGAGGAGGCAGTAGCATTCATCTCCGCCAAATGGCCTGTTTCTGCTTGGTTCTGCCCTTTGCATCATCACCTTCCACTGTCCCCCGATACATTCTACGACACTCACCTTGGACCTCGACATGGACTGCCATCTCCTGTTTGGTTACCAATGACACAGCGATCAGACTGCGGACTGAACTCTTCCCCTTCCGATGTACTTGTCATTCCCTGAAGGACTCTGGCTGGCCCTCCACGGGCGAATAATGTGAAGTGGGGTTTGCATGGCCCTGTACTGCTCCAGCTGCAACACTCCACTGGATGTGAATTAAACATTCAGAATCGCACAGATGTGTCATGCCTTTGATCATTCAAGTATGAGAGTATGGATGAATGTATTGTCAGTGATTCCCCCTTACATCCATGTTGCTCATGTCGTGGGACTTGAGTCACAGGGTGCAACATTGCCGATTGCGGTCCGGGTGGCGTAGACACTACAACAGAGACACAAGCATCAGTTACTTCCTTGTCCAGCTCAGGACTGAAGCACGCCCAGAGCCACGGGCTCATTGTTCCCACCCTTACGCTGGCCTGCCATACGCCAGGCCAGTCCACTCCGCTTACGCTCAGGGGGGGACGACAAAGCTACATGTCCCAGGTCTTCCCTGTAGTGATCTGCTGATCACTGGTCTAGTCGTCAGCATGCAACAGCCACTCCCTGAGGGCTGGCTCACACCCACACCACACCCATCCAGCACAGGCGTCACAGGACATGTGACCCTGCCAATAAAAGGGGCCTAGCACGTCACATACCCCACTGCCGGAGATGACATGATGGCGTCCACACCACGCGACCCAATCATGAAGGGTCCATGACTTGTGGCGCACTGAGTTGGTGGCACCCACTGCACTGCGGCCCGCACGGGCCTACCGCCACGGGACGATGACTTGCGGTGCACTGAGTTGGTGGCACCCGCTGCACTGCGGCCCGCACGGGCCTACCGCCATGTGACGATGACTTGCGTTGCACAGGGTCAGTGGCACCCGCTGCACTGCGGCTGGCAGGGGCCTACCGCCACGTGACGATGACTTGCGTTGCACAGGGTCAGTGGCACCCGCTGCACTGCGGCTGGCAGGGGCCTACCGCCACGTGATGATGACTTGCGTTGCACAGGGTTAGTGGCACCTGAAGAGCTGAGCAGGTGTGCAGCCTGCGATGATGCGTTGGCCTCGATACGGCGTCCAGCGAATCAAGACTCAAATTGAACAGTGTGCCCTGCTGGACCGCAGTGTATGCGCAGGCAGCAGTCAGCACACACATGACTCCGCGGTGCGGTGCCGCAGGGTGCGCTGGGGGCCTGTGGCGCGGAATCCAGCGATCGGCTGAGGAGGATGCACCGGCACGTGGTGGGCCCTCTTGGGGACACGCTGGTGGCGGCAGGTGAGCATTGAGGCCTGGGTGCGCAGGGGTGGCCAGTCATCGCTGGGCGGAGGACCTGTCTGGGGACCTGGGCTGGGGTACATCAGGCACACAGGATCGCGCAGGCACCACCGGTCACGGCGGCGGACTCGTGGCTGGGTGGTGGGTGCCGCCCTTGCTGACACGGCCCTGCATGCGATGTTTGTGATATGCGCGGGTTGGTTTGTGACGTAGCCACCTCGTCTCCAGTGTGAATGTGCCTGTTGGAGGTGGTTGGCCACGTGTGTGTAGGCCTATGGGCAGGTTGTGGCGGAGACTGAGACACACGCAGTAGTCACTTTGGTGGTGGATTGGTGACGTGTGCATTCCCACAGTTGTGAGTTGGGGGATTGTGGAGTTGAGGTGTGTGGTGTGTTCAGTTGGTACTTGCCATTGAGCAGTGCATTTCCATGGGGGCCATCCTCAAAGCGCTGGTTGGTGGCGGACTTGCGGACATGTGGGGATCATGCACTCTGCCTGGGGTATTTGCGACGACATTGGTCGACAGGCCACGGTGGTCCACTTTTGTATGCACAGTGATGGCATGCGTGTGGTTGCTGTTGCGGTGATTGTATGCAGTGTCAGCAGGGGGCACAAGTCATACACGTGTGCTGTGAATTGCCCCAACACGTGCGTGACGCCAGCTATGGCATAGTTCCCTTGCGTGGTCTCAAGATGTTCCTGCGCAGTGTGGGGGTGTGAGGGGCAGGGGTATCGAGCTGACACACACCGTGATGCTTTCAGGTGTGATGAGTCCTGCATGATGTGACCGTAGCAGCAGTTCGTGTGGTCGTTACCTTCCTCTTCATTCCTATGACGGTTACGGCCACACGTAGTTCTGTTATGGTCTTCTCATGCATGGTTTATCTGGCCTGAGCATTCCAGTTTGTCCAAGTGCAGTACACTGTACCAGATTAGGCATGTGCCTATACGGAAGTTTGCCCATTGTCACCATTTTTCCCACAGGTTTCTGAACGCACGTTGCCTTGTTGGAGTTCCCCGTTGGGAATGGAACGCGTTGGCTGAGCTTTTCGTTTTGTTGATTTATATATTTGTAATAAAGTTCTGTTTTTCCCACTACCATTGACTACTGGACTTCATGACCTTGGGGGGAGGGTCCGGTGGGGTGGGGGTGGTCCTGGGGGTGGTGGCAGTGGGTGTTGTGGCCCTCTTGGGTCTCCGAGCTGCATGATCAGTGTCTCCATGGCATCTGTTGGTCTTCAGATGTGGCTCTCGGCTGGGCTCACTTTCTACTGCAGTTGGTCGTCCTGCTTAACACCAGTAAAAGGCAGGTGTTAAATCCCTGCTGCTAACGCGCCTTATCGCCTGTTCTTGGTTCGCATCGCAGATCTGACTGGTCGTTGTGAATCTCGCGAAGTGGTGTTTTCGTGTGTTTTTGCACGGGAACGCCTACTCTGCATATCATTAGCGTTAGTTGTCACACTCATTCGTGGCGATGTTTTTTGCGTCAGCTATCGCTGGGAAACTGCCGATATCGGCAGTCTGCACCAGCTTGAGAATAGGGCGATAAATCTATCGCCACTTAAGCGGCGCTAAAGTGCCAATAAATCGGAGATGGGTCCTGGAGAATATGCCCCTCACTCTCTTATTGACCCTATGGGCCGATATGTGATCCTCGCTGGCACACTGTATAACCAACCACTGATATGAGTTATACAGTCGGTGGTCAGCAATAGGCAAAATGGCGCTCTAAGGTCTATCACAAGTACAAATTAGTTATGGCAGGTAATCTGGCATGGTGCATAAGGTAGGGAAAAACCACCAGATCCCCATGTGGGTGGCCAGCAGACCACTTATGCTCTATATACAAATCCTCTGCACATGTTCAAAAGTAGATACATAAAGTTACATAAAATATCACAATGATGCTTGTCTTTATATTTTCAGATGTCTTTAAGCCTTCTTAGCCAACACGTGTTTCGTCGCTGTTACATGGCTTGGCAGTTCGGGCTGGACTGTTCCCATGAGACACAGGGTCAAGACTGATTTGCATATAGCTGTGTCTGAACTGGGGTGGTGAAGTGAGGTAAAGAACGATGATGGAGTCAACCCAGATCTGTGACTGGGGGTGAGTGTCTGAAAAGTTTCAGCGCTCTGTCCATCATCTCCTTGTGTTTGCTTTGTTCGCCCTAAGTTGGCAGGGTATGCCCAGACGTGGGTCCTTTGCTCACTTTGCCACTGGATTCAAGCTAGCCTGGCTGAGGAGGGCTGTTTGCCCGAAACCGGTCCCAGGATGCTTGTTTCAAGGTCCAGGGAAGACATGGCTTGGCATTTCGGGCTGGACTGTTCCCATGAGGCACAGGGTCAAGACTGATTTGCATATAGCTGTGTCTGAACTGGGGTGGTAAAGTGAGCTAAAGAACGATGATGGATTCAACCCAGATCTGTGACTGGGGGTGAGTGTCTGAAAAGTTTCAGCGCTCTGTCCATCATCTCCTTGTGTTTGCTTTGTTCGCCCTAAGTTGGCAGGGTATGCCCAGACGTGGGTCCCTTGCTCACTTTGCCACTGGATTCAAGCTAGCCTGGCTGAGGAGGGCTGTTAGCCCGAAACTGGTCCCAGGATGCTTGTTTCCGGTCCAGGGAAGACATGGCTTGGCAGTTCGGTCTGGACTGTTCCCATGAGGCACAGGGTCAAGACTGATTTGCATATAGCTGTGTCTGAACTGGGGTGGTGAAGTGAGCTAAAGAACGATGATGGATTCAACCCAGATCTGTGACTGGGGGTGAGTGTCTGAAAAGTTTCAGCGCTCTGTCCATCATCTCCTTGTGTTTGCTTTGTTCGCCCTAAGTTGGCAGGGTATGCCCAGACGTGGGTCCCTTGCTCACTTTGCCACTGGATTCAAGCTAGCCTGGCTGAGGAGGGCTGTTAGCCCGAAACCGGTCCCGGGATGCTTGTTTCCGGTCCAGGGAAGACATGGCTTGGCAGTTCGGGCTGGACTGTTCCCATGAGGCACAGGGTCAAGACTGATTTGCATATAGCTGTGTCTAAACTGCAGTGGTGAAGTGAGCTGAAGAACGATGATGGATTCAACCCAGATCTGTGACTGGGGGTGAGTGTCTGAAAAGTTTCAGTGCTCCGTCCATCATCTCCTTGTGTTTGCTTTGTTCGCCCTAAGTTGGCAGGGTATGCCCAGACGTGGGTCCCTTGCTCACTTTGCCACTGGATTCAAGCTAGCCTGGCTGAGGAGTGCTGTTAGCCCGAAACCGGTCCCAGGATGCTTGTTTCCGGTCCAGGGAAGACATGGCTTGGCAGTTCGGTCTGGACTGTTCCCATGAGGCACAGGGTCAAGACTGATTTGCATATAGCTGTGTCTGAACTGGGGTGGTGAAGTGAGCTAAAGAACGATGATGGATTCAACCCAGATCTGTGACTGGGGGTGAGTGTCTGAAAAGTTTCAGCGCTCCGTCCATCATCTCCTTGTGTTTGCTTTGTTCGCCCTAAGTTGGCAGGGTATGCCCAGACGTGGGTCCCTTGCTCACTTTGCCACTGGATTCAAGCTAGCCTGGCTGAGGAGGGCTGTTAACCCGAAGCTGGTCCCAGGATGCTTGTTTCCGGTCCAGGGAAGACATGGCTTGGCAGTTCGGGCTGGACTGTTCCCATGAGGCACAGGGTCAAGACTGCTTTGCATATAGCTGTGTCTGAACTGGGGTGGTGAAGTGAGCTAAAGAACGATGATGGATTCAACCCAGATCTGTGACTGGGGGTGAGTGTCTGAAAAGTTTCAGCGCTCCGTTCATCATCTCCTTGTGTTTGCTTTGTTCGCCCTAAGTTGGCAGGGTATGCCCAGACGTGGGTCCCTTGCTCACTTTGCCACTGGATTCAAGCTAGCCTGGCTGAGGAGGGCTGTTAGTCCGAAACCGGTCCCAGGATGCTTGTTTCCAGTCCAGGGAAGACAAGGCTTGGCAGTTCGGGCTGGACTGTTCCCATGAGGCACAGGGTCAAGACTGATTTGCATATAGCTGTGTCTGAACTGGGGTGAAGTGAGCTAAAGAACGATGATGGATTCAACCCAGATCTGTGACTGGGGGTGAGTGTCTGAAAAGTTTCAGCGCTCCGTCCATCATCTCCTTGTGTTTGCTTTGTTCGCCCTAAGTTGGCAGGGTATGCCCAGACGTGGGTCCCTTGCTCACTTTGCCACTGGATTCAAGCTAGCCTGGCTGAGGAGGGCTGTTAGCCCGAAACCGGTCCCAGGATGCTTGTTTCCGGTCCAGGGAAGACATGGCTTGGCAGTTCGGGCTGGACTGTTCCCATGAGGCACAGGGTCAAGACTGATTTGCATATAGCTGTGTCTGAACTGGGGTGGTGAAGTGAGCTAAAGAACGATGATGGATTCAACCCAGATCTGTGACTGGGGGTGAGTGTCTGAAAAGTTTCAGCGCTCCGTCCATCATCTCCTTGTGTTTGCTTTGTTCGCCCCAAGTTGGCAGGGTATGCCCAGACGTGGGTCCCTTGTTCACTTTGCCACTGGATTCAAGCTAGCCTGGCTGAGGAGGGCTGTTAGCCCGAAACCGGTCCCAGGATGCTTGTTTCCGGTTCAGGGAAGACATGGCTTGGCAGTTCGGGCTGGACTGTTCCCATGAGGCACAGGGTCAAGACTGATTTGCATATAGCTGTGTCTGAACTGGGGTGGTGAAGTGAGCTAAAGAACGATGATGGATTCAACCCAGATCTGTGACTGGGGGTGAGTGTCTGAAACGTTTCAGTGCTCCGTCCATCATCTCCTTGTGTTTGCTTTGTTACAGGGGATTACCCCGCGACTTCTTCAGGGCTGAGGTCAGTTTCAAGTAGTCTCTTAATTCCGGTGATAATTCCAACCCGGAAGGGGTTCCTATAAGTTCTGCTCCTGGAGAGGTAGACCAATTAGTCTTGTGTACGGAAAGCTAAATATGCTTCCAAATGTAAGGGAGTTTCTTTTAGAAGAGCTGCCCCATCCGGCAGTATTAGGTGGAACCCTTCGGATCTCCAGGCCGTGGCATGTTCACAGTGCAAATCAGCAGTCTGAAACACGTGTTGGCTAAGAAGGCTTAAAGATCTTGAATTAAAGACATCTGAAAATATAAAGACAAGCATCATTGAGATATTTTATGTAACTTTATGTATCTACTTTTGAACGTGTGCAGAGGATTTGTATATACAACCACTGATATTAGCTGCACTGTTCGGCCCCAACTCAAATGACCCTGACTTTCTCATGCACGTCTGGCACCTCATATCCTCTCTTGGCCCTTCTCCTATACTATAGGGGGGGGCGACTTTAATATTGCACCTTCGCAGGAGCTGGACCGGTCTCGGGATCTGGTTCAACACCCGCAGGCTACCTCCGTCCTCCATTCCATCATGACTGATAACTCTCTCCTAGATATCTGACGACATGCAAACCCGGGCGAACGCGAGGGAACCTGTATCTCGGGCGCGCGAGGCTCTTGGTCCCATCTTGACCTCTGGATTGCCACTCCGGACGCTGCCTCTTGGACTACCTCTGTGGACCACATGGCTCACACCTTGTCCGATCACGCCCCTGTACGCTTACGATTGCGACTCCCGCTCATGCCCCATCGCATGTTCACATGGCATCGACCACCCAACGCCCTTTGCGATGCCGCCTTTCGTGAGGATATTGGTGGCGCTATTATCGCCTATTCCGAACACAATACGGGCTCGGTGGAATCGCCCTCAACCCTTTGGGAGGCCTTTAAGGCCGTAATCAGGGGGGAGTGTATAGCCAGACAATCCGGGGTGTTGAAATCCATCAGAGAATCCCTTGAACGTCTTGAGAATGACATAAAGGCCCTTGACCATGAGCACTCTCGCGACCCCTTCCCTGCCACGCTTGCGCTGATCAGGGCCATGGTTACAGAATTCCATGAGGAGGCTGATAGGGAAGTCTCGTTTCTCGGTAAAGAGGCTCGCGCCCGGCGATATGGCGAGGGCGACCGCCCCGGTAAAACTATTGCTAATTTCCTTCGCCAACTGCACGCTTCGTCTTATATTGCAGAAAAAACAATGGTTCTGTCGGGTTAGCGTAGCTCATTTCTTATATACGTAAATCAATTATCTTATTTCTTATATAAAATCCTCATATGTAACATCAAAACCAATTGGATCATAAGGAACACACGAAAGGAAACAATTGGATGGGTAAACAGTTTATATAAATTACATCATTTATCAGTTACCCATACTTAGATAAAGAGCTGTCAACAAAGTGAAGTTGCAAGGTGAACAGTGATCAAGTGACATACGTGCTCAGTGATAGAGTTGAGTGTGCAATATATACAATGTGATTAAAATATATACAAGGGAAGGATGGCCAGACTGAAAATGACTCTGCTGCTTATCCAAATTTAATTTCTTGCGCAGAGCCTTGAACTGGACCGAAAAGTAGCGTCGACGTTTCAACCCAATGTAAGCACTATTAAGTGGTCATTGCAGGTCTTCATCAGGACAATAGGGATAGATGGGAATGACAGCCTGTGAATTTAGACAGAACGTGGATTTAAGCATATTCCAACGAGTGTGTTCCAAATACAAACCAAAACATATTTGGTCATAGCTCACCTGGTACAACCAGGGTGAATCCTGGGTGGTGGAACAGTAGGGCTCAGGTCAGCGTACACATGGCCCCTTCACATTTAGTCTAAGGAAAACAAGTAGATGTGGGCTTAAAAACCATTCAAGCAATAAGATAATTGAAATTGTAAAATCAACGGTGGTAAGGGAGTAGAAAACTCACCCAAAAGAATAGCAAAAATGCGGGAAGCAATAAGTTAAAACAGCTATCCCGAACAAGAGGCCCGCAACGTCAGGCTGGAAGTGAAACAAATTCGGGGCTCACTTCTATGGAAAGGGCGAAAAACGGGAGGGAAATATTAACATCCCGTATGCGCTACTCATAATTAAAATTAAAATTAAAACGTCCGTGTGCTTGGGGTACTCACTCAGTAATGTCTGTAGCGATATCAGCAAATTCTACGGATGTAAGGGGCGATGGCAGGCAAACGTCCTGTCGTGCTGCTGCGATCTGTCAGCAAGGCCACTTGGTGAATGACTGATTTTAAATAGAAGCACGAGCCGGCGTGCGCGTGCACTCCGCGTTCGAGCGTACAGCAGCAAAATGCTAGCACACCTGTTACCTGGCAACAGAGACTAGCAATGACTAACGCGATGCTACTTCACATATTCAGAACGCGTGTTCTAACACTAGAACATGACGGCCGATAACGCGCTGCTCAATTAACCGCGGGGAAAGTATGTTTCATTACGTGTGCACCGTTAAAACAACCCAACTTATACGCAGATGTATTACGTGTTCTGTGCTATATAGCACACAAAGACGTTTAAAATGACCACTAACATAATTACTTTGAAGTGATCTATTTAAACAACTCATAGCGATTTAAATACATTCGGGATACCACACAGTAGTTAAACCCCACAATTTAAATAACAACACGATCTATTTTAACAACTCAAAGAAAATTCAGAAGTGAATGAATACGGCCAGGGATACCACACAGTTATTAATTATGAGGCATCTCATGCATATGACACATATCGGTGATGTGTTGACAAAATTACAAAAGGACAATTTGACAACCATAACATTCTATGTATTCATGATGTAAAGCCATCACCAAATTTCATGGTTACATCTACATAATGCAAATTCATTCATTTTATGCAATATACACATTGTAGGTATCTATTTAAGGAACAAATCCAAACAATTGAAGCAACAATTTTTCATGGCAAGATGTACGTTTCTGCCACCTATGTGAAACAGTTGAAGGTCAACCGTAAGGACTGACAGCAGTGCTCCTATCGGTTGCTGAAAATGACCATACAGCAACCGACCTACATAGTACAGGTCTGCATAGACGTGTGTGTGCTAGGTATATTTCCTGACTAGAGCTGGCCCATTTGTCTTGACGTTTCTTCAAACTCATTCAATCCCTCCATTACAGTATTGAGAGAATGGATCCACCTACATTCCTTGCGATTGAGGGTCACTGATAACAAACCCCCTCTAGGATGGGGACAGACTGTGTGGTATCCCTGGCCGTATTCATTCACTTCTGAATTTTCTTTGAGTTGTTAAAATAGATCGTGTTGTTATTTAAATTGTGGGGTTTAACTACTGTGTGGTATCCCGAATGTATTTAAATCGCTATGAGTTGTTTAAATAGATCACTTCAAAGTAATTATGTTAGTGGTCATTTTAAACGTCTGTGTGCTATATAGCACAGAACACGTAATACATCTGCGTATAAGTTGGGTTGTTTTAACGGTGCACACGTAATGAAACATACTTTCCCCGCAGTTAATTGAGCAGCACGTTAGCGGCCGTCATGTTCTAGTGTTAGAACACGCGTTCTAAATATGTGAAGTAGCATCGCGTTAGTCATTGCTAGTCTCTGTTGCCAGGTAACAGGTGTGCTAGCATTTAGCTGCTGTACGCTCGAACGCGGAGTGCACGCGCACGCCGGCTCGTGCTTCTATTTAAAATCAGTCATTCACCAAGTGGCCTTGCTGACAGATCGCAGCAGCACGACAGGACGTTTGCCTGCCATCGCCCCTTACATCCGTAGAATTTGCTGATATCGCTACAGACATTACTGAGTGAGTACCCCAAGCACACGGACGTTTTAATTTTAATTATGAGTAGCGCATACGGGATGTTAATATTTCCCTCCCGTTTTTCGCCCTTTCCATAGAAGTGAGTCCCGAATTCGTTTCACTTCCAGCCTGACGTTGCGGGCCTCTTGTTCGGGATAGCTGTTTTAGCTTATTGCTTCCCGCATTTTTGCTATTCTTTGGGTGAGTGTTCTACTCCTTACCACCGTTGATTTTACAATTTCAATTATCTTATTGCTTGAATGGTTTTTAAGCCCACATCTACTTGTTTTCCTTAGACTAAATGTGAAGGGGCCATGTGTACGCTGACCTGAGCCCTACTGTTCCACCACCCAGGATTCACTCTGGTTGTACCAGGTGAGCTATGACCAAATATGTTTTGGTTTGTATTTGGAACACACTCGTTGGAATATGCTTAAATCCACGTTCTGTCTAAATTCACAGGCTGTCATTCCCATCTATCCCTATTGTCCTGATGAAGACCCGCAATGACCACTTAATAGTGCTTACATTGGGTTGAAACGTTGACGCTACTTTTCGGTCCAGTTCAAGGCTCTGCGCAAGAAATTAAATTTGGATAAGCAGCAGAGTCATTTTCAGTCTGGCCATCCTTCCCTTGTTTATATTTTAATCACATTGTATATATTGCACACTCAACTCTATCACTGAGCACGTATGTCACTTGATCACTGTTCACCTTGCAACTTCACTTTGTTGACAGCTCTTTATCTAAGTATGGGTAACTGATAAATGATGTAATTTATATAAACTGTTTACCCATCCAATTGTTTCCTTTCGTGTGTTCCTTATGATCCAATTGGTTTTGATGTTACATATGAGGATTTTATATAAGAAATAAGATAATTGATTTACGTATATAAGAAATGAGCTACGCTAACCCGACAGAACCATTGTTTTTTCTTTAATATATACCCAGGTTCTGAGGGACACAGGGTCACCCCATTGTTTTCGTCTTATATTGCGGCACTACATGATGATGCGGCGGGTAGGACTACTTCGCCTTCTGAGATCCTCACCAGGATTTCCGACTTCTACTCCCAACTATACACTGCGGGCACGGCCCCCTCCCGCGAGCTTATGGATCACTACTTTGACTCCATTGAGCTGCTATGGCTCGGTAATAGTCACCGGGAATACCTAGATGAGCCGTTCACCCACGAGGAAATTTCTAAAGTCATCGCGGGTCTGCCGTGCGATACGGCCCCCGGCTCTGACGGGCTCACCCCTGCATTTTACAAGCAATATGCATCCCTCCTCGTTCTACATTTAGCTGAAATGTATAATGATTCTCTCGAGCAGGGTAGACACCCCCCTTCTCTCCGCGAAGCTTTACTTACCCTTCTTTTGAAACCGGACAAGCCCCCAGAATGCTGTGATTCGTACTGCCCGTTGTCACTCATCAATATTGATAATAACATTTATGCTAAACTCCTGGCAACCCGCCTTCTCCCGCTTATGCCACTGATCGCTCGCCCGACCAGTCAGGTTTCATCCCAGGGCGTTCCACATCGCACAACCTGCGCACCATCTTTTCGGTCCTCCACCAGATCAACCCCACTCTCCCGGCAGTGGCCGCTTTACTAGATGCTACAAAGGCCTTCGATACGCTTGAGTGGCCCTTCCTCTTTTATCTTCTCCCTCGATTAAGATTCAGTCCGATTTCGTGCGCAAGATTCAATTGCTATATACCCTTCCCACGGCGTGCATCAGGATAAACGGGCAGGTCACAGATCCCATCATTATCTCGCGGGGCACTAGGCAGGGCTGTCCCCTTTCCCCTATGCTCTTTGCCATTGCCATGGAGCCCTTGGCGGCGCGGCTGTGTCAACACCACACACACACAGAGGTATTGGTTTCTCGGCCCGTGCCCTTGTCAACTCCTTATATGCGGACGACATAACGTTGTATGTCCGCGAGCTACGTGAGAATCTAGCCCCCATGACCAGGGAAGTTGTCCGATTTGGTGGCCTTTCTGGTGTCCAGGTCAACTGGAGTAAGTCTGTCCTCTTTCCACTCACGGGCGCGACCGTGCCCTTCAACCCGGATTATCCCGTTATCTGGGCGACTGGCCCCACCAGGTACCTGGGTATCTGGCTGAGTCGGGATGTCGACGAACTGTGGAGATCAAATTTCGGCAGGGCCATGGACTGGTTGGAGTCTAGGATGCGAGCGTGGCAGAATCGCCCCCTATCACTTGCGGGGCGCATCGCCATTGCTAAAATGGTGGTACTCCCCAAATTCCTTTACCTCTTCTTCAATATCCCCATTCCTCTTACGTCACGCTTTTTTCAAACATTACGATCTCACATCATTACACTGCTCTGGGCTGGACGCCAGCCCAGAATCGCCTATGACAATCTAACTCTCCCACAGGCACGTGGCGGCTTAGCAGCTCCCGATTTTAGGCTCTGTGCACTGTGCGCCCAGGCCAGTTTTCTCCACTTCTGGATTCACCCTATGCCTTTTCAGCCTCAAGTGGCGGTCGAGGCAGATTTAGCCTCTCCATGGCCACTGCAGACAGCTTTATTTTTACCATACAAAACAGTGTGTGGTGAGATTGATACGGTCGAGTGCTTGCGTTGGGCCTGGGATGGATTACGTAAGCACACTGGCGCTGGGGCGCTCTACGTGCCATCTATGCCACTTGCAAACACCCCAGCATTTCCCCCATTACAGACTGCGGGTATGTCCCGCCGCGCTGCCGGTCTTGGCATTCGCATCATGGCGGACGTTTATCCCGATAATAACTTTTTCACTTTATCTGACAACGCAGCACCGCTTGACAGGCTGCTATATTTCCAGATCAGGGCAACCAGTAGAAGCAACAACCCCGCTTTTCCACATGCTCCCCCGCCCAATGCCACGCTGGAGCTTATTTATTCTTCTAACTCCCCGCGGAAATTGGTCACTAGACTTTACGCTCTCACGCTTGCTGCTTCCCCCATCAACACGGACCGGGCCCGCTGTGCATGGGGAGCGAACTTACAGATTGACCTCTCCCCTGAAAAATGGTTGTACTGCTGCAACCAGATAAGGCGTCTCTCCCCAAATTATCACTTGCGGCTTATTTATTTCAAGTATCTACATAGACTGTATTGCACCCCGACATCACTACAAAAGATGGGCCTGCGGGACAATGATAGATGTGCTAGATGCATGGCGCCTGGGGCGGATTTCGCGCATCTGGCTTGGCTGTGTCCCGGAGTTTCCTCATTCTGGCTGGAGGTATGCGCCGCCATTAGTGACATTACCTCAGAGCGCATTACCCCTGATCCCTTGGTGTGCCTCCTGGGCTACGTTAAACACATCAGACGCTAACCGTAAATTGACTGCAAGCTTCTGGTACTTGCGAAACGGCGGGTGGCCATCCACTGGGGACGCCAACCGGCGCCCAGGGCTAAACGCTGGCTGGACGATGCATCCCATTGTCAGACACTACTGGGCGAGTTCTGGGATTTGATGCCTGTAGCTAGTAGACCGCCAGACATATGGGGCCCTCTTGTTACATTCCTTCCCCGACTTGCTGCTCCCAATGAACTCACCACTGACACTTTCTCACCTGACGTTCAGACGACAGAGGCTGATCCGAATGCCACTGTACTCCCCTCTGACGTGGCTGCCCGTGCCTCCCCCTATGAGTAAGTTGCACCGGGCCTATAAAATGTACCGAGATATGTTTGCTTTTCACTGCTAACTGCCATGTACTGCTGATTATAATTGTAAGTGCATCCTATTCCAGGTTACTGCTGAAGTGATTATCTGTAACATGCCGTGATTTCTTTTTCAATGCAGGTTTTGAAAATCAAAAAAGAAAAAGAAACCCTTGATCCGATGGTCTGGCCAGGCTTTATTAGGGTTGGGAGACTGTCAATTGTTTTTCAGTCCAGGTCCGCCATGGGAGGCATGGAAGACCTGGGCTAGAAAAACAAATAATGGCCGCAAAGTGCAGGTCGAAAACTTCCTGTGTGTTAGGGCTTTAGGATTTTGTTTTAGTACAGCAACAAAATATCAAGTGAGTGAAACAAACCTGGTGGCCACTTGGCATTCAGCTCTGCTTTCAGGTCATCTGTTGATCAAACAGATGCAGTGAAGGCATAGAGTTCCCACTCCAGAGCTCAGAGCTCTCTGAATGTGCCATGCAGTTTTACAGCAGGGGGTGGAAGCCAGAATCTTTGCTGAATTGTTGAGCTGGTCATTGGGGTCTAACTATTTGGTAAAATTTCAAGAAAATTATGTGAAATGCAAATCCATAAATTATTGCTATTTTTCCTTTCATCAGCTTTTGACATGAGGAGGCATTTCACGCTTGAAAAAAATGCAAAAGAATTACTGCGAACAAAAGCCACTCGCGCTCTGGCTTTTTGCATTGTTCCCGTATGCTCCAGCACAATCATTTTGCTGTGAATGGTGGCATAGTTACGCAGTGTGACATAATGATATATTTTTGGGAATTTAATTTAAACATACTCCTATGAATGATCATTTACATTGTTCAGGGGCTCACACTTGGATCAAAAATTTGACTGTGATAAATAATGGTCCAGCACTGAATACACCCATGCAAACCATTGGTGCGAATAATGCCACTAAATGCGAGAGTGCTCAAATTGCCTACTAAGTAAACTGAGGGCCCAGTTCAGAGATTGGTGGAAAGCGTTTTCTGTCAAAAATGCAAGAAAGAACTCAACCTGCCAAACACTTGGTCCGCCTACCTCATTTAGAGATGGTGGACCTTAATGTTTTGTGCAATGGAGCCCTTTGGGTTCTGTCGACAGAAAACCTCCTCTGACAGCACGACGGAGTAGAGGACATTGGAGGAAGGACATTACACCACCTGCCGTATTTATGGTGGAGAGTGTATTGTATTTTTTTCTGTCTGTCACCATATAGAAAACTTTGCGGTGAGCGACAGAAAAAATATATAATGAAACCCTTACCCCAAGAGATAAACTCCCAGGTCGTGGGTGTCATCAGCTTTTTGGTTTTCAAAAACTCATGCTTTGGAAGCTTATTTCTTTCAACAAAAATGAAAAAGGTTGGGGACTGGCCATCAAAACTGACTGTGGCTGTCCACCAAACTTTCTGTACATTGAAAGAAACTGCTCTGATTGCCATTCCTTTAAATGTACAGAGATGACAGCTGAGTTGGCAGTTATCTGTCAATCTGACAGATGATAGCTTGTGGAGAATGGTGGAGGTAATATCCTCTGCCAATAAATCACACAAATGAGGGAGAAGAGGTTACACTCCTACACCAACCTCCTCTACAAATATTCAAACACACAAATGAGTAGTAGGAGTATAGAGAAATAAACGGCTAGTGTAATTAGCGGCACACGCTTTGTTACCTTGAAAACTGCCGTCACCAATAAGTTGTGGCATGCTTCATCATAGGGCTTGCTAATGACACCCCTGCGCAGACCAACACCTGGGGTGGAGCAAAAGGGAGGGAAGACAATACAAACTCAAAATAATAGGGATCTGAAAAAAATATTGGTGCAGTGATTGGAATTTAAAACTGGCTCAGGAATGTTCGCCATCACTTTTATTCCTGGGCTTCCTGATTAGGATTAAAATGAATATAGGATGATGGTGACGGGGATTATTAGTAGCCCCACACCTCTCCTATCTGCTTGTTTGTCAACATGTTTCAGCCGATTTATTCTAGCCCTAAAAGGGTCTTCCATCTTTCGTCAGGACCTACGAACCCCTTAATTCCCCATATTTCCTACCTTCCTTTAGTAGGTTGAGGATTGATCCAATCTGTTCTAGGGACTGCAATACACACTGCGGTAATACCGAGTTTCACAGTAGTTGTTGCTCAAAAAGGTGTGCGAGTGAGGGCGGCTCCCTGCAGTCAAACATTCATCAAGGTGCTTCTGCAGGTCTCTCCACACGCCGTGAAGGTCAATATCCTCCGCCACCCTGAATAAGGGAGTACCATCTGCCAAGCTCGCAATCTGGTACTAAGTTTGAAACCACATCAAAAATCTCAATTGATTTTCGACATTAGACATATATTACATTGAAGAGAGGCATCTTAAATACAGGGACCCATTTGGCTGAAAAGTGTGGAGTTGCCCCCCATTTCATAGTCTCTGACAGAACTAAAGTTGTGAGGACGGCCATATTAAAGCATAGAGATATGGTGAGCAATGGGGTATGCAAGAGAAAAGACATAGTGGCAGATATTGTGTGACTAATGCAGATTTATTTGGCAGTAGGGTGACTCTGGTCAGCATACATGCTGTAAATGTAGGCCAAGACAGTTTTTATTAAACTTTCTGCATAAAGTAGCTGAATTTTCTGAGGGCTACTCTGTCGGAATCAGAATGTCCTCAGCATAGTAAACTGACGTGCATCACTCTCTTGAGTAACCCGGCCGCTTCCTTGTTATCTTTTGGCCCCACTGCACACAAAGTCCTGTGTGCATGCTGAGGCCTACTCTCAAATTTAACAACAAAATTTATAGGCTGACTCTGAGGGCTCCAAAAGTATACTCTCTAGTGGACACAAGACTACTATATGTGTTATTTGCCACTTGTACTGTGAGCGATGGTGGCAGCGTACCATTTTTTATCTCAAAATACTGGCCTTTTTACCTGTTTCAAAGTGAGAGTGCAATATACCTACAGGTCTATTCGTGCAAAGTTCTGCTTATGAGTCATGCATTGGCCTGTGCTGACAAACCTATGTACATGACAAATGTGTGTGTTTGTATGATGAATGGTAGAAGGACTCCAAGTTGTTTGTGAGTGTGTGAATGCTAAAGCCAATGGGATCCATTTTCAATTGTCCCATGTGTGAGATGGCATAAGATAGAGGTTGTGATGCAGTCTCCCCAGACATTGGAAGTGTACTGTCTGCATTCCTGAGCTGGTGATTGTTGCCCCTCCCTACACACTGAAGTGTAATATTAGGAAGACAGGACTGCATTTAGAAATTCGGTGATAACCTTTTTAGCAGGGGATTGCGATTAGTCCTTCTTGAGCACTGAAATTTGGTTGATGATGGACTAATGGGTGTGAAGCAGCAGATTCAATTATCAGAACGGGAGAAGTTGTTCTGGGCAGTGCCTGGTCCTTTTGCGTTCCTCTAGAGTGGCCCATTCAGGAAGGCTGATGAAAGCCAAGAGCCCAGTTTACTGTGATCATGTTATGGGTACTCCTGCTTTTAGCAAGACTCATCACTACCTGCCGGGAGAGCCATCACCTTACATTAAGACTGTGGGCCTGATTATTAGTTTGGCGGTAATGCAACTGCCGTCAAAATGGCGTCGGAATCACTGTTGCCGAGTTTGTGGTCCGACTTCCCTATTACGATGCATGCACTCCCATAGACAAAAGACCGCCGCAGCACCGCCGCCAACGCCAATAAATCCTGACCGTGTCGGGAGCAGGATAGGTCAATGCATCTGTTGGAGGTCGGGCTACTAGTTCCCCCACCTGCCCAATCACAATGTGCCTTACCACCAACGTGAATGTGGCGGTTAAGCCTCCACACCTGAGCTGGCGGAAAGGGAAGGATATATGGCACAAACTCACCTTTACTCACTTTCATATGTCCCGAACCACCATGGAGCCATCCCTCAACATCCTGCAGTTGCTGCTTGATGAAGATCAACACCGTCGTGGACGCCACCGATGGTAAACCATATACCTACCCATTCCCATTAACTCCTCAGTAAATAGTTGGTCCGGCACGGACATGCGAAGGTGTATGGAGTCCCTGGCCCCAACATGTCATGTGGCCCCCTGTTCCCAATAAATCGTAATGTATGATCCAAGCACTGCTCCATGATGCCCTCTTTGGGCAGGTCACTGACACTGCATATGCTCACGTCACCAATTTTAACTTGTGTTTAAAAGTAAGAATCAGGGATACTGATGTGTGAATTGATTGGTGTAACATAACAGCACCTCCCCATCAATATCCCAGCTATTCTTCTCTGTGACACCCTTACATTTACCACTTGCTAGCCCCTGTTGTCATATCAAAGAGACTTCAGGATGGATTTGTCATGAAACTTAAACACACCCTTTCTAATAAATATCTGTACATCACCCACATAAAAAGTTAATGTGATGTCAATGGGATGTCAAAAAATCAGTGTGAGAAGCATACAAAGGTCACAATGTAAGCACTCTCTGGAGAATAGGCTTGCCTTTACCAGGGTGACCCCTGAAAGACTGGGCCCTTTGGCCCCAGTCCACTTGGCACATGCCGCAAAGCCTCTTTGTGCACAGGACCTGTGGCTTGAAGTTTATCAGGGACAACCAATAGCCTAACCAGGTGCCATGCATATGTGGGGACTGTGTAAGTGCAAGTAATGAAAGCAAACTCAGCAGTAACAGCATTTGTCACACACATATGTAAAGTAGGTGTAAGCTAATCACACTAAAAGGGCATATGACCATAAACAAGTTTAAAAAGGTATGACTATTCACCATCCTCCATGTGTGGATAAACAGATAACTAACTTGCACACATCAAAAACATATCCAATATATGTCATAGGGAGAACTGCAAGCTAAATGATGGTCACATTGCCCAAGACAAGCAAAATAAAATTCCATATGATATCCCAACAAATTCAATGTCAGCCCCATTTGGAATTCATCCTACTTATCCATCCTTGGAACAGTTACCCTTCTCCTGTGTAACTCCAGCACTGGTTCTAATGTCAGATTATACAAACCTCTTCAAATGGATCAGCAATCAGGGTGAAACAAACATAACTGTAGTTACACATCCCAAAGTATACAATAAAAGCAAATAGTTAGAAAAGTAATGACAAGACTAATATGTTCTAAACCAAACAAATGTATTATTTATCCAAAATAACCTGAGGGAGCAAACCAAAGGCCAATGGCCAGTCCATGTCCACATTCTGTCGTCCAACACACTGCTGTGCCAGTAAACCTGCCCTTCATGACACTGCCAGGGAACCTCCACACAAAGGGGCATCAATTGGGCATATCAGGTATCTCAATGATCTTATTTGGGAGGGAGACGTTAGGAAGGGGTATCCTTGGATAGTGAAGGTGGGAATTTGGAAGAGAGAGGGGTGGACTGACGTTTAGGAGAGGGGTTGGGAGTCAGGACGGGTGGAGCGATGTTTGGAAGGGGGATGCTGGGAAGTGGAAGGGGTGGATGGGTCAGGAATAGGGGTGATTTGGAGGTGGAAGTGGTGGTCTTGGCTGATGTAGGAGGAGGAAGCTTCTTTGAAGGGGTGGTAGGAGGTTTGGTCTCGGTGAGTGCAAGGCAGAAGGAAGGGTCTTCTGTAAGGAACTTGGAGGGGGTGTGGGAAGGAGTAGGGACTTGGAGGGAGAGGAAGTGACTTTGAGTGATGTGCTTGGGTCTGGTGCAGGTGCATGTGTGTCAGGTGTATGTGCTGCAAGTATAGGTATGTCTTGTTTATCTGGTACATGTTGGGTGCTTGATAGTTTGCATCTGAGTTTTTTAGGCGTGTAGAGTGTGGGTGATGTGTTCATGGATGTGGCTGCATTGGAAGGGCTGGGTATGGGTGTTGTGAATGGTGATGTTGTGCTCACTGTGGTTGTGTTCAATGTCTATGGACGTGCTGATGGGTGTGCATGTGGGTATGGGTGTGTCTGTGGTGGGTGGGGGTGCGATGGTGGATGTGTAGTGTGTGAATGCGTGTGTGGTGCCCCTGTCCTGTGTGGGGATGTGATGGGTGAGTGCTGGGAGTATATGGGTGTTGTGTTGTCGATGGTGGTGGGGTGCCTGTGAGTGTAGTGTTGGGTGCGGTGTCTGTATGTTTGGATGCGTACTTGCCTTTTTTCTGTTTGTGCTTGTATGTGGATGTGCTGATTGGGTCTGTTTGGGTGGGTGTGTGCATGTGCTTTGGACATGTTTGGGAATAGGGTACTGGGATGGGTAAGAGCAGGGGGACAAACACAAGTTTGGGGAGATGGGAGGCTGCGGTCAGTAAGGAGGCCAGAGCCTTAAAAGATCTCTGTAAGACAGACATGGCACTGTGAATGCCTTCCAGGTAGGACATCATCTGCTGCAGATGGCTTCCTTGCACCTGGATGGCATTCAGCAGAGCAGTATGACCCACAGGTATGTTCCTCTGGTGGTCAATAGCCTCCTCACTCAGCACAGCAGGGGTGGACAGTGGCAGTGGCTGAAGTGCCTAGAGTGAAGTAGACGGGTACCCTCTTCGGAGACCGGGGACGAGCAACTGGTTGGGGAGCAACTGAGAGGGCGGAGCTGGAACATGGGATGGCGGACAAGGAAGATAGTGGTTGATTTCTTTTGGGGTCCGCCACCACTCAGGAGTGTCCACTGGAGGAGGACTCTGATTACTCCAATAAACTTGAGCTTGCCTCCTCCGTGGCACTCCACACACCCTCTCAGTCACTGGGTCCCTCTGTGTTGGATGTAGCAGAACCACTGTGGCCAGCTGCTTCCACACTGATGTTGGCCCTCTCTCCTTCGCTTGCCTGAGATTGATAGAATATAAACGTAATATTGTCATTATATCCGTATTTTACTCGAATGTATGTTAGCATTTATATGGCTAATACATTATATTTGCATATTGTGTGTAGACGTATTTTGGAAATATAGATGTTGCGTAAACTAGGTTGACATCTGCGCCGCCATTTTAGCTCTCGAATACGCCATTTTCTATTTCAATCAAAACTGTAATTTGCTCATTTACGAGAAATGGCTGCTGGTAAGTTTTGTTTCTACAAATGCTGAAACTTGCTCATTAACGCATGTCTTCTCTGTTACTTAGAGGCCTTCTCCCACCTGTCTAGAGGGGAGGATAGGCCAGACGACCTTGGATAGTAGATAGCTTGTACCAGGCTGCGGAATGGAAACTAATGTTCTCTGCCCCCATTGTATTACGACAGCTACCAGTACTTTTCCATAATAGGCGGGTCTTTGTGGGCTCCGCAACCTACATAATGTAACTTTATGCTTGTTAGAGGCAGTCGCTCGTCAGCCATCATAGGAGGCTGGTCAGACTGGACTCCACTGCAGTGTATCTTGTGAATAAACTAGTTGCTTGCATTCTCTACTGCGTCATCAACTCTTCATTACTGGAAGGCAAGAGGAGGTCGAGAGTGACCCGGGTGACCCTAGTTGGGCCACTTCCTTCAAGATGATGCTGCAATATAAATTGAAATCAGTTAATTGCATCTGCGGTAACACACCTGACCTTGAGATGTTAACACTTTCAGCGCCGGGACGCCTCTTCGCTGGGGCAGCTGCGCGCTTTATAAATCTGGCTAACATAACATAACATAACTAAACATTTCAAAGGTGCACAGATTACACCAGCCCCAAGTTTCAAAACATTGGCTCCAACATTAGCCTGAACACATGAATGCATGGGACATAACCTATAAACAGCTGCTCACAGTGATGTCATTACCCCAGACAGCTACAAGACCATGGGTGAAGTTTACTCTGTGTCATCCAGATGTATCTACTGGTATTGGTTACCACCTTCTACACTTTGGCCCATGCTGGACACCAAAATGGACAGATCTCCACAAATTGGAAGGGGATAAACCATACTTATGGCCAGTCTCCACACAAGGCCCTGAATTCACCAAATGTGTACATATCTAGTGCACATCCTCATTTACTGCCTGTCAAGTTGTGCAGCTCTGCTGCAGCAATATGTGCAGTAAGTAGCAGACATCAGGTTACATGAAAATGATAAAGTCACACTATTGGAACACCAAATACATACATTCCTCATGTATACATTGTCACATTAGTCCAAAGTAAGGTGATCTGAAGCAGCTTTGAAATGTTTCACATGTAGCACTGAAAAGTAGAGTGAACACATGTATGACCAAATATTTGGGTGATCAGTGAACAAATGCCCAAAGCATAAGTTGTCACATCGCCCTAAGGACAGAGCTGGGTAACTGAGTAATCTTTCATATTATAATTCCAAAATGGAAGAGTGAATCCAGACTAATGAAAGGATAAGTCGTTATTCTTATAGTTTTTCACGCCGATCACTGACCGCCGCCGAGCGGGCAAGCTAGGAAGATACCGAATCGCTGCCTCGCGGCTCCTGGCTCCCAGCTCTTGGCTCCCGCTGATTTTTGCCTTTAAACGAACCATTGAGTCGCGGGGGACCGGGCAGTCAAGTGTGGCTGAGTGCAACCGAGTTTCGCCCCCCCCCATAGTGCTCCTGTCAATACTGCCGCTGGGAGCAGCGCGGCTCATGGATCTAGCGCCGGAGGAGCGCCGGAGTAGCTGAGGGTTTGTGGGCTGTAAGCTGCGAGTTCAAGCAGCAGTGTGCAGCTGAGAATAGGGAGCAGCAAGCGGAGCCTGTGACGCCGAAGAAGGACAGACGTAGGCGGGCTAAGGGGTCTGGTTCTGCCGGCGTTGCTGCGCTGTGCTGGCGTTTCAGTGCTGCCCGCCACCCGCCGCCGCCCGGAGCCGGCGGGAGAGACCGGCGCGAGACTGACCGCGGACCACGGACTTGCCAGACCTGCAGATTGCAGCGAGGTGGGTGCAGCTGCGGAGTGGTGCGGTGCGGTCTTGGCTTGCCTCAATTTTGCCCCACCCGACCATCCTGTTCACCTCGCCCCGTTCTGGTGCGTCAAAACTGCTGCAAACAGCAGAAAACAGTAGAAGCTGCGAGTGGGGCCAGCAGGACCAGCAGGACCAACAGCGGCACCAGCTCCAATCACAGTGAGTGTGCCTATCAGACCCCTCGCAGACCCCTTGCAGCGGGGGGGAACGGGGGAGCCTTCTAACCAGCGCCCTCACAAGTAAACCAGTGAGCCAGTGAACCAGTGTACTAGAGCAACCAGCAATCAGCAACCAGCCTTCCCCCATTGGAGAACTAGGGGGGAGGCCTTGAGCACTCCATCTGCAGCATCCATAGCCTGCAACCTGCGTCCTCCACTCCACTCTACTATTCCACCTATCTCCATCGTCCATTCTGCTCTTCTATAACATTCTTCACTAATCTCTTACATCACAGTTTTATAGCTCCACAATAAGTCCTCAAAGCACCTCCCTCCATATTCACAATTGTAGAACCTCAGCACTTGCAGTACCACGGTTACGCCACCATTGTCACCACAGCTTCCAATAGACTCTCCTTGGAAGCTATCACAGCTCTCACCCAGCTGCCCTAAATAGCCCCGAACAGTCTAAAGGATCACTGGACCACAGGGCCAAAGGACAAAGGACGAAGGACAAACCGATTGAATCGACTGAACAACGCAAACGTCGGGGCTAGGAGTCATGAGATCAGGCAGAGTAAGAAAAGCCCCAACAAAGCCAAAACCAAGACCGCAATCCAAATCAACTAAACGGAAGAGCGAGGGCAGGAGAGGTCTTAGGGGCAGCAGCCCACAGGATCTTGACCTTGAATGCCACAAGATAAAACAAGAAAAACTTGATGATACACAAAACAGCCCAATGGAAGATAAAGCAGACAGTCCCTTGAGCAGCTCGCATTCCATTGCTCATAACAGTAGCGTCTTCTTGCCCCTGGAAGACAGTATAATAGTAGAAGCAAGAGACAAAGAAGCTACAGTGAGTACAAGTCTGGTGCAGCAGAACCTAATCAGGATAGAAGGATCACTGACAAGGAGGAACCCTTGTTTATTCCAGCCAAAAATATACACAAAGTTCTCCTTCCTGAAAGATCCCGGAACAGCAATATTTTCAAAAAGTGCTAGTATAGAAGGGTGCAATCCCCTCTTTTACCCCTTGCTACATACAGCTTAGACCAAAAGTCACACTTACTGGCAGTGAAGGAAACCGTAGTACAAATTCATTCTAAAGGAACATCTCAAACGAGCCCACAATTCAAAACCAAGGATCACCTCGGAACAAGGCAAGCAGCTGAAGATACGAAGACTAGATGTACAAACAAGGTGGATGACTGTGAACAACTGGAACAATTGGATCCCCTACAAACTCACCAGAAGGACATTATTAACGATTACTCCAGCTCATTACAATATAACTCTGTGGAAAGCTTAAATAAAGCTCAAATTAGTATCCCACACCTTCAACAACCCAGCTCAACATCTGGGGCATCATTGGAGCCAGCACCAACTCTTGACCAGCAAGAAGGTTCAGGACACGGATCAGAACCTCAGAACGCCCAACTCTCCAGTTACACTGCCGAGAACACTCTAGGCCAAGGTGCCAGCTTCTTACCTCAACAAACGAGGTCTGACATGGGATCTGCCCTAAAGTTTTATCAATGCCCATCATTAGCACCAGACCAGCTGGATGATCAAAAACCAAGGAAACAGACACCACAATTAAACAACTCCCCCCTACAGATCTTATCACCTACCTTATCACCTACCAGCTCGGATGACAAACTGTTTCAGGCAGGTTCACTGGTTCCTTGTAAAACAAAGGGAACAACACAATCAGTGCAAGGACAGCCGCCACAAATTGATGATCAGTCTGCCTCCAACTGTGACATGTCCTTCCTAGCCTCCCAAGAGTGGGAAGACCTAGTTGCCTCTTATAGCCACGGGCCCAGTAATCGACCAAATGTCCTGCATACAGGAAGAAGCAATACAGGTCATAACAACAAAACTTTAATTTGTGAATCACTATTGAGCTCTATGCAATACTCGACCGCGGCCTTGCAATACCAATCCCATAAAATGGACCTCCAGCTCACAGTTTTGCAGACTCTTGCCGACTTTACTTTGGGGATTGATAAAAAGCTAGGCGAGTTGAATGGTCTAATAAAGAGAGGGCAGGCAGCGGCCTCCAAAACACAGTTTGTGCAACAAGAATGCTTATGCGTCCCGATTGTTGATAAACTACAAACGCTACCAACAACTTTGGCTGACCTGCTGTCGACTTTGAAACCAACAACTACATCCCGGATAACAGACAACAATGACATCCCGAGGGAAGACGTGACAGCATTGAGCACACAACCACCAGTGCTAACATCACTAAACAGCGACTCCCTATTAGAAGGAAGCAGTCCCTCCCGAGGTTCAAAAATAGAACCATCCGGAAACAAAGGCCTAACAAAACTATCTGGACGCAAACAAAAAAGGAAAGGTAGGAATAAGAAATCCACAGTCCAGGCCCATCATTCAACCGACTGCTTTCCGACAGGTTTATCCACAACAGAATTATTAAACGACGAAATATTAAAAGAAGAAGAGCCAGCTTCGGTAAAAGCACGAAGATCTCGATCGCAAGCACCAAAACTACAAAGCAGCAGCAATAGACATCTAGCCGCCTAGCACGTCCTAGTAATAAACAAGAGGACAAGAGCGAACAGACAGGGAATCCATCTGACAAGATCCCGCCTCCAACTGCCTCCGTCCAGGAGAAGCACCAAGCAAGCATTAACATAGGGCAAGAGCTGCCAACTGCCTCATTGGGAAGAACGGTGTTAACTAATGGAACACACCAAACAACAATACCGCACGGTTCAGACTCTCGGGAGGACCAAAATGAGCGCCAACAATCTTCAAGTCATAACCATGAGAAAGATGCCAAAATGCACGCCATAGATTGGGTTTCATCTGATCACACGAAACACTCATACTACAGTCATAACCCTGAAACATCCACAGTAAACCTTCCTGATCAAGGGCTCCTTCTTAATAGTGCAAACAACAATACAAGCAGATCATCTCAAAACCAAGACACTCTCGTCCATAGAGTAACTATCAGCAATAGTACACAGTTACAGGATCAGGCCATAACTAAGGCCGAAGGGGCTGACACTATAATATTTCACCCTCAATACAAATCTAGAGGTCGTGTGGACATACTGAACAGAGGGAATATTCTACGGCTCTTACATTCCATCATACCCCTAGCAAACATTGAAACCCTTGACTTATTGTCAATAGAATTTCTGCCACCTAACAACAGTCAGAGCACAGAAGCAACTAGAACAACATGGCGAACCCCAGAGGTTGCAGGCAGAATTCTTCGGGAAAGAGATAGTTTTTAAACTGGGGGATAGGCCTGGAATCTATCCCAAAACCTTTATACCCAACTCCTTTCCTTAAAGCAGAAACAAACAACCCAAGTAAGACGACTTTTTCAGTCTTGAAAGGAGCAAGAAGTAGAACACCAGGCACAACAACCGAGGCAAATTTGATAATCGCCCTGCAATCGACTCAAGGTCCTCCAGATTCATTTCCTCCTTCAACGTTTAACAATTGGACTGGCATACACCGGCAAATAACACCGGCATGTCCAAAATGATAGGCGACAGACACAGTACAGCTTTCAAAAACAGAACGCGATGGAATTGCCGTATGTGTCTGGAACATTAACGGCCTAGCCTCTAAAACGCATGATCAAGAGTTCATAAAGTACCTGAAAACCTTTGACATAATCCTGCTTCAAGAGACCTGGGAAGATAAGCCCTTTGACCTGCAAGGTTATACCACCTACTCATTCCCGGCGACAAAGGTATCAGCCTTTGGCCACCGCTCGGGGGGCTTACAGTTTCTCGCATCAATAACTGAAATTGGAGAGCTTCTCCCCGTTACCATACACTTAACACCACCAAGCAGTATTCAAGCTGTAAAGGTAACACTCATGCTTAATCAGTCCAAACAGGACATCATAATAATAAATGTTTACGTGCACCCGAAAGAAAAATAAAAGGCAGCGAAGGAGCTGTTAATGGAGTTGCAGAGAGTAATGGAAGAAGAGTCAACAGATCTTATAATTCTGGCTGGCGACTTTAACATGCACCTCTTAGGGTCTACTAAGGAAGAAGATCCAACGCAGGACGTCTCGAGGGCATGGGGAATTCCAACACAAGGCCAAATACAGTCTACCAAGCCATCTAGGATTGCAATGAACTTACTTAGGGGCCTACAACACCTAAATATGAGAGCCTTAAACGGTCGGTTTAAAGACAACAGCCCACCAGCAGCCACGTACCACTCAACTGCCATATCATCACATTTAGACTTCACCTTTACGACTCTGACTCTGTTTAACAAAATAGCTACCTTCAAGATCGGCAACAATGAATTCAGCGACCACCTCCCGCAAGAGTTGTGTCTTCAAATAAGACCCTGTCAAACCCCAGAAATCAGCAACTCCATTTTGCCGGAGGAAACTACCAACCTTAAAAGAATAAGGTGCAGCTCCAGCAACATAGACGAAATAGCAGCAGGAGCTAAAGCTCTATACAACCAAGGAAGAGTCAATTCAACCCATCCAATAGAAAGCTGGGAAACATTTGTCAAATCCCTAGGAGATAAATATTCATATAGCAATAGCTGGAAACAAGGGAAAGTGGTAGCTGCTCCAATCGACGCACTAAAGAGCCCTGTCTCTAAAAAACTAAAGCAAACTATAAATCGAACTCTAAATCAACAACGCAAATCCCCGAATAACTTGAGACTGCAAGGCACACTCCGTGAGCTAAAGACCTCATTAAAACGAAGGAGATGGGAGAAGAAAAGAGCAAAGGATAATGATCTTTTGGCGAAACTTATGTACGATGCAAACCAGAAAAACAGTGCCAAATTCTGGCAATCAGTAAACAAATTGCAGCATCCAAATCATCATGGCATCAACTCCAACATCACTGAAGCCACCTGGGCTGACTATTTAAATATTTCAGCGATCAAGAAGCTGAAACAGCAGTTTCTTTGGCCTCCTCGAGTCACGTTGTCACAAAAAATTTAATTAGGGCAGGAAGAAATCAATACCACCTAAGTGATGCGGGCATCGAACCGTCTAACCAGACGCAGCTCGAGGCAGCTCTTCCATCAAGTCACGACCGCCCATCTAGTGTAGATGACATGCAAAAAGAATCCCTGGTTGAAGCAATAAGCAAACAAATATCCAGAGGCAGACGGGCAGGAGCACCGGGCCCAAACGGCATACCACCGTTGTTATATAAACAGGATTCTGACTTCTGGAGAAAAGCACTAGTCCCAGTAATAGGACACGCTTTAAGAACTACAGCAATCCCAGAGTCATGGAGAGGCTCAATCATCAGTCCTATATTTAAGCAAGGAGCAAGATCCGATCCAAATAACTATCGCCTGATAGCCTTGATAGATAATGAGGCTAAATACTATGCAGGGATTGTACTTAAAGACTTGGTTACCTGGTCCACAAGAAACAGTATTATACCAACAACTCAAACAGGTTTCCGTCAAGGGCAAGGAACCATAACCAATATTATGGCCTTAACCATGCTCATGGATGCTGCGAAGCAAGGTAAATATCCCCTATACCTTTGCTTCATAGATTACTCAGCAGCCTTCGATCACGTTGACCGTTCCAGGCTCTGGCAAAAGCTGAAAGAATGGGGGATACCTCCACCTCTCCTAGACCAACTCATCCAGCTGCATACCATCACATGGATTAGAATTAAATTAGGCGCTGGGAAGCATCTCTCGAGCAAAATCATCACTACAAAGGGATTAAAGCAAGGATGCGTCCTGGCCCCTCTGCTATTTAGCCTTTTCCTGGCGGACTTGCCGGCAGAATTGGACGCTTGCTCCTCACATGCCCTGAAGTTAGGTGGCATGATACTGACAAACCTACTTTATGCCGATGACTTAGTGCTGATTAGCAGAACTCCGATAGGACTCCAGCACCTTCTAGATGCCACCCACAATTTCTCACATCGGAACGGTTTAAAAATAAATTTCAAAAAATCAAAAGTTATGGGTGTAAACCATCACAAGAGGTCAAATCCTAGCTGGTACCTGGCCGGCAAACGTCTGGACCAAATAACAAACTATAAATATTTGGGCGTGCTTTTAGATGAAAACAATTCTTTTAAGCCACAGCTAGAATCCTTACGAAGGAAGGGAGTAATGACCTGCTTGGCATTAAAACCCCTGAAAAAACTGCTGCCGGACTTAACGCTTGATACCTTTTTAAAAGTCCTGCGAGCGAAACTGCAGCCAACAATCACCTATGGGTGCGAATCTATGACTGGAAGAGACGCTGCTATCCTCGACTGTATAATTGCAACCTCCTATCGTGCGATATTCCAGCTCCCCAAATATGTTTCACCTGCTCAAATAAGGCTGGAATTTGGTCTCCAAAAACAGGTAATAGAAAGGCAGGGAGCCTTTTTAAAGAGCTGGCACAAAATCAGAGCTGCTGACACAGGGTCTTTGAATAAACAGCTCATGCTTGAGCTGTCCCACACTGGAAAGTTGCCAGCTAACGTCTACCTTCAGAATTCCTTGCAGACTCTCGGTCTGACAGACGCCTGGAACACTCCAATGGGCCACTCGGTTTTCAAAAAGTTAGTAACAAAATCGACAAGGCTCATATCGGCCCTAGAGGACAAAAAAGCGGTATCCAAGCGAGCTCATGGTTGGGTTGTGCTCAACAATTACGATGTTCTTAAACCTCAGCCCTACCTCAAGGTGAGAACTAAGCTTGTGACCAAAGAAAAATTCCTAAGACTACGGCTGGGAGTTGGCCCAATCAATCCGCTTTTGCCACCATGGGAAAGAAGAGGGGCGATCAGTTTTGCCGTCTGTGTGCGAATGACACTGAGACTTTGATCCATATCATATGCATATGCAAGAAGCTAAAGGACATCCGGAAAACACTGTTAAAACCGTTATTTATCCAGTATGGAGTAAGGTCCTGTAGGCAGGCAGTGATGCTGTGCTTTAATCCAACCTTAGTACAGCTAAACTGTCGCCTCACAAAATTTCTCGATCTGACAGCATTGAGATTGAAAAAACCTGCTGCCAACAGTTAAGATTCACTATAGAGTGTTGTAGATGCTGCACTGGACCACTCTACTGGTTTAAACCTAGAAAGTTTATATAATTGACTTTAAACAGGCTCGTAAATCTGTGCCAGTGGTGCTATCACATTCGAAACAATTTTATGTCTTTTAATCACAAAACAAAAGCATTTTAAACTTTGTACTTTATTTTTATTTGTTTTACTAATGTAACATTTCTGAAATTTAACCTGTAATGTTTTGAATGCAATGGTTTTAATTAATCATGCATAATAAATTTACTTACTTACATCGCCCTAAGGACATCCACATTCCATCTTTGGACTGTCTGACCACTCCATTCATACCTACATTTGCAAAAGACAAATTGCCATTCAAGGCTCATGTGTCACAATGACATCAACATGTAGTGTAAGTTTGTTCCCAGTGTGTTAGCATATTACAGTACCTATTTGTATTGATTACCACAATTGGCTTGGAATACTGAGTGAAGATTTTAACATAATTGTGAGAAGCTGGCTCAGTATCTGATGTACACTTATGTATGTGGAAACCTTGCACTGGTCCAGACAACCCTTATGGTGATTTTAGTGGTCTTAGACAACCTTAGAAAGCTCTCTAAGTGGTAGCTGTGGAGAGCAGCCTTCAGGCTTAGTCCAGAACATAATCTTATAGGTATAGATTAAGTGAAAAAGAACCACACAGTGTATTTATAAAAATAAGTATTTATTATAAGACACTCACTAAGACATGCAGATATCTCCTAGCCGGAGATATACACAATGCACACATTGCTTTGCAATAGAAACAGGTAAGTAGCACAGAATACACAGTGGTCCCCAGGGGGAGACCAAACCATATACTAAAATAGTGGTATGCGAACCACGACTCGAGTCAAGAAAATACTCAGAGGACGTAGAAGTGCCGGGGACCCAAGGAACCACCCAAGGTGAGTATCTAGGAGCCCCACGGAGGTCATATGCAGTGTAGGAACACAACCGCGTTCTCCGTACAAATCAACGTGTAAGTCGTGGTTGTAATCTTAAAGAAAGAGGACCCTTCCCAGTGGACCCTGAAGAAACCCCGTGGAGGACAAGAGGCTGGAGAGCCACCCGACCCGTGGATACCTTAGGAACCAGGATACCTGCACCAGGGAAGCCGGGTGCATAGGTGTGAAGTGGTGTCGGGGACCGCCATCGAACCCAATGGAGGTCTTCAGAAAGATACCTCTGCTGGACATGGTGAAAGTGTCCGGTGGAACTTAAAGGTGGATCCAAGATGTGAGGAACCTGCAAGCAGAGGGGACAGAGTCTATGCCACTCAGGAGTGACCAGGAGGCATGGAAGACAAATGCCCACCGATGTCGGGTGCTGCAGGAGAGCTGACAGTGACCTTGAAACTGCAGCTGTGTGGACCAGGGGATGCTGTGGAAGACCGGTAGCCATGCATGAGCTATCCTACGTCGGATGTCGAGAGTTGAGGGGTCGGTGTCCAACGGGAGCACCAACAAGCCTTGGCAACTGCAACCAATGTGGAAGTTGAAGAAGGTGCAATATTGGGACCAGCAAGGTCCATGAGACTCACCACAAGCAGGGGAGTCAGGGCAGGCCCAAGCAATCAGGGGAGCCCAGAGAATTCAAATGTGACCCTCAACAGGACCCACAGGCCGGAGGCACTGGAGTCGCAAGAGGAACTCGAGCAGCTACCAAAGAAGCAGGCCCACGGTGCAAGCAATGCGGTGTGGTCGAAGATTCTGGTCACTGGAGATTCTTGAGGTTGGGGCTTCTCGGAGCCCAAAGATCTTGATAGAAGGAAGCCAACAAGCATTTGCAATGGCAAGTCGATGCAGTGCACAGGGGTTCGGTTCCTGCGGCTCCGACGAGGGATACTTGCCTCAAACTTGGTAAGAGGACAGGGCAGGCCTCGAGAGATGTGAAGAACCACCACCTGTGTTGCTGAGCCTTTCGAAGTCCGTGGAGGCCCAGGATCAGCAGACCAGTCAGCTTGGTTGCTGTGCCTGCAGATGCAGGGAAGTGACTCCCTCACTTCAAGGGAGATTCCTGCAGGTGTCTTGGATGCCCACAGGCCTTGGAAGGTTTCCTGTATGGAGCACAGGCACAGACATTGCAGCAGATGAGCAGGGCAAAGAGACCAGGAGCAGCAGGAGTCTTCCCGGTTGCAGCCTTGAGGCCCAGAGGGAAGTCCAGAGGAGTCCAGAGTGCCAAGACGGTCGAAGTTGAAGTGGTGTATGAATTGAATCATGTCCCACGACGAATCTAGGGACCCACCCTCAGGTAAGTCCTTAAGTACCCTAAGGAAAGGGTTGGGACAATTCATGGTTCCCTCCCAGGGGAGTGGTTGGACAGTAGGGAGGATACTCCCATGTCCTTTGTCCAGTTTGACGCCAGAGAGTGGCGCTGGCAACCGCTCCCACCCAGCCCCGATACACTAAACCCTGTCTAGGAGGTGGTCACACCTCCCTGTGACAGGATACCTATTGTTCTGCCTTCCCCGGCTCGAGCTTGGCCCAGCAGCAGGAGGGCAGGATCATGTCTCTGGTCAGCAGCAGCCATGTTGTGCTGTCCGAGTCTAGAAGACTCGTACAGGGAGCACTGAGGACTTAACTGAGGGCCTTTACAGTGCTTGGAATCATACCTCCAACACCGTTTACGGCGTGGGTGTATGATTCCAACATGTTTGATACCAAACACGATAGGGTTCGTTACAGCCAGTTTCGAGATGGTCATCGTGTAATGACGCGGTGCCCCTCTATATGTTATATGGCTGTCTCACTTACAACCCAGGAGTATGGACTCTGAAGGCTGTAGGGGTGTCCTGCTCATGCAGGGGCTTAGAACCGAGCACCCTGCCTTCAGGATTGGAAAGGCCTGCTGTAGGGGTGACTTATAGGTTTTAAGTGCAGTGACCCTAGATATAGGGAAACCTATATCTTTCGTAAGTGGTGCTAGCACCAGCTTACACAGGCTGCAATGGCAGGCCTGTAGTTACAAATTGAGTGGTCTCCCATGGGTACCAATACTAGGGACTGATAAATGTACACCAGTGTCCAATCTCGGATGTACTAAGTACTTACCATAACAATTTAAGGGAGAAAGCAGAGAGACTGGGGTCCTGATTAGCAAGATCCCAGTCAGACTAGTCAGAAACAGCATAGTACCAGGCAAAAAGTGGGGGTAACCATAAAAGCAGGTCCTACTTTCCTACAATAATCTTCGTTCGTACCTGCATAGCACTTCCTTATGCATTTGCCTATTCATTGAATGAACCTGCAAACATGAGCATGTGTACCTCACGTTACTGATTAATCCCAGAGATATGCCTTGTAAAATCAGAAATTGATACATTAGTGAAAGTCTACCTATCATGTCGTTCATAGCTTCACCATTTGGACATTCCCATAGAAGTATGAGTAATGGATCAGAGTATGTGTCACACACTCACTAATGTGTACACAGTCCTGGCTGTAGTAAAACATTGACTGCTTAAGTTACACAATTTACTCACAAAATAATCTCAGTGGCCTACACACACACACATGTCTGACTGAGTCAGACATCAACCTAAGAATGCAGTTACATCATGTAGAACAGAGAATTGCTGATGACAACTACATGAACAGGTTCACAGGCCAACATGTAGGCACTATTACTGATTGCACCAGTGATGTAGGAATACTTATGTTATTGTACATACCCAACTTACCAATGGGAAGTGTTGCACAGTCACTGCATCAAAGTGCACGTCATACTATGTCACGTGTGATACGCCTACCATAACATGACACGTTAGAGAGTGAGCATCACTCATTGCACAATGTAGACAATTGGCCTGTTTGGGGCAATGGCAAGCCAGGTTATACAACAACATGAGATGAATCATCACTTGAGTCAGCTATGTGACAGCTCATGTCAGGTTCATGGATAAGTTACTGGTCACTGCTGTTGAGCAGGTTGATACAGACAATAGGCAAATGACATCATTATTCACCTACCACCAGACCTACACATTTGTGTACTCCTCTTGCGCATTTGAATTATGATCAACCTCAGTTCAAATGGTGACATACATGTTGTGAGCTGAAAAAAATGCTAACATCACTCTTACAACTCTGGTCATGACGTACCCCTTGTCACTGTTGTTGGGCCCTCAACTGCCAATAAAGCCCAGGATAGGCCACCGCAAGTATGTGGGCCATTTGGGGGGGTCAGGGTGCAGCGTGCACCCCGCACACGTTGGGAGGGCAGCCCTAGCTGGACCTTTACGATCATCCGGGTCCAGCGTCTCAGGTCCTCCCACCTTTTGCGCAATGGACTCTATGCCGCCTGAGGACCCCCAGGGTCCGCATCTTCTTTGTGATGGCCTTCCAGCTGTCACGCTTTTGATGGGCGTTGACCTGCATAGATACAAAAGAGGATGAAAATATTTTGCAACTGAAAGTTAATGTACATCAGTTTTGATGTCACACAAGTGTATTACATCTGCCACAAGCTGACACCAATAGTGAGCACACAACATGTGTATTTTACACCTGATTAGATATACAAACACCCCAATAAAAACTTATGTAATAATTTTTTGAATATCATTATACCTGTTCATGTCCCTAAATCACAAATGTACCCCACTCACATAAAGTACCCCAGGGGCGAGGTACATGTACTATGATGTGAGCTACAATGAAACCTGATGAAATCTTGTCGCCTTTAGAAGGCTGCACAACTTTAGCCAAAATTTGACATCCATCAGTAAAAGGCAGGCCTATAATCCATAGAGACTGGTATCAGGACATAGGGCCACAGACTTTCACTTATCCCACTATAACTGACCTGCCATGTGTATCAGTGAGAGGATGCTCACTGAGGTGGTGTGGACATGTCTACTCCTTGACGCTACACAATACTACCGCTTATTGAGTATGTGTGCCATGTACTATCCCCACAGGACACCTTTTGTAATACATGAGACTGTCACAGTGATGCCATAAACATACTTATCCAGAGTCCACCCTGGCTTGGTTGAATGTATGGTAGCTGCTGACTCAGCTAACCAACATCTCATCTTAACTAGGCAATGATCTGGACTGTGAGTGTGTGAAATTTGCTAGTGTGCCTGTACTGTGCAAGCATCAATTGTTGCATATTGTTAACAGTTCATTGGTAGTAATGAGCCAGTGTTTGTTAAATTACACACTTTCAACACCATCTGCACTGGGCAGGAGTATCACGTCAAGGGGTTACCTCATTCACCATGCAAATGTTTGTCCATGTGAGACCAAGCAGGAGTAGTGTTGGGGTGGGCACAACTCAATTTGTCATCACACATTAAAAAAGAGAACTACAGGGACATAGCTCTTGGCATCAGTTGTATTGCCAGAAACACCCTGCCCTAGTCTGGGACATGCTTCTGACTGGCCACAGCTCATTGTCAGGCCTTGCTCTATGCAGGCTGAGGTACAGATGTCCAATGTCCAGCACATTACCAACATATTCCAATCTCAAAGGTCATCTTGTGGGCATCCAATAAACACAAACTCAGTGCTGGTTGGCACCCTGAAGGAGTTTGTGATATATTGCTCCCTCCCAGACAACTTGTTTGAGAGCCCAAATGTAGGCTGAGGGATATGTGTGGCTAGACACATTGCTGACATCATCCTCATCTGCTCTTGACAGAGTGCATACAGTCCTCATGCTGCTAAGCCTATGCACATGTGTTCATATTTGTCATTATCAGAGTTGTAACAATATCACATGTACCATTAAATGCATGCATGCATGCATAGATGGCAACATACTACCAACATGGACTCCAGGCCTTTTCATATTTTTCCCCAAACAATAGTGATGTCATATCCACAATGTATATTGCTCAACAATCACTAACATGATTGTCCTTTGTGGTGAGCTACAAATGATACAACACTATATAGACATAGAATGTGACTCAAGGGCACAATGTTGCCCATGGACATGGCAAAGTGAGTTACACAGAGTTATATAAGTTGTCAGTAACTCACCTGTTCCTCTGGTGAGCCATACACCTGGCCATACAGAGAGAGGACCTTGTCTGCTTGCTTTTCCAGTTCTTCTGCAGAGAAGAAAGAGGCCCTCTCCACTTTTTGGCCTGTCATGAGTGCTCCTAGAGGTGACAAATAGCAGCTGAAGTGGAGGAGGTGTTGGTGGCAGCAGTGTCTGAAGGCAATGGAGCTATTTTTGAAACTGCAGTGTACATGTATGCGACATACGGGGTAATCAGCGGAGACGGACACAGCCATTGGCCCACTACCCTCACAATCTACAAGGTTAGCCAATGGCTGTGCCCGTTGTGGGGTAAACCGCTCATTGTGTGTACAACTTCCGCTGGCGGCGTCACAGTCAGATTGTCACAAGAGCGCGTGCAGGCAGCCGCCATGTGAACGGTTGAAAGTAGTGGATTTTTTCATTTAAATGCGCCAACACCACTCGTATGAAGGGGTTACATGTTGACATGGGAAGTAATCCATAGCCATGTAATTTCCTCGAAACTCAGCCTCTGTGTTGGGTGTTACTGGGCATTATCACTAGATTAGTGCGGTGCAGCGTATACCGTCGTTGACGGTATTTTTCTCAAAAGTAAAAAAAATAAAAATGGAAAGGTGCAAATATTGCCTTTGTGAGGCAATAATTGCACATCAATTCTACAAACACATGTAAAGTTCACAATGGAGATTATTGATGGATGTTGGAGAGGAGACTACTAACATGTTACATAGGTATATTAAATAGTTCACCAATTATGTTGTGTCACAAGGTTTTTTATTGAAATTACACATATGTTACTGTGACCATTGTACTGATATGTTGTCACTTCACACTTAGGTACCCTGGGAGAAGGAAGAGAAGGCAGCCTCCAGTGTATCGCTCATTTCCAGACCTACAGACCATGGGAGAAAGGGATGAAACTAAAAAATTTCGCCTGAATCGGCAAACAATCTGTGATTTATGTCATCAGTTGGAGCCTGATCTCCTGACCTCACAACACAAACCCAACATGCATCCCACCAATAGTGCAACTAATGGCAGCACTGCATTTTGTTTGCCACCACTTCATTCCAGTACACATTAGCTATATCTGGTGGTATGTCACAACCAATGTTCAGTGGTGTGCTAGGAGTAGTCCATTCTTCTTTGATGTGACACATTGACAGCTACATCCAGTTCCCCAGATGTGAGGATTTGGCAAATGTGAAGGTAGAGTTTTATGGATTTGCTCGCATGCCACATGTGAATGGATCCATTGATGGCACCCATATAGCTTTGATACCAGAACATGACAAGGAACAAGCTTACCATAACATGAAGAACTTCCACTCAATCAATGTGCAAGTTGTCTTCCTAGTGGATTTGTACGTCTCAAAGGTCTGTGCCCGGTTACCAGGATCTGCCAATGATTCCTCTGTACTGCGGAACAGCACCATACCCCAGCTGATGTCACAACTCGTACTAGAGAGGGCTTGGCTTGTTGGTAAGTATGAATTGTCTTAACTTTGTATGGGTATTGTCAAGTAGAATCCTCTCAAACTGTGTGACTTGTTGCACTTATGTGTGACTTTCATCTAGGTGACTTAGCGTATCCCAACCGAACATGGTTGTTGACACTGCTGAGGAATCCAACAATGCATGGGGAAGTCCGCTTCAGTGAGGCCCATGGAAGAGCAAGGCGGCCATTGGAGCAGGCTTTTGGGCTACTGAAGGCCAGATTTAGATGTCTGGACAAGACAGGTGAACCCCTCCACTACTCACCCGGGACAGTAAGCCAAATTGCTGAGGCCTGCAGCATGCTCCACAACATTACCATGTGACGGAACATCCCTTGCATCGCAGAGGATAGAGACCATGATGAGCCACCATGTGTGTACCATGAAATGCCAAAAGAAGATGATAGTGATGAAGAAGGAAGGGACTTGCTGCAGGATCTCATCCACAACTTCTTCTCCTGAGTGTAAGTATTTCTTGAACTTACATTACTGAGACTGTTACAGCACCTCTCGTTGTGAGATGATGACATAAGTATGTTGAGCTAAAATGAAAGGAAGGGCAAGCTTGTGGAACTAGTAGGCAAAGATGTATTTAAAACAAGGTTTTGACACATGGGACTTTAGTTTCTGTAGCATTGTGTATCTCAGATTTTTGGCCATGACGGTGTTCCCCAGATGCTGATTATGTGAATTATTGTACATGAATGGTTTGTAATATATTGATTCTGTAATTTTCTGTTGTAGGTACCTTCACCTTGTCAACTTCATTTGGATATTTCAGAGTTGTGACATCTGTGGGCCTCTGTTGCTGTTTGAAAGTACAAGGGTGACAAGGCTTGTTCCTGGGACTGACACAGATTTTGGGTGTACAAATCCTATACCAAGACAGCTTGCACAGTGATTGGATGGGATTTCTGAGGAATCCATTGGACTTGTTCCTTGTCGTGTGTTAGACTTAATGCAATATGTGTTCCAGCATAAACTCCAACCACATGTGGTAGTGGAGCCTATTAATGCAAAGCTCAATTGACATTGCCCACATCCTCATTGTGGGTAACGTGTATGTAGCTGTTGATGCGTATCATCATTGTGGGACATACCTCTAGTGGCACACCATTGACATTTGGTGGTGACATTCCACCAGATAGTGGAACAATGTATTGGAATGATGGTTTGATAACAAAAGTGTAGTACTGCCATGTATTTGTCGATTGGTGAGGTAGGTTATATGGCTCCAACTGATGACATTAATCAATGCTATATGGCCTAATCATTTGTAATTTGTCAGATATATCCCTTCTGTCCATGTAGATGTGGTCTGGGACTTTAAATGTGTTCACTAGCACATACTATTGGTGTAATGTTTGATATAGTTTGTAACTGACATCATGATAGCCCATTGTTTTTTAGATGGATTAAAGACAATAGAAAGGTATTTTGTATGTTTTGTTGAGACATGGTTGCCAACCCGAGCTAAACATTGTGTGCATGCAAAATATCCTTTTTACACAAGCAAAAGTTGTGGAATTTCTAAGTTCAGATGGGAGTACATATATGGTGTTCTAGATTTAAAATATACTACAGTAGTCAATGAGTTTCAGACTAGTGCATTTATTTAAGTGAACAATGAGAAATAAACATAGTGAAACAATAAAACAGGGCAACCAAAAAGTAGAGGATCTGTCATGGGGGATGATACCATAGTCGTAGATGCCAAATTGTTTGGAGTCCAATGTCCAACATACTACTGCCATCAGATTAGTTATGGGAGTGGCTGACATTGACAGTGGAGTCTCCTCGCCTGGTGCAGATGTCATATAGCTCAGTTTATCAAGGCTCTGGTAAGTGCAATGACCTTATGCCTTTTTCTTACTTATTTTGTCAGCCAGCGCTTTTACGTATTTTGTCATTATTTGACTATAGCAGTCTTTAGTGCTCTTTTCTGTGTCTGTATATAACCACCTTTAGCAGTATCACTCCGTATAATATCCAAGTCTATCTTACGTGGCAGCACGGTACCTTCATGTATGGCCTGACCAACTTTTTCTCAATCAGCGTTGTGTAGATTCTTTGCACTGTTTTTGTGTTCTTCAACTATTTCACAGAGGCGGGAGCTCCGCTTTGACTCCACATGCATGAAGCGTTGATTCCCTACTTCAACAGCAGCACACATGGCACGCACAAGCAATCTGCCTGGACCACAGCAAACTCTCTGGTACAGCACGGTCATTCTTCGGGTTACTTATCCTCTATCTTGTCGCCAATTGTAGTGTCCACCTCAGCCTGGGTACCTGCCAATGACTACACCACACACGGAGCTTAGTATTACATGTCTTTTATTCTTCTGCATGTAACTTCAAACTCAACATTCTAAACCAGGCTTTCAGTGCAATTTGCTCTGACACCCACATCACAGCTCTACGGAGTACGGTAGGAAGCAAAAGTGTTCCATCATAAAAACTCGTAAGACCTTACACACGGTTGGGTGGTCTCTTCCATATGTTATTTGGAAGATGATGTATCTGGCTTACTTGCTTTACAGTCTTCCAGCCAGTGATCTTTTTTTTTTGTTGCCTCTCTTTAATCCTTAATCCTCCCCTTTTTTTGTATGCTAGGTGTTCTCATTTGTTTCTTTGCACCACTGCCTTTTCGTTGAGTTTTGCTCCTTTGTCTCCCTCTCCTCCTCCCCTCTCTGAAGGGGCTTTGGTGACATTTTGGTGCATTATAAGACATAAATAAAAACTACATGACTACATAAATAAATTATTTCAATACATGTGTACTGGAGAGGAAGAGACCAAGAGGAGATTTAAAAACGCCAGCAGCAAGATGCTCCTGACCAGGTAAGAAGATTCCAGTTAACTGGTATGTAAACTGGTCTTTGCTGCTAGAAGAATTGTGGAGACATGCACTAGTTGTGGGGAGTCCATAACATGTTTGGATTCTCACCAACACTAACACAGTGTAGAGGCCGCTGGGGGCCACTTCACAAGTTCCCTTCCAGCAGCCCCTACACAACCATGCAGTGCTTCTGCACTCTGGCACTGTACTCTGAGGGGAGGATCTATAGGCTCCATCAATATGTCCCAACAGGCTCCTTTGACCTGCGAGAACTTGCATGAGTTTTGTGCGAGCACGTGATCAGCGGCCATCTTGAGTGTGGCAAAAGCATAAAAGCCACGCCCAACTCACCTCGGTGCTCGTTATTACGAAGACTCAGCAGGAGCAGAAACTCTGATCTGATCTCCCAATTAGACTGCAGTGCTTGTCCAAGCAGACCGGTAGGTGACTTACCTGTTTTCTCTCCAGACGCTGTCCTCCAAACAGCAACAGAAGCCTTCCATGAGGTTTGAGCAAGCTGCAACAGAATTAAACATCATAGTAACACAAAAGCAACACCATTGCAAGGTAAGGCACAGGCACCTAATTACATGTGAGATATTTGAGGAATTCCCAGCTTACCTGTCAGCTATCCGGGAACACCGACAAAGGTGCCCTGAGGAGAAAAAGGTTGAAAGTGAGAAAACTATTACCCATTTCAAAGTAGTTATACAACGGAATTGCACTTGGTGCAGTGACATTTCTAGATACTTTAAGAACTATAGACATTTGTTTCCAAAAAAGAACTATTGACATTCGTTTGATATTTGGGAATAAAGACATAATTAAGAGTACTACAAATACGCTTAAAGTCAGAAGAACCCATAGACTTAAGGTGTGACTTAACACCTGGTTTGATTTACACTTCCAAAACCTGTTTCTAATATATATATTTCCTAGACACCCAAGCAAGATCAGGTAACCTAAAGGGTAGTTGAAGTATAAAAGGTGGGGTTTGTCAGTAGGTGAATTTCCCTAACTTCAGTTGTCTGTTTATTCCTTAAAGACAATCCGGTCCAGTTAATGCCTCAGAGATGATCCAAAGACAAACCCAATCCTATAGAAACATCACAGTAAAGTCAGATATCAAAGTGGGTAGTCAGGGAGAAGGGTCTAATCTAGGTGGAAGTAGACAGTTAAAGTGTTACTGTTGCTAACGTTTAAACATTGCTTTACAGTAACATAGCAACAGTCAAGCGCAGCTGCGGCCCGTGCAGGTAAGAGTGGTGGGCGGTGGGGCTGGGGGGGGAATTTTGACAGACAACGACGAGGGAAAATCAATTATTTATTTAATTTTCCCTCGTGGTCATCTGTTGAGTCCCCCCCCAACCCGGCCCCACCGCCCCACCACTCTTATCTGCACGGGTCGCGACTGGTCAAGCAGAACCTGCAGTAAGTGAAGGAAGTCACAAGAGATCATCCCTTTACACGAGGCATCAGTGATTAATGCTCTCCATTGTTTACCTTCCTCTCCTTGCTTTATCAACCCCCTTTCCCCTACTATCTAACTGAAGGTCTTCAAGTTCTTCCTCGGTTTAGGCCTAGGGAAGTGGTGGTGGGTGGGATAGGCTGCTTGGCAGATACGTGACTGTTAGAAATGGGGGTCTCTAGTTGGCAGAGGTAGGTACCTTTGTCCAAGTAGGGGCCCTTGCTTCTAGTCAGGGTAAGGGGGATACACTCCTAAAATAACCCCTGCTCACCCCCTTGGTAGCTTGGCATGAGCATACAGGCTTATCTCAGAGGCAGTGTGTAAAGCATTTGTGAACACATACAGTAACACAGTGAAAACACTACAAATGGACACCACACCAGTTTAGAAAAATAAGTAATCTTTATCTAAACTAACACAAGACCAAACGACAAAAATCCACAATACAGTATCAAAAATGAGGCTCTTAAATGGTAGAAATAGTGCAGTTCAATGCAAGCTGTAAATGCAACACTTTTCTCACAAAGTACCTTAGATGCGTCATGCAAAACAAACAAAAGGGTCGCAGGAAAGGTGATGAGTCAGTTCCTTGCTTCGGGGGAGGTGATGCGTCTGTTCCTTACTGCAGCACAGGGGAGGCGATGCGTCTGTTCCTTACCGGAGAGGAGGGGATGCATCTGTTTCTTACTGCGTTCCGGTTACGATGCGACAAGATGGCGCCTCGATGCGTGGCGACGATCCGGTGCGATGCGTGATCTTTTGCAGCCGCACGGCAGGTGCTGCGACGGTTTTCTCGGTGATGCGTTAGGACCCGGTGTGGATGTGGCGCGCTTCTCCCTGGTTGCTCGGCGAGCGTCGGAACCAAGTGCGGATGCGGCACGCTTCTTCCCCGTGGCTCGGCGATGCGTCGGGAATCGGTGTGGATGCGACACGCTTCTTCCTCATTGCGTCGATCCTCCAGCTCCCAGCGACAAGCAGTCTCTAGAGGTCCTAAACAGCAGCAGGCACCTCTTTGCAGGTTAGAATTCCCAGCAAGGAAATTCAGGGGAGCTGGTGGTGAAGTCTTTGTGTCCCTGAGACTTCAGAACAGGATGCAAGCTCAGTTTCAAGTCCTTGGAGATCTTCCTCAAGATGACAAAGCAAACAGCAAAGTCCTTTTTCTCCTTTCCTTGGCAGCAAGCAGCCACTGCAGGCCAACCCCAAACAGCAAACAGCACAGGGGCAGTACTCCTCCTCAGCTTCTCTGGCTCTTCTCCTTGGCAAAGGTTTCTCTTGATTCCCAGAAGTGATCTAAAGTTCTGGGGTCTGGGTCCCCCTATTTATACACACAAATTATTTGTTCTCTGAAGGCAGAGAGTGTCTGTACCCAGCCAAAACCAGTTCTGTCCTCACTGGTGCAGCTTCCTGGCAGGAGGTGGAGACAGCATTGTTGAAAGCAGACCTGGCCCAGGCAGGTGAAAGGAAATCTCCTCCCCCTACTCTAAATTCAACCCAGGTCTATTCAGCCCAGCCCTGACTCATCAGACTGCCAGAGCCGCTGCCCTCCTCCAGCCCCTGTCATTCAAAAGCCAGACATGCAATACACAAACCTAGCAGAGGCACACTGGATGGTTAGGCAACAAAATACCTACTTTCTAAAAGTGGTATTTTCAAACACAGAATGTAAAAATCACCCACACTAAAAGATGCACTTTAATACTCTGAGTTCAGGCATACTAAACTTTATTTTCCTATCTTGCTCCCAGGGTCAGTTATGTTTATTAGATGTTATAAACAAACTGCCCATTCTGGCCTATGGGAACAGATAGCCTTGCAATAGTGAAAAACGAAATTGGCAGTATTTCACTATCAGGACATGCCACACACATCTGGGCATGTCCTACCTTTCACATACAATGCACCCTGCCCACAGGGGTACCTTGGGCCTACCTTAGGGGTGACTAACATGTAGAAAAGGGAAGGTTTAGGGACTGGCAAGTGTGTGCACTTGCCAAGTCGACATGGCAGTCCCAGACTGCACACAGGCTCTGCAATGGCAGGCCTGAGTCACATTTTACAAGATGCTTCTGTGGGTGGCACAATCAGTGCTGCAAGCCCACCAGCAGCATTTGATTTACAGGCCCTGGGCACACATGGTGCACTGTACTAGGGTCTATCTAACAAGTAAATCAAATCAGCCAATCATGGAATCACTAATCCATTACATCAATTTACACAGAGAGCATATGCACTTTAGCACTGATCAGCAGTGGTAAAGTGCCCAGAGTCATAAAACCAACAAAAACAGGTCAGAAAAAATATAGGAGGAAGGCAAAAAGTTCTGGGATGACCCTGCAAAAAGGGCCAAGTCCAACGCAACCCCCTTCCAGCCTAAAGCCAGGGTAGACTAATCAATACCTTGATAGGCTTCCCTGCTTGGGGCGATAGAACATGGACCCTGGCTCGCAACTGCAGGGGCACACTCCAGTTCTACGCCAATCTGAACCCATTTGGATCCCTCTGTCCATACTCTCAGGGCCCACTAAGCTAACCCATGGGGAACCCTTCTCCTCACCTGTGGACACCATCTGTGCAGCACCTAACCTTAGCTTGCTCTCCGGTGTGTCCCAACAGACAGACAGTACCCACATGGCCAACACAGAGGTGTGGCCCAGTTCACCCCCGCGGTGTCACTCCTGTCCCCCTCCCAGGGACAACTCTGTCCACCAGGACAGCAAGCCACAGTGGCCACTGACAGCTGTCAGTGATGAGAACCAGGCCCCAGGCCTTTCATGGTTCTCCAACCTCTGTGGTGTCAGAGAGTGGGGGGCAGTAGCCCCAGGTGCCTGACACCCTTGGTCCACTCTCCCTCCTGTCAGGTCAGGTATGACATCCTGACACTGACCCACCAGTCCCGGGCCTGTACCCGGTGGCTGGACAGGAAACTGGGGTGGGCTTTCCCACACCCGGTCCTCCTCCTTGGGGCTCTGCACCCTCCCACCTGGAGCGGTACCCCCTTCCAGAATTGTCAGGGCACCTGTGGCAGGTGTCCTGCACAATTAGCCCACCAGTTCAGGGGTTCTATCCTGAAACTGGGATCCCAGCTTAGGGTCTGTACCCTTAGACTGGGCAGAGGTCAGGGGTGAGGCTGCCCTCTCCCCGCCCCCCCTACGGGGGCCCTGCACCCTCCCTCCTGGAACGGTGCCCTCAGAAGACAAACCGGTAAGGGCACTGTTAGCAGTTGCCCTTCCCTCCAGGTCAGGCAACACCTGAACCTGGCTTCCCAACCCAGGGACTAAACCCTGCGGCTGAGCACCCCCCTGGCACACCAGGACTTCCTGGGGAGCACGCAGGCCCCCCCAAGGGTAACACATGACTCATGTGTTGTGTGACAGTCTGCCTGGTGCAGATCTCCCAACCCCTGTCCATCTGACAGTGCGCGAAGATCCCCCAGGACAGAAGTGGTATCACCATGGTCACTCCTAGGAGGCTCAGCCCTTATGGCTGGCCCAAGACCCACTGGTTCTTCCACTGGGGAACCCATCCCCCTCTCACCCCTCCATCTGAACTTCTGCACCCTCCACTTAGGAGTGGCACTACCAGACCCCAGAACTGATGGAGGTCTGCTTACAGACACTCCAAGTTCTCCTGATACTAGGAGATCCCCCTCAACGGATGGCCTACCAGTACAACCTAGGCTCCCTACCTGGTGTTCCCTTAAGGAACCCTCCAGGCCCTGAGACTGAGGTTGGGGCACTTCGGGATGCATCCCAGTCTCACTCCTTCTCCTTGGAGACAGGATGTGAGACCCTACAACCCTCCCACTACTCCGGGGCCTAGCTGGGCTACTCTGAACCTCTCCCACCACTCTGAGCTGGGAAATACCTGAGCCACTCCTCTTAGGGTCACTCCCCAATGCCTCTACAGACCCTCTGGAATCCACCAAAAGGTCTGCCTCCAGTGTGAGCTCCCTGGGGTCAGAGAACTCACACTCCACCAGGCGTTGGCATAGCTCTGGAAAACAGGGACTTAAAAATATGCTCTCCACAAATTGAATCATACAGCCCCACACAGGCGTTAACCAAGCTATCCTTTGCCTTACCATCCAGTGCCTCGCACACGTACCCCACACCACTCTCCTGAGATTAGCAAGACAATGTCTGACTGTCTCTGTCACTCAACCCACACTCTTCTGGGCGGTCTCCACACTCACACACCAGGACTTCTACCATGGGGGAACCCCTCTCCCTGTACCTCTCATCTAGAGTCAGTAGAGTGTCCCTCCCACCACTAGGACTATGAACCCCTGTGCCAGTTCCCCAATCCACCTCAGGGACACTGCGCACCACTGGAGCTACCTCATATCCTTGAACCCCCTGGTGTATGTTAACCCCCTCCTTCAAGTCAGTCGCCACATCTCTGGGTGTGTGTACTGATCCCTCAGCACTAGATAACTCAATTTTGCTGCCACCATCTGAGCTGGACTCCACCTCCAACCCAGCCAAGCTCACTTCCTGAGCTACACACATTTCTTCATCTTGGGTTAAGGCCCTTTTGGCCTCAGCCCTCTCGAGCTCCTCATCAAGCTCTCTCAGCCTCTGCTCAGAAGCCAGCCAGCTTTTTCTGTTTCTTCCTCACTTTCAGAGAACTCCTCCTCCTCAGACTCCACTGGTAGTATTGGCCCCCAGCGGGGTAACTCATAATGAAATAGGGCTGCCTCTAGATCCTCCCTGGACCTTCTCTTCACAGGCAGCCCCCTTTCCTTGCAGAACACACGCAGCTCCCTCATTGTGTAGATGAACATGTGCCAGAAGTCAAGTTCCATTTTGCAACAATTAACCAGAGTCTCAGTATAAAAAAAATACTTCTAGGAGGACACCAGAAAACAGAAAAAACTGTATGCGGTTGCGTAATGGTCTGCACTCACTAGTAGTGTACACCAATCACTGTATGTAAATCACAAATGCAAGTCCAGGATCCTCACCGCTGACCACCAATGTTAGAAATGGGGGTCTCTAGTTGGCAGAGGTAGGTACCTTTGTCCAAGTAGGGGCCCTTGCTTCTAGTCAGGGTAAGGGGGATACACTCCTAAAATAACCCCTGCTCACCCCCTTGGTAGCTTGGCGCGAGCAGACAGGCTTATCTCAGAGGCAGTGTGTGAAGAATTTGTGAACATATACAGTAACACAGTGAAAACACTACAAATGGACACCACACCAGTTTAGAAAAATAAGTAATCTTTATCTAAACTAACACAAGACCAAACGACACAAATCCACAATACAGTATCAAAAATAAGGCTCTTAAATGGTAGAAATAGTTCAGTTCAATGCAAGTTGTAAATGCGACACTTTTCTCACAAAGTGCCTTAGATGCATCACGCAAAACAAACAAAAGGGTCGCAGGGAAGGTGATGCGCCAGTTCCTTGCTTCGGGGGAGGCGATGCGTCTGTTCCTTACTGCAGCGCAGGGGAGGCGATGCATCTGTTTCTTACTGCGTTCCGGTTATGATGCGACAAGATGGCATGCGTGGCGACGATCCGGTGCAATGCGACAAAATGGCGGCTCGATGCGATGTGACGGTCCGGTACGATGCGTGATCTTTTGCAGCCGCACGGCAGGTGCTGCGATGGTTTTCTCAGCGATGCGTCGGTACCCGGTGTGGATGTAGCGCGCTTCTCCCTGGTTGCTCGGCGAGCATCGGAACCAAGTGCAGATGCGGCACGCTTCTTCCCCGTGGCTCAGCGATGCGTCGGGAATCGGTGCGGATGTGACACGCTTCTTCCTCGTTGCGTCGATCTTCCAGCTCCCAGCGACAAGCAGTCTCTAGAGGTCCTAAACAGCAGCAGGCACCTCTTTGCAGGTTAGAATTCCCATCAAGGAAATTCAGGGGAGCTGGTGGTGAAGTCTTTGTGTCCCTGAGACTTCAGAACAGGAGGCAAGCTCAGTTTCAAGCCCTTGGAGATCTTCCTCAAGATGACAAAGCAAACAGCAAAGTCCTTTTTCTCCTTTCCTTGGCAGCAAGCAGCCACTGCAGGCCAACCCCAAACAGCAAACAGCACAGGGGCAGTACTCCTCCTCAGCTTCTCCGGCTCTTCTCCTTGGCAAAGGTTTCTCTTGATTTCCAGACGTGATCTAAAATTCTGGAGTCTGGGTCCCCCTTTTTATACACACAAATTCTTTGTTCTCTGAAGGCAGAGAGTGTCTGTACCCAGCCAAAACCAGTTCTGTCCTCACTGGTGCAGCTTCCTGGCAGGAGGTGGAGACAGCATTGTTGAAAGCAGACCTGGCCCAGGCAGGTGAAAGGAAATCTCCTCCCCCTACTCTAAATTCAACCCAGGTCTATTCAGCCCAGCCCTGACTCATCAGACTGCCGGAGCCGCTGCCCTCCTCCAGCCCCTGTCATTCAAAAGCCAGACATGCAATATACAAACCTAGCAGAGGCACACTGGATGGTTAGGCAAGAAAATACCTACTTTCTAAAAGTGGTATTTTCAAACACAGAATGTAAAAATCACCCACACTAAAAGATGCACTTTAACATTCTGAATTCAGGCATACTAAACTTTATTTTCCTATCTTGTTCCCAGGGTCAGTTATGTTTATAAGATGTTCTTTTTAAATTTCTTTATTAAGTTTTGAACACAGTGTACAGAACTTGAAAAAACAAGCATTGAGACTCGATAATCCCGACAGGGCGTGTAAGCCAGACATTCGATAGAAAGTAAAAATTGTTTTAGCATTATACTGTGACTGACAACGTACTCATTTATACATACAACGTGAAATGTATTGTCCAGACATGCTGAGGTATGATGGGAGTCGGGCTATGACTCTCCTGCGAGACCAATCATTCGTCCGGTCGTGCGCTTGCGTCAGTCTCGTTGGCGCTCCAGTAGGTACGTCTGAAGGGGGGACCATATGTCGCGCGGGCGGGAGGAGGGCGGTAGGAGCTCGGCGTAGGTGTGTAATTGATCCTGACAAAAGATAAGGTCATTCAGCCAGTCTTTAAATTTTGGCGCCCTTCCTCGGCCCCATCTACAGGCGACTCGTCGTTTAGCTAGCAAGAGTGCCAAGGAGGCATATCTCCGCATTGGCACAGCCAGGGCCCCGGTATAGCCGAGGAGTGCGACTAGGGGATCGTCGGGAACATGTAGCCCGGTCATCTGGTCCAGTGCCGTAAGCACCTCCACCCAGTAGCGTCTGATGGGGGGGGGGGCAGTCCCATGCCAAATGGAGGAAGTCCGCCCCCTCCTTCCCGCAGCGGTCGCAGCAGTCGGTGTCTCGCAGGTGAAGGCGCATCAGACGTGCAGGTGTATAATAGAGATGATGTAAATATTTATAGTGAATGATGCGCAACCTACTGCTAGCGGATATGTTTCCAGTCTGTTGACAGCAATAGGACCACTGGTCATCCGAGAGGGGGGAGCTAAGTTCTTCCTCCCAGCGCACCCTGGACGATGGGGGGTCATGTATAAAGTCTTTTTGGGTGGTGCGATACAGCAACGATACAACGTGTGAGGGGGTGTCTTGCTGAAGGAGAGCGTGCAGAGGGGTCACGGTGGGGGGCTCCTGTGGGAAACACGGGGTTAGAGCCCTAATGTCTTGTTGCAGATGGATATAGAAAAAGCGTTCCAAGGGGGTGGGTGGGGAGTCGCCGAAAAACTCCTCGCTGGTGCGAAATTTACCGTTAACATATAGCTCACCCCAAGTCCGAATAGGAAGTTTCCGGAGGAGTTGACGGCAACCTCCCTCCTACGTGACCAGGATGTCGAGTCTGCCATGGAGGGGCAGCAGGGGGGAGTATAGTGTAGGCATGTGGAGGCGCCGGGCTAGGTCTCGCCAGGCACTGGTAGTGCAATATACTGTGGTAGAGGCTAGGTGTCTCGGAAAGGCAGGAGCGCTTAAATAGGCGGAGCATGGGGTTGGGGTCATGTACCCGTCTTCAACTGCAAGGTGGGGCATGTAAGGAGGGGGATTCACCCAATATGCTGCGTAGTGGGCCTGTGCACAGTTGAAGTATAATTCTAAGTCTGGGATTTCAAACCCTCCAGCGCTGAAGGGTCAAGTGAGGATATTCCAATGCAGTCTAGGTTGCTTCCCACCCCAGGTGAGTCGGATGAGTTGAGTTTTTAAAGCTTTGAAAAAATGTCTGCTGGGGGCGTATGGGATATTAGTGAATAAATAAAGCAATTTAGGCAGAATAACCATCTTTATAAGCGAGGTTCTCCCAGCGAGTGAGAGCGGCATGGCAATCCACCTGGTGATTTTATCGGTAAGAAGAGTTAGTGCGCGCCCATAATTAGCTGCCATCAAATCGTTACGGTTGCGAGTTATTACTATTCCGAGATAGGTAACTGTGTCGTCGCACCATGCAAGGGGGTAGTCAGGCGTGAATTGTGTGGTAGCGTCAGTGAGGGGGAAAATCTGGGATTTCCCCCAGTTGATGTTGACCCCAGAGAGGTGTCCGAAGAGGATAAGGAGCCTTAAAATAGGGTTGAGGCTGTCCTCAGGGTTGCGGAGGTATAAGGTAATGTCATTGGCATATAAAGAAATTAATATTTGCCTGTCAGGGTAAATAAGGGCATGTTCGCAGTAATGTTGGCGGATTTTAGCGGCAAAGGGCTCAACCGCCCGGGCAAATAGAAGGGGGGACAAGGGGCACCCCTGTCTAGTGCCTCTGGCTATCGAGAAGGAGGGGGATCTGGTGCCGTTGACCACCACACTGGCCCGTAGGCCTGTATATAGGAGGTGGATCCATGCCAGAAACGGAGCGGGAAATCCCATGCGGTTGAGCACGAAGGCCAAATAGTCCCATTCCAGGGAATCTACTACACAAAACACCAAGGCAGAGTTGCCAAATTGTGAATGCACATCCTATCCACACCATTTGTCGGAAAATAATTCTCAATAACTAAGTAAATTTTGGTGCTCTCCAGGCATTAGGCCTCCCTCCGCCTTCAGAAGACCAAACTGGCTCTCCAAAGAGATGGCAATCCCTTGTGAGATCCCCAAATATGTTACGCATATGCCGAGGCACTTCTCCAATCAGTCCCAGTCTATATATAAGGCAGTGACCATCCTCATGAGAAAGAAGAAGTCCAAAAGATGTTCTTTGTTTCTTTAAATGTATCCTTTATTCTCTTGCCATAATCCACTTATACGCAACAGGCAGCCGACACGTGTTTCGTCCGAATGGACTTTCTCAAGGCTGCAAACAATTATACATATACATTAAAACCAAAATATTACAATCATATCATTATAAAAGTTAAAACTGACATTGGTACAAAAGGCCCATATTCATAGACCTTTGTCCATTCATCTAAACCACAAACCACACTAGCGCCGTGAGAAATGGAAAAGAAAAAAGTGACTTACAACAACACACCAGAAAGTATGTATTTGCAAATAGTCAAAATGTATGTACTCCAATGGTAGAGAGGCTGTGTAACCATTGTAAGCCTCTCTTCACCATAAATATTAGATGAGAAGAGTATCTCCTGTGGTAAAGTATACCCATAGGAGTCCAAAGTTAAAAAGACACCACCACCAAAACCACAAAGAGGGTGAGAATCAGAGACCAAGTCGTAAGAAAAAGCACAGACCACAGCGTGCCACTCTCCATATCGTGTCGCAATGGTGGAGTGTGCAAACCCACTAGTCTTACCTAGTACTGAGAATTTTTCTTAGTCTTCTGTCTAAACCAATTCGTAGCTCCAAGTCGGAGAGTTTAAAACATAAGCATATGGGTGCAGGTAGTAGCAGACCTGATACAGGAATAAGCAGAGATAAGCAATAAGACTGATGGACCTGCCGTGTCCGCAAATATATAGTACTTTATAAAACCAATATTGTAAACACCCCAAACCCACAGTTCATACGTCCCACTTCGAGGGCGCTACCAATATTGCCCACCAAGTGGGACATATCAAAGACTATAATGTCACGCAGATATTTGGTATTCATAAGTGAGACACCCCAAGGCTGGTCAAAGCGCTATTTTTCGAATGGCCATATATATAGGCAGTACATTCACTGTCCATAACGCCAGGTGGGGGTCTAGAACAATAAAAATCCAAACTAGTAAAAGTAAATATACTATGCTGATGAAAAGGGCTCCAAAACAGCCAAATGACAAATATTCGAGATGGACTGTTCAAAACAATTGGTGCAGGTGTCATATAACCACAGAATATACTATATATAAAACGGGGGCTCCTAGCACTATAAGAATCTCAAAACATGAATAACGCACTAATTTTATCAAGTTTCCTATGTTAAGTACCCATAAATGCAAACAAAAACGAGAATGACTCATTTTCCATCTTCCCATGCTAAATTACAGCCATGAGTTAACCTAAAAACGGACATATCCATTATGCAAGGAGGTAATCTATATAAAAAAACAACACACACAAACATCATAAACCTAAGACAGATAACAATAAAAAAATGTCCAAGTGTTTTGCACCACAGATCCAAAAGAAACCACCGATCACAAAAGGAGAAAACATTTACCTGTAATACCGAGTCTGTTCGTAATTACACCAGCTATCGTAATTAAAAGTAGAGTCAAGCCTTGATAAGCCTGCAAACAATCAATGGTCTCAAGTTACTGGAACGGAAAAATCGTCACGCCTAGACTACATTCAGACATACAATTACATGTAAACACATTTGTCTAAAATAACCTGCACGATTAACTGCTCTATCCCCGTCCTAGTCTCAACGCTGAAAGCACCGCCACTCGAGCCACGTTTAAACGGCGGGTTCTCATGATCATAGAAGTAGAGAGAGGGGAGCAGGGGATAGGCTCGAAATCGAATACGCGCCATCTTGAAATGGTGAAATATATTAAAACGAGTAAATCATTCTATAATGCCACGCGATAGGTTTGTCAAAAATGCAATCACAAACTGCATCTGAATGCTGTATTTTTCGAACCTTAGCCAGGACACCACCTTAATGGTATAAATATAACACTTATATTGGCTTCATAAGAAAAATTACAGCCATTCCAAAATAAACATAATTGGCCTAATTGTCCAAATTCAAAAATAAGGAGAAATGTACAATTTTCGCTACCTACAGCGTCATCGACGATGTACTAGAAATGAATATGTCAAACGTGGAAGGTAGCACGTAACATGCTCCGTTCATTAAGCAGTCATCCATTGTGATGGAAAGTAGGCGAGTGTGATGTAAGACACCCAGTAGATGTGAAATATAGTGATCTATTCACCCAAAGTCACAAGTAATAACAGTGTGAAATTGTCACCTAACCATGTGTAATACGCTGAGAGATCATATGTCGTTGATAGAGCGAAATGTTCTTGTGAATTGTAGGGGTGCATCATAATCGCTGATAGGCCGCACCCACATGTATTCAGACATATATTCGTTTATATTCAGTTGTATACTCATGTATGGTTAGTAAAGAATGAATAGTTCACTGAGAGAAAGTGAACTCAGCAGCATAATGGTGTTAGGATAACGATGTAATGTAATGCTTATTGAATTGTGTGAACATAATGCATAGAGGAATTAGTTCGTGTGTAATGTAATTGCAGTAGTTTAAACGTGCACCATATTAAAGTTGCACATGTAATTCATTTTTTGCATATGAATCGTAATGAAAATGCTTATGGGGAACAGTAAGATGTGTGTTTAAAAATTATATGTAAAGGCCTGACTACATATATGCTTAGGGAAGGCCTGGTTTATTCTTATGTTAGCTTATTTTGTAGGCAGAGAAAAGTTTCTCTTGGTAAGGCTCTCTGGGCACAAACGGTAGATTTAATTTGCACAGTAGAAGGTTTCTGTTGAAAGTATCTTTTGTTGCAGGTGCAAGGACACATGTCTCGTTAGTAAGACTAACTCTTTGTTTTCAAAAGCTAGAGAGATGGGAGGCATGGTACGGGGAGTGAAATGGAATTTAGGGATGATACTTTCAGCGGAGAAGGTGCCTGGGACTCAAGGTCATCGCAACCGTCCAGGATGAAGTAACCGTTTTGATGGAAAAGCACAAGGAAGAAGACCTGGCCAAGGAGGCGTGACAAAGGCGTGTACAATTGTATTGTGGTTTTGTATTAGGGATAGTGCCCTGAGGGAGGAGGCCAGAGAAGAGGTAGGGGAGACCAGAGAGAAGGACAGAGCTGAGCTTAGGTATTATGTGATTGCACTTCTTAGGAAGTCTTCACAGCTGACACCTTTTATTCACTCTTGCCTGGGAAAATCGTTATGCAGGGATGTCACTTAGTGTTAGTGTAGGGACAGCAATTGATTTTAAGCTTGTTTAGTCCAATGAAGAGCAACTTAGAAATTGGAGCAATCATAGTCTGGTTGATCCTTCTAGAACTTTCTATTCTCCTTATCTTGAGTCGGATGAGATTCCTGCGTAGATTATTATTTGTATTAGTGCCCATCTATTTCTTTAACCTCGTGTTGAGGTGCTTACACGTTCAGTTATTTTTGGCGATAATAAATTCTCAAACTTGAATTCGGAGTCAGTGGTCCTTTCAGACAAAATGAATGCTGATATATAACCTGATGAGATTCTCTCCTTTACACTATTCAACAGGTAAAAAGATCTTGGCGACCAGAAGGTTCTTATAGATAATTAGATAAGAATCGGCGTTATCAGTTGGTAGCAGAGTAGGATGGTTACCTTTGATGGTAAGGGGAGATCTAGAGCAAGATAGGAGATTAAGTTGCCCCATAGAGCCCGAGTGACGCAGATCCAGAGGACCGCGGGAGAAGGATGTCGGAGGTCGTGGAAAACTGACGGAGAGTGCCAGTGCGGCGGAAGTAGCAGTTTGTGGTAGAGTGAGTATGAAAAGAGTGATGTTTGGTAGATTGCGGTGTTTTATTGTTGTGTGATGTCTTGCGGAGTTGGAAAGAGAGTTGTGTGATTGAGAACCGGACCGTGAGCGCGCGCGGGACCGGGAGATTTATTGTGGTGTAGAATACACCCAGAGTTGAGAACGTTGACCAGAGGTTGTGGGGGTCACGAGACGTCATTGACAGACCCACTGAAGATAGGGAACACATGAGTGAGTGTGTGAATAACCAACGCAGGTCGTAGGTTATTGTGTGCAGAACATCGAGTGATTGAATCCTATCGAGAGTGTTAGAGGCGATTGTCCGGTCGTTTCGCGGACAGACGATTGCCAGATTGAGGTCAACAAGCTCAAGAGGCTGATCGGTCATTGGTAAGACTGATGGTCAGAGAGGTAATTGTTCGGTAGGACGGACATTATTTCAGAGTATGATTGGGACAGGTGCGAGTGAGAACGAGTGAATTAGAAAGGAGGGGAACTGCTGCGAGCGGAGGAAAAGTGACGTCAGACAAGTGCCGCGCTGCGATAGGCCGGTTGGTGTGAGCCGCGCTGGTATTGGTGGAGTGAAATCGAGAAGCAAGAGCTGACATTTTGAGTGCAAATACGAAGTTGATTCATCATGAAATGTTTTAAAGTTTTACGGGAACTTTGTAGAGGCGATAGACATGTGGTGGTTCGGGAAGGAGAGGAAGCTCCTCCCGAGGATACACCAGCACATTATATGGCAAAGAATGTAGGATTGCATACTATAATTTGGCTTGAGAATTGGCATAAAATGACAGAAGCAGAGGGAGAATTGTCGTTCCCACGCTATGGTACTTTCAGGTTAGAGGTGTTGTACCAGCTAAAAAGTATAATGGCTTCTTTACGACCACTACCTAGACCAACACAGTTTGAGGCACTACATGCGTGGATAAGAGCAGCGTACGATAGGAAGAAGGACAGATGCCAGGAAAGGGTGAAGAAATCGGTCAGGGCATTTCAAGATGCAAGGTGGGATGCATTGGAGAAAAGGTGGAGGGTGGACACGATCGAAGGAGATAAGTTGTACCCATTGTTAGTACAAAATGGGAAAATAATAAGAATCGATGAGGACGACAGTGATCTAGATGACAGCTTGTTGGATAGGATGTTGGCAGAGAGGCCACCACCATTTAATCCAGACTCAGAAGAGGGAAAGCCGACCCCAGCAGTAACAATTGATGGAAGCCAGAATCAGACTAGCATGAGAGTAGTGGGAAGGATTTCCACAGGAACAGAGGGGCAACGGCGTCTATGATAACACAGCCTCCTGTTGGGAACACAAGATTACCGGACTCCTTGACAGTACCGGTTACCATTGGCCCTATAGTACCGGTATATGACCCAGACCGAGTGAGAGAAGGGGGCTCCGTACCGATGGGAAGGGAGGAAGGAAACAGTGAGAGTGGGAATGGGTTTGGAGTACGAGTGGTTCATTTCCCAAGACCAGTGGAGACAAGTACGCCGTTACCGGCTACTGCGGACTCTTCCTTTAGACAAGAAGAGGAGAGACCAGAAAGACCAAGGTCTTTGCGGGAATCTAAGTCAGCTTTGAGGATGTGGACACCAACAGTAACGAACCAAGAGGATAGGATGCAAGGAGATAGGGCACAAAACGTCTCGGAAGAGAGACCAAGCTCCAGGAATATGATGGAAGGGAATAGGTCACAAGGACAGAATAGTGACTGTGATGAGCGGGATGGCTCGGGTTGTCGAGATGTACTGAGGAGTGCGGTACAGGCAAGGTTACTGGACGTAGTGAGATTGAAAGCAGAGGTAGACGAGATGATTAATGGAGGTCTGCCTTTGGAAAGGATAGAAATTTTCGGATCAGATGAGCTGCTGTTTGTAGCAAAAGATGTGACTCGAAAAGCTAGGATGGCACATGATAGATTGAAGGAATTGGCCAAAAGATATGAGGTAGACCTGAATAAAACTAAAGCGTTACAGGGACCACATAGACTACATTACAGTGATCAGGAGCTGGAGGAGAAAAGAATCACAGGATTAAGGACACACACAAGAGATCTGATTGTAGGAATGAGAATATGGATTTTGTTGGACAAATGGGAAGAAAGGTGGTCCAAGAAGAAACCAGCAAAGAAAGCTGAGGGGGAAACGCCGCCTCCAGGGGGGGCGACGGGTGTTGGAAATTTTCCTTTACGGGAAGTACAGAATGGAGGGTACGTGCATGTGCCGTGGAATAGAGGTGATTTGGCTGCATTTACAAATGATTTTCCTCGGCTGAGGGAAAAACCAGTAGAGTGGTACAAACAGGTTGAGCGGTTTGTGAAAATTTCAAAAGTATTGTGGATTGATTTGAACACTTTGTTTGACATAGTGGTACCGGGAGATTTGTGGACAGCCTGTAAAGTCGCTATTGAGTGGCCGACTTCGGAACCGGATAGAGAGGCGGTTACAAATGGTCCATCACCCCTAGTTATGAAAAAGTATGAGCAGGTGATTACATGGTTGAAACTGAAGATTTCACCTCAGGATATAGATTGGGTTAAGATAGATCGGACTGTACAGGAACCCAAGGAAACGGTGCATGAATATTATGAAAGACTTCTGCAAGCTTTTAAACAGTATAGTGGGTTAGATATCTTGGACCCCAAGGATATGGGACAGTTTGTCTCAAAGTTTGTACTGGGTCTGAGAATGGAAATCAGCCTCATGATACAGCACCATTTGATCTGCTGGCAGAACAAGCCACTAGATGAAATTTTGCGGTATGCGAGATACTGTAGTGATGAGGTGGAATCGAAACATCGAAAGCTAAAAGACAAATTGATGCTTGTCCAGATGCAGACAGCACAGAGTCAGCCTAGTGGAGGGACCTTAGGAAGAAAGCAAGGAAATTTCCAGGGAAACCAGAATGGGCAAGCCATGGGAAAGGGAAAACCAGTAGACCCCAAGACAGGAGTGGACGTGGCCACATTGAAGAAGACCACTGCGTGTCATCTTTGTCGCCAGGTCGGACATTGGAAACGCGAGTGTCCTTTGAACCCAGCTAATCAGTTGCAGGAAGAGGAAGAGGGGCTCAGGCACCCGCGCAAGAGGTAGTTAACACAGTAACGAGACCTAGGACGATGAAAGGGGGGTATACAGTTCTCACGCCCAGGTTCCCCAGGCTCCAAGGATTTCACAAGGAACACGAACGTACCAACAGATGCCCCTGTTCGAAGATTATGACGAGAGTAGCTCAGACCCTTTATCCTGACGGTGCCTGAGGGGGAGGAAGACTGCACACTTGGAGCGGTCTTGGAGGTAGACCAGAGAGGACCTTTTGTGGAGGCAGATATTGAGGGTCATCCTGCCACACTTTTGGTTGATACTGGTGCTACCCGGTCTACTGTAAGATCAGCAGTAGTCCCTAACCTACCCCTCTCGGGACAATCAATCCAGGTTGTTGGAGTAGCGAACAAAAGAATAAGCAGCCCATTGACAGAACCGATCCTAGTAAAGATAGGTTCCTTCCAAACTAGACATCAGTTTGTAGTGTGTGATACGAGTCCAGTTTGCCTTTTGGGAAGAGATCTGTTGTGCAAGTTGAACTGCACGATTTATTGTACGCCTCAGGGAGTGGAGGTCCAGACGAGAGATGACGATGCTGACTTTAAAATTACCAATCAGCATCTGTGTATAGATCTGTACCCAATGGTGACTGTGGAAGAACTTCCACCTGATCTGAGAGACGCAGTGTCGCCTGTGGTGTGGGATTTCGCAGGCGACGAAATAGGTCTAATCAGAGGGGTTGAACCAGTGCGGATTGAGGTGAAACAGAATGTTGATTTCCCCAGGACACCTCAATACAACCTGTCGCCAGAAACGATTGCAGGAATAAGACCTGTGATCGAGACTTTCATTGAGAAAGGCATTTTGAAAGAGATCAGAGGTAGCCCCTGTAATTCACCCATTATGGGACTACAGAAACCGAGCGGGAAATACAGGATCGTGCAAGACCTGCGAAAGGTCAACACGATAGTTGTCCCTTGTTGTCCAGTGGTACCGAATCCTTCAGTAATACTGTTCCAGATCCCATGTGAAGCCGAGTGGTTTACGGTTATCGATTTGTGTCAAGCCTTCTTTTCGATACCGCTCCACGAGGAAAGCCAATTTCTTTTTGCGTTCAGGCTAGAAAATCGCGTGTTAACATGGTGTCGTATCCCTCAAGGGTATACGGAAAGTCCATCGATCTTTAACCAGATCCTGAAGAAGAACCTTGAGAGTCTTGTGTTGCCGCAGAACTCAGTTCTCGTGCAATACATAGATGACTTGCTCATTGCCTCAGAAACAGAAGATGCTTGCAGAATTGACACTGTAGCTTTGTTGAACCACTTAGCAGAGAACGGACATAAGGTGTCCCCGAACAAGCTGCAGTACTGTTTGAATGAGGTACAGTACTTGGGACACAGATTGGAAAAAGGCAAGAGGAAGGTGTCACCAGATCGAATTGAGGCAATAATGAGCATGGCAGTACCCACCACACAGAGAGAAGTTAGGATGTTCCTGGGAATGGTTGGCTACTGTCGACAGTGGATTCCTAGTTTCTCCTTGAGAGCAAAGCCTTTGCAGAGGCTTACGCACAAGGATGTGAGTGATCCGGTACCATGGGACGAGGAGTGCTTGATGTCATTCCTGAAACTGAGAGAGGATTTGTGCAGGGCTCCGGCACTGGGAATGCCTGATTACAACAAGGCCTTTTCATTGTTTTGTTACGAGAGGGAAGGATGTGCATTAGCAGTGTTAGCTCAGAACCATGGAGGTGTCCGTAGACCAGTTGCCTACTTTTCAGCTACTTTAGATCCAGTAGCTTCTGCGTTGCCCGGATGTCTAAGATCCGTTGCTGCAACAGGTGTCAGCATTGAAAGATGTGAAAGCATTGTAATGGGACATCCATTGACTGTACATGTGCCACATTCAGTTGAGTTATTGATGACCAGGACCAAGACACAGCACTTAACGAACAATAGGTTAACGAGGTACGAGCAAGTCATACTTGCCGCAGAGAATGTGACTCTGAAAAGGTGCTCTGTCTTGAACCCTGCGACATTGATGCCTACACCGAGCACGGATGATGAAGATTGTGCGGACCATGATTGTCTCGATGTGACCGAGCTTTGCACCAAACCGAGACCTGACATTGTCGATGAACCATTGGCTGACCCAGATGAAATTTTCTTTGTTGATGGTTCATGCTTAAGAGACAGTGTGGGGCAATTGAGAGCAGCGTTTGCTGTATGTACCATTTCAGGAGTGGTCGAGGCTGCTTGCCTAGAAGGAGTACGCTCCGCGCAGGTAGCTGAGATCATTGCCTTGACCCGTGCCTGTTTGGCCGCTGATCGAATTCGAATCACGATTTACACAGACAGCCAATATGGGTTTGGCGTGGTGCACGACTTCGGGCAGTTATGGTCTCAGAGGGGATTTTTGACATCATCTGGCTCACCCATTCGTAATGGAGAATATGTAAGACAATTGTTAGATGCATTACAGCATCCGAAAGAAATTGCTGTGGTAAAGTGTTCAGCCCATGGGAAGGGGGAGGACTTTGTATCATTGGGTAACAATTATGCGGACGAAGTCGCCCGTTTCTGTGCAGAACAAGGATGCATATTCACAGATAGAGAGGTAGAGGAGAGCCAAGAAGGAACCGAGCTCAGCATAATGTTGGCCATGGCAGACACTTGGGAAGAGCTTAAGCGATTGCAGGATGAAGTTTCAAACCAAGAGAGAGAGGGATGGATCAAAGCTGGTTGTGAGAAAGGAGATGTGGATGTGTGGGTATCCAACGATGGGAGAGCCGTGTTGCCTGAAGAATTGCTGAGTCCGATGGCAAGACTGATACATGGACAGGCACACCTTGGTAGAGACGCAATGATGAGAGTGTTTAGACAGACGTGGTATAACCCACGGTTCCGAGCAATGGCTGAGACGGTATGTCAGAGGTGTGTTACGTGTCAGCAGATGAATGCTGGAAAGAAAACTGTAGTTACGTTGAGTCACATTGGAAGGTCAGGAGGGCCCTTCAATAGAATACAGCTGGACTTTGTGGAGATGCCTAAGTGCAATGGATTGAGGTACATTTTAGTGCTAGTATGTGTATTCTCACGGTGGGTGGAGGCTTACCCCACACGCAGGTGTGACACTCTCACAGTGGCTAAATTACTGTTGAGGGAGCTCATCCCTAGATTCGGGATCCCGACCTCTTTGGAATCAGATAGAGGAGGGCACTTCCATAGTGAAATCATGAAGTTGCTTTGTGCTGCATTGAACATTGACCAGAGACTCCACTGTAGTTACAGACCAGAGGCTTCTGGGATGGTGGAACAAGTTAATGGAACTTTGAAGGCCCGGATGGCAAAAATGTGTTCTTCGACATCCCTGAAATGGCCCGACGCCTTGCCACTCGTGCTGATGAGCATGCGAAGTGTCCCAGACAGAAAGACCGGGTTGTCCCCCCATGAGATATTAATGGGGAGGGCAATGAGATTGCCAGCAGTACCAGCTACAGCCTTGATAAGCATCACTGATGATTTGATTCTCGATTATTGTAAAGGACTCTCTGATGTGGTCCGTTCTGTATCCCAGCAGGTGCAAGCAGCAGTGGTCCCAGCCTCGAGTGATCTGTGCCACGACTTGTGTCCCGGAGACTGGGTGCTCGTCCGAAAGCACGTGAGGAAGAGTTGCTTGGATGCCCGCTGGCGTGGCCCGTATCAGGTGATACTTATCACGAACACAGCAGTGAAGTGTGGAGGATTGCCGAACTGGGTGCATGCCTCCCATACCCGCAGAGTTCCAGCACCCTTGGAAGAAACAGCTCCTCTCGTAAATGAAAATCCAGCTGATGTGGCAGGGCCACATGGGAGGACAAGTCAAGCTGTAAGGGTCGCTGACACAGCTGGTGGTGCACTAGAGCAAGCTGAAGGGGGTTTCCACAGTTCGAACCCTGACTCAGACACCGAAGACAGAAACGGTGCAGTGGGCGGAGAAGAGTCAGATTCAGCAGAAAGAGGAAGTAGTGCACTGGGTATAGAAGGGGAAGGCAGACGAACGAACAGAAGTGCAGAAAGTTGGCCTGAAAGACAGAGGCGACTGAACCTGAGGTTAGCACCTGAGAGAGACCTTGCTCCAGTGTCTGAAGTATCTGAAACGGAGGCAAGTGACGAAGACCAAGCACAAGACAGTCGGCGAAGGTCAAAGAGAACAAGAGTGCCTTGTCGCAGATACTCTACCCCTGAGTGGACTTACACTGTGTTTGATGCAGGGGGTGGTGAGCACGGGAAGGCTGAGGTCAGTGCAAGTGGTCCGTCGGAGCCCGAATGTGGTGGTGAAGGTGGTGCTGCAGTTGCCAGGGCTCGAGATAGAAGGAACACTGACCCTCACGGTTCCGAATCCCCCGCTTCTGAGTGAAGTCCGAAACTTGGTTCTGCATCGACTCGAATTCCCGCCTTTTGGAGTTGAGCCGTTTTCACATGAAGTGCTGATTTTGCGTCTTGAACTTTTGTATCACGTTCTGGTATTGCTCAATGAGGATCTTATTGTGGATCAACTATAAACTGTAAATAAAAGTCCAAAAGAAGAAGATAACCTAGGTCCGAGTGGAAGAAGAATAAACTTAGGGACTTTCCACAGAAGAGGAACGAAAACTAGGGAAGTCTTTTTCTGGACTGTGTAAATAAGATTGTGATCGGAAAGGGAAAGTCCGGAGATTTCATGGTTGCTCGAGCTGGTTAAGCAAGTCACAATTAAAGGACAGAGACTTTTTCAGAGTTCTTTGCGATAACCAAGACTTTTGAGAACTTTCGAAACCATGGAGCCGGGAGATCCCAATCGTAGATCAAAGTGGATTGTAGGCATCCTTATAAGTAGTGTAATAATCTCTATAATCATAGTAGTTATAGTCTCATACACTGGTTCGCACGAGCAAGAAGTAGAGGAGGTGACAGGGACACCTACACCTATCACACCTAGCCAGAAGGGGGTAGACAGGGCAGCTGACAGAGCTTTGCTATTAGAAGAAAGTCGTAGATTACATGTAGATTTATCTAAAGGTGATTTTAAGTTGAATGCATATGCTAAGTTGTTGTATGAGTATGTTGATGTGATGGATGCGAAAGATTGTTATGTGTGCATGCAGTTGCCTACTTCAGTGGACGAGGGTATTAGGTATCACCATCTTCCACTGACTTATGGTATTTCATGTAGTCTTTTGCTTAGTTTGTTTTATGAGAGAGATCAGTTTGAGTATTTCTTTTCCAATTTCGACGCAGTGCTTCCTGAAGTCCCAGCTTACAAGCATTTGAATAAATATGACTATTATAAGACAGAAGACAGACTGAGGAAGTACTTCATACCGAGTTTGGAATTGGATACAGCATTCGCACACAGACACAATCTGACTTGTTTGATGTCGGATGTAGAGAGAAAGTTTGTAGATCAGGTCGAGGATAGGTATAGAAAGCTGACTCACTCCCGAGACTTGGGGCATCACAGGACTGATTGGACAGAGGAAGAACAGTTGCATAAGACCAAGGGAAGCTATGGTCCTATAGCGTTAGATAAGGAGCAGAGGGGTAAGTTGTGTATAAGGCGTTATCAGACTTACTACGAAAAGGTAGCAGTGGGACAAAGTACTTGTGATCACGTTTTCACCATGGCAGATGTGGCAAAAGATTTTCTCCAAGGTCCTGTACAAGTGATACCAACGGTGTATTACGTATGTGGGAAGAATGCTTATGTGAGGTTGCCTGCAAATTGGTATGGAACATGTTATTTGGCAATAATATTTCCAAAGATTTACCATACAGAAGATTTAGATCTTCTAGAAGGTGGAGAGCATTCAAGAACGAGAAGAGCTGCAAGTGCAGGAATCGTTGTGGGGGATATCTTTGGAGCTATGATACCCAGTCTGGGAGTAGTCTTGAATGATGTGAAGATCCGGAGGTTAGCGACTGTGGTGGATGAATTTTCGATGAATACAGCAAAGTCGTTGGTGTTGGTGGAAGGAGAGATGTTGTCGATAAGGGGAATGGTTTTGCAGAATCGCCTTGCTTTGGATGTCCTATTGGCAAAAGAGGGCGGAGTCTGTAAAATGTTGAAGGTTCAAGAGTGCTGCACTTATATACCAGACCGTAGCAAGGATCTGGAGAAATATATAAGTAACATCACTACAATCCACACCAAAATAGCGGATTTGACCGAAGAAGGGGCCTGGGAAAAGGTCGGCAAGGGTTTTGGTCAAGTGGGAGGTTGGTTTGCGAATCTAGGAAAGGGATTCCTTGGGTACTTTCTGAGACCCCTCCTTATTTTGGTGGTTTGTGTGGTTGGCTTGTGGATTTTGATCAAGGCCTACAAGTGGTATCGAGCAGGCCGAGTCAAGAGAGCTTTGAGGGAAAATGACATGAGGTTGGCAAGACTGCAGGACAGTCAGTATCAAAGGCTTAAGAGCATGGAGAAATTTAGATCAGGGAAGATGGCAACAAGTTCTGTTTAGGTCGGTTCTTTCTCCGAGGGAGTAGAATGAAATGTGATGACAGGAGTCATCAAAGGGGGGAACTGATAGAGCGAAATGTTCTTGTGAATTGTAGGGGTGCATCATAATCACTGATAGGCCGCACCCACATGTATTCAGACATATATTCGTTTATATTCAGTTGTATACTCATGTATGGTTAGTAAAGAATGAATAGTTCACTGAGAGAAAGTGAACTCAGCAGCATAATGGTGTTAGGATAACGATGTAATGTAATGCTTATTGAATTGTGTGAACATAATGCATAGAGGAATTAGTTCGTGTGTAATGTAATTGCAGTAGTTTAAACGTGCACCATATTAAAGTTGCACATGTAATTCATTGTTTGCATATGAATCGTAATGAAAATGCTTATAGGGAAAAGTAAGATGTGTGTTTAAAAGTCATATGTAAAGGCCTGACTACATATATGCTTAGGGAAGGCCTGGTTTATTCTTATGTTAGCTTATTTTGTAGGCAGAGAAAAGTTTCTCTTGGTAAGGCTCTCTGGGCACAAACGGTAGATTTAATTTGCACAGTAGAAGGTTTCTGTTGAAAGTATCTTTTGTTGCAGGTGCAAGGACACATGTCTCGTTAGTAAGACTAACTCTTTGTTTTCAAAAGCTAGAGAGATGGGAGGCATGGTACGGGGAGTGAAATGGAATTTAGGGATGATACTTTCAGCGGAGAAGGTGCCTGGGACTCAAGGTCATCGCAACCGTCCAGGATGAAGTAACCGTTTCGATGGAAAAGCACAAGAAAGAAGACCTGGCCAAGGAGGCGTGACAAAGGCGTGTACAATTGTATTGTGGTTTTGTATTAGGGATAGTGCCCTGAGGGAGGAGGCCAGAGAAGAGGTAGGGGAGACCAGAGAGAAGGACAGAGCTGAGCTTAGGTATTATGTGATTGCACTTCTTAGGAAGTCTTCACAGCTGACACCTTTTATTCACTCTTGCCTGGGAAAATCGTTATGCAGGGATGTCACTTAGCGTTAGTGTAGGGACAGCAATTGATTTTAAGCTTGTTTAGTCCAATGAAGAGCAACTTAGAAATTGGAGCAATCATAGTCTGGTTGATCCTTCTAGAACTTTCTATTCTCCTTATCTTGAGTCGGATGAGATTCCTGCGTAGATTATTATTTGTATTAGTGCCCATCTATTTCTTTAACCTCGTGTTGAGGTGCTTGCACGTTCAGTTATTTTTGGCGATAATAAATTCTCAAACTTGAATTCGGAGTCAGTGGTCCTTTCAGACAAAATGAATGCTGATATATAACCTGATGAGATTCTCTCCTTTACACTATTCAACAGGTAAAAAGATCTTGGCGACCAGAAGGTTCTTATAGATAATTAGATAAGAATCGGCGTTATCATCGTTAATAAAAATCTCCTGGCAGTCCCATTCCAGGGAATCAAATGCCTTAGTGGCGTCAAGGAAGACAGCCACCGCATTTGTATCAGGGTCAATATCATGCAAGACAGCGAACAGGGTGCGAAGGTTGTGAGAGGTTCCTCTACTGGGAACAAACCCGAACTGGTCAGGGAGGACAAGGGCAGTCATGAGAGGACTAATACGGTTTACTATCAGTTTTGCTAAAATTTTAGCGTCGACATTAATGAGGGAAAGGGGCCTATATGACTCGCACTGCGACGCCGGCTTCCCGGGTTTCAGGAGGGATATTATAAGCGCCTCATGCATGGTCCGGAGGAGGATGCCCATCTTGCGGGCCTCTTCATATAGCTGTCGCAAAGCAGGGATGAGTATGGCTCGGAATGTTTTATAAAATTCGGCCGTGAGGCCGTCGGGGCCCGGGGCCCGCCCAGACTGCAACTGCATGATGGCGGCAATAATCTCTTCATCCTCATGATGTGCGAGAAGAAATTCTCGTTGAGTGTCTCCGAGCCAGCCAATCGCAGTGTCTTGAAAAAATGAGGTGAAGTCAACAGGTTGTGTCCTATGCGAGGTGTACAGGGCGCTGTAAAAGCGTTTGAAAGTGGCAGCTATATCGGAAGTGTTCCTGTGCAAGTGACCGTCTTCGTCAGTGATTTCAAGGATGGTGTTGGAGTACCTGGGTGGGCGAACGAGGGCTGCAAGCGCGTTGCCTGGTCTCTCTCCCTCCCCATAACGGCGGTCTACATGGTATTTCCCTCTAAACTTGCATTCCCTATCAGCTGTTTCCTGATATTCTGTGAGTAAGTCTCGTAACCGAGATTGCAGCTCCGGAGTGGGGGAGGTTTGCATTTGCGTTTCGACCTGTTTAAGTTCTGTTTCCAGCTTGTGGAGTGTGGTGCGAATGTCCCTCAGGATGCCTCCACTCTTGGCAATGCAGATTCCACGCACAGTGACTTTAAAAGCCGCCCATATAGTGGAAATTTGTGTGACTGGGTGCTCATTGCGGGGGAAGAAATCGACAATTTCTTGCTCAAGTTCGGACTTGAACACAGGGTCCAAAAGAGCATGCGTGGGGAATCGCCAGGACAAGTCTGGTGAGTCTGCATGAGGGGGAGTAAGCATGAGGAACACCGGCGAGTGATCGGAGTAGGTGCGTGGGAGGTGAAGGGCCTGGGACAGCCACGGGGTCAGCCCCTTGGAGATTAGTCAGCTATCAATCCGTGACCAAGAGGAATGGGCAGAGGAGTAGCAGGAGCCTTCCCTATCGTGCGGGTGAAGATTTCGCTAGGCGTCGACGAGGTCGTGGTCTGAGATGATGTGATTAAGGGCATGATGTGCGTTAGAATAGTGGTGAGGTTGCGAGTGTGAGCGGTCCCATGCCGGGTCTAGGGCGACATTAAAATCTCCGCCCCACACTAAGTGCATCGAACTGGTGTCCAAGATCTTGCCCCATAGGACGCGGAAGAACTCAGGGTCGTCAGTATTCGGGCCGTAGCAGGAGACGAATGTCATGGATTGAGCGGCCAGTCTGCCCCATGAGATACTGTAACGTCCCTGTGGGTCATTGTAAGACCCCATGGGGGTGTAGGGAAGCATGTGTTTAATGAGAATGGCAGTGCCGCTTGCGTAGGTGGAGTATGAGGAAAAGCAACGATATGTAGCCCATCGGGATGCAAAGGAGGTAGGTGCGGAGGGACCGAGATCTTGTCTCCTGGAGCGCAGCGCAGTGTATATTATGTCGGTCTAGGTAAGCAAGGATATGCCAGCACTTGCGTGGGTCGCCCAGGCCTCTCACGTTCCACGTTACGAGGTTATATTTAGGGGGGCCGGACCGGTTCCCCATGGACGCATGGCGGAGATATTATGGAGAGTATTGCAGTCTTGTCAGGTGGGTCAGCTGTGCATGCAACGTCGTTGTTAGTCGGGTCATCTGTAAGTGGCAGTGAACAAAACACCCCCCCTCTCCCCCCACCCACATCAGCAGCCCAAACCTGCTGTGGCGTGTTTCCCTCCCCCCCTGCCCCAAAATCCTGTGTATCGAACTCCCAACAGGGGAGGGTGAGCAATAGACAGTGGTAGTACTAAGTCGAAACAGTGTAGGGGTTTAGAGGCTAAATGGCGAACCAGGGACACCTCGCATCAGCGAGGGTGCTCGGGGAACAGGAGAGAGTCTCATCGTGTCAATTGGTCTGTGGCGGTGGGCAAAGTTTGAAAGCCGCTGTGGCAGCAGCCTCAGAGGTTCCTCATAGTTTTATGGGGCAGTTCGTAGTACCAGGTGCCACATTTCCAGCGGTAGGTTGAGGGGGCCCGCAGCAGTTCAGTCTCCAGGAAGGAGTTGTGCAGAGAGAAGGCAAGGGAAAAGAAGGGCTCAAAGAGTGACATGGCCTTCATTCTACATCTGAGGCGCCACCAGCATCGGCAGGATGGGAGGAAGGGGATGCTCGGTCTGTGGGTCATTTAGGCTGGGATTTTAGAAAATCAGAGACATGTTGGGGATTCGTGAAGAAGTGGAACTTTCCCTGGTGCATGACCTTGAGACGTGCAGGATAAAGCATGGCGTAGGAAATGCCCGCTTGCTGAAGCTTTTTCTTCACTGGGAGGAATTTCCTGCGCGCCTCCTGGTCAGCCATTGTGAAATCAGGGTAGAGCGACACCTCTATTCCTTCAAAAAGCAGCCGTCCCTGCTCCCGGGCAAGCCGCAAAGCAACGTCGCGGTCTCTATAGTTGAGTACTCTCGCAATGATGGGGCGAGGAGGGGTGCCGGGTGCGGGGCGGGAGGCCAGAGATCGGTGTGCTCTCTCGATGATAAGGACCGCCGAGAAGGCCTCCTTTCCAAAAAGCGTGATGAGCATGCGCTCCACGTAGTCCTCCATTTTGCCCGTGGCTGTTGACTCCGGCACCCCTAGGATCCGCAGGTTGTTGCGCCTCGAGCGAGATTCTAAGTCCTCGTTCTTTGCCGCTATTACCTTCAGAATGTTTTCCATATCGAGCGTTTTGTCCGCGGTCTTGGTGGAGGTGTCTTCCAAGTCGGAGATCCGGCGTTCCGCCTCCTTGATGCGCTCCTCGTGTCGCTCGGCTTTGTGCGTGAGGTTGTCCAAGCGGGCGTTCATGCTATCTATTTTTGTCTCTATAGAGGTCAAGCTGGATTGGATCACAATGAGGAGTTCTTTCAAGTCTTCCGTGGAGGTGGGTGGGTCAGGAGCAGGGGCCACTGCCTGCTCGTCCTCCGCATCGGCCTGCGTTCTGGCAGATTTGCGAGTCTCAAAGGTAAGTTTTGATTGCTTTCCGTCAGCCTTCCCCATGATGGCGGCTACCAGTCAAGGAGAGACAGGCAGTGGGTGTCCCCGCTGTGGGCTCAGAGTGTCGGGGGGGCACCCGCCTCGAAGGACGAGGCGGCGGGCCCCGTAAGTGGTGATGAGCCACTGAGCGACTAGTCGGAAGATCTCTCCTCGCGTTCCGCGGTGGCTGTGACCCCAAGCGGGAGATGGCGCAGTCCAAGGTCCCAAGGGGGGGCAGGGGTCAGCAGCGGCCGACCAATGTAAGGTGATAGCTGGTGAAGCGGGAGCGTGAAGGTCAGGGGCCGACACAGGGGGGAAGCGGCCTCAGGTAGCACCGATGGGGAGGGCCCCTCGGGGGGCAGAGGTCGTCGGTGGAGTTATGCAGCGAGCAGGCAGCCCCAGCAGGCCAAACAGGCGAGGAGGTGGCGTAAAGTGGTGCAGCTGGTTGGAGGAGCTCCAGTGGTCCGACAGGCTGCCACGTAGGCAGAAGGTGTGGAGTCAGTGTGTGCGCAAGGCCCGTGAAGTTGCAGGGGTGGCAGGGAGACTGGAAGGCCCACCACCGCACGGGAGGCACAAGCGGGCCGATCGCCTGGGTATGGGAGCACAGCCGGCCCGGCAGGCCCACAGCGTGACTTCACGAGGGCGGCCCGTGAGTGGTGGTGCAGCGGGGTGGCCTCAGGTGGTTGCGGTGGGGAGGCTGCGGGTGCACAGTCTCAGAAGAGGCCAGGGGGAGCTGCCGCGGGGGTCCGCCAAGGCCGGCCGAGCAGGTCAGGCGAGCATCACTGGCGTGTAGAAGGCGGGTGCTAAGTGCGGCGCAGCGGAGCCCCCACGTCGGGTGCACTCACCGGGCAATCAGCTCCTGTCACTGTGTCCCTCGGTCAGCGGAGAAGGCGCATTGGTCAGCAGGGGTGCCTGCCGGGAAGAGGTGCGGAGCCGCCGGGGCACAGCGGGCTGGAGTAGGCCTCCCAGGTCCGAGGCGGCCGCGTCAGACCCGCAATCGGCAGCTCGGGCACGATCACCCCCACGGCGTGGATGGCCCACAGCAGCACAGGAGAGAGGAGATGGCTGCGGGGGACAGATGCGCCACAAGCAGGGTCTCCGGCCTCACAGCGGCTTCAGCAGGATCCGGCAATGAAGGCGGCCGCCATCTTAGGCAGCCCGGCCCGGTGTCCGGAGAGGCGCAGAATGGAGTCAGTCGGCTTCCCCCGGCAGCATGCCGCACCTTGGTGAGTGGCGGATGGGCTCCGTTTTCAAGGCAGCAGCGTTTCAGGTGATTTAGGGCAGTTGATGAGGAGGATGATGGAGGATTGTGCCCCGAGCTGCAAGAGCCTCACGCAAGTGCGGCCATCTTGATTGGCGCCCTCTAGCGCCCCCCATGTTTATAAGATGTTATAAACAAACTGCCCATTCTGGCCTATGGGAACAGATAGCCTTGCAATAGTGAAAAACGAAATTGGCAGTATTTCACTATCAGGACATGCCACACACATCAGGGCATGTCCTACCTTTCACATACAATGCACCCTGCCCACAGGGGTACCTTGGGCCAGCCTTAGGGGTGACTAACATGTAGAAAAGGGAAGGTTTAGGGACTGGCAAGTGTGTGCACTTGCCAAGTCGACATGGCAGTCCCAGACTGCACACAGGCTCTGCAATGGCAGGCCTGAGTCACATTTTACAAGCTGCTTCTGTGGGTGGCACAATCAGTGCTGCAAGCCCACCACCAGCATTTGATTTACAGGCCCTGGGCACACATGGTGCACTGTACTAGGGTCTATCTAACAAGTAAATCAAATCAGCCAATCATGGAATCACATATCCATTACATCAATTTACACAGAGAGCATATGCACTTTAGCACTGATCAGCAGTGGTAAAGTGCCCAGAGTCATAAAACCAACAAAAACAGGTCAGAAAAAATACAGGAGGAAGGCAAAAAGTTCTTGGATGACCCTGCAAAAAGGGCCAAGTTCAACAGTGACGCACCCTCAGGTGAACAGCAGGGGTTAGTGCAAACGTGACATAACAGCTGATATCAATTGGACTGAGGTCTCAGTGGTGGGGACTGAAGCACACAGAAGAATACATCTTTTTCGGCAACTAGCCTACTACAACTGGATTGCCAGCCTATGGATGTGAAAACCATTAAAATCAGCAAAAGAAATAGACAGGTAACTGACTTCCAACAACTTGTAAGTCACTGTGAACACCACAGATGGGGGTTCCCTAGGCAATATTCTTGCTGTACTGATGTCCTCACTGGGACTTATTGATATATAAAACTGTTCTGAATTATCAATTTTTCCCAAGGACTGTTTTTGTTTATTTTTCATAAAATGTCATGTCCTCATCACTTTTGACTTAATCATAGAGTGATTCTTTAAATTAATTATTTCGACAGCCCAATTGCTGTTTGGTAGGTACATTACACTACATCTTATGCATTTTTTTCTGACACTGGCGAGCTGTTCAGGCAACCCAAGGTTCAATTTATTGACACTTGGTTGTCTCTCAGAAATCTGCTGAGAGATCCACCACAGCTCAGTTAAAGACTGTTGCATAGTTCCTGCACTATGATTAATTGAAGTATAAAGTCACATTGTACACTGAGTTCTTTCTTGGATAGATTTCTGCATCACTTTGCTTTTTCTTTCGCTTGACAAAGTTCGGATCAAAATAAAACTCCAGAAAACTAATTAAATCTTTCTTCTAAATGTTCCATCAAGTAATTAATATCTCAAATAACATACAACAAAACCGTATGAAAAACTCCAACAGTGCAAAATGTCACAATGTGATGTGGTGCAGTCTGTGCTGTCTGAAGATGTGTTGTTTACTGAAAGGTTCACCACTCCTTTTACTCCCACCCACTGCGTACCATCCGACGCTTACTCTCGTCGTCAAGGCACAAAAGGATGAAAGTAAAATACCACTGGGACATGGAAATTAATCTATTTGAATATTTTATGAAACATAAATATATGCTTTTCCCAAATATTACTGTCCACAAGTGCTGAAGGAGACCAAGCGGCACAAAAGTGTATATTCAGGCAAGTCTTTTAGGGAATTATAATATGAGCACAAAGGATGTCAAGCAGATAAAGTACACAATTGGCTCTACAAGGAGATCTCACATCCTCTACAGAGATGCACGCAGGATGCACCTGGTAATGGCACTGGCAAAGATCGAGCCAAACGTGGGCCTGTCTGCACCCGTCAGAGCCCGGAGGAGGCTTGGCTGGCCACACCTCTTGAACTTGCCTCACTGTCAATTTGATCATTAAGAAAAGGAAAGCGTCTGCAATCTTTGATTGTAAGCCAAGCTCCATGCCCTCTTCTATTGCAAATTTTCTCACAAGCACCATAGGGGTCTTGAATAACGAGATACACATGGTTGAAGAAAGAATAAGCGCAGTGAACCAGACCCTTTTAGAACCATCTTTTTCTAACTGCTTACCTCCTACAGTCAAAAGGCAACAATAATACAGGGGACCAGGCCAGAAACTGTGGGGCCGATTCACAGAACTAATCTGAGACAAAATCCTAAACTTACTACTTTTGGTATTCACAGAAGACATTTAGTAGTAGTAAAGTTAGGATTTTGTCTTAAGTTAGGATTTTGTCTTAAGTTAAACTTAAGTTAAACTTAAGTTAAACTTAAGTTTGTCTTAAGTTTTGGTCTTAAGACAAAATCCTAACTTAAGACAAAATCCTAACTTAAGACAAAATCCTAACTTTACTACTACTAAATGCCTTCTGTGAATACCAAAAGTATTAAGTTTAGGATGTTGTCTCAGATTAGTTCTGTGAATCGGCCCCATAGTTTTTTAGAGCAGTATCCATATTGACTCCACTCCGGATGTTTTGGTTTCAAGCTCTTCATCCACTAAGAAGAGAAGCATTTGCAATGCAACAGGTCTCGCATTTACAAGAGTTTAAGTTATTGGCATTGTAAATGACAATATGTTAAAATTCTCACAAATGCGAGACCTATTGCACTGCAAATATTTTTGTTTACAAACGCCCCATGCCGCTTTCACATTAATGAGGCCACGCCCTTTCCTTTAGACAAGCCGTGTCTAAAGAAAGGTCCGCGGCTGCTATCAAAGTGAAAGTGCTGTATGGGGCGCTTTTTTTGGTAAAAGCACCCCATGCCGCGGTTTCACTTTAATAGTGGCCATGGGCCTTTCTTTAGACACAGCTCATTTAAAGAAAGGGGCATGGCCTCTATTAATGTGAAAGCGCAGCATGGGGCGATTGAAAACAACCAAAAAGCGACATAGTAAAAAAAATAACATGTGGGCGTCTGTGCAGCGGGGGAGGGGGCAAGGAACTGAGCATATTTCAAACTTATAGCGCTGAGTTACTAAAAAAACTGTTTTGGCAAATTAACAGCGCCCGCTTAGCACAGCGTCTGTGCAGGGAGTTGGGGGGCATATTTATAGCCGACGCCCATTAAGTGAAAGTGCGCTTAGCGCGCTGCAATTACCCCCCCAAAAAAATGCCCGCCATTGCTAAAGCTGGCATGCCTTCCGTGCTCTTTACATTAATTAGCATTAAAGAAAATAGTGCTCCCTGACTAGATAAAGCAGACCGTGTAAGACCAAAAGTAAAAAGTCCAGTCGTTATGGAAGGTTACGAATGCAGACAAGGTGGTACCAAGGAGGGACTAGTAAGCCTATGCACGAAAGAAAGCGATACAAAAGGGGATGATGGACGGAACGTTTGAGCCAATCAAACACTCACCCCCAGTCAACTGATCTGGGTTTAATCCATCATCATTCTTTAGCTCACTCCACCACCCAGTTCAGACATGGCCATATGCAAATCAGTCTGACCCTGTGCCTCATGGGAACAGTCCAGCCCGAACTGCCAAGCCATGTCTTCCCTGGACCGGAAACAAGCATCCTAGGACCGGTTTCTGGCATTTCCAGCCGTCATCAGCCAGGCTTGCTTGAATCCAGTGGCAAAGTGAGCAAGGGACCCACGTCTGGGCATACCCCCGCCAACTTAGGGCGAACAAAGCGATACAAAGGGGATGATGGACGGAACGTTTGAGCCAATCAAACACTCACCCCCAGTCAACTGATCTGGGTTTAATCCATCATCATTCTTTAGCTCACTCCACCACCCCAGTTCAGACATGGCCATATGCAAATCAGTCTGACCCTGTGCCTCATGGGAACAGTCCAGCCCGAACTGCCAAGCCATGTCTTCCCTGGACCGGAAACAAGCATCCTAGGACCGGTTTCTGGCATTCCAGCCGTCATCAGCCAGGCTTGCTTGAATCCAGTGGCAAAGTGAGCAAGGACCCACGTCTGGGCATACCCCGCCAACTTAGGGCGAACAAAGCGATACAAAGGGGATGATGGACGGAACGTTTGAGCCAATCAAACACTCACCCCCAGTCAACTGATCTGGGTTTAATCCATCATCATTCTTTAGCTCACTCCACCACCCCAGTTCAGACATGGCCATATGCAAATCAGTCTGACCCTGTGCCTCATGGGAACAGTCCAGCCCGAACTGCCAAGCCATGTCTTCCCTGGACCCGGAAACAAGCATCCTAGGACCGGTTTCTGGCATTCCAGCCGTCATCAGCCAGGCTTGCTTGAATCCAGTGGCAAAGTGAGCAAGGGACCCACGTCTGGGCATACCCCGCCAACTTAGGGCGAACAAAGCGATACAAAAGGGGATGATGGACGGAACGTTTGAGCCAATCAAACACTCACCCCCAGTCAACTGATCTGGGTTTAATCCATCATCATTCTTTAGCTCACTCCACCACCCCAGTTCAGACATGGCCATATGCAAATCAGTCTGACCCTGTGCCTCATGGGAACAGTCCAGCCCGAACTGCCAAGCCATGTCTTCCCTGGACCGGAAACAAGCATCCTAGGACCGGTTTCTGGCATTCCAGCCGTCATCAGCCAGGCTTGCTTGAATCCAGTGGCAAAGTGAGCAAGGGACCCACGTCTGGGCATACCCCGCCAACTTAGGGCGAACAAAGCGATACAAAGGGGATGATGGACGGAGCGTTTGAGCCAATCAAACACTCACCCCCAGTCAACTGATCTGGGTTTAATCCATCATCATTCTTTAGCTCACTCCACCACCCCAGTTCAGACATGGCCATATGCAAATCAGTCTGACCCTGTGCCTCATGGAACAGTCCAGCCCGAACTGCCAAGCCATGTCTTCCCTGGACCGGAAACAAGCATCCTAGGACCGGTTTCTGGCATTCCAGCCGTCATCAGCCAGGCTTGCTTGAATCCAGTGGCAAAGTGAGCACTTGCCACTGGATTCAAGCAAGCCTGGCTGATGGCGGCTGGAATGCCAGAAACCGGTCCTAGGATGCTTGTTTCCGGTCCAGGGAAGACATGGCTTGGCAGTTCGGGCTGGACTGTTCCCATGAGGCACAGGGTCAGACTGATTTGCATATGGCCATGTCTGAACTGGGGTGGTGGAGTGAGCTAAAGAATGATGATGGATTAAACCCAGATCAGTTGACTGGGAGTGAGTGTTTGATTGGCTCAAACGTTCCGTCCATCATCCCCTTTGTATCAAACTGTTCGCCCTAAGTTGGCGGGGTATGCCCAGACGTGGGTCCCTTGCTCACTTTGCCACTGGATTCAAGCAAGCCTGGCTGATGGCGGCTGGAATGCCAGAAACCGGTCCTAGGATGCTTGTTTCCGGTCCAGGGAAGACATGGCTTGGCAGTTCGGGCTGGACTGTTCCCATGAGGCACAGGGTCAGACTGATTTGCATATGGCCATGTCTGAACTGGGGTGGTGGAGTGAGCTAAAGAATGATGATGGATTAAACCCAGATCAGTTGACTGGGGGTGAGTGTTTGATTGGCTCAAACGTTCCGTCCATCATCCCCTTTGTATCGCTTTGTTCGCCTAAGTTGGCGGGGTATGCCCAGACGTGGGTCCCTTGCTCACTTTGCCACTGGATTCAAGCAAGCCTGGCTGATGACGGCTGGAATGCCAGAAACCGGTCCTAGGATGCTTGTTTCCGGTCCAGGGAAGACATGGCTTGGCAGTTCGGGCTGGACTGTTCCCATGAGGCACAGGGTCAGACTGATTTGCATATGGCCATGTCTGAACTGGGGTGGTGGAGTGAGCTAAAGAATGATGATGGATTAAACCCAGATCAGTTGACTGGGGGTGAGTGTTTGATTGGCTCAAGCGTTCCGTCCATCATCCCCTTTTGTATCAGCTTGTTCGCCCTAAGTTGGCGGGGTATGCCCAGACGTGGGTCCCTTGCTCACTTTGCCACTGGATTCAAGCAAGCCTGGCTGATGACGGCTGGAATGCCAGAAACCGGTCCTAGGATGCTTGTTTCCGGTCCAGGGAAGACATGGCTTGGCAGTTCGGGCTGGACTGTTCCCATGAGGCACAGGGTCAGACTGATTTGCATATGGCCATGTCTGAACTGGGGTGGTGGAGTGAGCTAAAGAATGATGATGGATTAAACCCAGATCAGTTGACTGGGGGTGAGTGTTTGATTGGCTCAAGCGTTCCGTCCATCATCCCTTTTGTATCGCTTTGTTCGCCCTAAGTTGGCGGGGGTATGCCCAGACGTGGGTCCCTTGCTCACTTTGCCACTGGATTCAAGCAAGCCTGGCTGATGACGGCTGGAATGCCAGAAACCGGTCCTAGGATGCTTGTTTCCGGTCCAGGGAAGACATGGCTTGGCAGTTCGGGCTGGACTGTTCCCATGAGGCACAGGGTCAGACTGATTTGCATATGGCCATGTCTGAACTGGGGTGGTGGAGTGAGCTAAAGAATGATGATGGATTAAACCCAGATCAGTTGACTGGGGGTGAGTGTTTGATTGGCTCAAGCGTTCCGTCCATCATCCCCTTTTGTATCGCTTTGTTCGCCCTAAGTTGGCGGGGGTATGCCCAGACGTGGGTCCCTTGCTCACTTTGCCACTGGATTCAAGCAAGCCTGGCTGATGGCGGCTGGAATGCCAGAAACCGGTCCTAGGATGCTTGTTTCCGGTCCAGGGAAGACATGGCTTGGCAGTTCGGGCTGGACTGTTCCCATGAGGCACAGGGTCAGACTGATTTGCATATGGCCATGTCTGAACTGGGGTGGTGGAGTGAGCTAAAGAATGATGATGGATTAAACCCAGATCAGTTGACTGGGGGTGAGTGTTTGATTGGCTCAAGCGTTCCGTCCATCATCCCCTTTTGTATCGCTTTGTTCGCCCTAAGTTGGCGGGGGTATGCCCAGACGTGGGTCCCTTGCTCACTTTGCCACTGGATTCAAGCAAGCCTGGCTGATGACGGCTGGAATGCCAGAAACCGGTCCTAGGATGCTTGTTTCCGGTCCAGGGAAGACATGGCTTGGCAGTTCGGGCTGGACTGTTCCCATGAGGCACAGGGTCAGACTGATTTGCATATGGCCATGTCTGAACTGGGGTGGTGGAGTGAGCTAAAGAATGATGATGGATTAAACCCAGATCAGTTGACTGGGGGTGAGTGTTTGATTGGCTCAAACGTTCCGTCCATCATCCCCTTTTGTATCGCTATGCACGAAAGAAAAGCAACTATTTTGAAAGGACTGTAACTGGAGCCAATTGAAAAGATGGGTGGGAAATGGGCGGAGCTTTTATTCCATTCCTCAATACAGCATGCCTCGCAGAGCAGTGCATGCGCTGCCCAGGCTCGACCTAAAAATGGATTGGTCTAGGAAAAAACAAAGACTGCTGCCTCTTGAAGTTGGTCCTTAAGCAGCCAAGCGCTAAAGATTCCAGTACAGACCAAATGTATATTCCACCTCAAGATCCTTCCCCTGATTTAGTGACTGTGAATTTAAGCAACCTAGAGCTTATGGTCAGGAACATGTTTGATACTGCTTTTCCAAAGCTAAATGATACTGAAATATCACTTGCCAAGCTGAAAGAATCAGTGGAGGAAAGACTGGTTATTAACAGTGGGGTAGGGGGCCAAAATGTTGTGGAGAATTATGATTTGTGTTGTGAGGTTCAAAGTAGCATTCTTAACCTACAGACTACCACTAAAAAGGATGCTCTTCATAGTAATGTTCCAAGCGCCAAAATGGGAGGAATAGAGCCTCAAGTAGTGTCCATCTTAACTTCATCCAGCCAAACCATCTTAACTTCTTTCTTGCCCACTGCGACAATTTTATTACAACTGCCCCAGAAGCAATTCCTTACATCATAGTGATAAATAACGTTCCTCCTCTGAAATCTAACCAGAGAAGAAATGGTCAAATTTCAAAGATAAGGCTTTTAATTGGGCTAGGAAGCATGCATGACCAGGATTTTGATGATATTGTTATGGTCAGAAGATCATGGTAAGGAGAGTCCCCTGAGTTGGCACTGGCTGCAAGGAGTCCCCAGGGGATTATGTTGTGGTCAATTTTAGAGACCCTTCCATCTGTGTTACCCTCCCGATTATCCTCTACAAGAAAGACCAGAAGAATTAGGGCTCTTCCTCTGGGGTACTTCTACAGGTTGCTGAATAACAGGCTGTACCATAATCAACCTCCTGCCCTTTTTAATGTCCCGCTCAGAAACTTATTTGCCTCCCTTGTGGTTCTGGAAGATAATAATTGACTTTTTCAATGACAAAACAATGATAAACTAAGTGGGGGTCGGAGGGTTACTTGCAATGGGAAGTTGGGCCGATAACTATATGCTCACTTCCTGTCAAGCCAATCCCTGTTTTTCTCTTCAATCACACAATAGCATAATATGTCTTTCCATAAATGTAGCAGACATTAACTCGAAGAAGTCTCACTGCGGTCAGTTAACCTTTAAAAAGCTATATAGATGCATTTGCTTGCAGGAGACTTGGGCACTTGATCCATTTATTAAATACGGTTTCGTTACTTTCAGCACTCCAGCAATGGCTTCCAACACACCCAGATCAAAGGGTAATCTGACTTGCCTTATTTCATTTAAAATGGCCCGATGGTTTCGTGGCACATACTTGGTTCACCCCAGTATCAGCTGATTTGCCTGAATGGTATTGGTTCTGACAGGATTTTGGTGGTTAATTTGTATAACACCAAATGTAATCCTAGGACCTATGACATTATAAACATGTTGGGGCAAGAGCTGGCTAAGGTGGTTAAAAGATTAAAGCCCAGGGGGGGGGGCGTGGCTAGCGCCCGAGGAGGATGGCCGCCGGCACCTGACTCTCCCGAGTCGACGGAGAGACCTGCGGTTTTGACGGGCGGCAGACTTGCTGTGCGGCTTCCCAAAGGCTCAGCGCAGCTGTTGGAAATGCAGCGGAGCCCGTTGATACACTTTTTATCTGGCGGAATTTAATGTAAGAGACACTATTTACTTCAGTAGCGGCAAACGCTCCTCATTCGTTTTTAGCCGCCATTTTGTCTGCTTCGATGTAAGGAGTATTATACGCGCATCTAATAAACTCTGCATTGCAGGCACTAAGAATAATGCTGACCTGTTTATCGTGCTACTGGGATGTTGTAAAGAATGAAGAAGGCGCTATGAGACCCTGTGTATCTTCTTTTTTAGTGCTTTTTGAGGTCGGTGTATTCTCTCACAGGACTAGCCGCCATTTTGTTTTTTGCACTGCGTGAGGATATCACTACAAATACCCCATTCAAATGATGTTGTATTCTACTGAATGCCTGGAAGCTTCTTATTTTCTGAAGGAATAACTTGCAATACTATATTCTCCGCTTATGTCTTCATACCTTCAACTTCCTTTTCATGCACCTCCTTGGAATGCTGCTTGCAACCTGGTTTCACCTTCTTCTTGTTAATTGTAGGTCATTGATAGCTATATCAATATATTGCTGACTCCTTGACCTGCGCTCAAATATATTTTTCGTTGAGGCTGACAGGAAGGGTTGCTTACAAATGCCACCTTGTTTTTTTACTTAGCAAACCCCTCTCCTTCCCTCATTTTATTACATGAGGTGTTATTAACGCTTATAATATATATAGAACTGTGGAACTATTCATAGCCCTTTTTTCCCGAACATAGCTGGATGGGCAAACTACTCAAAGTTGCTACACTTCCATCGTCTCTGGTCTGCAAATCTTTAACTCGTTCTAAGTCTCGTTCACACTGTGCTGTCATGGAAGACTCGACGAATACTTCGCCCAAGAGCGTCACTGCCTCCACTATTGTGACTCCCTCTGGTACGAACAAAACACCAAGCAAACGCCTAAAGGAAGACCCTCCTTCCCCTCCCAAGCAAACATCTTCTGTTTCTCTGGACTTATTACTTGAGGAAATCAGAGCTCTTCGCCCATTTGTTGAGGAGACTAACTCTCAAATACAAACCCTAACAGAAATATGGTCTAGTCTGGAAGACAGAGTCACTACAGTAGAACAGAATCTCGAATCTCTGACCTCTGCCAGTAGTAAGACTGATGCCCTTCACTCTCAAGTGCTGTCTCTCCAAAAACAAGTTGAAAACTTGGAAAATAGAAACAGACGGAATAACCTCCGTATTTATGGATTATCGGAAGGTTCGGAAGGTTCTGATCCTATAAATTTTTTCAAGTCATTCTTGCCGAAAGTTCTTAACTTATCGCAAGACACCCAATTAAACATTCAGCGAGCTCATCGGTTGGGTCCTCCTTCTGCATCGTCTTCTACCACTATGAGAAAACCCGAGAGGGGTTATCTTATATTTCCTAGAGTATACTGATCTACTCAAGATTCTATCAATAGCCAGAGCAGCAAATCGTGTTTCTTGGGCTGGCAATACTTTGTTTTTCTCTCAGGATTACTCAAAGCCCACTGCTGACTGACGAAGAGACTTTTTAGCAATGAGACCCCAACTTCGATCTATTGGAGCTCGCTATGGCCTTTTTCATCCTTGCCTCTTTAAAGTTACTCTCAATAACAAGACTACTACGTATGAAGATCCTCTAAAATTGAAGAGTTTTCTCAATTTTTGTCACGCTGATTCTATGGACACTTCTGCATCGTCCTCATCGATCAACAAATAGATGTCGCTGTTATGTTTTGATCGAACTCTTATCTGATTATTGGATTTTTGCATAAATACTGCTGATACTGTCAGTTGTTCCTAACTGTTCCTGTTTTGATTGTACTTAATGTTCTCACTTTCTGGTTTATGTTGATTTGTTTATTATCTTCCTTCTCCTATTTACAGGTTCCGCTCTTATGATGTACTTTCCCATGTGTTGTTTCGCCCGTCGTCTCTCGCCCCTCTCCGCCCTCGCTTGAAGTCTGGCGTCGTCACTCCTTCATGTGGCCCCATCTCCCCCCACCTTATATGTGTTTTGGATTATCTGTAAGTATGTTCATTTTGTCTTCTTTATTGTATTACGTATTCTCTCTGTTCCTTTATCTTCTTTTTTTTCTCCTCTTCATCCCTCTTTTCCTCTGTCAAACTGGCTACTTCCTTTGTTGCTCTGATATTCTTTCACCTTCTATGGGATCTACTACCTACATTTATTCATTCTTTTTCTTCCCTCTTGTTTATTCTTCCTTCATTTTCTTAAGCTTCAAATTTTATATGCTCTTAATGGCATCTTATTTATATGTGTTTGGAATATGCATTATAAATGGCTCATCTTATTATTTATTTTCTTCCCTTGATTTATGGTTTTAAAAATTATCACATGGAATGTTAAAGGTTTAAATTCCCCTATCAAGAGACAACGGGTTTTAGCCTATTTATCTAAGTTAGACGCTAAAATCGTTCTGCTGCAAGAAACTCATCTTACTGAGTCTGAATCTTTAAAGCTCAAGAAGAACTGGGTTGGTGAACTATTCTTTTCCCCTGGTGATGGCAAACGTAATGGTGTTATTACATTGATTCACAAATCATTGCAGACCTCCCTTGTTGCACAAGAAAGGGATGAGGAAGGTAGATGGTTGTTGCCTAGGTTAAAGATTGATGGTGTCTCGATCTCTCTCTTTAATATTTATGCACCTACTTCTGGTGATGCTCCCTTTTGGTCTCATTTACAACATTTAATTTCCCATAATTTCTCTACTAATGTGATTCTAGCTGGTGACTGTAACCAAGTTTTTGACCCCTTCCTAGATCGCAAATCCACAGTACCCTTCATTCCTTCCAAGGCTCATAAAACTTTCACGCAAACTATTAAACACTCTCATTTAACTGACGCTTGGAGACTATGCAACCCATCTTAACAAGAATTTACTTTTTACTCCGCACCTCATCAAACTCAATCAAGAATTGATTACTTATTTACATCACATAATATTTCTCAATCACTCATATCTGCAAACATAGGCCCTATTCTCATTTCCGATCACGCCCCTGTTTCCATCCTGTTAGATTTACTGCCTCATTCATGGTACCCCAGAAGATGGCGATTTAATAATACTTTGCTTTTTGACCCTCACTTTAATACTTCCTTTATTTCCTTTTTTAATGCATATTTCCTCTTCAATAATGATGACACTTTGCCTTTTCATATAATTTGGGACGCGTTCAAGGCTTCCGCTCGAGACTTTATTATTAGATACACTTCTAATAAACGGAAAAATGCACGGGCTTTAAATAATGAACTCCTTGTAAAGATAAAAAAATTGGAGCATGCCTATTACACTTCCAAATCAAAGAACTGCTTAACAGACCTCAATAATGCCAAGATGCAATACAATAAGGACACAACAGATGCTGCATCTCTTTTTTTCTTTTAAAAACTAGTGGTAAATTCTACGGGGGACAGAATAAATCTGGTAAATTATTAGCTAATTATCTAAAGACTAAACAAAACAAGCTTCACATTGATTCCATAATGTCAGATACTAATACTTCTAAATACAAAGATGTTGACATTTTACAAGAATTTGTTAAATTCTACGAACAACTCTATACTCCTGAACATCACCCCAATGAAGAAGATATTTCCCTTTATCTCTTTTCAATCCAGAAATGTTCGAATTCATCTTTAAACCTTAACCTTCTCGAATCGGACTTGACTTCAAATGACCTACTTACTGCTCTTAATTCTCTCAAGAAAGATAAGGCCCCCGGTCCTGATGGTTTCACTGTCGAATTCTTTTTTACATTTTTCTCAAATAATCATACCCAAATTACACACTTTAATATCCTCTTTTCTTTCTTCTGGCAATTCATCTGGTACTTTTCTAGAAGCCTAAATTTGTCTTATCCCAAAGGAGGGTAAAGATTTACACTATTGCAAAAATTATAGACCCATCTCCCTAGACAACATAGACTATAAAATCTTTTCGAAATCATTAGCTCTTAGATTGGATTCTTTTCTGCCCCAACTTTTAGGTAAGGAGCAATCGGGCTTTGTTAAAGGTCGTTCAATAAATGATAATACCCGCTTGTTTTTTGATATTATTTCCAAGTCGACAAATCTTACAGAGCCCCTTGCTGCCATAGCCGTCGATGCTGAGAAGGCCTTTGATAGAGTATATTGGCCTTTCATTTTTCAGACATTAAAATGGTTTTGTTTTGGTCCAAAAATCATCTCCATGATTTCTTTGCTATACTCATGCCCTAAGGCCGCTATTTTTGCTAACGGTCTTACATCTCCGTATTTTACTCTACATAGAGGAGTGAGACAAGGCTGTCCTCTATCTCCTTTTCTTTTTAATCTAGCATTAGAACCTTTCTTGTCTAAATTACGACAGAAACAATCCATTTCAGGTTACTCATCTAAGTCGTTAGAAGTCAAATTAGCTGCTTATGCTGACGATGTTCTTTTATTCATATCCCAACCCCTTACTTCCATACCGTCCTTTCTAAATGAGGTTAAATCATACTCTTTAGTCTCGGGATATAAACTAAATAATGATAAGTGCGAAATCTTGCCTCTGTCCAAATACACTTTTAAAGAAGATTTCTCCTTGTCTAATTTTACTTGGAGTCCCCTCTATATCAAATATCTTGGCATTTGGTTTACTCCTTCCCTTAAGTCATTAATTCCTCTTAATTTCAATAAATGTATTGAGAAGCTTACTTCCCTCACGACCAAATGGCACCCTCTATACCTCTCATGGTGGGGCCGCCTAGACACCATTAAAATGATGCTGACGCCTAGAATTCTTTATCTTTTGTCTAACATACCTATGCCTATTCCCACAATATGGTTTCATAAAATTAATTCCATTCTTCTCTCTTTCCTTTGGCAGAATAAAAAGCCAAGAATGTCCTTATTAAAGCTGTCACGTCCGAAATCTGAAGGAGGTGTCCGCTTCCCGGACTTTCCTAAGTATCACAGGGCATTCTTATTGAAGCAATTATCCAAGTGGATGTCAGTCCCGTCGCCTGATTGGCCTCTTTGGGTGGATTTGGAGAGCTCCTTCCTCCTCTCGTTTTCTTTTCAAGAATACTTATCCTTTACAAGGAAACCACAACATTTACATACACCTATCATTAAATATTCATGTAGCAACCTGAATAAACTCCTTCATATTGAACCACATGACTTAAACACATTTCTTAATTCCTCCATATGGCACAACAAACGTGTTTGTATTAAGAGAAAACCAATTTATTGGAGAACTTGGAGAGATAAAGGTATTTTATGGATACATCAATTATTTGAAAATGACATTTTTCTTACTTTCTCAAAAGCACAATCTCTTTTTCACTTACTGTTAGAAATGGGGGTCTCTAGTTGGCAATGGCTGGCCACTGTCCAAGTAGGGACCCTTCTTACTAAGTCAGAGTGAGAGGGCTACCTTCTTTAATACCCCTGCTCAACCCTGTGGTAACGTAGCACGAGCAGGTAGGCTTATCTCAGAGGCAGTGTGTGAAGCATTTATGACCATACACAGTAACACAGTGAGGAACACTACAAAGGGACACCACACAAGTAGTTATAAAAAAAATAAGTATCTTTATATATATATATGCAGACTTATCACAAGACCAATAACTGTAAAAGCCACAATACTGTCAAAAATAGGATCACTGTTGTAGGACTGTCAAAAATAGTTCAAAGGTTGTAAAAATAAGGTTCAAATTCAAAGCAGTGGTCTCTGCGACCCTTTCTCTCACAAAGTACCTGGATTCGGTAGCAAAATCAACAAAAATGTCGCAAAGAAGTGGTAGCGATGATCTTCCTCACGCGAGGCCGGCGATGCGTTGAAATCCTTGCCGCAAGGGAGGATGATGCGCCGATCTGCTGATGCGTGCGGAGACGATGCGACCAACTTCTGCACGCTAGGCCGCCGATGCGCTGAGACCTTGCCGCGAGGGCGAAGGCGATGCGACGATCCTGTTGCGTGTGCAGAGACGCTGCGACAAACTTCTGCACGCTAGGCCGCCGATGCGATGACTTTCTTGCCGCGAGGGAGAAGTCGATGCGACGATCCTGTTGCGCTGTGCGATGGTGTTGCGATGCGAAGAAAAGGAGCGATGAAATCCGGTGCGGTGGGATCAAAATGGCGGACGCACGGCGTCCGCAAAGCGATGTCTTGAAGCGATGATTTCTTTGGGGGTTGCGAGCGCTCGGCGACAGCAGCGCGATGATTTTTCCAGCGCGTCTCAGCTGCAGCGGCTCGCAAAGGGGCTTTAGCGATGGTTTCGTGTTGCGAGCACTCAGCGGCAGCAGCGCGATGATTTTTCCAGCGCTCTCGGCTGCAGCGGCTCGCAAAGGGGCTTTAGCGTCGATTTCCAGCACTCTTTTCTCTGAAGCAAACTAGAGGCCCTGGAACTCACAGGAGCCTCATCAGCAGTTAGCAATCCTCGCAGGGAGGAAGCAGGAGGTTGGTGGTGGAGTCTGATGTGCCTGAGACTCCAGCAGGAGGCTAGCTCTTTTCCTAGCCCTTGGGTAATTGCTGTAACAGGAATAAAAGTCCTCTCAAAAGTCCTTTTCTCTCTTCTTCAAGGTCCAGTGGTCACTGCTGCAGGCCAGTGCAAGAAAAACAAACAAGCACCAGGACAGTCACTTCCTGCAGATTCCTCCAGTGGCACGGACAGAGTTTCCTCTTCAGATCCAGGGGCAATACAAATTGTAGGGGTTTGAGCACAGATATTTATACCCCAAAAGTCTTTGTTCTCACAAGCTACAAGTCACTGAGCCTAGCCAGAACCAGTTCTGGTCAGTCCTGGAGCACTTTGTTTACCAGGCTGCATCCTTCCTTTCAGAAAGAGGGGGTCTGCTATCAGACACACAGTAGGAGGTGGAGCCAGCATTCACCTTGCCAGGCACAGCCCTATTCAGGTCAAGGAACCACCCCTCCCCATACTCTAAATGCAGATCTCTCTATTCAACCCAGGTCTGACTCAGCCTGCCCTGTCCCTCCAAAACCAGACAGCCAATACACATAACAGCAGAGCACACTGGAAGGCTTAGGCAATAAAATACCTACTTTCTAAAAGCGGTATTTTCAAACACAGGATATAAAAATAAACTTCACTAAAAGATGTATTTTAATATTCTGAGCTCAGGCATACTAAATTCGTTTTTCTACCATGTTCCTGGAGTCAGTTAGGACTATAGCATGTAATAGTCAAACTGCCCATTCTGGCCTATGAGGAACAGGTAGCCTTACAGTAGTGAAAAACGAAATTGGGTGTAATTCACTACCAGGACATGCTACACACACCAAGGCATGTCCTACCTTACACATACAATGCACCATACCATAGGGGTGACTTACATGATGCCAAGGGAAGGCTCAGGGGCTGGGAAGTGGGTGCACTTCCCAGCCAAGATGGCAGTTCTGGGCTGCACACAGACACTGCAGTGGCAGGTCTGAGACACACTTTACAAGCTGCTTCTGTGGGTGGCACAAATCAGTGCTGCAGGCCCACCAGCAGCATTTAGTTTACCAGCCCTGGGCACACACAGGCCACGCTACTAGGGACTAACAGATAAACCAAATAAGCCAATCAGGGATATACCAATTCACATAGACATGTTTACAAAGGGAGAATTCGCGCTGTGGCACTGAATGGCAGTGGCACAGCGCCCAGAGCATCTAACACCAGCAAAAACAGAGGAGACAACAGCGAAAAATAGAAGGGAGACCCACGCCAAGGATGCCAGGTCTAACACTTACCATCATCATTTTCACATAAATTCCTAGCCCTACGTTCTGCTATATTAGAGTCTTATACACATTTTCACTCCTTACCTCAGACCCCTATACCATTAGACCATGCCTGGCTAAATATCATTTCCAGGTCATCGAAGGCTTCCACCCTATATACATGCTTACTATCCCCACCCTTACAAAGAACTAAAACTAAGGTTGAACTCTGCTGGGAAATTGATTTAGGCATACAATGGCCCATTTCTTTTTGGGATAAGATTTGGACAAAAATCAGAAAATCTTCTAGAGCAGCCAGCACCACACAAACTCTCTTTTTTATTTATAACAGATTGCTATTAACACCAGCTTCTCTGCATAAAATGCATTTTGATACCCCAGACACTTGTTGGTCTTGTTCATCTCCGCAAGCAGATCTCCAACATTTACTTTTTTCATGCCCACAAGTTTTCCAATTCTGGGAAGCAGTCTGGGCCCAAATTAACACTATTATTAAGACTAATACTTCTCTGACATTTGCTAATATTTTTCTGGGTAGTCTTTCCATTAGCTGGAATAAGCCGAAATCACAAACACAAATTATTGATTTGTTAATTGCCACTGCTTTTCAGCAGAAAACAAAAAATTGGAAAGATGCCTCTAAACTTTCGTACTTGGCCTGGTGGTACTCTGTCTGTCACAACCACAGACTCGACACAACTTTCGTTTTTCCCATGTCCTTGAAGCAAAAACGACTACTTTTATGGTCCACTGTTACGCTGTTTTTAGACAACAGTGCTAAAAGCTTCTTTACTCCAGTACCATCTATTCAGGAAGTTACTCAACCCCCTTGATTTGTTTAATTATAACCTTAATCTATCCAATTGTAATTTTGTCTTATTTACATGCATACCTATTTTTTAAATATTGAACCCATCTCATGTACCTACCTTCCTAGATGCCATTTGTGTATATGTTAAATATTATGTCTTTTTTGATGCTATTTCACTTGTCACTTGATGCTATTATCCTATTGTATTCCCAATAAACTTTCTTTTGAAACTAAAAAAGATTAAAGCCCAAATGTTTTTTTACTGTGGATGGGCAATTTTAGCGCCCTGCTCTGAGAGGCTGTGTGACTTGTATATGTGGGATTGCACGTGCACCTGATTCGCTACAAACTCACTTTCAACACAGCATTATGGTAGGGGACTCCCTAAATGGCATTTTAAAGACGTATAATCTCTTTTTTGCCCTGGACCTCTCTGTATCCTTCAACATGCATGCACCAACTTTCTGCCAAAGAGCCACTTCTACTAGTATTGCTTTTATTTTAATTTTGGAGGATTTGTGTTCCTTTATTTTCGATTTGTCTGTGGTTCCTCACTGTGAGAGTCATCATCATAACCACCTTGCACTATCACTTACTTCTAGAGACCTCCCTCGTTATTGTCCATGATGGAGCAGGAGACACGAGGTGGAAGCTGGGCAAGATAAAGGCGCTTTATTGAAATGGTCTCACCTTGACTCTCATAAAATCACCAGAAACTTAATTAGAGTTTCTTGCCCGGAGTTCCTGTCTTGTATAAGCAACCAGTCAAACCCAACAAACATTCTAAATGCATTTGAAGGAATTTGCCAAATCACCAATAACCTGTTGACGGGCCTTTTGGTCCAGGTAAAGCTATCCCTCATAATTAGTTTGATTCTACCTGTCATCCTGCTCCTAATAAACTCAAATCTGCCCTTAAGATCAGGCCTGTATACTCTCAATTATTAAGGAATGAAGATGGGGTTATAAAAAGCCACTGGAAGCTAAAAAGTCCAGCATCAGGGAAGAGGCCTGGGCCTCTTTACGTCTTGCGAAAGAGCAACAAGATAATACTGCAGTCTCAAGGATAGTAAATGCGTCTTATGTTATGTTAATATGTTAATATAATTTATATTGCGCACAAATCACCCCGGGAGGGGTATCTCGGTGCAAGCAAAAACACAGACAAAGCGGACACTACTGTTTTAGAAGAGCGCAGTCTTAAGTAGTTTTCTGAATTGGAGATGTTCAGTACACATTCAGATGTGCAGAGGTAATCTATTCCAATACAGTGGGGCTAAATAGGAAAAAGATCTTCCTCTACGGGTCCTTCTAACCCGTGGAACTATCAAGAGCGCTTTCTCACTAGATCTAAGGAGACTAGATGGATGATAAGGATTAAGCCTAGAAGATAAGTAGCTGGGGCCTTTCCAAATCAGGGAGTTGTGTGTCAGGCAACAGATTTTAAAGATGATCCTTTTTCGGACTGGTAGGTAATGCAGTGAGTACAAAAGAGGGAAGGAAGGCTTTCTGGATGAAAGATTACAAATGAGACAGGCGGCGGTGTTTTGCACCACTTGTAGTTTAGATAACAATGTCTAATTTGCAGAGGCCAATAAGGCATTGCCATAGTTCTGATGACTAACAACGAACGCCTGAACCAGAGTTTTCCTTGCAGAAAGGGGGTAGAAACAAGAAAGTTCTCCTCAACAGGTGAGGAAGAAAATGCTAATAGTAGACAAAACCTGCTGCTTCGTAGAGAGAGTTGGGTCCAATTGGACACCCATGTTTTTGACTACATGGTTGGGACTCGGAGCTGTACCCAGTTCCGAAGGCCACCAGTCCAAAGACCAGAGCTGTTGGGCCTTGCTTAACAACATGATTTCAGTTTTACCAGCATTTAATTGAAGGCAATTTACTGTCATTCATTCAGCAATTGCCATCATCCAGGCTGAAAATCATTCTCCAGCTTTGATCAGATCTTCATCAAAGTAGATTATTAGCTGAGTATCATCAGCATAAGATATTACCTCGAATCCAAAGCTTTAAATGATCTTAGCAAGGGGGGGGCCATGAAGATGTTAAATAAGATAGGGCTAAGACAAGAGCTCTGGGGCACCCCCTTGTCCAATAGCATAGTACGGCATTTGTAAGAGCCCAAAGTAATGGTTTGGGTTCTGTTGATAAGAAAATCCTTAAGTTATTGCAATGCTAAGGCCTGGATTCCAGTCTCCTGCAGCCTAAGAATCAGTCTGGGATGAGATACAGTATCAGATGCTGCAGATAAATCCAGCAGCATGAGCAGGGAAGGAATGTTGGCATCAAGGGAACATCTGTTGTGGTCAATGACTGCATCCAGGGCTGAATCTGTGCTATGGAAATGTCAAAACCCAAATTGTGACGGGTCCAGAATCTTGTTGACCTCAAGGTAATCCGTGAGTTGTTTATTGATTTGACCTTCTAACAGCTTACCCAATAAGGGAAGCAATTATATCAGTCAGTAATTTCTGAGATTCATGGGTTACAGGTTCGCCTTTTTTTGGCTCGGCCTAACCTGAGCCGCTTTTCAAGCCGAAGGGATATTGCCTGAATTCACAGATAGGTTAAATAGGGAACATATGGCAGGAACAAGCTGTTTGGACAGGACGGCAGAGATCCTAGGATGACAGATATCCATGTGCGACATCGATTTGCCTTATTTCAGAGACTGCACAGTGCCTAGTCTAACCGCTGTTATTCCAGCAGCAAAGTGTGATGAACACTTTAGTCAAGTATATTTAACCTCTTCACCATCCAACTCTTCCTCCAATTTACTGACTTTCCTAGGGCTAGGCCTGATGCCACAGATGTATTTGATACAGAAGAAGCCAAAACAGCAATTTTGAGAAGGCCAAAAGGTAATGCTCTGGGACCAGACGAACCAGTGGATCCTTGAACAATATTGCTGATTCGTGGGCCTCTACTGTCACCAATGTTCTCAGGGCTGTTTCTGCAACTCAACCACTGAAATCGTGGTCCAAATCTATAACTGTTCCAATTTACAGGAAAGAAGAAAAGTGAACCCTGCCTGCTACAGACTGATTTTCCTGTTGGACTGTATAGTGAAATTAGCAGACAGTGCTATACTGCCAAAGATGAAAAACTGGGCCCCAAAAAATACCATCATATCGGAGGTTCATTTTGGCTTCGACCAGGGGTTAGGCACTATCAAGCAGTGCTTAGATTTGTACCTGCTGGTTTCCAAATATACAGTTGCCAGAGCTGGCTAGAGATTATCAAAATTTTTACCAGTAAATGTATTTTAATCGCTAGCTATGGAGCTGAAATTCGGGCCTATAGTGACTTGAAGAATTGCTAGAGAATGCTTTGCTATGAAGGCTCTTGTCCATGCCCAAATCTTTGCCTACTTTTATTTGTTACTCTGAGCTTGGTCTAACCCATTTCAAGAACTTGATTAAGCATCGCTCCTTTGCTCTATGTTTAGCCATTTGGAGTAAACAAGAAACATCACTTAACCGTGAGATTATTTTGATTTGCCTATCACTGGGCCATGGTGACTACATGCCATAGTTGAGAAATGTCGGAAAAGGTTTTGAGAAGATATGATTATCAGGTGCCTTCTCTTGACCAGGCTCAGACAATCTCTGGTCCAAGAGAATGTTAAAAAAGATCTATTTCTTGGAAAATAGTGTTGAGACCATGTTTTTATTAGAGGCTAATAAACAAATTGAAGGACTTGGAGTCACCTGCTTTGGCTGCTTGTGTCAAATCAGACCATACCTCTGCTTCCCAATCTGCCTTAGCTCGAGACATAACTTCCTTGCATTTTCTACGCGCCTCTGGAATTTTTTTCTGGTCTCTACTTTTTATGAGCCCAGTAGTGAGGATTTTGCTATCCTACACTGGGTATTGAACCATGAATCCCCTCTAGCTTTCCTTGTCTCGCTAGAGAGCAGATCCCTCAAACTAACAAACAAATCCTCGTGTATTTTTATTATAGAGTTTGGGTCTGTGTCTATTCTCATTAATTGGCTCAATTTTTCCAAAGCATCTCCCACTCTCAAGTAGACATGGCTAATAAACAAACTGATAGTGCCTCTGTTCCATTACAACAACAAATCTGATTGAATGCTATCTCAGTTTTGTTACCAATGTGCAGGGCAGGTTTTTATTTACGAGAATTCGACACAATATTGTCCACGTTTTAGTGACCTTTGTTGAAAAGGGGCTCTGAAAAATTAATTTTCCCCTTTATCCTTGTGATAACTCATCTGTTCAGTCAACAACACATATCATCCTTTTCTGCCATTTCTATCAGGCACTGAGAAAACGCGTTCCATTACCAACATAACGTACATATAACTTCAGATACTAGAGAATTTCTATTACCTTTTTACAAAGACTTTCTACATAATTGATATGTGCCTCTATTGCTAGTTGTATTCACCATTCAATTAGATTAGACAACCTGTTGATTGTAACACAGGGAGCTAATATTATGGCACCCTTTCAGGCAGTCCTTATGTTTGTGTTCACCTACTATTTAATTATACTGAGAAGCAAATTGAGTGCAACTTGCAGTGTTCCTTGAGATGACTGCACTTACCTTCATGCTGTCAACCTGAATGCACTTTATATTTATTGCCGCCATTTTGAATTATTCCTATTTACAATGTTAATACATTGAATATATTTTGTACTTTACTAAAAGAGTTTTTACTCTTTTACTCAAATTTTGATGTCTCTTTTATGGCCGACTTGAGCCGACTAAAGTACATTGACTGACTGACAACAACACCAAACCAATGCTAATAATCATCCTAATCATCCTAATTATAATACCAGGTATCAATATCAACAAATTCAAAGGTATTCAATTTACTGACCTCAAAATGATGGGTTGCCCATGTCTGGATTAAATCTCATGACTAGCAGATCGGAGCCAATGTCAGTAGGTTATGTTTAATAAATTGTCTCAAATTGTTAGAAGTTTGGGTTGAAAGCAGTGGTTTAAACATGGAGTTAGTAGAGATAACAAAGTGTGTGTCTGAAGTGACAAAATTGCCTGAATGAAAGTCACCTTTTGGACTCGTTGCAGTTGCGCAATAGAGCGTTTTAATTCAAAAACACAGGTTTTAATATTAAAGTGCCTGGGAGTCTTTTTTTGTGTTTTTGGTGAGCTAATGGTAGAACTTCTATAAAGTTAGCAGGAAGACTCAAGGCTTCTGGGTGGCGGAGATAGGGTGGTTGTGAAAAATGGTTTGACTAGTATATTTTCCCAATGCACATTTCAACTGAAATTCTTCATAGGTGTTTTTGACAGATGGTTATTGTGTTTTTCATTTCTGCTTTGGGGTGCATTTTTTTCGCACCTTCAAGACTCTTAGGGCCAGATATACAAAGCCCTTTTGTGGACATAACACCTGCAAGTCCCATAATAACATGGTTTTCAACTGCAAAAGACCTTTTCACAATGTTCAAAAGCCATTTTATGAGCTGGAAATAATTTTCAACCTCATAGAAGGACTTGGTGACCATTTCTCAATTGTAAATAGGAGGGGGTATGAAAGAGTGCCCCCCTTGTAATTGTGGATCGGAAAGGGATGCATCAATGGTTTGTGACTGCTATTGTGCTGCAAACCATTGATCAGTTACCAACCTCTGAGTTGTGGTAGCAACTGATTTGTCCTCATGGGACAGCTTCGCCTCTCAGAATCAATCAATCAATCAAAATTCTTTTTTACGCAATGTTTCCAATGCATACAAAGTACACAAGATTAAAACAACTATAATAATAAAATATGTACATATGATAAAAAATGCATCATGGAAACAAAATTAAAATCTATATTTAAAATCCGAAAGCTAAAAAGGCAATCATCGTGGAAATGTAAATTGCATTATGCCCTAAAAATTAATCATTAGTCACCTCACTTTTATCCTTTGCTCTCCCATTCTGTCATGGCCCTTCTACTATTCAAGGCGGACCAGAGAAACGAAGCCGTAGTGTGGCATACAAAGGGATTGGACAGTTGTTTTATGAAATGGAGAGCAGGTCGACATTGTTTAAAATGCAATCTAAGCAGAAGGGGAGACTGAACATTTTCCTTTGTACTTTATATAGACTGCAAAAGGACAATAAATGCAAATCTGACTGTACTGACCTTTCGTCACAGGAGCAAACTGACAGATCGTTTAGCGAATACATATTCTTTGGAAAGCCCATCATCAGAGGTATGAGATTCAAATGAAACCTAACTAAGATAAAAAGATGTTGGGGGTTAGACACGAATACTAAGGGGCCGATTCCGATCTCGGCCGGTAGTGCTCCAAATCGGATTCGGATTCACCGGATCCGATTCGGAGCCCTGTTTCCCGACCGAATCGTACGCGGGTCCGGCCGAGCGAGTACGATGCAAGCACCCACGAAATCGCCGACCGACTCGAACGCGGCTTCAACACGCTCCGACCGACTCGCATGGACACGACTCGCACCGCGCTATGGAGACGTTTCCCGGCCGGGTAAGTACGATGCGCGCCGCGAGCAGTCCGACCGACTCGCGCCGTCTGGCTCGAAAAAGCTGTCAGAGCCGGACTTTGGGGGTCCGCGTCGGACCCCCCTGTACGCGTAGGCGCGCGAGTCGCACACAGGGGGACCCATGGGTCCCCCTACCTGTGCATGTACGCCGTGATGCGCATGGACGCGCACCCGCTGTAGGGGGCGCCCTTGTTCGCCTCGCACCCATTGAGTCAATGGGAGCCCGTGTACGCGTTGTACGACCGGCTCCCATTGACTTCACTGGGAGTCCGACCGAATCGAGTCCGATAGCATGCGAATGCATCGTACTCGTCCGGTCGGACTGCTAGGGTCCGATTCGGTCGGAATTCTCTCCGGGTCCGGCTCGGTCGGAGAGATTTCCGGCCAGAATCGGAATCGGCCCCTGAGTATGATTTGCCAACCTGGGTGGAAAAGGGACACGTAAGGTACAGCTTTACTGATGTTTTTTGCGATTTACTTCCACTCTCTCTTCTGCAGTCTTCTCTAGGAAGATTTGTTTGATTCTTGCTTTGGACACAGATCTACAGCTAGATGGATTATCATAGAGATCTCCCAAACCCAGGGTTCCCAGTGTGGATTTCACATATTGCAACCAAGTGATCTTATGTACTTTATCTAGGGCTAAACAGTCCCTGATAATATTTTGGGTCAGGCTAACAGTGTCTCTCCTCCAAATTGAGTGCCATAACAGAACAGGTGCTAACTCCCAATACCCGAAATATATGTGGGCTCTAGCTCTGTGTGACAATTTAAATTTGAGCAATTTCTTGGGAGGGTTAACAATCTTTTATAACAAACCATCCTCTATTTTTTTTAAAGGGTCAACTGCCGCCATCCCCCACACACCCGCTCCGTACGAAGCTGTCGCTAGATTTTGCTTCATACACCTTTTTTGTTGCCTCGATCGGTTTGGACCCCAGCTTCTTAATAACGCTGAAGATGGCCCCTACACTTTTTTCCATTACTAGAGCTCTGTTGTCCATCATGTTTGACCATGTGTGTTTTCTATCAAACAAAACCCCCAGAAAGGAAAAAGGTATCCACCACTGCCAACATACAAGACTCTATATGGAAAGCTGGAAATCTGTAAGGGCATGCCCCTGCCACTAATACAAAAGATTTAGCATCGTTAACATGAAGGTTCCACCCAGTCATAAACTTTAAATAGGCCTCTATACATTTTTGTAGCACCACCCCAGTTCTTGCAAATAACACAGCATCATCTGCGTAAAGCAATATAGGGAGGGGTGCTGCATTAAAACCGGAACATCTCTTGTAGGTCCAGTCATGGCTGCCTGCACCCCATTAGTATATATTGAAAATAGAAAGGGAGCAAGAATGCAACCCTGTCTTACACCCCATCTTATCTCAAAATCCCTCATACACTCTCTATCGCTGCCATAATGGACACAGGCAGTAGCTTGGCCATACATCTGACGGATAAAAATAGTTATCTCTGCTTCGATGCCCATTTGTTCCATGATGAACGATAATTTAGGGTGGGAAATGCAATCAAAAGCAGCCGACAGATCCATGAAGGCCATATAGATCTTCTTGGGCTTCACCAATCTATATTTGGCTATGGTCAGACTCAAGTTGAGGCGTTGATCTATTGTTCCCTTCTCTTTTTGGAATGAGTATTGCGATGGTATCAAGAAGTTCCTGTTTAACAAGAGGGGGGACTGTGGGGCTTTTTTCCGAGGTCCAGCATAAGTGCCCTGTCAGATCCTAATCGATAATGGTATGCTGTTCCTCATAGGGTGGTGCCTAGTAAAGGATAAAAATCAGGCGACCAGCCGCTATCATAAACAATGATAGTGAAGCCGGAACCTGACGTAGGAGAGGGAAAGGAGGGGATCCCGCTCTATCGGAACTAGGGTCCTCACACACCCAGCAAGCTAGGTGTCATGCTTCATCATCTGGACCTGCTCCTCGTTGGGTCGTCGCTGCAATACCCAACGGGCACCCATGAAGGGGCTCTTTATCGGAGATCTTTGTTCCTTGCCGTATGATGAAGTGGGGTGTGTGGCCCGTGAAGTGTAGATCTAGTGAAGTGTGTGAGTTAAAACAGGTAGGATAATCCAAATAACAATTTTATTCAGGCTGGTTATCCCCCTGACTAAAAACGAAAAGGGTGGCAGCTTTCCTGACGTCAAGGTTCAGTACAAGCTATGCTCATCTCCTAAGGTCAACATGTTTCTTGCCTAGTGGTAATAGTAATCCGTGGCAATTCTTCAGGACCTACTCTGTGTAAAGTGAATCTATCTACACTCAGTGGTGGGGCTAGTAGCTACTAGATCTACACTTCACGGGCCACACACAGTATTGCAGCGCCGACCCAACGAGGAGCAGGTCCAGATGATGAAGCATGACACCTAGCTTGCTGGGTGTGTGAGGACCCTAGTTCCGATAGAGCGGGATCCCCTCCTTTCCCTCTCCTACGTCAGGTTCCGGCTTCGCTATCATTGTTTATGATAGCGGCTGGTCGCCTGATTTTTATCCTTTACTAGGCACCACCCTATGAGGAACAGCATACCATTATCGATTAGGATCAAGAAGTTCCTCTCATTAGCCCAGTCCTCCAACCTATTCAACAGAAGGCGTCCCATCAGTTTTGCTGTGCTATGTAAAAGGGAGATGGGTCTGTGGTTTTGAGGGTTAGACTTGTCCCCCTTCTTATAGATGGGAATTATTATCATGGCATTCCATGAGGCTGGAGGACCCATCTTACTTATGGTGTTAAAAGCATTGATTAAAAGTGGAATCCAAATCTCTTGATGAGCTAAGAAGAAATCTATGGGACCCCGTCCGGGCCTGGGGCCTTTATGGCATTACACTGAGCCAGGCCCAGTCTGACCTCTGCTATATCAAATACCAAGTTCTCCTTATTGGTTGTCTGCAGGAAGTTGGAAGGGAGTTCTGCAGGCGCATCAACAACCCTGAAACTTTGCTCAAAATGAGCCATTATGCTCGCCAATGTGTGTGTCTAATTTTGAGTCGGTTTCATCTTTCAGAAATGGGGCGTCAATCACTCCAGAAATCCCAACAGTTTTTTAGAGCTGCTGCATGTGACATGTTCGCCCATGCTTCCTCCCTTAGTCCTCTCATTCTGACTTTCCGTGCCTCGCTATGTGCTATACATAAGGCCCTCACAAGTTTTTGATCTCTTGGGGTGGTTCTAAGGGCAACGTGCAGATTTTTTATGGTCTTAGAGCAGGCCACATCGAACCAGCTCACTGCCAGGGTCATATGGGAGGAATTCTCCTGGAAAAAATTATTTTTTACCTCAACCAATATATCTACAAATGCCATCATTAAGCCTTCTGGCTTGTGGGCTGGATCTAAGCATATCAACACCTCACTCAGTTTTTTTTAAATTATCAGTGGAACAACTCTGTCTTTAATAATCTTTTCCCATTTTAATGAGTACTCGTTCTTCCTTGCTAAAATTGGCTTGGGTACTTTATCTGTTGCTGGGTTATTACCCATCGCCCATGCTATAGAGCAGGAAAGGGCCGCATGATCGCTAAATGGAGAAAAGGATGGTTCGGCTTGGGTTATTCTTCAGTATGAAATCTATGGTGGACCCTGACTCCATACACCCAAACGTCTTTGGGCGTAAGCCTGTATCCGGTTCTGGCTTATTGATTATCTCAAGATTTCTAATTATTAAAAATCTATTCAGTAAATTACCATATTCGCTATGAGTGAAATGGGGGGTTAAATCCCCCTCTGTATCAGCTATTCTACACACAGATGCTGTCATATTGTCACAACAGTTCACATTACAATCACCCAGACACAAAATATAAGTGTATTTCTAATGTGCTTCACTGATCGTGGTGATTTCCCTTCCCAAATGCTCTGCCACTGAAGCCATATTTTCTGTAAAATTATTATTATAATAGTTAATCAGCAGCAAGTCCCAATCACCTAAACCATCACATAATAGAATGTGGAAGTGGGGAGAAGGATTAAAAAAACTTCATGGCATTTATCCCTTGTGTATTTGCTACTAGGGTTACGATTCCACCCTTCACTCCACCCATCAAGGAAGGGACTGCTGCCGTTTGAAGTGATCTGTATCCGTCTAGAAATATCTGACCTGTTTCCCAGGTTTCCTGGAGACACAGGATGTCATGTTTTACTACAAAACTTTTCCGATATAAGTTACCCATTTTTTGTTTTAGGCCAGCTACATTCCAGGTGACTAATTTTAGAGTGTGACTGGCTATCCCCTTCCTAGCCACCCATTTCTCAACTGTTTTGAAGGGAGACGGGCTCGTGATAGTGGCCGGGGGGGCGTTATTCAGTCAGTCACAGGACTCTAGGTCTTGCAATGGGGTAAAATGATTGTCAACCCTTACTTTGTGTCTAGCTATGTCTATGAAATGGGGGAAGATTTGATGGTAGGTGTCATTGCTATTCCTCATCATCTCAGGAGATATCAGCCTGGGGGTCTATATAAATACCCTAAGGGAAGGGCATGAATCCTAGACCCATTTTTTTTGCAGATTTATATAGCACGAACTCGACCCGAAGGTATTGGAGCGCTTTACATGAGCACCGGTTACGTTACACAAGGACACATTCATGTTTTTGGTGGGCACGGGGAGATTAAGTGATTTGCCCAGAATCACAGGATGTGGACGCGACCCCGAGGCTCGAACCTTGGTTTCCAGCTCCAAAGTCGGCAGTCTAGCCATCAGACCACCCCCTTGAGGGGGTGCATTGTAAAGTGCCCCACCACCCTTCTGTCATTAAAATTAAGGTCTATACAATCACCTACTAGGACTTTCGGGGACCGACCCACTCACTCCACTCTCCTTGCCATGATTAAATACCTAGCAAAACCAAAGGGGATGATGGACGGAGTGTTGAACATTGCAAGCACTCACCCCCAGTCAACTGATCTGGGTTTAATCCATCATCATTCTTTAGCTCACTCCGTGTTAGAAATGGGATCTCTAGTTGGCAAGGGCTTGCACCTTTGTCCAAGTAGGGACCCTTCTTCCTAGTCAGGGTAAGGGTGTTACACTCGTGAAGTAACCCCTGCTCACCCTCGTGGTAGCTTGGCACGAGCAGTCAGGCTTAATTCAGAGGCAGTGTGTAAAGCATTTGCACATAACCAACAGTAATACAGTGTAAGCACTACAAACGGACACCACACCAGTTTAGAAAAATAACCAATATTTTATATACTCAAGACAAGACCAATTACGACGAAAATCCACAATACTATACTTTAAAAACGAATACTTGATACGTTAACTTCTTCTTTGCAGGAATAGCACAAAAGCAAAGTTCGTACGAGTCGGTAGCTCCGTCCGAGCCTACCGTGATGCTGAAAACCACAGAGTCTAACAGTTCCAGCCGACCGCGTCGATACGGGCCAGCAGAGTCGTGAACAGACTCGGTCACAGTACCTTTCTCGTTGTGGCTGGTACGGAGTGTACGAGCCGGTCGGCGTTCGTCGCGGTTGCGGTGCAAGACGGAGCGAGGCAAGGTGCGGTGTCCCTCGATGCGGTGCAGGCAGCGGCTCGATGAGCGTCGTGCAGACGGAGTCGGTGAGTCCAAGGCGTGCGATGCAGGGTGAGACGATGCTCGATGCGGTGCTGACAGGTTGCGATGCAGGCGACCAAGCCGGAGTGCGGGAGCTGGCGTCGGACAGCGGTGCGAGTCGGAGCGGTGCGTCGCAGACGTGCGAGCGGTGCCCCAAATGCGGTGCGGTCACGACTCTTGAGCCAGTTGCAGCGACCTCGTCGGTCGGGTCCGGTTGGTTCAGTGAAGCGATGCGATGCGAACTGCGGTGCCCACAGGTCACGGTGCAAGCAGCGGCTCGATGTTGGCGGCGTCGGACGTCGCCCACGGTGAGACCAGGGTTGCGATGCGAAGCGGGGCGATGCGGTCTGCGGTGCAAACAGGTCACCGGCCAGGGATGGATTCGGTTGACGGGGTCGGTTGCAGTTCCCTTCCTCTGTGGCAACTGAAACAGCGTTCCAGAAGCGGTACCCAGAGGCTTGTGAAGTCTTTGTAGTCCCTGAGACTTCTTAACAGGAGTCCAGCTCGGTTTCAGGCCCTTGGAGATACTCAGCACAAGTTTGTAGAAAGTTCAGTCCAGTCCTTTCACTGCCCAAGGCAGAAGCAGCAGCTGCAGGCCAACCCAACAAAGCAACAACACAGCAAAGGGGCAGTACTCCTCCTGGCAGCTCTTCCAGCTCTTCGTCTTGGCAGGTTCCTTGATTCCAGCGAGATCTAAATTCATGGGGTCAGGGCCCCAATATTTATATCCCAAATTCCTTTGTTCTCTGAAGGCAGAGAGGCCTTTGCCTAGTCCAAACCAGTTCTGGAGCACTTTGTTGACAAGTCTCCGTCCCTTCTTTCAGTGAGTAGGCCAGGGACATCAGACGCACCACAGGAGGTGGAGCCAGCATTGTGGAGGGAAGGCACTGTCCTATTCAGGGCCCAGGTGCGACCCCTCCCACCTATCTACATGTAGATCTTGCTATTCAGCCCTGTGCTGACTCACCCTGTCTCCTGGCATCCCCCAGCCCCTGTCACTCACATTCCAGACAAGGAATACACAACACTCGCAGAGGCAGGCTTGAATGGTTAGACAAGAAAATACCTACTTTCTAAAAGTGGTATTTTCAAACACAGAATGTTAAAACCAACTTCACTAAAAGATGCATTTTATCATTCTGAGTCCAGGCATACTAAACTCGAATTTCTACCATGTTCCCGGGGTCAGTTAGGATTATAAGCTGTAATAATCAAAACTGCCCGTTCTGGCCTAGGGGGAACAGGTAGCATTGCAATAGTGAAAAACGAACTAGGCTGTGATTCACTATTAGGACATGCCACACACACCCGGGCATGTCCTACCTTTCGCGTACAACGCACCCTGCCCACAGGGGTACCTTGGGCCTACCTTAGGGGTGACTAACGTGTAGCAAAGGGAAGGTTTAGGGACTTGCAAGTGTGTGCACTTGCCAAGTCGACATGGCAGCCCCAGGCTGCGCACAGGCTCTGCGATGGCAGGCCCGAGTTACACTTTACGGGCTGTTTGCGTGGGTGGCACAATCCAGTGCTGCAGCCCACCAACAGCATTTGGTCTATAGGCCCTGGCACTCGCAGTGCACTTTACAAGGGACTGACACATAAACCAAATAGGCCAATCATGGAAACACCAATCCATAACGCATTTTATACAGGAGCACTTGCACTTTCCCACTGGACCGCAGTGAGGAAAGTGCGCAGAATCATTACACCAGCAAAAACAGAGTCAAAACCGGGAGGTCAGAAAGCAAAAAGTCAGGGGAAACACGCCAAAAGATGCCAAGTCTAACACATGTCCCCTCCAGCTGAAAGTAGGGAGAACTACCCAACCCCATTGGAGTTCTCCTCACTAAGGCGGAAGAACCTGGACAGACCATCTGCGTTGGCGTGTTCTGTACCAGGACGGTGCTCCACCGTAAAGTCCATTCCCTGTAGGGAGATGGACCACCTCAGCAGTTTTGGATTCTCACCCCTCATTTGCATCAACCATCTGAGGGGCCTGTGGTCTGTCTGAACCCGGAAGTGAGTCCCAAACAGGTATGGTCTCAACTTCTTCAGTGCCCAGACCACAGCAAAAGCTTCCCTTTCTATGGCACTCCACCTCTGTTCCCTGGGAAGTAGTCTCCTGCTAAGGAAGACTACAGGCTGATCCAGGCCCTCTTCGTTCAGTTGTGAGAGCACCGCTCCCACACCATGCTCTGAAGCGTCAGTCTGCACGACAAATTCTTTGGAGAAGTCAGGTGCCTTGAGCACGGGCGCTGTGCACATGGCTGCCTTCAGGGCATCAAAAGCTTTCTGGCAGGACTCAGTCCAGATCACTTTCCTGGGCTGCCTCTTAGAGGTCAGCTCTGTTAAGGGGGCAACAATGGTGCCATAGCCCTTAACAAATCTCCTATAATAGCCGGTGAGACCTAAGAAGGCTTTCACCTCTGTCTGGGTCTTGGGGGGCTCCCAAGCCAGAATGGTGTCAATCTTGGGTTGTAGGGGCGCCACCTGGCCGCTTCCTACCTGGTGTCCCAAGCACACCACAGAACCCTGCCCGATCTGGCACTTACTGGCCTTGATCGTGAGGCCTGCACCTTGCAGAGCCCTCAACACTTTCTCAAGGTGCTGTAAATGTTCTTCCCAGCTGGAACTGAACACAGCAATGTCATCCAGGTAGGCGGCACTGAAATCCTCCAGCCCGGCCAACACCTGATTGACCAACCTCTGAAAGGTGGCAGGGGCATTCTTCAACCCAAAGGGCATCACCCGAAATTGGTAATGACCTTCTGGGGTTGAGAATGCTGATCTCTCCTTGGCCCCATCGGTTAAGGCAATCTGCCAGTACCCAGACGTCAAATCAAACGTGCTGAGGAACCGGGCAGCTCCCAACCGATCAATGAGCTCATCAGCTCTGGGGATGGGGTGCGCGTCAGTCCTGGTGACGGCATTGAGCCCACGGTAGTCCACACAAAACCGGGAGTTCTGGAGTGGCACCGGGCGCCGCAGCCTTTGGGACCAAGAACACTGGGCTGGCCCAAGGACTGTGGGAGGGCTCAATCACCCCTAACGCCAACATCTTAGAGACCTCCTCCTTGATGCTGGCTCTGACCCGGTCAGTCATCCTGTAAATCTTGTGCTTCACAGGAGGGCTGTCACCAGTGTCCACGTCATGGGTACACCAGTGAGTAACACCGGGGTCAGAGAGAACAGTGGGGCGAACTGTCCCAACAACTGGCGACAGTCCCCCTGCTGCTCCTGAGTCAGAGTAGGGGAGAGGATCACACCCTCTACTGACCCATCATGCTCCTTGGTAGACAGGAGGTCAGGGAGAGGCTCACTCTCCTCTTCCACCCCATCATCTGTCGCCAAGAGCATACTCACTTCGGACCTCTCGAAGTGGGGCTTGAGGCGGTTCACGTGAAGAACCCTCAAAGGGTTCCTTGGAGCCTGCAAATCCACCAGGTAGGTGACGTCACTTTTGCGCTCCTTTACCTCATATGGCCCAGTCCACTTGTCCTGCAAGGCACAAGGTGCCACTGGGGCCATGACCCACACTTTCTGCCCAGGTTGAAATTCGACCAGAGTGGCATTCTGGTCATACCATCTCTTCATTTCTTCCTGGCTTGCTTCTAGGTTCGTCTGAGCGAGTTTCCTGAAGCGGGCAGTTTGGTTTCTAAAGGCCAGCATGTAGCTAAATACATCCTGGGGAGTTTTCCTGGGAGCTGCCTCCCAGCCTTCCTTTACCAAACTCAGAGGTCCTCTGACAGGGTGGCCATACAGGAGCTCAAAGGGGCTGTACCCAAGAGACTTCTGAGGCACCTCCCTGTACGCAAAGAGTAGGCATGGCAAGAGGACGTCCCACTTACGCCTCATGGGTTCTGTTAGACCCTTGATCATGCCTTTCAAGGTCTGGTTGAATCTCTCCACCAGACCGTTTCCTTGTGGGTGGTAAGGAGTGGTGAACTTGTAGGTTACACCACACTCCTTCCACAGGGATGTCATATACTTCGATATGAAATTGGTCCCCCTATCAGAAACCACCTCTCTGGGGAATCCCACACGGGAAAAGATCCCCATTAACGCTCGGCCCACCACTGGCGCCGTCGTTGTCCTGAGAGGGATTGCCTCCGGGTACCGGGTGGCATGGTCCACCAAGACCAGGATGTACCTGTTGCCCATGGCTGTCTTGGGATCCAGTGGCCCCACAATATCCATCCCTACCCTTTCAAAGGGTGTTCCAACAACAGGAAAAGGTTGGAGAGGAGCTTTGACCTTCCTCCCACTCTTACCACTTGCCTGGCAAGTTTGGCAAGACCTACAGTGTGCATCTGACTGCCTTCGCATTTGAGGCCAAAAGAAGTGGGTGACAAGCCTGTCAAAGGTCTTGTCCTGCCCCAAATGTCCTGCCAAAGGCACGTCATGAGCCAGACCCAGTAGGAAGGTCCTGAAGCGCTGGGGTACCACCAGCACACGGGCTGACCCAGGCTCAGCAACCTTAGGCTCACTGTATAGGAGACCACTCTCCCAGTAGATCAGATGTGACCCGGACTGATTACCAGCTGCCTGGTCTGCAGCCTGCCGCCGCAGACCCTCCAGAGTAGGGCACTCGCTCTGCTCCCTGCAGAACTCCTCCCTGGTGGGACCCCTTCTTGCTGCCAATGGGTCAGCTCAGAGATGTCTCCCAGTTCGGCTACCTGCTCCCCTGTAGGCACCGGGCGTCCCCTCGAGGTCCGCCTCCTCCCGGTCCGTGGGAACTTCGGGGGCCGGTTTCCTGCGCCCCTGCCCTTTCTCTTGGCAGGGACTTGGGCCACTGTTTCAGGCTCCAAGTCCTCTTGATCACCCTTTCTGGCCACCATTGACCGAGTAGACACGCATGCCCACTCTGGCAACCCAAGCATCTTCCAAGTGAGACCTGAGCTCAACCTCCTTCCATGAGGACTGCTCCAGGTCGTTTCCTAGCAGACAATCCACAGGCATGGTAGGGCTCACAACCACCCTCAAGGGACCTGAGACCCCCCCATTCAAAGGGAACCTGCGCCACCATACACTGGCGCTCAGAGTTGTCGACAGCAACTACTTGGTGGAATGCTCCTGGGACTACTTGCTTCTCAGACACCAGGTGACACCGGACTGAGGTCACACTGGCTCCAGTATCTCTGAGAGCCTCTACCCTGTTCCCATTAATGGTCACCCAGGTGCTATATTTCTTTGTGTTAGGGGGCACCTGGTTTCCTGGGACCATCTCACTGTCCCCTAGTGAGACAAGGGTCATTTCTGCGGGATCCCCACCCTCCTGTGGGCACCCCTCCTCCCCAAGCGCTACACTAGCCAACACTTTGGACTGTCCACCGGTGGGTTGCTGTGTCCCCTTCGGGCACTTGGGGTCCCCCTTAAAGTGACCGACCTGGACACATGCATAACACTTGCGGGGGCCGGTCTCAACAGGCTTCCCTGTAGAGACCCCTTTCTTCTTATCACCGGGGGGCTGGGAACCTTTACCCTGGGTACTAGTTTGGGGCCCTTTAGAGAACTCCTGTGCTTTACCCTTGTCCCCCCACCTTTCTGCTGGGGACCCTGCCCACCTTTGGCTGAGTCTCCCCCAAACGCTTTCTTGTGGACCCTGGTACTCACCCAGCGGTCCGCTTCCATAGCAAGCTTCCTGGGGTCAGTTAGCTTACTATCAACTAGGTGCTGGCGCAGATCTGCAAAACATAGACTAGACAAGTGCTCCCATGCAATCAAGTTGTAGAGCCCCTGAAAATCTGTTACACTACTGCCCTTCACCCAACCATCCAGAGACCTGCAGAACACATCCACACATTCCAACCAAGTGTTGGCATCAGACTTCTTACTGGACCTGAACTGATCCCTGTACTTTTCAGGAGTAAGACCATACTTCGTGAGAAGGGCATCCTTCATGTCAGCATAGGTGAGGTGATACCCCTTACCCAAAGCTATCAGAGCATCCCTTGCTTCTTCCGGGAAAAGTGGCCACAAACTTGCTCCCCAATTCTCCTCAGGGACCCCATTCATGTGTATGGCTGCCTCATAACCCTGAAACCACCTTTGTATGTCATCCCCCTTCTTGAACTCCTTGCCTACGTTCTTGGGAATGTGCACAATCCTGTCTGCCTTTCTGGACGAATTGCTGCCACCATCTGAGCCTGACTTACTCCTAAGTTCTAGCTCCTTCAGTTCTCTCTCATGCTCTAAGAGCATCTTCCTCTCCTCTATGGCCAATCTCTTCTCCTCCCGCTCACTCTCCAGCCTGAGCTTCTGCAGCTCAAACTGCCTTGCCTCCCGCCTGTCCTCCCGCTCCTCTGGGGACAGACTGCTGCTGCCTGACCTGGCGGGTTCCCCCCTACCCAAAAGCACATCCACCCTGGAAATAGGCTCCTCTGCCTCCTCACTGAAATTACCAGGCTGCCCATTGGCATGTCTGGCTGCTACCCAGGCCCTCAGCGCCTTCTGTAGCTCCTCCTTCCTTGAGAGGCCTTTAATTTGGACTTTTAGGTTTTTACAAATCGCTCGTAGCTCCTTTACGGCGTAGGATTCCAACCTATCCTCCTCAAAGATAACTTCCAGAGATGCAACGGATGATGCAATTGATTCAGGCATGACAAACGTAGTGAGTTGAAAACTGGCAAGATCAAAAATAGGCCAAAGGAAAAAGAACCAGTATGTGGTACGTAATGGTCTGCGATATGGTAGTAGTGCACACCAATCACTGTAAGTCAAGTGCAAACACAAGTCCTATCCTCACCGCTGCCACCAATGTTAGAAATGGGATCTCTAGTTGGCAAGGGCTTGCACCTTTGTCCAAGTAGGGACCCTTCTTCCTAGTCAGGGTAAGGGTGTTACACTCGTGAAGTAACCCCTGCTCACCCTCGTGGTAGCTTGGCACGAGCAGTCAGGCTTAATTCAGAGGCAGTGTGTAAAGCATTTGCACATAACCAACAGTAATACAGTGTAAGCACTACAAACGGACACCACACCAGTTTAGAAAAATAACCAATAGTTTATATACTCAAGACAAGACCAATTACGATGAAAATCCACAATACTATACTTTAAAAACGAATACTTGATACGTTAACTTCTTCTTTGCAGGAATAGCACAAAAGCAAAGTTCGTACGAGTCGGTAGCTCCGTCCGAGCCTACCGTGATGCTGAAAACCACAGAGTCTAACAGTTCCAGCCGACCGCGTCGATACGGGCCAGCAGAGTCGTGAACAGACTCGGTCACAGTACCTTCTCGTTGTGGCTGGTACGGAGTGTACGAGCCGGTCGGGCGTTCGACGCGGTTGCGGTGCAAGACGGAGCGATGCAAGGTGCGGTGTCCCTCGATGCGGTGCAGGCAGCGGCTCGATGAGCGTCGTGCAGACGGAGTCGGTGAGTCCAAGGCGTGCGATGCAGGGTGAGACGATGCTCGATGCGGTGCTGACAGGTTGCGATGCAGGCGACCAAGCCGGAGTGCGGAGCTGGCGTCGGACAGCGGTGCGAGTCGGAGCGGTGCGTCGCAGACGTGCGAGCGGTGCCCCAAATGCGGTGCGGTCACGACTCTTGAGCCAGCTGCAGCGACCTCGCCGGTCGGGTCCGGTTGGTTCAGTGAAGCGATGCGAACTGCGGTGCCCACAGGTCACGGTGCAAGCAGCGGCTCGATGTTGGCGGTGTCGGACGTCGCCCACGGTGAGACCAGGGTTGCGATGCGAAGCGGGGCGATGCGGTCTGCGGTGCAAACAGGTCACCGGCCAGGGATGGATTCGGTTGACGGAGTCGGTTGCAGTTCCCTTCCTCTGTGGCAACTGAAACAGCTGCTCCAGAAGCGGTACCCAGAGGCTTGTGAAGTCTTTGTAGTCCCTGAGACTTCTTAACAGGAGGCCAGCTCGGTTTCAGGCCCTTGGAGATACTCAGCACAAGTTTGTAGAAAGTTCAGTCCAGTCCTTTCACTGCCCAAGGCAGAAGCAGCAGCTGCAGGCCAACCCAACAAAGCAACAACACAGCAAAGGGGCAGTACTCCTCCTGGCAGCTCTTCCAGCTCTTCGCCTTGGCAGGTTCCTTGATTCCAGCGAGATCTAAATTCATGGGGTCAGGGCCCCAATATTTATATCCCAAATTCCTTTGTTCTCTGAAGGCAGAGAGGCCTTTGCCTAGTCCAAACCAGTTCTGGAGCACTTTGTTGACAAGTCTCCGTCCCTTCTTTCAGTGAGTAGGCCAGGGACATCAGACGCACCACAGGAGGTGGAGCCAGCATTGTGGAGGGAAGGCACTGTCCTATTCAGGGCCCAGGTGCAACCCCTCCCACCTATCTACATGTAGATCTTGCTATTCAGCCCTGTGCTGACTCACCCTGTCTCCTGGCATCCCCCAGCCCCTGTCACTCACATTCCAGACAAGGAATACACAACACTCGCAGAGGCAGGCTTGGATGGTTAGGACAAGAAAATACCTACTTTCTAAAAGTGGTATTTTCAAACACAGAATGTTAAAACCAACTTCACTAAAAGATGCATTTTATCATTCTGAGTCCAGGCATACTAAACTCGAATTTCTACCATGTTCCCGGGGTCAGTTAGGATTATAAGCTGTAATAATCAAAACTGCCCGTTCTGGCCTAGGGGGAACAGGTAGCCTTGCAATAGTGAAAAACAAACTAGGCTGTGATTCACTATTAGGACATGCCACACACACCCGGGCATGTCCTACCTTTCGCGTACAACGCACCCTGCCCACAGGGGTACCTTGGGCCTACCTTAGGGGTGACTAACGTGTAGCAAAGGGAAGGTTTAGGGACTTGCAAGTGTGTTCACTTGCCAAGTCGACATGGCAGCCCCAGGCTGCGCACAGGCTCTGCGATGTCAGGCCCGAGTTACACTTTACGGGCTGTTTGCGTGGGTGGCACAATCCAGTGCTGCAGCCCACTAACAGCATTTGGTCTATATGCCCTGGCACTCGCAGTGCACTTTACAAGGGACTGACACATAAACCAAATAGGCCAATCATGGAAACACCAATCCATAACGCATTTTATACAGGAGCACTTGCACTTTCCCACTGGACCGCAGTGAGGAAAGTGCGCAGAATCATTACACCAGCAAAAACAGAGTCAAAACCGGGAGGTCAGAAAGCAAAAAGTCAGGGGAAACACGCCAAAAGATGCCAAGTCTAACACTCCGCCACCCCAGTTCAGACATGGCCATATGCAAATCAGTCTGACCCTGTGCCTCATGGGAACAGTCCAGCCCTAACTGCCAAACCATGTCTTCCCTGGACCGGAAACAAGCATCCTGGGACCAGTTTCTGGCTTACAGCCGTCATCAGCCAGGCTATCTTGAATCCAGTGGCAAAGTGAGCAAGGGACCCACGTCTGGGCATACCCTGCCAACTTAGGGCGAACATAGCAAAACCAAAGGGGATGATGGACGGAGTGTTGAACATTGCAAGCACTCACCCCCAGTCAACTGATCTGGGTTTAATCCATCATCATTCTTTAGCTCACTCCGCCACCCCAGTTCAGACATGGCCATATGCAAATCAGTCTGACCCTGTGCCTCATGGGAACAGTCCAGCCCGAACTGCCAAGCCATGTAACAGCGACGAAACACGTGTTGGCTAAGAAGGCTTAAAGACATCTGAAAATATAAAGATGATTAAATACCTGGCAAAATCTCTGATTCCCTTCCTGGATCTCGTCAGCCAATGCTGGGCTTTGGTCATGAGTTGCTCATTAGTCTCCTGTTCACCCTCTCTCAGTTCTGGGGTATCTGCCATGTTTATGACAAAAGGACATGGGCCGGCAGGAGATCTAAAATAAGTGGCCTCCTCCTTCTCCTAAGGACCTCCCCATTCTTCTTTGCCCCTCAGTGGACTCAGATGGAATATTAGGTCCTAGGTTCTGCATTGGCCACTCTTGAGTCGCAGCCAGTGATGTAAGCTCGAACCTACATAGGCGTCTTGATTGTTGGGGACCTGCCGCTCTCCCCTGGTTGATGGGATATGATGGATAAGTGTTTGGGAGCCCCCTTCCCCTCCCAATAATACTAATGGCTGAGATTTAGGGTCTACCTTAAATCCCCCTGCGGCAACGTAATTATTAGCGCCCCCCTGTGTGGATAGGGCAACTAAGCTCTCTTCGATTTTTCCTAGCCTTAGCATGAGCGGTTGGATCAACAATGAAAACAGTTTCTCCTGTCTATTGTACAGTTCGTCATATCTTTCAGGATGTGTCTCTTTTAACAATGTATCTGGGTCCACTGGGGAGGGCGCTTTAGAGGCCTTGTTGAACTTGGCCTTCAAACCTCCCCTTTTCCCTTTTACTGGGGGTTCACTTGGGGGAGTTACACTCTGGGATAAGGAAATGCTATATGGGTTTACAGGTTTTTTATTTTTATTTATTGCGATTTTATATAGCGCGAACATTACCCGAAGGTGTCAGAGCGCTTTACAAAAGAACCAGTTGTGTTACATAAGGACTTTGGATTACATGAGTTACATACGAGATACAAACAGAAAAAATTGCAAATGTACAAGTTGTAAAGTCACTCAAGGAGGAGATATGAACAAGAAAAAATTGCAAATGTACAAGTTGTAAAGTCACTCAAGGAAGAGGTACAAACGGAAAACTCTAAAATCACATAGGAATGGTAGTAAGTACAAAGGTCTACTACATATACTAGCGGTTAGAGTTCTATATATACAAATAGTAAGTTTACTCAGGATTACATTTTAACAGCGATTAGGCTTGGACAATTATATATTACATATTTACATATATATATATAATTATGAGTTACAGAAGCATGGCTCAGGCATAGGGGAAAAAGCAGGCAAGGGGAGAGAAATTCAGAGGAGAGAGGAAAGGAATAAGGGAGGTAGAAAGAGTGAGGGATGGAAGAGGTAGGGGATCTGCTCTGTCCACGCCGGACCCCCGGGCCCCCCCGCCCTGACCCACCGCAGTGCAAGGCCCATGGTTTGTTGAATCTGTTTGTGGTGGTACTGATGCGACCAAGTTCAGGGGGATCGCTCCTAGGTCCGACTCTCTCCTCCCTTCTCCCAGGGAGAGACAGCATTCAGTCAATGCAGTCTCTTTAGATAATACATTTGCCGCCCGTGTCAGAAAAGAATTTAAAGTGTTAGTTACTTCCCCCCTGAATCTTGCTGTTGTATTTTTCGCTTACCCATTTTAGACAAAGGTTCTCCGGTGTCCAGTTTCTGAGTCCGCAGCTTAGAGGGAGAGCATCGGTGGCTCCTGCCGCAAGGACTGTTGGGGCCTGAGGTCCGCCCCTCTCTCCCACTGTGGTAAGCTTCCTGCACAGTTGGAAGCCATAGAACAATATGTAGGCGCCTCCAGGCTTTAAGCAGAGAGCTTCGGCATCCTGCCACAAGGACTGTTGGGGCCTGAGGTCCACCCCTCTCTCCTGCTGTGGTAAGCTTCCCGCGCAGCGGGAGGTGAAAGAACAATATGTAGGTGCCTTCAGGCGCAAAGCAGAGAGCGTCAGTGTCTCCTGTCACAAGGACTGTTGGGTCCTGAGGTCCTCCCCTCTCTCCCACTGCCTCTCAAAATCATGTTGGCAGCCTCAGGGGAAGCAAGTAGCAGCCCAGGAGACCTCTACCTGTTCCACCGATATCTTACCCAACAGGTAGGGTTTTTTTAAATAATAGCAGCACCTTTCCCTTTAATGGACACTGGCTGCTTTGTTTTTATTTTTTTTTAAATGTTTCACATTTTGGAGAGCAAATGCCAAGACAGAGGTCTGCTCTATGTTGAAGTCTTCCATTCTTGCATTCACAGCCAATCACAGGGTTTGCAAATTATATATAGACCAGCAGTTCTGTACTTCTGGAAGAAATGAAGCACAAATTATGTATTAAGCAATAGCTTTTGCATTTTTTTCCTGATCTGCGATCATTTTTGTTATGAATGTTCATAGCAAGGCATGCTTGGAAAGTCATTTACATTTTACCCAGGCAAAAACAAATACAGAATCTTACTTGAGCCATTCGAGTTCTCTCGTGTATCTGAAAGGTGCTACAGAGTGCTTTCCACAATTCCTTACTAAATAACAATTTTAAAAAAAAGATATACAAATAGATAAATAAATAAAAACATATAAAATATCCTTGTATGATCAAACGGGTTGGAACAATTTTATTTTTTATTAGATAATTTGTAAACATTGTTTTGTCCTGATTACTCTAATTTCTAAGACTTTGATCTCAGCAGCCACTTGACAAGCAGCAAAAAGGCAGCGACTTACGTCATAGTGACAAACTCATAGCTGGATCGAGACTAGCTGTAACTGAGAGCACTCTCAAAAGATGCTGCAACTTGGACTATGTCCAGAGCATTACATCAAGCAGGCAGGCATCGTGGCTTAATGCTGCACAACTGTGGAGGAAGAGAATAAAGAAAAATCCTCTCAGTGCTCAGCCTGTTTTTCCACTCTCCAGGGACTGCAAAAAAAAAAGTGCGCGTTTCACATCTTTCACAGGACATTGTGAAACTAGAGGCCTTTTAGTTTAGCTGAACATACACAGGCTCTGCAGACAAGCACATTTAATTGACCTTCATTAGATCATGTCGTTTTCAAGGTGTTCCATCATGTTCTGCCACCTAGCAGTGCAAAATGCAAAACAGTGGCGCCATGTTTAAGCTTTTATGTTATTAAGCTAGTCTGTGGAAGTTAATTTAAAAAAAGCCTTGAAATTATTACAGCTCATGAATTTATACGTTTCAGAAATGAAGAATTGGGAGCAAACGTGCGGATGCTTGAAAGGTAAAAAAAAAAGCTTTCTAAAACGCTGTTTCAGTAGGAAGGCACATTTGAAGGCACAGGACAGAAGCAATTACAGTGAGCATGTACTCTGCCTCTCTTTGTAATGCGCAGGGCCGATACACAGCGGAAGCAGGCCGCCCTGTCAGACCAATTATATTAAAACAATTGTTTCATTTGGAAAGGATGCTGCCTGCGAGTGATCCGCCATTGTCAGTGACACATTCAATTAAAGGAACACGGAGTGGGTGTTCTTAGGCCCACTGTGGCTTGTCTGCTCGTATTAGTCAACAAAGAACAACCTGTGAAACTTAAGCAGGGACTGCTGCTCCTGTCAGGTGGCTCGAACAGGCGGTCCCTTCCCGGGGCCTCTCCGTGTCTTCATTTCCTTTGTCCCTCCCAGCCAAATGGCAGCATTTTCTCAGCAGAGCTTAAGAACGCCATGCCAAGGAGGCTTGTGAAAGCAGAACAAGATGGCAGCTGGCTTTTCTCCGACAGCTGGTGGGAGCACAGGGTGGCAGGTTGAGCCGGCCAGGGAGCAGTTGGGATAGCAGTGAGGTATGACCACCATTACCGGTTTGCAGATGTCGTTTTCCACTCTGGTGGTTATGCCATTTGACAGTCAAGCACCTAGCACTGCGGCACAGCCAGGCGGATCTTTAAACATACAACAGAACCGTCCGTGTTGTGATTACCTTGCTCTCGCGCAGGAGCAGTACACCCCAACCTGGTGAATGTTACGGAACACTTAAAGAAGAAACCACAATTGTATTTATACATTTATTTTTTTACAGCAGCGTATCGCAGATACCTAAGCGTGTCTGAGTGTTCCACAGTGGTGGAAACACACAATACAAATTAAAAAAAAAATCCTTAGAACACAATACATCCCAAGGTAAGGACAAGGAAGACAATACTTAAGGCCTGATTAAATGGGACCCCGAATTCTGTTGTCATCGCAAACTTCTGTTTGTGAACAAAATGGTGGGGTACAGATTGCGCCAGTGGATGCGTTCTCTCCCATTTGTAGGGTGAAATAGCACAAAATGGCAGTTGGTGCACCTTGTAAAACGTAAATAAAAGAAGAATACGCAAAAAAAATTCCCTATTCCGATGTATTAAACTAAGTAAATTATGCGCACGCTAATTAGTGCATCTGCGTAAATAGTAATTAACACACTTGTGATAACAGATGCGCAATTTGCACCCAAAGTTAAAAATCCCCATTGTGTAAGTGGGCCATTAAAATACACCAAGAAGTGCATGGAAACTCCAAAACAAAATGAAATATAATCTCACCAACAACAAAGCCACAACTTGAATAGCACACTGTCCTCCTTTAGTGTGTCTGTGCGCGCGGGCTGTGCACGAGATTACTAGGTACCAGATACAGACTGGAGCTTGATTTCACTTGTGTATGTTCTAGGTATTGCCCAATTTGTTTTTGGTTGGGTGGGAGTGGCACGGAGCTCCACTCTATGAGGCCATCTCATTTACACAGAATGCGCAATTGGAAGCTCTATCCTTTTGAATTTTCGATTTTCCAGCCCGAACTGCTCCCTTCCAAGAAACCCTGTGCAGCTACCAGGACTTTCAACTTGGTGACCACAGGAGATGGGTTAGCACTTTCGATTCATGATAATTCTGATTAGCCAATCATTTCTGCAGGACGTCATCAAAGATGGGGTGTGTTACCTCATATTACATTTGTGAGGAACAATAACAAGGATGAAAGATTTTCTAAAAAAAAAAATCTACCCAATCTGGATCCTTTTCACAAAAGAAAAGGTAACAAATGTCTTTACATTCTCAATGACTTCTGGAGTATGCCATAAAATGTACCTATGCTTTGCAATTGCAAAATTCTAAAGAAAAAAACATAATATTTGCGCATGCAGAATCATGACCAAGAGTACAAATCCACCCGAGTGCATAGAATACAATTGTGCTTTTCCACAGTTCACATTTTTGTCTCTCCACGTTAAAACGAATTCCCTTCACGTGGGAACCCATTCTCCTACTCTCCCATTCACTATTGTGATGTTCTTTCTTCATCCTCTGCCTGGAAACACACTCACTCACTCCTACCCTGGCCTTGACATGTGCACGTTTTTTTTCACAGCGGGAAACTGTCTGCCAGTTATTTGTGGTACCCAGATGCCTAAGAGTGTGTCAGTATTCACCAACTTTTACGTGGGCTCCACCAAAAGAATTTACATAAACTCGACCCTAACGCTAAATTTAAGAACACGTTTTCACAGTAGCACATATTCTATTCTATTCTCGGCTTTATAGAGCGCATGGCTACCCATAAGAGCTTCCCAGCGCTATCTAAAACACATGACAACTGTCCTGCGGACACTATTCAAACAGTCTAGTTTTTAATAACCTTTACACATGGGCCAGGCAGCCAATGCGAGTTCTTTGAATCACAATTGGAACCTTCCATGTGCAAAGTGGAGGTTTTGTGCTTTTTTTAATTAAACTTAGATCTGCCAAAGGCTTTAAGAACAAAACCTCAACCCAGTTTGTACATGAAAAATGCAATGTTACCAGACGATAATGTGCATATGGAAAACAGATGAAACCCCTCAAACACAACTTCTTATAGAAAGTCGATTGAAGTCGCTTCTCTTCTCATTTAGGTTGTTTCGCAATTCCTCTGGCATCGGTGGACTTTTTTTCTCGATAGATCCCGAACAATGTGCAGTCTATCCATTGAACATTCTTAGTTAGAATGTAGCAGGGTTATAGTCTAAGCTTGACGATCAGGATTGGCTGCGCTTAGTTAAAGAACAAGACATAGTAATGTTTCAGGAGACTTGGGCCATACACGATTTGCACATTGAGGGGTTTCACTGTATCAGTGTAGCGGCATCTCGCCATAAATTGGGCCGACCATCAGGGGGCCTTTTTATTGGGCTTAATGTAGCAGCTGGAGGAAGTTTTAAGATACTCCCAACTAACAGTTGCAACTTTCAAATTGTACTTTACAAGAGAAGAGTTTCTTTTTATTTGGTAAATTTTTATAATAATGATTTCTTTTCTATTCCCAACAAGAATTTCATTGAGCTTTTTGATTTTCTCTCTAATTTAGACTATCAGCAAGGTTCGGGTAATATTATTGGGATTATTTTAGGAGGAGATTTTAATGCAAAACTTAACGATACGCACCTTGGTGCAGAGCCATATAATCTAAGTCCTTCTTCCCGTAGGGGCGTAGAGCTGGCAGTGTTTTTGAGTTCGCATATCCTGGTCAATGTCATGGATCAGATGGGTACATCACACGCGACTAACAATCACCATCCGACATTTAGAGGCAGGGGCTATTCGTCTACAATAGATTTTGTTAATATCTCCCACTTGTTCGCGGACTATCTAATTACCGCAGATGTTGTTGCTACTATCCATGGGGACCACAACCCAATTAAAATAGCTTTGAGATTGGCTTCACGACCCGCGTTCTCATCCGAATGCGGGGCCAGAGACTTAATGCCATCGACTGACAATTTAAGACTAATATGGAGGGGCATTGACAATGGGGATTTGTTTAAGTCACTAGCGAAGGATAACTTGCCCCTCATTAATTCCTGTTTGTCATTTCAAACCCCGCATCCAGAGGTAGTCTATGATTTCTCTAAACTCTGTCGGGCTATTAAAACCCTTGTGTCAAAGCCTGCATCTTTCAGAAAACAGGGCCCTAGATGGTTTGATTATGAATGTTCATTGGCCAATAGGAATTTGCGTAGGGTATTGTCAGTTGAACCTAGGTGTGCTTTAGATGTGAAATTGGCTAGGCAGAAGTATAACACAGCAGTTAATAACCGGAAGGGAGTACTCTTAAGGGACCGCTGGGAAACCCTATCGCAGGCTGCAACTGATAAAAAGGGTAAATTGTTTTGGTCTGCTGTAAGGGATCTTCGATCTATGGGACAGTTATTAACTCCCATCAGCTGTACTATTTCTAGTCAATCTTGGGAAACCCACTTTTCTAAAATCTATGCTACCCCCCCATCGGAGACTGACCAGTATGAGCATGGTTCATTTACCAGTATTCAGATAACACTTTCCGAAGTAGAAGAAGCTATTCACCAGAGCATTGGGAACAAGGCCCCTGGCCCTGACGGGCTACCAATAGATTTTATTAAATGGAAGCCGGACTTTTGGGCCCCGCTTCTTTTGAACGTCTTCAACAATTTAATGTATGCTCCGTTACCTGACACCTGGGCAAAGAGTATTATTGTCCCAATATTTAAAAAGGGGATCGGTCGCAGCCCAATAACTATAGGCCCATTTCATTGATCGATAATACCCTTAAAATATTGGGCAGAGTTTTATACAATAAGATCCTGGAATGGTCGGAGGAATGTAGTATTTTAGTGCCCTGCCAGCTAGGCTTTCGCAGCAAAGTTGTCACTAACGAACAATGTCTCAACCTTAGCCTTGTAATTGGGAAATACACCATTGCACGGAACTCTCCAGTCTATTTGGCCTTCATGGATTTGTCCTCAGCTTTTGACTTCGTTAATAGGTCAAAGCTGTGGGCTATCCTGTTGGCCTATGGTCTGGATGAGCCTTTGGTCCATTTTCTGGCATATCTCCACAAAGACCTCCAGGCACAAGTGAGGATCGGCAGACGTGGAGAGGTTTCAGGACCCATTAAGGTTGGAAGGGGGGTCAGGCAGGGATGTGTCTTGGCCCCCTTCTTTTTATTATTTATATTAATGGATTGAATAAATCATTAGTATCCATGACCCAAGACGTCCCTATGATCAATGGGAAACCCCTTCCTGTGCTATTATACGCAGACGATGCGGTTCTTATATGCCGCACCCCAAACTCTCTGCGCATTCTAGTACAGTCTTTTGTTAAATACATGGATAGCTGGACCTAAGAGTTAATTTTAATAAATCATTTTTAATGTCATGCGGCCCCGGAAACGCCAGCTCAGCTCCATTACTGTTGGCAGTCAAAAATTGATAAGCACCTGTAAATTCCCTACCTCGGGGTGGTTTTGCTGCGAACGGCTCCTGGACTGAGCACCTCACCCATTCCAGGAGCAAGTTCTCAAAGACCATCAATTCGATTTTTAGTTTTCCCCGTCCAAAGAATACAGGTGCTATTTTAGCTATTTAAAATTTTTTTAAACTACAATGTGTAACAGTGGCCACTTATGGAGCCGAGATTTGGGGTACTGCAAATAGTTCCTGCATCCAGCAGGAAGAAAACAGATTCTGTAAGAAACTGTTGGGCATCCCAATCTCCACACCACAATATATCTGTCACAAAGAATTAAACTTAAATTATGTAACCGATTTTATACGTGCTCGACCAGCCCTTTTCTGGTTATCGGTCTGGAAGAATGAGGCAGCGACTCTAACTAGAGACATTATTACTGATTGTTTGAAGTGTGAGAAGGGGATGGATATTCCTTGGCTATCTGGAGTATATCAGAGTTTATGCAGCGTTAATCAAGGCTGTATTTTCTTAAATCCTAGCAAAGCCGAAACTCTGCACAAAAAAGAACTCAGAAGCGCACTCTATTTGTTATACAGCACAGAAAGAATCGCGCTGGAATTGAAGAAACCCTCTGTTTCTAGTTATATGTCTCTTGAGCGGCACTGTTACCCTTTACCAAATTATCTTATTTTACCTATGAGTTACTGGGAAAGGTGCCTCCTATTTCGCTTGAGAGCAGGGACAGTTAAATTTGCATTGTGTTTCCCTCTTGGTTACCATTCGAAACTTGATTTAGTACCCTTTCCATGTGACGGGGTTAGTGGACAATCAACCTTACATTTTTTGCTTTTCTGTAAATATTACATGAAATACAGCAAGGGGCTTCTTTACCCTTATTTTAATAGGAGCAGGCCTATTAGCTTGGATTCTGCCTATTTAAGTATGCTTGCCTTGACCGATGAAGAGCTTGTTTTTCGTTTAAGCACATTTTTGAGAATTGCTACTCGGGCACGTAAGACAATGCTCAACCCTTGAGTTTTTAAGTCATGAATGGATAAGCTTGTAATTGTTGATAATGAATTTCCCATTTTATTTACAACCTAAAATCTGTGACATTGTGTTTTATAACTGTAAATTCCTATTAGCATTTATTGTTACTCTTCTTTTGTTTTTAATACTTCTTTTATCATACTGCACTTTTATGGATACAATGTTTATCCGAATAAAGTTTATGAACTGAACTGACGCATTCATCCACCCACCTATGTGCCCGCCCACCAGTCCCTGATTCCTTCATCTGTCCTGCCTTCCTGCATCTCTGTTATTCAGTGATGCCATCAACCACACTGTGTTGTGACATTTGTTATTATATTTATCTGTATTAAGTGGTCCTCGAACATGTTCCATTACAGCTTTAAGTCACGTCCCAAAAAGCGAGAGACTCGCAGAATTATTCATGAAAATGTTCTACAGCACAAAACATTCCCTGGAAGGGATGTGGGTAGCTTTAGGAAAGCACGCCGGACTTGCAGAATAAAAACCTTTTCTCTGAAGTCCAAGGACACAGTGTGTTGAACCAACAAAGGCATTTTCTGATAGGGTACCAGCTTTGGTACCATATGTACCGCCAGCCTCGCAGCACACGCCCTGCTGCCGCAGACAGAGGGCCATCCCTCATTGTGTGCATGTGACAGCAACTGAAACACCCAGGGTCCCTGTTGTGGTAGATAGGCTTTGTGCACAGTCAGGCACAACGTCTGGCTAAGTGAGGAGGTGATGAGCCGACCTCTCTATTCGAGCAGGAGGTAAACCGTTTTACAGAAAGAACAGTAATTTGCAATCAGAGCTGGAGGCATATAGCAGAGACGGTGTAGTTTCACAAATGTTCCCCAGACAAAGAGTGTTTGAGGTAGAGGAAACACATCTAATCATGAAATGCTTTTGAAAAAGTGTTCCTTTCAGAGCCAGCATATAAAGAGTAGGAACCTTTGCAAAAAAAAAAGGAAAAAAAATGATGAAAAGCAACAGAAGCAGCCAAACCAGCGACAATTTCTTCTTTCTTCTCACCAGTCATTAGGTCGAGCCTAGACAGTGCTTGCGCTGTCTGGAAGATCTGTTGTATGTACTTTCTGGGCTTTAACTCCTCCCAATCGGTTTTGATTTGCTTATCTACTTGATCTTAAATTTCCTTGCTTGCCAGTGGGTACATTCTCTTCCTGGTCCCTCCATTTTGTAACTTGTTCACTCCCCAGGAGTATCAACGCAGGACTTCTCGCCTTCTGTTTTTTTCTACTTTACTTTAGGCTCAGGGACGTTTAATTTTTTTGACCAGCTCTTCAAGTATGCGAACACTTACTCCCACACTCGCTACCTCTCCATGGGCTGCAGCTGCCTCCTCCTGCTTGTTGGGCTCTTTCCTACCCTGCAGTTCACGCATCGCTGCTTATCCACCTCCTCTTGTTTTATTTGTGTCTCAGCTTTTCCTGTGCAGCCCAGAGAGGAGGAAGCAGAGCTTAGCGGAGTCCGAGGAGTCAGGGGCAGAGCTGCAGCAGCAGAGGAGCTCCCCTGGTTAGAATTGTGTTTAAGAAAACAAACTTGGGGGTTGATACATGGGCCAAATGTGGGAGCGAAGGCTGATTCTTATATGTTGTTGTAGAACACTCATTTGTAGATGGTGCGAACATCAGGAGACTACAATGCTGTTAGTTTCAACAGCACTGTAGCTTTAAGAGGCCATAAATAGCTTCTGGGCTGGGCAGGGTTGTGTAAATGGATGAGCCAAAGTTTAGTAGGAATTGTGCACTCTTGCATGGTGCGAGATTCTTGTGGGATTTGTCAGATTTTACGTAAAGCAGCCACATGCAGAAACGTTATGTGCTCTAAACATGCAGCATGTCCACGTAGTGGGAACATGTATGTTTGCATGCGGTCGACTGCCTTGAAGGCGCCTGTGACGATTCCTTGTTCTCGGGTGGAGACTCCGAATCATCCCCCAGGCACACCCCTTCCCTCGCCTAGAGCGCCACCACGATGACCCCCGCTAGACACAGAACAAGCATTTACAATGCAATAGGTCTCGCAATGACATTATTTTGAGCTATTGACATTGTAAATGGCAATGCCTTTAAAAAAATTAAAAGGCATTGTTATTTACAATACCAAAACAACACCTATTGCATTGCATAGCGAGGTGTCTGCATCTATGTACCCCAAAACAAAGCCTGCCCTAAGAACGTGGCCACCCCAAGAGTCTGCACTATAGCATACCACACAGTGCCAGTCATACCGCAGAACAGGTGCCCTCCTTACAAGCCATGCCCCCTGGGCTACTTTACCCCTCCGTGGCCTGTTCTACACCAGGATCGGTGCAGTTTTTTCCTTTTTTTCAGAATAAACTCCATGATTCTGAATAAGTGTTGGGCATGTCATGTGTGTACGGGAGGATTGATTGGGTACCACGGTTAAGGACCAGCATCGAGCACGAGGGGCAGGGGATCCTGCTGAGTTAAGCTGAGGGACCCTGGGATTGGGAAACCCACAAGGGGGGATCTCCGGTCTAGCGCTCACACGGAGCCAGTCTGCGCTTAAATCTAGCCTCGAGCCACACATTCAGAAGCATGGGAGCCGCGCTCGAAACTAAAGCGCACTGAGGACAGGCGCCAACTTAGAGCCAAACTCCACTTCGGAGCAGCGCTGCTCGGATGCAGACTGCACCCAGGAGCTGCGTGCACTCATAACGGAGCCCACTCAAGACTGCCCCCCTGGGAATCAGATCACACGGGCAATTGGCCTGCAGCCGGCAGTGATCGCACCGCCTCTCTATTTGTTCTTCGCTACTCGGCACATTCAGATGCAATTCCCCAGCACTGAAAAACGTTCCACGAAGTCGCTCTGATCGATTCTGAAGGAGGAGAGGAGAGGTAATGGGGCATTGATGAAAGTGGGAGACAATAGGAAAAGTGAGTGTACGGGCAAGGTCTAGAAAGGAGGAACCGTTGCCCGGGGCTGAGAAAGGAGAGCTGGTATACGAAGAGTGGGACAGAGGAGGGGCGAGATCAAGGAAAGACAAAGGAAGCAGGCGAGAGGAAGGGAGGCACGGAAAGAGGGGACCGGGAGAGGGAGACGGAAACGTGGAGTGATGGCAAAGAGGGGAGAGGCAGGAAGAGGGAGAACAAAGATGGAGAGAAAGAAGAGCTCTTAAGTAATGGGAGGAGGAGGAGAGAGAAAGGGAAGCGGCAAGGAATAATTGGGAGGGTAAAAAAGCTTTAGAAGGGGTTGAACTGGAGACAAACTAGAGAGATGGGAGACCATGGATTCAAGAGATGAAAAGGACTGAGACAGACGAGGTGAGGACAGGTGGGTAATGGCCAGTGAAAGAGGACGGTGAGGCAGCGTGGTGATTGCGGCACTCTGGCTACCCACCTCTTTGCATTGCCAAATGCGATGCAGCGCGTGCAAAGAAATTCGTTTTATTTATTTAATTGTTTACTTACCTCTGTTCGGCCGTATGCCGTAATTTACTACCCCCCCGCCCTGCTCCTCCAGCGCCCCGCCCCACCGCTCCGCGGCACTCCCTCCACGAGCCGCTACTGGTCCTTCCCGTGTTTTATACTGCTGGATTGTGTGATGTCATAATGCACCGTCCCTCCCATGACCGCATCTTTTGAAAAGTTCAACTGTGTGATGTCACAATGCACCACACACCTCGAGGCGGTTTTGCTAGAGTCTTTGTGAATAGATGACTGTGTAATGTCATAGTGAAAAGTATTACCCCTCCTGTCTTTTACACTGCTGGGTTGTGTGAAGTAATATAATGCACTGTCCTTCCCATATTCATGTCTTTTAGAATGCTTGACTGTGTGATGTCACAATACACTACAGCACCTTGAAGAATATTTGTTCCAGTGTTTGTGACTATATGATGTCATAGTGAACAGTATTTCCCCTCCCGTCTTTTACACAGCTGGACTATGTGATGCCATAATGCACCATCCCCCGACCATCTTTCTACTCGGTAAGCGTCTTCTCTTTGTTAACTTTATTCTCTGCACCTGGGTGGATGGAGGGTGTACTATCGTGCACCCCCTCCCCCTGCGTACACACACAATGGGGTGGTATGTTTATACCTCCAGTCTAATATGTAGTATTGGAGCCCAACTCCACTCTGTTTTGATCTTCGGTTGTATGTAAACAACCATTAATTTAGCGCAGATGTTGTGAGCATTTTTATATGCTTAGAGTCCTGAACAAATTTTACACACAGGACTTGTGTCCTTTCACCACTGTCCTCCCCCTTTCGCGCTTCTGATTCCAACAGGGGTTTTCATTCTAGCAGTTGCATCATGTCATGTGATGCTGTGTGCAACGTAATGTGCGGTATTCGCAGCTGTAAATAAGATGAGGTCGAAGGTAGCCTCTGAAGGAATAGTGGGTTTTGCTAGGTAATTTTCATTTACAAACTAGCCTTTTAACATCAAATTGCCATCACCAGGGCACCTTTGTTCATTTCCCTGCTATGGTCAATGCTTAATACTTTATGAATGTGGAAAAACTGTAAATTTCGTCCCTCGTTCGCTCTATTTTATTACTTAAAAATAGAACATTGTTTACCTACTCTGGAGCCTCTTTGCTAAACACAATGTTAGTTTTTAATTCTTAGGAGGAGTGAATGTGTATTGCAGGCTGCATCTCTGGATAAAATGCCCAAGTCAAAAAGTACTGATTCACTAACAATATATGTGCCACTTGTGTGTCTTTTATAGTTCAGTCTAGTTCTTCATTATCGCTTATGAAAGCACTTCCAGATATGCGAGTTCAGACTACCTGAAATACAAAAATAACACTTTAAATAAGTACTTCTCAATGCAGTGCTATAATGTGCCTATTAGTGTCAAAGATTACACATTCAAAACAGTAGATGTTGTAGCACCCAGACAATGTGCAGCATGTCTAAATACTTATAAGGTCCCAAAGGTGAGACCTATTGGCTATGCCAATGCTTGTTTTTTTCTTGATCCTGCCCATTCTAGCCATCAGAGGCAGCACATTGACCCTGAAGTGACACTATAAATGTAATGTATTTATTACCCGGTGGCAGTTGCCACTGGGTAGTTACTTATCAAGACCATGTTTCCATAGGTGAAGCATTTTTGGGTTCCTTATAACTATGGCGCCGTTTGACAAATCTTAACGAAACTTTCCCAAAAGAAGTCTTATCGACCTCAGGTCATTCATGGAAAGTGTTGGGATGATTCGTCAAGCAGGTCCTAAGAAAAAGGGGGATCCCAAAATGCATTTTCCCTGTTCATTTTTCCATTGGAAAATTAAACACAGTTAAAGCCCAAACGGCTGAACGGAATTACATCAAATTTGGCAGAAAGCTAAATCTTGGTCTAAGAGTTTGGTTTTGTGTTTTGGTGTAAATCTGTTCAGTAGTTTTTGTGAAATTAAGTCTAATAAACTTTGTATATTTCACGCCACGGAGGATTTGCGAGCCGATAGATCTCAATATGAGATCTGATTGGCTGCCACCACATCAGCAAAGATGGACTCACCCCTGTCCTGAAACAAAGTATAAAAAAGGATATATGGGGAAAAGGTAGGGAGACCTTGCCCGATTAGGCTTGGTGGCCAAAAATAATTAACTCATTTTTCTTACTGCAAAGTTGTGGTGGATCCGCAAATTTGCAGTAAAATTTAAAAGATGAAAAAAAACAGGCTGCCGTACTACTAAAAAAAAACCTCTGGGGCAGACCAGGGGTCTAAGGGGGCTTACTATAGTTAATAGTGGAAGGGGGTGTGTGTGGCCCCCACCTCCCAGCCTCCCTGAGGCCCTGGGGACCCAATCCTCTGGGGCTGTACTAAATTAAGAGGAGAGCTGCACCGCCGCCCTCCCCTAGTTTCAAAAGGCCTGGGACGCCATCCCACGTGACCAAAATTCAAATTAAGGAGCGGCATGCAACCCCCCTCCCCTGCATTGTAAGTCTTAGAGAACCTCATGCCAGGGCCTCAAATTCAAATTAAGGGGAGGGGGCATTGGCGCCCTCCCCTAGTCTTGAAAGGCCCTAGGGATTTCATCACCAGGGCCGGCTCAATGCTGTGTCCCAGGAATACATTCACTGAAAAAGCCAAAGGTTAAAGGGACTTCATAGTTAGGAGTAAATGTCAGTTAAAACATACTATTTTAAACAAACAAAACCACAAAAATTCCCCAGTTATAGTTATCTCAAGTAACTATAATTCGTGGCCTGAAATAACTAGAACTTGTGTCCCCGCCATGCACAGTCTTGTCATCAATTATGTCATTTCAGATATGTAGTCATGTTATCAAGGATGTCATATAACATGTCATGAGTGATGTAATATGTGAGTGTCATTATATACCTATAGCTATATTCACTGAAAAAAACAAAGGTTATGGTAATCGTTATAGTTAGGCGAATTAATGTTTTGAACTAAAAAACACAGAAATTCACCAGTTTTAGTTAGCAGCGTTAAATATAACTTGCGCCCCCGCCATGCACTGCTTATGACCTCACATATGACATCACTCATGACATGTTCTATGACATAATTTATGACATCACTGATGTCATCCCAAGTGAAAACATTGATGACATCACTGTCCACAGATTTTGGCCCTGGAGACCCCATCCACTGAGGCCCGGCAAAAATTAAAAAATGGGGACCGCCACTCCTGGGGCCTGGCCGTGTCCAAAAAAGGGGCAGGGGTTTCACGTGGCTCCCTCCCCGGGCTGTTTTGGGCCTCAGGACCCCAATCCACGGGACCCGGCCATGCACACAAAAGGGAGGGGTGCCGCACGGCCCCCCCTCCCGGACCCATTCATGGCCCTGGGGACCTCATCCCCCAGGGCCAGCTTCAGCTTTGTCCCGGGGTGCCCTCCCCCAGGTCATAGCAGTTCTGGTGCGGGCAGGGAAAAGTGTTTTTGCTCTCGCTTGGCAGCAGCAATTTCAAAGCTCCCACCAAGCGAGAAAAAAGATGAAGGGCCTGATTACGAGTTTGGCGGATGGGATGCTCCGTCACAAATGTGACGGATATCCCATTCGCCATATTACAAGTTCCACAGAATATAATGGAATTGTAATATGCAAATCAGTCTTGACCCTGAGCCTCATGGGAACAGTCCAGACCGAACTGCCAAGCCAGGTCCTCCCTGGACCGGAAACCAGCATCCTGCGACCGGTTTCAGGGCATCACCCCTCTTCAGCCAGGCTAGCTTGAATCCAGTGGCACAGTGAGCCCGGGACCTATGTCTGGGCAGACCCGATGCACATAGGGCGAGAAAGCAAAAGACACACAGATGGGGTGGCATGGTGAGCAAAAGAATGATGGTGGTGTACGGTGGGTGTGGTGAATCTGAGATGTACGCAATGATGGTCGGTCCAGGAGAGTTCGGTGGTGTGGCTGTAGTTGAAGTTCCTGCTGGCGGAGAAGACAGGGTGGAGCGTGTGTCTGGCTATGTGGGTCGGTGCAGTGACTAGCTGCTTGAGTCTGATGTTGGCGAGGCTCTCCAGGAGGGAGGTGGTGTTCTGGTCACTGGGGTTGTCTAGGTGGAAGTTGAGGTCTCAGAGTAGAATGTAGTCGGTGGATGCGAGAGCCTGGGGTGTGATGAGGTGTATGATGGCGTCGGTGAAAGGGGAACAGGAGCCTGGTAGCTTGTAGACAAGGGTGCCGCAGAGGGTGGTGTAGAGGTTGGTCCAGATCTGGAAGTGGACCCTTGCACCACAGTGCAAGGGTGCATGTGTTTGCGCTAGGCAGCCAATTGTGTGCCAGCGCTGGGTGAAAGGACAGGAATGTGCCGTATGGCTTAAATACTGCGCATTCCTGCCCTTTCCCAGTGAAACAGTGCAGTGCAGAAAGGTGATTTGCTGTGCTGCACTGTGCCACTTTGCCAAATCTCTGATCCCTAGTGTCATTTGTACATAGTGGGAATAACTCACAGCAATATGTAGACAATGTTTTACCATTGTGTCATTCCCTCACTAATCCTACAATGGCAGTAGCAATATGATATCTGTGCGAAGTATTGTATCATCTCACACTGTAAATGAATGGAACCACATCATCTCCACTGGTTAACAAATCAAGAAAAAAATCATGTGGTACACAAGACAAGTCAATATGAGTACAAAGGGTACAGAATAGCTAAGTGTGAAATGAGTGTTTCCTCAATTGCATACCCAGTCTTTGTATCAGTTATAGTTCCAATAAATGAATGGTGTGTGAACAAATCTGTTTTCAAACATGTCATACACAAGGAACTAACATAATTGAAATGCAACCAGGCAAGGTATCACAATCTACTCAGGATCCCAATCCCAACATTCTCTTGCCACATCAATTATGACAGAATCGAGGCATAGAAGGTCAGAATCCCCTAGAACTTAGAATCATATACATGCATGTGAAAACCTTTAGGTGCACATGCATCAAAATAGCCAATAGCAAATCCTTAATTGCGATTTTTAAGGAATCGCAATTAAGGATTCGTTATTAGTTATGCAAGTAGGAATCGCTAATAAATTAGCGATTCCTACAAATTCCTTAATTGCGACTCACAAATTGCGAGTCGCAATTAAGGAATTGCTTCCCATTCATTCCTATGGGCCCATAGGAATGAATGGGAATTGCATGCGCAATTTGCGAGTACCCTATAGGTACTCGCAAATTGTGCATGCAATTGCAAGGGTGCAAGGGTGCCAAAGGGACACCCTGTTGCACCCCTGAAATTACAATTTTGCCACATGTTGCACACACACATGCCCCAAGGGCATGTGTGTGTGTAACATGGGACTTTGAAAAATGCACTTTGGTGCATTTTTCAAAGAAATCGCAAATTACCATCATCTTTCAAATGACGGTAATTTGTGATTATTAATTGCGAAATCGCAATTTTTTTCTTTAATACATTGCATTTAAGGAATTGCAATTTGCGATTCCTTAAATGCAATCGTAATTAAAGTAATCGCAAATTTTGCGATTCCTTATTTAGCGATTTTTGCATTTGGGATGATGCATCCCAAATGCAAAAATACCAGTCGCAAAGGGGCAGATTCTGCGAATCTGCCCCTTTGCGACCGGTATTTCGTTTGATGCATGGGTACCTTAGTACTGTGTCCAGGTCTGTAGTAGAAAGTTATTTGTATCTACATCAGTGTATCCAACATAAAAATGGCCCACATTGCCATATCTATGTGTCAATCTAAGTTCAGCATGATAAGCTGTATGACAAAAAGCATCAGCTGAAGATTGACAACAAAATGTATAACTATCCATGTCACATGTTGGAAATGCTCTACATGTATGCAGCAAATTCTCATGCTAGGAAGTGAACAAAACAAAGGCTGTGTCAGTGCCATGTAGGCAAGCAACAACATCAGAGGCTTTGAAAGGACACATGTATGTGTGAGTGTCAAACATGTTGGCAATGTCTGAACCTGTTATGACTGCCACTAACCTGTATTCCAGATTGTTCAGTCCTGGCGTCGACAGGCCCCCAACTCTTCTGGGGTGGAACAGAAAGGCAGTAGTAGAATACACTCGGCCAAACTATATCACCCCAGGGGGGAAGGGGAATGGGAACGAGAAGAGAGAGAAAAGAGAATGGACGAAATGTCACCAGGCGTCTTACTGCATCAACGTCTCTCTTCTCAGGGACTCGGGAATGTAGATTTCTCAAGGGGACTGTGTCTTCTAAATTCTGTCACTTGTGAACAGGAGTTGGTCACGTCAAATCTAAATGTAAATAAACAATAATGTTACACCAGAATATCAAACACACAATGAATTTTCATGCGTCTTTGTTTTTTGGTATAAATACCTAAATTCTCGAAATCCAGATATAATGAGTTTTTCTAAAATATTATTCTCTCATGAAATACTTTACTTGTTTCCTAGAACACAAGAAATAATTACAATGGTTATCATCATCATTCAGATAATAGTTGCGCAATTCAAATGTCTATTAATCATTAATCCAACAATTTACGAGTCCCTAATTCCTTTTGTTAATCTTTCTGTTCACTTTGATTGATTGACAATTCAATAATTACCAATGCTCCAAACTCGTGAAAGAAAGAACTAAGCACAAAAGTTTTTATTACAAAAGTTCAAATTATAATGTTCCAAAGTTCTTTTATAACTCGGCGTAATCTCTTGACCTAACTAAGTCCGATGAGATCATTGTTAAAGAATGTTGTCTTTTAAATAAATAAAATAACTTACCAGGAATTGCTGACTTAAGCGTCCTGAAGATGAGATTTTAAAGCGCGCTATCGCCGTCTTTACTCAGGTCTTTATGTGTTTCCTTTTTAGATTCCGGACTTCCCAGCCGGAAGACCGGAAGAAGGACGGAACAACGGAAGGGACTCGCCGGAAACGGAGCCAGCCGCAGGAGAAGGTCAACAGATGGGGAAGACTGTTCCAATGAAGTCGCAGACGAAGAATCCGACGCTGGAGATGGGAAGCTGGTTCACGGACTGGATACAGGTAAGTAAATGTAAATCCAGTATTTGTAAGGCGCGAACAGCTACCCGAAGGCATCCCGGCGCTGGGGGCCGTCAGGAAGATTAAGCAAGCTATTGCCCAGAGTCACATGGTGCTGGGCTGACCTGCCGCCGGTGCTGGGGATCGAACCGTGAGCCCCAGATTCCAGCGTCAGTCGCCCTAGCCGCGGCGCCACACCTCTAGCGCTAAGCGAGTCTCAGAGGGCTGGATGTGGTTTAAATAGTCTTTGGTTGCCAGGCAGTCTATAGGTACGGCGCGCTGACTCATGCATCTGCATATCACATTTGTCAGTTCACGTTTTGACAGTTTAACATGTGCACATCTGCATATCACGTTTGACAGTTTACATGTGCTCACGCTGGCAGAGCTTGAAAACTGTTAACTGCCCAAGTTTCTCATTTGCATCCTCGTGCCTGAAAACGCCTAATACTTGCTATGGTTCTGAATACAAGGCATAAGAATACACTATGGTTCAGAATACAAGAAATATAAATAAACATAGAAAACATTAGCATTATCATGTTTTAATATTCTGAATAGTGTGCAATTAAGTTGTTTCAATCCAGGCTGTGTTAAGACTCATGACAGTTTCTCCCCCCAAGGGTCTCCTTAACGGGCGGGGTTTATCTGGATTCAACATGTGGAACCTACGAACCAGTCTTTGTGCATGCACGTAAGATGCAGGTTCCCACGAACGTACAGCAACATCATAGCCTTTCCAATCTATGAAATAAAACAATTTTCCTTGAATGCGTTTAGAGTCCAAAATTCGCTGTACTTCATATTCTTTCTGGTCGTTTACAATGATTGGTGGATTATCTTTTCTAGTCATTTCATGATGAGGTTTGATGATGGAAACATGAAATACAGGGTGAATTTTTAATTCACTGGGTAATTGCAATTTCACTGTGACAGAATTCAGAATTTGTTCTATGAGAAAAGGACCAATAAATCTGGGTTGTAATTTTCTGGGACCTTCTAACTGAATGCTGCGATTGGATAACCACACCAGTTCACCTTTTTATAAAGTGGTTCTGGTGTTCTTTTCTTGTCAGCTTGTAATTTAGTTTTTTTTGGGTTCTAATTAAATTTTTTCGTGCCTTTTCTTGTATATCGTGTAGTAGTTTCAATCTATCTGAGACTGATGGCATATTCCCTGAGTGTGAGGGCAGTTGTGTAGGAATGGCACGTGGATGAAAACCGGTTAGAAAATAAAAAGGTGAACATCCCAAGGCAGTATGCGTGTTATTATTATATGAAAATTCTGCTAGCGGTAGAGCTTGGTCCCATTGTGCAGTGAGTTCAGATGTTAAACATCGCAAACTTTGCTCTAGGTATTGGTTAACCTTTTCGGTCAGTTTGTGGGTGGAATGCTGAGGATAATGCCACTTCAATTCCTAATGCGTGACATAAATGTTTCCAAAATTTTGAGGTGAATTGAGGGCCTCTGTCAGAAATTATTTTACTCGGGAGTCCATGTAATTTTACAATATGATGCAAAAACATTTCACTGAATTCTAAAGCAGAAGGTAGTTTCTTTAATGAAATAAAGTGTCTCATTTTAGACAGCATGTCAACGACTACTAGAATAGTGGTGAATCCATTTGAGTTTGGTAAATCAGTAATAAAGTCTAAGCTAATTGTGTGCCATGGAGCTGATGGAACAGGCAAAGGATGTAAGAGACCTGTTGGTGCTAAATGTTGAGATTTATTTCGGGCACATGTTGGACAAGTTTTCACATTTTCTTGTACTTCTTTTCGAATATTTTCCCACCAAAAATTTCTCAAACATAATTCTAAGGTTTTATGTATACCTGGGTGTGCTGCTGTGCTTGAGTCATGATGCCAAATTAGTATCTGTTTCCTTAATGGTTTAGAAGGGATATATAATGCCTTCTTGTGGAAAAAATATCCATCTGTTATATGTTTATGTTTATGTTTAGAAATTTGTAGAGCGCGTGTCTGCCCGAGGGCTTCCCAGCGCTAAAGAGTGCTGTTTACAAGCTCTATCCATAGTGCGTCTACAAGGGGAACAGCAACGTTTTGAGATGTTTCCTGAAAACTGTTTCGTTGGGTAGAATTCTTATTTTATATGGGAGGGCATTCCACATCTTTGGTACCAGGTGGGCAAATGATCTTCCCCCCACCTGGCTCTTTTGGCTCTCGATGTCCTAAGAAGCTGTTGCTGAGCTGATCTAAGATGCCTGGTCGGGATATACCTGGACAACATTTGTCTCAGTTTTATTGGGCCTTTTTATTAACAGCCCTATATGCCAAGCATAGGGACTTAAACTTTATTCTTGTTTCAATAGGGAGCCAGTGTAGCTGTTTCAGTGCTTCTTTAGTCGAAGTGCATTTGGGGATTTTTAGAAGGAGTCTTGCTGCCGCATTTTTGTACTACCTGTAGTCTCTTCGTCACATATTTAGGCGCGCCCACATAAAGTGAGTTTCCATAGTCCAAGCGAGATTATAAGAGACTGGATGACCATTTTTTCAGATGTTCCGGGATCACCTCAATAATCTTCCTTAGTATTTTAAGCAGGGAGAAACATATTCCTGACAGTTTCCTGGATTGGCAATCCATCGTGAGTGAGTTCTCCATCCAGACCCCTAAATTTTTATAACTGGTTTGGGTATAGGTGGGTTTCTCATGCAAGGGGGCCACTGTGTCAGGGTGCCTGGATAGTGGATTTTCCTAATAGCATGATCTCTGTTTTCTCGCCATTTAATTTCAGATGGCTATTGGCCATCCAATTTACCACTCTCTCCAGACAGTGACTCAACTGCTGATTTGCGTTATCTGTTAGGGAGACTATCAGCTGAGTGTCGTCAGCATATGACACCACTGAGACACCATCTTCCTGTGCTATATTAGCCAGCTGTCATACATAAATATTAAATAGGGTAGGACTAAGGGAAGAACCCTGTGGGACGCCACATGTAATTGGAAGGTGGTCTGAAAAACAGTCCCCTTCCATCACTTGGAAGGACCTGTCTTCCAAAAAGAAGCCAACCAGTCCATGGCAAGGCCATGGACTCCTATTTCCTTAGTCTCCCCATTAATGTGGTATGATCTACGGTGTCGAATGCTGCACTGAGGTCCAACAAAAGGATGGCGGCAGAACCACCCTCATCCAAAAGTGCCTTTAACTCCTCTGTGACCACCAACAGTGCTGATTCTGTACTGTGGGAGGCACGGAAACCCATCTGAGTGGGATGCAGTATTTCATTAGTTTCCAGGAAGTCAGTCAAGGTATTGTTTACATGCTTTTCTAAAAGTTTGCTGATAAATGGCAAAAGTGAGATGGGGCGTAGATTGCTAAGGACAGTAGGATCCATATTGTTTTTTTTTTGTAAAGGCCTAATGATTGCATGCTTCCAAACTTTTGGGACCGAAGCTGTGTCTAATGATAGGTTGAGCATTTCCGTTATGGAGGGTAAAATGGTCTCCAGTGCTTTAGCTAAAATCTGGGCGGGGCTGGATCAATGGGTGATCCAGATTTAGTACCTTTATTAGATTACAAACGTCTTCTTCCTCAAGTCTGGGGAAATAAGCTAATTTTGGGAAGGATAAGAGTCCTTCCACCTCTGTGCCTATATCAGAGTTGGAGTTACTATCCTTTGGGAATTGGTCATATATTTCTATTACTTTTTATGAAAAAAGGTAGCTATGTCATTACACCTTTCGACTGAGACCGGGAGGGTTTTCGTATTTTCATGAGGGTTGGTTAGCGTTTTAACCACTCTAAATAATTCCCTTGAGGAATTAGCTGATTGGGATATTTTTTCTTCAAAGAATTTAGCTTGCGCACCCTTGATATCATTATGATAGGCCCTAATTAGCAGCTTGTATCTGGATTTTAGAGCTGGATCATAATCCTTTCTCCATAGTCTCTCCAGTTTCTTACATTGTTTTTTCAGTTCCAAAAGCTGTTCATTGTACCATGGTGCTCTTCTAGAGCAAGTTTTATTGTTAATAGTTCTCATAGGGGCACACATGTCAGCCGACTGGGTAATCCAGTCTTCCCATTGCTGATATTTCTCTTCTAAATTACCAGCAAATTTTGGAATGTTGTCCATTAGGACCGTCTGCCAGGTTTCTGGGGCCAATCTAGCCCAACTACGCCTTACAGCCGTTTGGGCTTGAGATTTCTCCTGCTTTGCGGGTTTGGGTAGGGCAAATCTAATTAAAAAGTGATCTGACCAGGGAACTGGGATAGTTTTTAGTACAGTGATTTCGGGGTCATTAGAAAAATAAGGTCAAGTATATGCCCTTTCTCGTGCGTGGGTGAGGTCACACGTTGCGTTAATTGTAGTGCTTCTAAATCTCCTTGCAGCCGTTTGATATGAGGGGTATCTTGTTCATCAAAGTGAAAATTAAAATCACCCAAAATAGTCATATGGGATTTCTCCATTGCAAGACTAATTAAGGAGTCAGGTAGTGCCTCCATGAATCTGCAGCTTGTGCCTGGGGGTCTATAAATAAGTATCCCAGAAAAGGTGCGGTTAGGGGATAGTGCTATGTGAAACTGTAGACTTTCACATTCTGTTTTTTGTGTAGCCATTTTTCTTTATTGATTTTGATAGATTCTTTTTTGACCGAATTTAAAAATCATCTGATTCAGTCACCGCTACTATTTTATTAGTAGGAATTATACTTGGTGCTGAGGAACTTTTTATTTTATTCTCTTTTTCATCTATTCTAGACAAGGTGTCAGACAATATTTGTTTTTTTCCTGGGCGATATGTCATTAAAAAATCAAATTCGCTAAAGAAATGTAACCATCTCATCTGCCTGGGAGTAAGTGCTTTTATGAGGTAAAAAATTGCAGATTTTTATGATCGGTAAAAATGGTTATCGTATGTTTTGCCCCTAAAAGATGGTGTCTCCATTCAGCAAAAACTTCTTTTATGGCAAGTAGTTCACGTTCAGCAATAGTATAATTTTGCTCTGCCTGAAGTTGTTCCAGAGAATAATATGCTAATGGATGTAGATGTCCTGTACTTGGATTTTTCTGCAACAACACTCCTCCGAGTGCTGATTGAGAAGCATCAGCCTCAACAAAAAATGGTTGGTCAGGATCAGGGTGTGAAAGAATAGGTGCAGATGTAAAGGCCTTTTTAAGGTATCAAACGCACTTTCGGTTTCTTTGGTCCAACAGAATACCTGACCTTTTTTTAATAACTGAGTAATGGGAAGAAACATCTCAGACAAATTTGCTATGAAGCGCCTATACAAATTGGCAAAACCCAGAACTCGCTGTATCTCTTTGACTGAATTGGGAGATGGCCATTTGAGAATGGCCTCAACTTTTCTGGGATCCATTGTGATGCCTTCTGGTGAAAGAAAGTATCCCAAAAATTTGACTGTTTGGCATAAAATACGCATTTTTCAAGCTTGGCATAAAAGGAATGTTCTCTGAGTCTTTGTAGTATGGCCTGTACATGTTTTACATGTTTTACATGTTCTTGTTCATTTTTTGAAAAAATCGTCAATATAGACAATAGCACAAATGTCCAAAAAATCATGAAGTACCTCATGTATAAAGTACTGAAATGCTGCAGGAGCGTTGCAAAGACCGAACGGCATGACAGTATATTCGAATAAGCCGAATTTGGTACAAAAGGCTGTTTTCCACTCATCCCCTTCCTCAACGCAAATGAGGTGGTAAGCACCGCGAAGGTCTAACTTAGCGTAAATTGTGGATTCTTTCACTTGATCTAACAACACGGGAATGAGTGGTAATGGATATCTGTTCTTAATGGTAGCCTTATTTACTGTGCGATAGTCTATACAAGCCCTAAGATCGCCTGATTTTTTAGTCACAAAGAAAAGTGGCGACGAAACAGGAGACGTGGAGTGTCTGATGAATCCCAACTCTAAAAGTTTATCAAGGTATTTTCTTAAATATTGTGTTTCAGGTTCCGTAAGTGCGTAAATTCTACTGCATGGGAGAACTGCGCCTGGGATTAAATCTATTCTGCAGTCATAAACCCTATGAGGTGGTAACTTGGACTGGATCAAAGACATCAACGTACTCCTGATATTGAGAGGGCACTTGCAAAGGGGAATCAGACTGAGTACTTGCATAATGTAACGGAGTAACTGGATCTGGTACTTCTTTATAACAATGCATTCTACAATGGCCAGAATCTAGGGTTACGGTTCTTTTAACCCAATCAATTTTTGGGTTATGTAACTCCAACCAAGGTACTCCGAGTATAACTCCAAAAGTAGGAGTATCAATTAAATCAAAAGTGGTCTGTTCAGTATGACCGTTTTCTGCTACCAAAATTAAAGGTGACGTATGAAAACGAATGAGTCCAGAGGACAAATCTGAGCCATCTACTGCTCTTACAGGCTCTGGAGTTTGTTTTGTAATTCGTGGAATTCCTAATTTCTGAGCTAATTGTAAATCAAAGAAATTACTAGTAGCGCCTGAGTCAAGAAGGACTGAAAGGCTACGTCTTTGTTGAGTCGATATTATGAAAGTTATTCTAATGGTAAAATGTCGTGGTACAAGGTTTATGACATTAGTAACATATTGTGAGACCTGAGATGGAATTCTTCTCGAAGGATCGATCTCAGTATTCTTCGAGAATGTTAGTTTCCCGATTCAGAAAGAGTTGTATCAATGTTAGCAACTGCTTTTTTCTTTTGTGGTTTAATTGGACATGCGTTAGCAAAGTGTCCAGATTTTCCACAGTATAAACAGAGATTACCCTTACGTCGTCTGTCCTTTTCTCCTGAACTCAAAGGGCCCTTAATAGTACCGATCTGCATAGGTTCTGCACCATTAGCTTTTTCATCAATTACTTTCTTTTCTGTCTTCATTATAATAACTCTAGGTTCCCCTCGAGGTTTTTCCTTCCTTCGCTCGCCTAGCCTGTGATCTATTTTAACAACTAGATCGATGAATTCTGAGTATTCGTCCGGTAAGTCCACTATATGGGCTAAGGAATCTTTTAATTCGTCTCTAAGTCCTCTGTAGAATAATGATATGAGTTTTGCTTCTGGCCAACGAGTATCAGTTAATAATCGATTGAATGTAGTTAAATATGTTAAAAGATCTTTTGAACCTTGATGTAAATTAAGGAGCTCATTATTACTAGATTGAACAAACACGTGGCGTGAAAAACAGGCGTGTCATGGCATCTTTAAAGTTGGTGAAATTATGCAACAAGGGGTCATTGTTTTCGATTAGTGGTATTGACCAATTGGCGGCTACGCCACCCAAATAGGAAATGACAAAGGCTGTTTTAGCAGTGTCAGTAGCAAAGATTTGGGGTTTACATAAAAAATGTAACTGACACTGACTCATAAATTAGGCAAATCGTGAAGCGTCCCCAGTAAAACGTTCTTGATTGGCCAAGGGAACTGGATTCAGAGTTACAACTGTAACTTATAAATTTTGTTCTGGGCGTGAAGGGGGTGTGGTCGATGAAGCAAAGAAATTTTGACCAAACTTAGGTGGAGATATTACAGGGCGAGTGTCTGATTCCCTAGTATCCCTCCACTGGGTAAAGCCTGATCTACACTTAGAGAGTTCATCCCTGAGTGAGTGATTTTCCTGTTTTAAGCGTTGCATTTCCAATTCTAAGGTTCGTACTAGTTCTGTTAATTGCTGGATATCTAGGGAAGAAGGTTCCATGACGATACCAAGTCTGAACAATTTGTGTGGCTTAGTCTTCTGTTATGACTGCCACTAACCTGTATTCCAGATTGTTCAGTCCTGGCGTCGACAGGCCCCCAACTCTTCCGGGGTGGAACAGAAAGGCAGTAGTAGAATACACACGGCCAAACTATATCACCCCAGGAGGGAAGGGGAATGGGAACGAGAAGAGAGAGAAAAGAGAATGGACAAAATGTCACCAGGCGTCTTACTGCACCAACGTCTCTCTTTTCAGGGACTCGGGAATGTAGATTTCTTGATGGGAATGTGTCTTCTAAATTCTGTCATTTGTGAACAGGAGTTGGTCACGTCAAATCTAAATGTAAATAAACAATAATGTTACACCAGAATATCAAACACACAATTAATTTTCATGCGTCTTTGTTTTTTGGTATAAATACCCAAATTCTCGAAATCCAGATATAATGAGATTTTTCTAAAATATTATTCTCTCATGAAATATTTTACTTGTTTCCTAGAACACAAGAAATAATTACAATGGTTATTATCATCATTCAGATAATAGTTGCGCAATTCAAATGTCTATTAATCATTAATCCAACAATTTACGAGTCCGTAATTCCTTTTGTTAATCTTTCTGTTCACTTTGATTGATTCACAATTCAATCATTACCAATGCTCCAAACTCGTGAAAGAAAGAACTAAGCACAAAATTTCTTATTACAAAAGTTCAAATTATAATGTTCCAAAGTTCTTTTATAACTCGGCGTAATCTTTTGACCTAACTAAGTCCGATGAGATCATTGTTAAAGAATGTTGTCTTTTAAATAAATAAAATAATTCACCAGGAATCGCTTACTTACGCGTCCTGAATATGAGATTTTAAAGCGCGCTATCGCCGTCTTTACTCAGGTCTTTATGTGTTTCCTTTTAGATTCCGGACTTCCCAGCCGGAAGACCGGAAGAAGGACGGAACAACGGAAGGGACTCGCCGGAAACGGAGCCAGCCGCAGGAGAAGGTCAACAGATGGGGAAGACTGTTCCGATGAAGTCGCAGACGAAGAATCCGACGCTGAGATGGGAAGCTGATTCACGGACTAGATACAGGTAAGTGATTCGAACAAACAAGACTAAGCGAGTCTCAGAGGGCTGGATGTGGTTTAAATAGTCTTTGGTTGCCAGGCAGTCTATAGGAGCGGCGCGCTGACTCATGCATCTGCATATCACGTTTGTGAGGTCACGTTTTGACAGTTTAACATGTGCACATCTGCATATCACGTTTGACAGTTTACATGTACTCACGCTGGCAGAGCTTGAAAACCGTTAACTGCCCAAGTTTCTCATTTGCATCCTCGTGCCTGAAAACGCCTAATACTTGCTATGGTTCTGAATACAAGGCATAAGAATACACTATGGTTCAGAATACAAGAAGTATAAATAAACATAGAAAACATTAGCATTATCATGTTTTAATATTCTGAATAGTGTACAGTTAAGTTTTTTTAATCCAGGCTGTGTTAAGACTCATGACAGAACCTACTTAGGGCTGAATATATGGCAGATAATCAGATCACTACTTTGTCACTTTGCACATGTATTTAGTGCATATAACATAGAGAGGTCAAGAACATTTCAAAATACCTATCACATGAATCTACTGCCTGAACATGAAAGTCAGCATGTAGACGTGTCTAAAGTATCAGGGCCAGGTTAACATTAGCAATGACACAGAGAACTGGAAGATAGCATATGTAAACCAATGGTCAACTGTACATATCAAACACAAGGAGATGATGGACGGAGGGCTGGGTCTGAACTGGGGTGGCGAAGTAAGCTGAAGAGCAATGATGGATTCAACACAGATCTGTGACTGGGGGTGAGTGTCTGAAAAGCTTCAGCGCTCCGTCCATCATCTCCTTGTGCTTGCAACTGTACATATAACACATATAGTACAATACTCTAAGAAATGTGTATGAGTTCGTCAGTAAACACAACACATATTGACAGGTATGTCTCTGTAACAATGTGCATAATCATTAATAGCTGTATTTGTTCTACTGTCAGCTGACCAAGCATAAGGTTTGCAGCCATGGGTCATGACCCCAATTATGCATTCCCTGACGGAGCCAGATAAACTGTACAACCAGGCACTAATCAAGACTAGGAATGTGATTGCACGGGCATCTGGAGTACTGAAGTCCAGGTTCTGATGCCTAGACATGTCAGGAGGAAGATTGCAATACTCCCCCCATGGTGTGCAAAATCATACTTGTCTGTGCAATCCTCCACAATGTATGTGTAAGAACAAATGTCCTGTGGGACTCGGAGCCTGAAGAGACTGAGCAAATGGAGGATAATGATGATAATGGAGGGGAGATCCACCACACAATGGCAGGTCGCCGGCGACATTACCACATTGTGGCCAATTTTTGTTCTTAATAATAATTGACTTGATGGACAAACTGTCTGCAATTGTTTGAAATGTTCAACATGAGAATAAATGTTTGAACTCATTCATTGCGCTGTCTTTATGTCACAGTCAATGTAAACATCAAGTCAGTCCTCACATCGTCTCAAATAGAAGTAGGGCTCAACATGTAACAATCATGTTCTCAGAACAGTTGAGCAACATGGGGCCATGGCTCCACATAACTAATCAACCAACTCAGCAATACAATGTGATGCAGTGTACTGTGTTGGAACACAGTTCACCCAATATGTCCATACCTGAGGCAAACCCCTCATTGTAGTGTGTCTCACCAATGCGGTAGCATGCAGAATGGAAGCACTTTGCATGAGCAAATGTTGTTGCAGATACCATCACAGATCATGAGTGACAGCTGTCATGCACAAAGGCCAAGTAACATGTGTACATATAAAAATGTTATTTGTACAGAAGGCATACATACATGTGTGAGAATCCTCATAACACTACACACGCAACTCAATTCCTGGCCAGATTGTCATATATACCACATCAGGCCACAGTTTACAAAATACACATTTTTCATGTATTGCACAGCATGAGGCTCAAAGGCATGTAACACAAAACTATGAACAGATGACCTTGCAATGTGTGGCATTACTCAGAGAAGTAAGACAATGGAGATGTTCTTGAAAACATCACATCACCTGAAGAATACAGAGATGGCAAAAGTGTGAAGTGTCCATGTCAAAAGTCACACACAAGTGTATGGGTACACCCATGCAATAGTCATGGAACCTCTATCTGGTGCTGAGTAAGGCAATACAGTGTGTTGTGTGGTATTGCTTTACACAAGATGAATGACCCCTCACAGGGCTACGCAAGGTGGACTTGGAGTGAACTAAATATATCATATTAGATGTGCATTGCACATGTGTCATATTGCTTTGTGCAATCCCCACACAACTCAAGTAATACATATACCCCTAAGTGCTGAAGTGCCCATGCCACTACATTACATGGAGAACCTTGCCTAGCTTTGTGTGTAAGACATGGTTGACTCACAAAACATGTTGCTATTTGGAATTACACCTAATGGTGTTGTAAAATCCTGGAAATATGCAAGCTGGGTGGGACACACACTGTGGTATGGGTGGGCCAGCCTGTCTTTGTGTTTCCCTAAGTGTGTGTTGCATCTGTGACACATCACAATGATGAATTCCCCACACATTGCATGACTAGAGAGCCTGGCCAGAACAGGGAATACAATACCTTTGCACATAGACCCCAGGAGCCATCTTTACATGCACATATGACTGTGGAGGACATCCTGGTGTGTACCCTGATAATGGCTGTGACAACTGATGTGTGATCCTATAGCTCATAATGTCTGGCTTGCTGTTCTGTCATACGGCCATGCTGTCTACTGTTTTCCATTGGATGGTGATAGGGACTGCACATGTATTCCTTTAACCCAGGCTGACTGCATGGGCATTCTGCTGTGCCACATGTCATGAAGCTACAGGTACATGACAGAGATACAACCACCCAGATTCACCACTTTGACCCTGGCCTCTGTCGCACAGACCAGCCAAGTGGTGCCACCCCAGTCCCGGCCTAATGGGAGTGTGGTCAAGGTGTGTGATCCAGCATCACCCAGACCTCTACAGTTGATCCAACACATTAGGCCAGTTGCGTGGTCACAACCCGCGCATTGACCCTGTAGTGCAGCGCATTGCAACACTTGCATCAGTAGGAAGCCGGGCATTTAAGCCAATGTGTGGAACTGACAGCAGAAGTGCCATTGCGCAGTGCAGGCATTATGCATTAGCCATTTAATTAGGGATGTGTCATTAAAAAAACAACGTAAATTTTGGAATCGGGCAGGATACACCCAGGAAATTACGCAATGGGTGTGGCAGACTGCAAACTAGGAAGTGTGAAAATTAGTTTCACTTTCTCTTACAGTCTATTAGTTTGTGCTGAGTGTTGGAGGTGTTTTTGGAGAGTGTCTGGTGGATTGGTGTGAGTTTTGGTCTTGTCGGTGTCTGCTCTGTCCCTGTCTTGTGCAAATTGTGTTGATTGTGTATTGCTGTTGTAATTTGTATTGTTATTGCCATTGCTTTGTCGGATGTTTGTTTATTTCGGGTTTTACTATTTTTCAGGGCTAGGGGTTAGGTTAAGGGGTGTTTGTTGGGGGTTTAGGTGGTGTAGAGTGGGTTTGGCCATGTCAGGAAAGGGTAGGGCAAAAACTTCACAAAGGGGGCCTGCTATGGCTTCTGGCCCATTAGGTACTGAACATGATGGCATCGGGGGGTAGAGTCAGCCAGGGTTGCCCCACCAAGGAACAGAAGGAATGCTGGCAATGGGTGCCGTGGCACATGGCCAAGGTGTTTGGGGTGGAGCGCACTGTTCACCAGTTGAAGCATATATAGGCTGATGTGGTGTCCCGAGAGGCAGTTCTGGTATCCCACCTTGGATTGGAGATTGGCGGCCCCCTAGGTATGTGTGTACCAGGTGCATGTAGTTGTATAACTATCACAGTTTAAGAAAAATATAAACTTGTAAGGGCCAGATCATTTAATGTGGCATTTACACAAATCCATTGTGAATCCATGAAATTGCTATTTCCCTGCCCCAGGGGCTTGTTCAATATTATGTGGGTCTACTATTTAAAATAAGGCTTCCAGTTTTCTGATTTTACAGATTTTTACAGATAAATACAGACAGAAAACAAAGTATTTCCAGTCTTTATTTATCTTTAAAAGCGTAAAAATGCGGACAATTGTGCTTTATGTGGGTGACTCTCCATGCTTCCTCGTGATTTCCAGAACAACAGCTGAGCCGGTAGATAGCATGGGACCTTAAAAAACAGGGTGAGATTTCCCTAAATACAGGCATACCTCAACATATATTTGTATTATAATGCTGGTATTTACCTGTGGGTTTAGTGTTTCGTGATATTTGGCTGTTTAATTTGCTAAAACACGACAGGCAGAAAAGTATGAGTGCATATTTAGTAGTGAAATAAATGTGGAAATATACCATTTTATGACTCCATTTAATCTCAAAACACAAAATAAATATGGATAAATACCAATAAGGTGGCCAAAATATAACTATGAATTAATACAGATGGAAATGTTAAAAAAGTAAATACCATAAAACAGGAACCCTATTTGAAATATACATGCTTGTATTTGGAAACATGACCTGATTCCACACAAGTGTTTGTGCAGGGCATGATCCCAACATTTTTAAACCTGGCACAGGTGATGTGTAAGGAGGAATGTAATGTTCAAACTCCTATGATGTTAGCCTTCTTATGTGTGGCGCATTATTTAGCACATGTAGCCAGATTAACATGCCCCTGGCAATTGTATTAGTTCAGGAAGGTGGCCCTTTCAGGACAGATCATTTAAACCAGCTTTCATGACATGTACCCTTGCACCATGTTGCAAAGTAGCATGCTGTGCCGCTCAGCACTCCGTGCACCAGTGACATGAATAGTCTGATATGGTCCTTACAATGTTGCATAGAGTGTATAGCTTTCATTTTCCATCCAAGTCCTACTTTGCCCTGCCTAGTGCCAATGGTTTTCCCCCTTTGTGTCATGGTGCAAGGGGGCCTGAGATGGTGCTGCCCAGTAGAACACAAAGCATTCATATGCCTGATGCATGCTTCATGCATGTGAAGTGAGATATGTCTGAGCATCAACATCCAGCCACCTCTGCCATTCACGGGGACTAGCTGCATCTCATATTTTCTGACAATGTATACATATGTGTGCCCAACGTGTTGAATATGCCAAATCACTGGAATGTCATAGTACTGTTCATGATATGTAGACAGTGTTCATTTGCTGCAAATTTAGTTGTGATAGTGCAAAGTTTTTCCTAATCATTGACTTGAGTCATGACAGAGGACATAGGGTATCGCAAAATGTGGAGCTGTAAGGGTGTTAGAACACTATCAATAGTTGTTTTGTCTTGTCATTTGCAACCCTTAATCTGAGGTATGGCTGCTGTAATCCGGCCTCAGGGGTATGTGAGCATCCTCAGAGTAGTCCATGTCATTCATATGTGAAATGGAGTGACAGAGGAACAGTTACACAGATGCAATGGAGGCCTGCAACTCTATGTAACCATGGTGTTGGACTAATCATTACCAGACTCCCTAAATGATGCACATTGTGAGTGTCAATGTCCACATGGCAGGGTATGGACATATGGCTTGGCCGGTCATGACAGGATATCAGGACTCCTACTTCAGTGTAAACAGAATATTTTGGAGCAGATTGGGCACACATCACTAGTAGTGTGCATGGAATTGTATTGAAATGCCAAACTCACGGTCTCATATACCCTATGTACCATTTCTGGGAGGCATTCATATAATGACAGCCCGTTATACATTTTTCAGCAATGTGTTAAAGTCCACATGCAGGGATGCACTATGTCAGCAGCATACATCCCATTACACTGCTCACCTACTAGTGGGGTAACGTATACTGGCCAACACCAACGTTGTCACCCTTGACTCATGGTGCGGGGTTCCCTGCATCATACACCACAAAGTACTTGTACAGATGAGAATTCCAGCATGCATGCACACACTCCTGACATGCATTGCTTAATTTATAATGTGTGGGGAGGAAAGCAGCCTTGGGAAAATGTGTGTACAGATATTTGACTATGTTAGATTCACCATGGTATTGCTACAACACAACTGTATACCAGAAGCTATTTGTTAGATTTTCTGGTATTTGCCTGAGTCTATATTGGTGAAGTGTACAACAGTTATGTCTTACAAGAGGTAGCTACCCACCCTCCATTATGTTTTGACTACCTGACACTAAAGGGCATATTTACAAGCCCCTATCGCCGCAGGAACGTCTCTTTTGTAGACATTCCTTTGGCGATAGGGGCCTCGTCTTATTCACAAGGCGGCGTGGCTTAACGCCGCCTTGTGAATAAGGTACCCTTTAACGCTATACTTAGCGTGAAATGGGTGGACAATGGGTGTTAGAGTGGGCATTTCGCCGTAACACCCATTGATTTTGACCTGCCTCATATTTACAAGGGTGGTAATATATGGGGCAGTGGCAACATTAAGACCAGGGAAAACCTGGTCTTAAACAGGCAAAACGAGGAGAAATGCTTTATTTCTCCTTGTTTTTGCTGTTTCTATGTTTGCTGCATTGTGCAGCACACATAGGGCCCGATTCCGATCTCGCTCGGAAGGGCACCGAACGGGATCCGTAGCGAGCGAGTCCGATTCGTAGCCCCAGTCTCCGGACGACTCGTACCGCTGTACGAGTGAGCAAGTACGATGCGAGGATAGCCTCGCACTCCGACCGACTCGTACCCGTCAGCAACGCCATCTGGACGACTCCGACTTCATCGCCGCGCACCGCGCAATGGGTCCGATTCCCGAGCGACCAAGTACGATGCGTGCGTCGAGCAGCCGGATTGAGTCAGAGCCACCGACTCGAAAAAGCTCCGGGAAGCGGACTTTGGGGGTCTGTAGCGGACCCCCCTTCACCCGCAGCCCTACGACTCGATCACTGGGGGGGTCCCAAGGGTCCCCCCTACACATGCCTGCATGGTGCGGGCGGGACCGATGCGTCCCCGCGACAGGGGGCACCCTTGTCCGAGACGTGGGTTTTTGGTCTATTGGAGCCCATGTACGCAGCGTACACCAGGCTCCCATTGACTTCAATGGTGCTCTGAGCGACCCGAGTCCGTCTGCGCTGCAGCGCATCGTACTCTGTCGCTCGGAGCCCGAGTCGCACGGAAAGCTCTACGGGTGCCAGTCGGCCGTAGGGCTTTCCCAGTGAGATTGGAATCAACCCCACAGAAACAGCAAAAAACCATGTATGATTGTTCATGTGCAGGAAGGTGTCCCTTCCTTCACACAAATAATCATTTTAAAAATGACGAGTTGCAACTTCAATGTGTGCTGCAGGAACCTGGAATGTAGGCAGGTGGGCACACCAAGGACATTCCAATGCCAACACACAAAAGGAGGGTGCCCAACAGCAGCCATTCCAGTCCTATCAACTGCCCATCAGGTGCTAGCCACACATGTCATACTCCCAACCCCTGTCACAGGATCTTTATTTGAGACCCAGGCCCTAAAAGACCTTCAAGAACTTAAAATCAGGATGCATGACATTGAGGATGAGTTGGCAAGCCTCTTTGTCATCATGCTCCCACTATTAGAGACCATGGAACGCATTAGTGCGCAAATTTGACTCTCCTATGAACAATTCCCTTTCCCTATTATTTTACATGTTGTTTTTATAGTTTTAGTAATTTAGGCATTGTGTTGGTTAGGATTTAGTATAGTCTAGGTTATTGTTAGGTTTTTACTTGTTTAGTTAGGTAGTTGTTTAAAGTGTGTTTTTAGACTGCTAGGTTTTTAAGTGGGTGGGGCGTTGATGTTTAGTGTGTGTTATAACAAAAATAATAAAAAAGAGAAACCAAAAATTGATATATGTGTTTAGATTTACATGTATGGGTAGTGTATGTTTAGGATGTGGTTGTTTTCTGTATTGTGCTGATCTATGTGCCTTAAGGGAGTGGGGGGTAGATGTTTAACTTGTCTATTGTTTATAGTAGGTAAGATAGTTTAGGATAAGTTAAGATGGTGTAGACTAGAGTTAAGGTTAGGTAGGATAGGCTAGGTAGGTGTAGGTAGTTTAAGATAAGTTTGGATAGTGTAATGTAGTGTTAAGGTTAGTTAGTTTAGTCTAGACAGGTGTAGGTAGGTTAGATTGATTTACAGATTAAACTTTTTTTGACATTCACACTTTCGTCATCATTTCATATTTATGAGTTGCTAGCATGGAATAAGTTGAGTTGAGTACATGATGTAGCTATTGACCTGCAGGATTTGTAGGTAAATGTTGTTTTGCGGAGCCTTAAAAAACTTTAGCCACTGTAATTGTGCCTCTTTTGGAAATTTTACTCACTTCACAACACAAGCAGCATACTACTGTTGCACTCTGTGTGAAAGTGATAGAGAAAGTATAGTTGGTATAGTTTTGGCACAACAGATTCCAGGCTGCGCAGGGACACACTATTGCCTGTCAGTACCACACACACCCTTGCACCATTGTGCAAATGGGTCATTGTTGTTGGCTAGTAACAAATCATGAATGTATCCACACCTGCCTGTAGAACCTCCATCATCATTGGCATTGACTACTTGGTAAGTATTGCACTACATGCAGTTCACTTTGGGTAACAACTTTCAATGATTCATGGCCATAGGTCTCCCATTTCATCTTCCCCTGTGCCTGCTTCTGTGCTCAGTCTCCCATGCAGCAATATGTGTGTGCAATGTACCATACATTTAAAGTGTGGTTACACTCACACTCAGAACATATGAGGCCTCTCAGGGGCAGAGGGACACATTTACTCTACTTACCCCAATGTAGCATTATTCCTCATTTACCAGTCAACACTGGGGCCCCAACAGTGAGGGGTCGATTCTGATTCGGGCCGGAAAACGTACCGACCGACTCGTTTCGGGAATATATTCCGACCGACACGTACCGGTGCTGCCCGACCCGCCTAGTACGATGAAATGCGTGCAAAATCCGACCGACTCGTATGGAACACAAGCCGAACGACCGAACCGCGCGGAAAACAGCTATCCGGCCGGAAAACCACGCGAATCGAACCGACCGACACGCACCAGGAATGAACCCGAACGAAACGTACCCGCGAAGTCCGAACCGCGCAGTACGATGCAAAGCGTGGAAAACGCGACCGAGTTGCACGGAGTACAAGCCGTACGAACGACACGCATACAAAACAGCGAGCCGAAGCAACCCAATACTCCGCGACCGACGCGTACGCCGCACATGAAACACAGCACAAACACAGCGTGAACGACTCGGAGAAGCTCGCACGAGACAACTGCAGTGTCCGACTCAGTCAGAAGAACGTCTCCTACATGCACAAAAAGTACAAAGGGAAAAATACAAAAAAAAGGCCAAACAAGCAATTACAAAGCCAATAAATACTGGGGGAAACAGGGAACAAAGACACACCCACAACTCCACCCATATAAAGGCCACAAATCCCTACCATGATCCTTTGCAAATTCAAATGACCTGCCAGCACAGAACACCAACAGACAGCAACCACAGACACACTCACAACTCATCCATCACACAAGCCACACACCATCAGCACCCCAACAAATAGCACCCTCACATACACCCAGCAAAACCTACACCCACACACCCTCACTTGCACACCCACACCCACATCAATCACCAACACCACCCATCACCATGCCCCCAAAGAAGAATCCAAAGTTCCTAGACAGTGAATTGGAAGTCCTGGTAGATGAGATCCTCAGGGTAGAGCCACAGCTGTTTGGCACATTGGTCCAACAGACACCCATGTCGCAGAAAACCAAGATGTGGGAGAGGATCGTCAACAGGGTGAACGCACAATCACCATGTTTGCGCACAAAGGAAGACATCCAGAACAGGTGGTATGATGTGCGCAGGAGGGTCAGGGACCTACTAAAGAAGGATTACGCCTTGAGCCAACACACCGGCAGTGGCCCTCCTGCCAAACCAGTATACCTCAGGCCCTGGGAGGAGAAGGTGCAGGCCATCCTACCATCAGTGAGCGTATATGGATTATCAAACATCCCAGAGCCTGGTGAGTACACAACACATATACCCAATATCATGTGACAATATACACACATCACTGTCATGGGGATAGTCAAACCATGCACCCTTAGCAAATCCACAGCAACAAAACCAGAATCATCCCAACATGTGTATGTCAGTCAGATAAACACAATACATGCCATCTCATAGTGATATATAACTGTGTCATGACATGTACAAACCCTACAACAAATAAAGCTAGGCAGTGGCACAAATCTAACCAACAAACACAGTCAGATATGTAGCCACCACTAGAACACCACCACACAGGGAATCCCACAGAAAGGAAGGAATCCTGTGTATGCTGGTCAAGTCAGTGTAGCAAATAGCATGATGGGAGTTGCAGTCACAGATATTGCTCACCCTCACACTCGCCCATCAACACCACTCTGAACCATGCTCACATCACAGGGAGTGGAAAACAACTGACAAGATGGCTGACACTGGCTACTGCTGTGGAGAGCACAAGGCCCTGCTGGGACCTGGGCACCAACAAACAGCAGGACAAGACTGACTGACATCCTGAAAGCCAACTTGCACTCCCTGCAATGGAAGCACGTTCCATGGTGGGATATCTGGCTGGGTGGGAAGGAGGACTGACAGCTCTGACCATAGTTACCAGCAGCTTTTCTCACACACACCCTTAACACAAACTACACACAACTCACCTGTGAAAATGCATTGCCTCACACTAAAATTAATTATCCCACAAAGAACCACCACCCTGGGTTATGCTGTGGGAAGCACAGGGACACAGATGGGACTTGTAGCCAAACAAACGCCAGGACAACACTGTCAGCCATCCATTCAGCACAGGCACACTACCCCACAGTGAAGTCCACTCAAAAGGAAGGAATAATGGGCATGCTGGGAAGGGGGGTGTAGGCAATAGCATGATGGGAGTGGTAGTCACAGCTCAAAATCCCCCACCCACATGGCCCAGCAAGCTCACACTGAAGCATGCACACCTCACAGGGAGTGAAAAGCCCCATCAAAGATGTCTGACACTGGTGCTCTGTTGTGGGGAGCACAAGGCCATGCTGGGAACTGGCCACCAACCAACAGCAGGACACCACTGTCAGCCATCTTGCCATTGCTGTCACACTCACACACAGTGAAGTCCACTCAAAAGGAAGGAATAATGGGCATGCTGGGAAGGGGGGTGTAGGCAATAGCATGATGGGAGTGGTAGTCACAGCTCAACATCCCCCACCCACATGGACCAGCAAGCTCACACTGAAGCATGCACACCTCACAGGGAGTGAAAAGCCCCATCAAAGATGTCTGACACTGGTGCTCTGTTGTGGGGAGCACAAGGCCATGCTGGGAACTGGCCACCAACCAACAGCAGGACACCACTGTCAGCCATCTTGCCATTGCTGTCACGCTCACACACGGTGAAGTACACTCAAAAGGAAGGAATAATGGGCATGCTGGGAAGGGGGGTGTAGGCAATAGCATGATGGGAGTGGTCCTCACAGCTCAACATCCCCCACCAACATGGCCCAGCAAGCTCACACTGAAGCATGCACACCTCACTGGGAGTGAAAAGCCCCATCAAAGATGTCTGACACTGGTGCTCTGTTGTGGGGAGCACAAGGCCATGCTGGGAACTGGCCACCAACCAACAGCAGGACACCACTGTCAGCCATCTTGCCATTGCTGTCACACTCACACACAGTGAAGTCCACTCAAAAGGAAGGAATAATGGGCATGCTGGGAAGGGGGATGTAGGCAATAGCATGATGGGAGTGGTAGTCACAGCTCAACATCCCCCACCCACATGGCCCAGCAAGCTCACACTGAAGCATGCACACCTCACAGGGAGTGAAAAGCCCCATCAAAGATGTCTGACACTGGTGCTCTGTTGTGGGGAGCACAAGGCCATGCTGGGAACTGGCCACCAACCAACAGCAGGACACCACTGACTGACATCCTGAGAGTCAACCTGAACCCACTGCAAGGGTGGCATGCTTCATGGTGGGATAACTGGGCTGGGGAGAAGGAGGGCCGGATGTCCACCAAATACAACCAATGCTGTCCATGTACACACCTCAACATTCACATTGAAATGCTTCAAGTTTGCAGGACAATGTGCCACACCAATATCAACCCCTGACTGTGACAACTTAGGACAATGCAATGTACAGGCCTGCATCCAGAGGTACAGCCACAACTGTCAGGTGTGTGAACCATTGATGCCTGCAGAAACATAACATACATTGTGTGTGTCTCCCAAAACAGGTGATGATGGGGACCCAGCAGCAGACAATGAGGAGTCCCTGTCCCAGGCTCCGGGGAACACTCAGCTCACTGGTGTGGAACAGCCACTGGACTCCTCGGATGGCGAAGACCTACCTGGCACCTCCGGTGTGAGTCATCATGCAGCACCAGCAGGACCACCATCTGCACCCCCTGCACCCACCCCTCCAACAACTGCCAACACACAGACCACCCCCGCTGACACGGACAGACCAAGGACCAACAATAACACCAGCACAGTGACCCCGGCCCAACCTGGAGCAACGGACAACAACACCAGTGACAACCCCCAAGTGGGCCTAGGGTCACCTGTGCGTGCCACTGCAGGTCCCGCACGTGTCACCAGGGGTGGTGGGAGGGGTGGTAGACATAGGTCGCTGTTTGCAGAGGGGTCTGGACTGCATGATGACCCACAACTGGTACGCATTGCTGATGCGTACCAGAATAGCACTGGAGAGGTCAGCCAGGTAGTGGGGATCCTTAAGGACATTCAACAACAGCAGGCTGCCCATCATGCCCGCTTGGACTTACACATGTCACGTGTGGAGACACACATGGCTGGCATGGAGTCCCAGTGGGACACATTGCAAGAACTAACGGCGGTGCATAGGGACATATTGACATGCCTCCGCCAGATTAGCACCAACATGGCCACACCTCCCTGTGTGCCCACAACATCTGGTGCCGCAACAACTGCAACGGCCACAGGGAGGGAGGATGACTCTGGCGGAGAGTCCCCTGCACCGCAGCAGCCTGCACGTGAGTGTCCCCCCCCAAAGAAGAGGGGTCATCCGAGGAAGGACAACTGAGAGGCCGATGGCCATGCACATCCCCCAGGTACCCAACACCTGTTCTGGAAATCCACCTTTGTGTGCAAACTGTTCACCCTGTCGCATGCAACCCAACTCCCTCACATGACATGGGGAGTTTAAGTTGGACCAATGTATCAGATGACTGTTGACTTTACCCTGGACATTTCTGCTACCAAGACTTCCAAATCATCTGGGAACTTTGGATTACAATCCCAATGTACAGCAACCACCATCCTGTGCACCATCCTCACACATGTATGTAAATAAACTCACTAATACACCATACTTGCCTCTGTTGTTATTCCAACGTGGTTTCTGTAATGGAGATGATGATCTGCCAAATGACACTGTGCATGCTAACTGCTACAGCAAGTACAACACCGTCATGTGAGTCATGGCGACGTTACACATATGAGGGAGACACACCACTAGGGCTACACAACACATACACACCAGGGCCATCTGACTCATCGCCTACACTGATGTTGCCAGGAAATACAGTGCAATGCACAGACACCACACCTATTCACAGTCTGTGTTAACTAGCCCACTAGTGCAGTAAGCAAATGTCAGTCAGATGTGTGACCACAGACAACGCACATCCCAAAGTGAAGCGCAGGTTTATTACACATTTGCAACATGTTGTTTCCACTACAGATGCAAGGTAATCCCACGTGGCAGTGGCCACACAGTCAACAAGTGTAGAAGAAAGGAAGTCCAGGGGTGTGGGGCACATCACCTGTAGGGAAACGACAGCTTCCACCCTGGAAGTTGAATCACGGTGTCGGGGATCACAGTCGACCAACCAACTCTGAAAGTACCCTGTGAAGGACAGAAATGACACACAGTCAAAAGCACTGAAGAACAGGACAGAACTGCAATACTCATGCCCAATACATGTCACAAGATACCTACACAAAACCAAGTTAGCATGTCAACACTGTTGGGGAGTACAGACTACCTGTAAGGACACATCGCTGCACGCATACAGTCAAGTAGCACATGGCCACACTCAAACAGCAACAGAGCACCACCAACACATATCATGCAAACTCAAATCATTGACATGACATCTCTGGATACTCACATTCAGCTGAAGAAGTTGGTGATGAGCTGTGTGCGGACATCACCCTCATCATCATCACCATCACTGGCATCGTGGCCCAGGCCAGGATCCTCCACAGGTGGCGGATGTTGGTCATCGTCATCCAGGATGAGAGGCAACTCCTTCCGCACTGCCAAGTTGTGTAGCATGCAGCAGACGATGACAATCTTGCACACCTTTGCTGGGGCATATGGGAGGGCCCCTCCTGTCTTGTCCAGGCAGCGAAAGCGGCTCTTCAGGAGACCAAATGTCCGCTCAATCACTCTCCTGGTCCGACCATGTGCCTCATTGTAGCGCATCTGGGCTGGTGTCACAGGGTTCCTGAGGGGCGTCAGCAACCACGGCATGTTGGGGTATCCGGAGTCACCTACATACAGCCAATTGCACGATAGCTGAGTTGGAAAAGAGGGTGGAATACTACATTGCAGAACACACACAATGGTACAAAGTCAGTACACACCGACAAGCCAGGCACGCTGGTTCCGCATCTGTGACATCATCCTCGGGATGCGACTACTCCTCATCACGTAGGCATCGTGTGCAGAACCGGTGAAACGGGCACACACGTGTGAGATGCTCATATCTGCAAGACATACCACCAGTGCATTGACCGAATGGTAATGTTTGCGGTTCCTGTATGCCTGCTCATGTGCCTGTGGTGGTACCAAAGCCACATGTGTCCCATCAATGACATGCGGCATCCTCCCCAGGGCATAGAAGTCACTCTTGACGTCAGTGAGTTGTTGACGTTTAGGGAAATAGATGTACTGGTTCAGGTATCCGAACATTGCCTCCAAAACATCGCGGAGCACACGGCTGAACATGGTCTGTGACATCCCACCAGCAGACGCCACAGTGTGTTGAAAGGTACCGGTGGCAAAGAAGTGTAGGGCTGCCATCACTTTCACCTTGGGGGTCAGCGCTGTAGGGTATGTCCGGCCAGGTTGCAAATGTGGGGCCAACCGCACCGTCAATTCCTCAATCAGTGGCCTGGTGAAGCGGTACCGTCGGATGCAGTCCCGTTCAACCATTGTTGCAAGGTCAGGGAATGGCCAATGGACAGCTGGTGCCCTGCAGTGCATAGGTGAAGGAAGAAAGATTGTCAGTCACCCCACATATGTGGCATAGACCAGACTCAATATCACATGATACATCATTACGAGACACAAGTACATGATGCGTGTGCGGTTCCGTAAGGACATGTATGCCACCTACATGGCTAACATCTAACATCACAGTTCAACATGTGTCCTCAACAAGTCCCAGGTTGTGCTATGTGATATCATTAGGCTGTGTCACAGTACCCATGTACTGCTGTCACGTTCCAAACACACACCACAGTGACATGTGAGGACAGATGTGCCCCAGGCATCACAGCTGATCGACAGGTAGATACCCAGGGACCCTGTATTGCCACATGGACGCTGGCATGACATGGTGCATCATGAATACACCACAGCTAAACAACCATGACCCCCACAGGTAGTGGTCCCTGTTGCCTCGGCAGGACAGACATGGACGTCTGTGACACACACACACACAACATCAAAGTCATGCACAAACAACATGGATGTGGAGACTGTCTCCCATTGTGCACATGGAATCAGAGACATTGTAAACACAACATGCACACAGACTGTGGAGGGCCATCACAATTGTGGCAATGGGTCACCCTGTGACGTACATACCGTTCCACATGGGACTCAGGGGGTATGTGACATGACATACACATACACAACCGTGAAATGTGACCATGCCACATGCTCTGAAATGAACAGTTGCACACCACAGTGTTCATGTGCACAACACACCAAGGATTCTGTCCCCATGAACACGTGCACAGCCTGGGAGTGGCTGCCCCCAAGTGCCACCCACAAAACCACATACACGGAACAGGTGATGCAGCTTTACATGCCTTAGGATACAGTGTGAACAGGCTGTGGTGTTGTAGGTGTGCCCCTCACTCCCTGGGAAGTAAATGTGGCTGGCATACGTTCACCTGTGACAGGCATGGTGACATATGCCAGTGACTTGTACAGGTACGCGTTGTACAGCAATGGACCGATCGGTGCGCACGAATTGGCCATTGCATACGATGTGAGCGGGTACGCGTTGTACAGCAACGGACCGATCTGTGCGCACGCATTGGCCATTGCATACGATGTGAGCGGGTACGCGTTGTACAGCAACGGACCGATCTGTGCGCACGCATTGGCCATTGCATACGGTGTGAGCGGGTACGCGTTGTACAGCAATGGACCGATCGGTGCGCACGCATTGGCCATTGCATACAATGTGAGCGGGTACGCGTTGTACAGCAATGGACCGATCGGTGCGCACGCATTGGCCATTGCATACAATGTGAGCGGGTACGCGTTGTACAGCAATGGACCGATCGGTGCGCACGCATTGGCCATTGCATACAATGTGAGCGGGTACGCGTTGTATTCGAAATACGCGTTGTACAGCAATGGACCGATCGGTGCACACGCATTGGCCATTGCATAAGATGTGAGCGGGTACGCGTTGTACAGCAATGGACCGATCTGTGCGCACGCATTGGCGATTGCATACGATGTGAGCGGGTACGCATTGTACAGCAATGGACCGATCGGTGCGCACGCATTGGCCATTGCATACGATGTGAGCGGGTACGCGTTGTACAGCAATGGACCGATCTGTGCGCACGCATTGGCCATTGCATACGATTTGAGCGGGTACGCGTTGTACAGCAATGGACTGATCGGTGCGCACGCATTGGCCATTGCATACAATGTGAGCGGGTACGCGTTGTATTTGAAATACGCGTTGTACAACAATGGACCGATCGGTGCGCACGCATTGGCCATTGCATACGATGTGAGCGGGTACGCTTTGTACAGCAATGGACCGATCTGTACGCACGAATTGGCCATTGCATACGATGTGAGCGGGTACGCGTTGTACAGCAATGGACCGATCTGTGCGCACGCATTGGCCATTGCATACGATGTGAGCGGGTACGCGTTGTACAGCAATGGACCGATCGGTGCGCACGCATTGGCCATTGCATACAATCTGAGCGGGTACGCGTTGTACAGCAATGGACCGATCGGTGCGCACGCATTGGCCATTGCATACAATGTGAGCGGGTACGCGTTGTATTCGAAATACGCGTTGTACAGCAATGGACCGATCGGTGCGCACGCATTGGCCATTGCATACGATGTGAGCAGGTACGCGTTGTACAGCAATGGACCGATCTGTGCGCATGCATTGGCCATTGCATACGATGTGAGCGGGTACGCGTTGTACAGCAATGAACCGATCGGTGCGCACGCATTGGCCATTGCATACAATGTGAGCGGGTACGCGTTGTATTCGAAATACGCGTTGTACAGCAATGGACCGATCGGTGCACACGCATTGGCCATTGCATACGATGTGAGCGGGTACGCGTTGTACAGCAATGGACCGATCGGTGCGCACGCATTGGCCATTGCATACAATGTGAGCGGATACGCGTTGTATTCGAAATACGCGTTGTACAGCAATGGACCGATCGGTGCGCACGCATTGGCCATTGCATACGATGTGAGCGGGTACGCGTTGTACAGCAATGGACCGATCGGTGCGCACGCATTGGCCATTGCATACAATGTGAGCGGGTACGCGTTGTACAGCAATGGACCGATCGGTGCGCACGCATTGGCCATTGCATACAATGTGAGCGGGTACGCGTTGTATTCGAAATACGCGTTGTACAGCAATGGACCGATCGGTGCACACGCATTGGCCATTGCATACGATGTGAGCGGGTACGCGTTGTACAGCAATGGACCGATCGGTGCGCACGCATTGGCTATGGCCTGGCATGGCAACGGATGCATTTTCAAACCTTTAACGAGTCTGATGCTGTAAATTCAGTTGGCCACCCACAACAATGTTGCAAATTCATGGGTGTCATGAAGTTGAACTTTTGAAGGATGCTGTGGGCGTGTGTAAGTGGTGCAAATCCATGGATTGGCCAGATTCAGAAGATGCAAACGACTTGGACCTATCACTTTGGACACATGGGACAGTATCTGCCTCAGCAGCACACATATAATGCTGGCTGTTCCCCTGAGAGCTCACTTGCCTGCACTACATGCTCCAGGACAACATCTGCCACCACCACCACTGCTGCTGTATATGCATCCTCTGGCTACTGCAATGGCACGTACTGTGGAGAGAGCCCCAGCCTTCAGCACTGAGGAGAACCAGGCCCTGCTGGACAGCCTCCTTCCACAGTACAGCAAGCTGTATGGGAAACCAGGGGAGCAGGTGAGTATGCTGTCCACTGCCTAACTAAATGTGCATGTTGTCTGACTAGCAAGACAAGACCTACAGTCTGCACGCCAATGGCTAGCAGGCTCACTGAGTAGTTGTCACCCCCCATAGTGTGTAGTTACATGCACTGAACAGGTATAGTGCAGTAACAGTGCATTTAAAAGAGGTTTTACTTCCCAGGCAATGATACCATGTAGTAACTGCTGGCAGACTGTACATAGCCATCGTTGCACTGCCTGTGTACATCATGTGCCCCTGTGATTGAGACATGTATATCCAAATGTGTGATGCACGGAAATGTTGCATGTGTAGTAATGGGCTTTTCACTTTGTCATCCCCACAGGTTGATGCCCACCAGAAGCAGAAGATATGGCTGACCATCGTCCGGGCAGTGAGATCCGTGGGGGTCTACAAGCGCCGGATCCGCAACTGCCAGAAGAGGTGGCAGGACCTTCAGGGCTGGACCCGGAGGATCGCACGGGTCCAGCTGAAGCTGTCGCCTCCTCGCAGGAGGGGCGGACACCGGACCCTGACCCCCACATGCTCAGGATCCTGGCGGTGGTCTTCCCTGATCTGGATGGGCAGCTGAAGGCCAGACAGCAGCAAGGAGGGGGTGAGTCCATGACTGCACTGTGAACTTTGTCTGACATGCTATGTGCCCTCCTCTGGCCTGCTTTAACTTCAACAGTACATCAGTCATGTGGTCCAGGACCCATGTCCCTCAATTGTGCACTGCCCACTCCTCATCTGATACCCAGGTGTGGCCCTTGCAGTCAGGAAATTGTGTCACTTGGGTACTGTCTCCTTGCATTTTGCTTAGCTCAAGGTGGGGGACAGCATTTGTTTCCGTAACTCTGTGGTGGGCTTCATGGGTGGGTCCATTGCCTACACAATGCCTGAGTTCTGACATGTAATCTGCGTGTTACTTTGATATATGGTCCAATTGCTGTTCTGATTCACCACATGAGCCTGGGGTATTTGGCACACACCCATGCTGCGGGTGGGAACAATGTTTGGGCCTCAGGAGTATGTATATCAAGTGTGTCACACATACCTAGCCACCTGGCTACTGTCCAGGCCTCATCCCTCATTCACGTGGAGCAGGACAGTCATGCCTACTCCAGGCCATACAATACATTCTGTACTCCCACTCCCGTGTATCAGCTGACACGTTGTGCTCAGTGAAATGTACCTTCAGGTGTCTGCCTCTGTGTCATTGTGCTGTGGCTACGTTGTCAGGACTACTGGGGTGTTTATCGGTTAGGGCTCAGCATGCCACCGGAGATGTGACCATAGGGGACGATACTTGTGTGACATATAGGTGTTTGATCACTTGACCGTGCAGACTGGGGTATGTGAATGCGAAGTTCAGGCAGCTGTTTCCCATTCACAGCAGATTGTGAGGTGCTCAGGTTCCGAGGGTTGTGTTTCAGGTCTCCCATATGTCCAATTGGTATGACGTGGACAAATAAGAGTTCAGATGATGTGGTTTGTGTGGGATGGACATGTGCACTTGTCAGCTCCAGGACTTGCATTCCCCATGACCTATGTTTGTGACACAGTGCAGACTGTTGTTGTCTGGCTGCCCTGCCCATGTGACTGGAGACAGTGATGTATGACTTTGCAGGCATGCCTGTGCCATGGCATTGAACTTCCTATGAGTGATCCTGCAGGGGAGTGACATGTGCTACATGCACCCCATTGTGGCATTGACTATCAGGACATGGGTGCATCATGGTGTCTGGTGCTGGTATGCATCACATGCATTTCAAAATAGACCCTGGCCATCCCTTTATCCGGACATCTGTACTGACTCAGTGGCAAAAGTTGTGATGTGTGCATGTTCACATACTTCACCGTGTTCTCTGCACTGTCCAACTACTGTGTAGGTGGTGCATGTGTCCACACTGGGGTATTGCCATCCGACAGACACCAGACAGATGGGTGCAAGGCCAGGAGAGATGTGAGTGCCATGGTTGACCATCAGACTGACAACTGGCTTCTCCTACTCTGTTTGGGCACTTTTGGCAATGTTCAACTAAGGCTGCCAGGGCTTGCTCTGTAATGTGCTGTACTTACTGTGGTGTGTGCGGTCAGTGCAGGTGACTGATGTTTGTCTGTTTCCCTATTGTTTTCAGATACATCCACGGCCACAGGAGGGGACAGCTCAACGGACCAGGAGGAGCCGCAGAGCCAGACTGGGTCAGCAGCCGAGGAGTGGTCGGAGGGACCCAGTGGCACGGAGGGCGAGGGGAGCCACACCGAGGAGTCCTCAGCACCATCCACCTCAGCTGAGGACCACAGCAGCTCGGAGGATGACTCCCTTGTGGAGGCGGGTGTCAGCAGCCACCACACCCCAGCTAGTATTGCTGTCCCCGCCACCACCACCACCACCACCGCCCTCCCATCGGCTCCCATTCCAGAGGTCCGTGGAGGCTCCTGTGTTCGGGAGCATGTCTCCTTCGTGCCAGGCACCGCACCCCCTGCCCCTGTGTCCCCTGCTGCCCTGAGTGAGGAGTCTGTGTACCTACTTCGCCAGCTCCATGTAGGGCAGACAGCAATGCTGAGTGTCCTCCATGCCCACACCACTCTGTTGACTCAGCTGGTGTCGTTCATGGAGGGCATCTCATCGGGAATGTTTGCCCTACAGAGGAGCAATAGGTCCATGGACTCCTCCCTGATGGCAGCAGTGTCCCTCCTCCAACAGTCCCTCACCCCTCCTACCTCTGCCCCATCCACACTTCCTGGCACCATACCTGTCCCAAGCACATGCACACCTGCACATTCACCCAAACACACAGACACGGGCAGCACAGACACACCCACTTCAAAAACAAGACGTGAACGCAGGCATCCTCAGGGGACTGATACCACACCCACAGGGGATGGGGGACAGACACACACACAGGCATCCACAGTCACTCCGCAGTCCTCCGATACCTCTCCCTCCAAGGCCCCTTCCCTTGCCTCACCTGCAACCCCACCTACACAGCGGGTCTTCCTCTGTGACCTCGGCCTCTTCCCCTCCAATCCAGCTGATCCAGCATACAGGGGAAGAGGAAGCCCACCCACACAGAGGGGAGTGCCCCTCACCCCGGACACCCTCCCCAGGCGCAGACCGACTGAGGCACCCATCCGCAAGTCCCCCGGACCTGGAAGAGCAAGACCACGCCGCCGCCCTGCAGCTCAACCACCAAGTCTCCTTCCTCCATCCCTCAGGCCCCCACTCCACAGGTGCCCCCACCACACCCTGCCCCAGGTACCCCCACCCACAGATACACCATCCCCAAAATGATCCGGCCTTCTCCCCTGCCACTTGCTCTTCCAGCACCACACCCCCGCTGCGCATGTCTGTGCCACTGGTGTGGAGACGGTGTCCACCCCTCTGTCCTGCCCACCTTACCTGAACCCCATTCTACTCCCCTGGAGATAGGCACTGCAGTGGAGTCCACTACCACCCCGTCTGACTTGGGCACTGCAGTGGTGAACCTGTCCACTCCATCTGCCCAGCCCACTGCAGTTGTGCCGGCACCCACACCATCTGAGTCATGCCCCCAGTTGTGCCGGCACACACCATGTCAGACACCTCCACTGGAGTTGTCAGTGACTCTCCAGCACCCACCACCCCTTCCCTGCCTCCTTCTGGTGAGCCCTGATCCTGTCCCTGCGGTGCCTGGCCTGCCCCCCGTATGCCCCTCCGAGGGGGATGTCCCTGGGGTGTAGCATTGCAGGCATGCAAAGGGTGACATCTGCCACTGTCACCCTGTTTGGACTTTGTTGTGGACTGGCCATTGGCCTTTGTTGTATTTCAGGACTTTAACGCCGTTAACACACAAATGCTGAATAAAGCTACTTTCTGTTCTCTAGTGGTTTTGCCTCTGATGTACATGATGTTGATGTTGCTAACCGTGCCCTTGCTGCAGTGATGGTGAGTTTTGTTCTCAGGTAAAAGAAGTGTTACTGTGCAGGACCCCATGTGGTCCAGGGGGAATGTGTCCTATCCTGGTGTGTATCCATGTCATCCTTTGCGGCAATATGAGGGTGTCATGTTTTCAATTTTGTCAATGGGATTTCCTACTTACATTTGCAATATCACATCTGTGGCCTACACCCCTGCACATCTGTTGTGCTTGCCATTGTTCGATTACTCTACTTCCCTGACCGTGTGACCATCTCCACTGGAAATGCAGGTTTGGGCATCAATGGGGAAGGAATCATTTGTGTTATCAGTGCAACTTGCTATACATGTGTGTTGGATCTGTGCTGATGATCTCAGTGACACTCCCATGACCAGGCTGATATGACGGTAGCCTTCATTTTGTGCTAATTGTTGACTGTGTGACCAAGTGTTCTGCTGACATGATAGAGCCCTACTGAGACAACGTATGGCACAGCTTTCCTTACACAGGAGTGGAGTCCCTTCATGACAGTGTGTAATTCTGTGACATTGCCTGGGCACAAGGTGTGTGTTGTGTGAGCATGTCTGTGTGTGTTCACTTCCATTTTGCTAGGCAGGCTGGGATCCCTAGTGATGTTCCTGTTTGTGATGCTTGCTGAGTTGACCTATGTTCCCCCCAAGTCATCTCCCTGTGTTCTCTGTGATGTGGGTGCATGGCACATTACTGGTCATCAGGGTGTCACCCATAGGTGTGTTTGCTGTCAGGGCTGAGTTTGTGGGCAAACGCAGATGGGACACAGTCAGGATTCCCCTTGGCACTTGTTGGTTACACCGGTCATGTAATTTCCAGTTTGTGTTAGCTTTCAGTGATTGTGACACGTTGTGTGTGTGACTGCTGCCACTCCTCAGGGTCAGAGCTGCAATGTTGGAAGTTGTCTATGTGTGTTCTTTGTGGGTGACCTTGGCTTCTTCATTGGTATGTGTCTGTGGCCGGGATCCCATTGGTTGTTGTGGTATTGACGTCATGTCCATGTACGGCGTACTGTGCAGTGTGTCAGACATTCACGAGTCTTGTTGACTGGCCATGTGTGATGGGTTTCTGCACCTTAGTTGCCACCACCAGCCCTGGGATTGTCATGGGTGCATGTGCAATGTCACCAGTGCATGTGAGCTTCACTGCTGCACATTGGTGGAGATCATGGTGTGTGGTGTTGAGTGTGTGCAGATGAGAGTTGTTGCACGTCTGGACCCCTGCCTCCATGTTGGCCTTGGCTGACAGGCCATGCTGATAGATTTGTGCTTGTGTAGGTGTGATGGTAGTTTGTTGCTCAGGACACATGACTGTGGTTCACAGCGTGAACGACATCTAGCTTTGTCATCACAGTGGAATTGTCATGCAGGCCAGTGTCACCACAATGTGGGGACCCTGGGGGTGGTGCTGTGGTGGGTCTGTGTCTTGCTGTGTTAGTTGCTGTTCCCACAAGCCTGTGTGACCTGTGTAATTTGGGCTCCCTCTCATCTAACAATGCCTGATTGCCCACAGAGGGTATTCGGACCCATGATTTTCTTTTGTGTGGCACTTTATGCACATCTGTGTGATTGGTATTCAGGCCTCCTCATGTGTTGTGTGGTTGCCTGGGGACACTGGCACCCCCCCTCACCTGTTGTGTTTGATATGCAGTGTGGGGCTGCCTGTTTGTGTTTGTGCATCTGCACCACTGCATTGGCATATCTTCGGTGTGCTGGCTGTATGTTGTTTAGTGGGTTCCCCCTGCTGTCCCTGGGACTCCTAGGTCATCAGTCAGCACAATGATCATTGTTTGTGTGTCCCATTGCTGCCATGGTATGGTATTTGTTCACCTCACATCTACAGTCTCCACAGGATATCTCCATTTGTGTGCCCATTGGTGCAAATATGTGGGTCTGCATTATGATGGTCACTTCTGTCATTGTGTCATTGATTAATGTTGACAGTGACAGCCCCCATGGGTGATGTTTGTCTGCACATGGCAAAAGGTATGTCTTCTTTGCACTGCACTGTTTGCCTCCCCCAATCTATGTTGCTATGGGACACAACCACTACTTTGCCACTGATGTGTTTGTTGTTCTGTGACCAGGAATCATCCATGCAGTTTGGCAGTTGCAGCTTTTTCAATGTCAACACTTACCTTTTGATCACTGTGATGATGGGGGCTTAGACCCCATTGCCACAATGTTCAAAATGTGCTTCAGCTATGGACCCCACACTTACCTTTTGGTCACTGTGATGATGGGGTTTAGACCCCAATGCCACAATGTTCAAAATGTGCTTCAGCTATGGACCCCACACTTACCTTTTGGTCACTGTGATGATGGGGGCTTAGACCCCATTGCCACAATGTTCAAAATGTGCTTCAGCTATGGACCCCACACTTACTTTTTGGTCACTGTGATGATGGGGGCTTAGACCCCATTGCCACAATGTTCAAAATGTGCTTCAGCTATGGACCCCACACTTACCTTTTGGTCACTGTGATGATGGGGGCTTAGACCCCATTGCCACAATGTTCAAAATGTGCTTCAGCTATGGACCCCACACTTACCTTTTGGTCACTGTGATGATGGGGGCTGGACCCCATTGCCACAGTGGTCAGGGTCTGCTTGCATTGTGGAGGCCACACACATTTATGTGTGACACATGTGATAGGGGGTCACATTGTATGTTCAATGTCATGTTCAGTGTTGTAGGCATTTGACACAGTCTACACACGCTTGTCATGGTGTTGGGAGGCTGTTTTTTTCTTACATTCCTTATGTTGGAGTATGCTGGTTGTGTCATGCATTACCCATCCTATGAGTAGGGGTGGTGTGGGTGGTAGGCATCCAGCCCCCCATGGGTAGGGGTGGTGGTAGTGGTAGGCATCCAGCCCCCCATGGGTAGGGGTGGTGGTAGTGACAGGCATCCAGCCCCCCATTAGTGGGGATGGTAGTAGTGGTAGGCATCCAGCCCCCCATGGGTAGGGGTGGTAGTATTGACAGGCATCCAGACCCCCCTGAGTAGGGGTGGTGGTAGTGGTAGGCATCCAGCCCCCCCTGAGTAGGGGTGGTAGTAGTGGTAGGCATCCAGCCCCCCATGGGTAGGGGTGGTAGTAGTGACAGGCATCCAGACCCCCCTGAGTAGGGGTGGTAGAAATCCAGCCCCCCATGGGTAGGGGTGGTAGTAGTGGTAGTCATCCAGCTCTTCATGGGTAGGGGTGGTGGTAGTGACAGGCATCCAGCCCCCCATGAGTGGGGATGGTAGTAGTGGTAGGCATCCAGCCCCCCATGGGTAGGGGTGGTAGTAGTGACAGGCATCCAGACCCCCCTGAGTAGGGGTGGTGGTAGTGGTAGGCATCCAGCCCCCCCTGAGTAGGGGTGGTAGTAGTGGTAGGCATCCAGCCCCCCATGGGTAGGGGTGGTAGTAGGGACAGGCATCCAGACCCCCCATGGGTAGGGGTGGTAGTAGTGACAGGCATCCAGCCCCTCCTGAGTAGGGGTGGTAGTAGTGGTAGGCATCCTGCTCCCCATGGGTAGGGGTGGTAGTAGTGGCAGGCATCCAGACCCCCCTGAGTAGGGATGGTAGTAGTAGTAGGCATCCAGCCCCCATGGGTAGGGGTGGTGGTAGTGGTAGGCATCCTGCCCCCATGGGTAGGGGTGGTAGTAGTGACAGGGTATCCAGCCCCCTGAGTAGGGGTGGTGGTAGTGGTAGGCATCCAGCCCCCCATGGGTAGGGGTGGTAGTAGTGACAGGTATCCAGCCCCCTGAGTAGGGGTGGTGGTAGTGGTAGGCATCCAGCCCCCCATGGGTAGGGGTGGTAGTAGTGACAGGCATCCAGACCCCCCTTCGTAGGGGTGGTAGTAGTGGTAGGCATCCTCCCCCCCCTGAGTAGGGGTGGTAGTAGTGGTAGGCATCCAGCCCCCCATGGGTAGGGTTGGTAGTAGTGACAGGCATCCAGACCCCCCTGAGTAGGGGTGGTAGTAGTGGTAGGCATCCAGCCCCCCATGGGTAGGGGTGGTAGTAGTGGTAGGCATCCAGCTCTTCATGGGTAGGGGTGGTGGTAGTGACAGGCATCCAGCCCCCATGAGTGGGGATGGTAGTAGTGGTAGGCATCCAGCCCCCATGGGTAGGGGTGGTAGTAGTGACAGGCATCCAGACCCCCCTGAGTAGGGGTGGTGGTAGTGGTAGGCATCCAGCCCCCCCTGAGTAGGGGTGGTAGTAGTGGTAGGCATCCAGCCCCCCATGGGTAGGGGTGGTAGTAGTGACAGGCATCCAGACCCCCTGAGTAGGGGTGGTGGTAGTGGTAGGCATCCAGCCCCCCATGAGTAGGGGTGGTAGTAGTGGTAGGCATCCAGCCCCCATGGGTAGGGGTGGTAGTAGTGACAGGCATCCAGACCCCCTGAGAAGGGGTGGTAGTAGTGGTAGGCATCCAGCCCCCATGGGTAGGGGTGGTAGTAGTGGTAGGCATCCAGCTCTTCATGGGTAGGGGTGGTGGTAGTGACAGGCATCCAGCCCCAAGAGTGGGGATGGTGGTAGTGGTAGGCATCCAGCCCCCCATGGGTAGGGGTGGTAGTAGTGACAGGCATCCAGACCCCCCTGAGTCGGGGTGGTGGTAGTGGTCGGCATCCAGCCCCCCATGGGTAGGGGTGGTAGTAGTGACAGGCATCCAGCCCACCCTGAGTAGGGGTGGTAGTAGTGGTAGGCATCCAGCCCCCCATGGGTAGAGGTGGTAGTAGTGACAGGCATCCAGACCCCCTGAGTAGGGGTGGTAGTAGTGGTAGGCATCCAGCCCCCATGGGTAGGGGTGGTGGTAGTGGTAGGCATCCAGCCCCCATAGGTAGGGGTGGTAGTAGTGACAGGTATCCAGCCCCCTGAGTAGGGGTGGTGGTAGTGGTAGGCATCCAGCCCCCATGGGTAGGGGTGGTGGTAGTGGTAGGCATCCAGCCCCCATGGGTAGGGGTGGTGGTAGTGGTAGGCATCCAGCCCCCCATGGGTAGGGGTGGTAGTAGTGACAGGCATCCAGCCCTCCCTGAGTAGGGGTGGTGGTAGTGGTAGGCATCCAGCCCCCCATGGGTAGGGGTGGTAGTAGTGACAGGCATCCAGACCCCCCTGAGTAGGGGTGGTAGTAGTGGTAGGCATCCAGCCCCCCATGGGTAGGGGTGGTAGTAGTGACAGGCATCCAGACTACCCTGAGTAGGGGTGGTAGTAGTGGTAGGCATCCAGCCCCCCATGGGTAGGGGTGGTATTAGTGACAGGTATCCAGCCCCCCATGGGTAGGGGTGGTAGTAGTGACAGGTATCCAGCCCCCCTGAGTAGGGGTGGTGGTAGTGGTAGGCATCCAGCCCCCCATGGGCAGGGGTGGTAGTAGTGACAGGCATCCAGACCCCCCTGAGTAGGGGTGGTAGTAGTGGTAGGCATCCAGCCCCCCATGGGTAGGGGTGGTAGTAGTGACAGGCATCCAGACCCCCCTGAGTAGGAGTGGTAGTAGTGGTAGGCATCAAGGCCCCTATGGGTGTATATGGTATTGGTGATAGCCATCCCGCCCCTATGGTTGTGCTGTTGCGAGTCATTTCTGCATCCCTATGTGTGTGTGTTGCATGTCTGGTACGTGTAGTTTGTTTGTGTGGTGGGTGTTTGACTTACCTTCTGCGCCGTACGCGTCCGTACCAGTTCCGGTAATAGATGTAGAGTATTGGTAGGACCTGCGCGATGGGATTCATAGTAGGTTCGTCTCGTTCGTCTTTGTCGTTGCTTCGACTCGTACTCGTGGCTGGCGTGTTCGTCTCGTAGCCGTGGATCGTCTTGTTCCGCGAATCGGAGCTTATGTGCACCTCTCCCGAATGCTCTGACGTGCCGTGCGTAGCGACGGGTTCGGCGTGTACGGAGTGCGCATCGTACTAGTCCGGCCGGAGGGTGCTGTATTTTGGCTTCGGTGCGACTCGATTCTGCGTTTACGGATCCGGCTCGGGCGGTGAACAGGAGCTGGATTGGGTGAGTATGGCTGGGTCGGGATCCGGGCAGTTTTGCGCATCGTACTTGTTCATTCGGTCGCATGTTCGGATCGGTCGGGAAACACGCGTTCGGCTTGGTTTTTTTCCGGGCGAATGGTGTTAGGTGCGCTTCCGGCAGAGATCGGAATCGGCCCCTGAGTGTTTGTATTTCTTGCATACTGACATCCAAGGTACTGGATTGGCCTGGTACATCCTTTTGTGGCACAGGTATGATGCTAATTCAGAAGTAGTATGGGCATGATTATCTGCCTATCATTAGTTCAAGCATGATAACTCATGTACTTTCGGATATCTTCAGTGTGGGCATTCAGGAAATCATATGTGTTTGATCAAGTTGTCATGTTCACTGAGCTAGAAATATGTGGATGAGTGGAACAGTGTTATTGGCTTACATGCCTCACAGACCCCATTTTTAGGAGGTAGGCATTTGTGTGTTTAGTTGGAGCTTTTCACTGTGAGTCAGTCAAGTGACTGAAGCTTATTGTCACACCCTGATGTTCCATTGGAAAGCAGCACATTCCTCATTATTGCATCGCAGTGGATTTACTTGTTTTTGCTGCATATCCAAAGAGAGCAGATGCTAGTGACTTTAGCTCACTCTCCTTGAGATGCTATGAAGTGAGTTATGTTGATACAAATCCAACATATTATAAGTAATCCTTTCTGTAACAAACATATGACACTCTGGTTTTTAGGAGTGAATGTATTTACAAATGTGGGTGGCTCAGCATGAACATTTTTCCAGTGTTTGGGGCAACAACATCAATATTGATTGTAAGCAAAAGATGTCAAGACCGAGTCTATTTGGGAGACATGTTATGCGACATGTAGAGAGGAGAATTTCAGTGAGGAGGTACAAATTGCCATTAGGGAAGGTAGGCTTCTTCAAAAGTCCACAAGTGGATAAGATTAACAGGTGCACAAACAAAACGGTACAGTACTGGGTGACAAAGGAGGTGGCATGATGACGGACACAGGACCACTGGGAAACTGGCCAGGGGCACAGAGAAATGTTTCCTGACAGTTCGCCAACGTAAACAGGTAAGGTCCACATCTACCTTCCTGATGAGTGTTGTGCCTCCTCTGCAGTTGGTGTTGTGTGTGTGTGAGGCATCTGAGCAGTAGCGGCTCCTGGAGGAGTGCCGCCGGCGATGGGGCGTGGGAGGGGCAGGGTGGGGGTAAAATCCGAACACGGTGAACGGGAGGCAAACATTTAAATAAATAAAACGAATTTCCTTGCGCGCGCTGCATCGCCAAATGCGATGCAGTGCGCGCAACGAAATTCGTTTTATTTATTTAAATGTTTACTTACCTCCGTTCAGCCATATTCCGGATTTTACTACCCCCCACCCTGACCCTCCCCCGCCCCGCATCAGCGTCCGGCGGCACTCCCTCCAGGAGCCGCAACTGCATCTGAGGCACACACACATCAGGAGCAGAGGATGTGGCTCGCCTGTCCCTGCCAGCATTTATCTGTGCCAGCAAGGAAGGCAGCACAGCACTGACAATGGACTGATGGCTTCTCAACAATGTCTCTATGGAGGACAGCAATTGTAGTTATGTAGTAGTCCAACTTGCACTCCATAGATGCCATGATGTTAATGATAGTCCCCAGATTGGTGGTAAACTCACTGGTGTCAGATTTTGAGGCCTGTTGTTCGTGCCTCTCCCTCATGACACCAGCAATGTCAGCTAGGAACCCATCCATCCTATGGAGACAAGCGTAGGTTCCTTTAATTGTCTCATAAATAATATCCTTATTAGGACTGAGGCACTTACGGACTGGAGACATCCATCACAATGCAGGCATTACATCGTAATGCCTTTACAACGCAACTTTTACAACGCAACTACCATTACATCTCATGCCATTACAACGCATGTGCCATTACAACGCATGTCATTACAATGCATGCCATTACAACTTATTGTAAGGTAAGGAATCGTTTTATTTGAGGTAAGTTGTTTTTGTTGATAATTTTTAATATTTTAAATAATATGAGTAATAGTAATTATAATATTTTACATTATTTAAAATATGTATCTGGGATGGGATGTATGGGATATTGTGGTTTTGGGTGGGGGAGTGTATTAATACTCAGGCAAACATTTTAATACTAGAGTATTTAATGATAATAAGTAATTAATATATTAATTATTAAAAATCAAAATTTTAATATTATGTAAAAAAAAAATATTAATTTATTTTTATTTTTATTATTGTTGGAGGGGGAGAGTAATAATAATCATGTTTAATTTTTAGGGCCCGATTCCGATCTCGTAAGGAAGGCCTCCAAACGGGATTTGTAAAGAGCAAATCCGATTTGGAGCCAATCTTTCCGCACGAATCGTCCCCCATTCTGAACGACCAAGTACGATGTGAGTATCCTGTACGCACCGTGCGAATCATTTACGAACCCGAACCTGTCCGTCCGACACGTTCGTAGCCGAATCGTGCCACCAATGGAGCCTTTTTCCGAGCGAGTACGATACATGAATCGGACAGCTGTATCGACTCGGTCTCATCGCGACGAAACGGCTGTCGGATTTGGACTTTGGGGGGCCATAGCAGGCCCCCCTTTACCCGGAGCCCTCCGATTCGGTCATAGGGGGGTGCGCATGGGTCCCTACGATCCAAGCATGCACAGTGTGGCGGGAAACATGGGGTGCCCGCCACAAGGTGTACACTTTTCCCCTCCCACCCCTTTTTTGCTATGGGAGCCTGTGTATGCGTCTGTACACGGGCTCCCATAGAGTTCAATGGGAGTCCGAGCGAGCCGAGTCCGTAAGCATACAGCAGCATCGTACTCGCTCGTTAGGACTCCAGGAGCACGTCTCGCTTGGAAAGCCCTCCAGATCCGAGTTGTATGGAGGGCTTTCCTAGCGAGATCGGAATCAGGCCCTCAGAATGAAGAGTATTAATTTAAAATATTAGCTTTAATTATTAGAGGGGGTGAGTAATAAAAATCATGTTTATTTATAAAATAAAGAGTATTAATTTTAATAGTAAATTTTAAATTAGTAAAAATTTTAAAAATTAAAAATTAAAATTTTAAAGAAGGAGGGGATTGTTTTAATATTCTTGATTTAAAGTATTAAAACACAGGAATTAAAAACAATTAGTAATATTTAAAAAAATATATAAATATTTTAAGATTGGAAAAATAATTTAAAATATAACAGTTTTAATATATAAAACAAACTTGCACCTATCCACTGGGCCAAGATGCAAGGGAAACAGGGGTTCAGGGAGGGTGAGTATTTTAATACGCAGGTATTAATTTTAATACTAGAGTATTATTTATTATTAATTTTATAAGTATATACATTAATAAACGTAATAAAAAACTAATGTTAATTAAAAAAAAAATTATGTGCTCATAATTAAAGGGTGATTTTGGAGGGGGAATTGATGTTAAGGGAAAAATAATATATATATTAAAATAAAATTAGGTCTTTATTATGCTAAGAAATATAATATCACATATAAATAAAAGTTATTTTTATTAAATCTAAAAATCATTCAAGCATAAAAGTACAACATAGGCATGTAAAAATACACATAATAAATTTGTAAAAGACATTTTTGAAAATATAAAATATTAAATAAAATAAACAGACAGATTTAGTATATTGTAAATATTTTTTATTGTATTTATTAAAAATATAAAACATTATAAATAAATAAGCAATACATGTTCAAAAAATATTCTATTAACAATATATTTTTATAAAAATAATTATAGAATTTTCAATGTATTATAACATATATTTTTTAATTTCTTTGTAGGTTTTCCCACGGTTTCCCATTGAAGTCAATGGGTAAAATTGTCCTTTTTTCCTTTTTACGGAAAGACATGACGCTGTCGCATATACGTAACTTTCGTCATTGCGAGGATCGTCGCGCACTGGATCAGATGCAAGGGAGAGCTCCGTCCAGGTAAGGCGATTTTTAATTATTAAAAATAGATTAATGGTGGTAAAGTTTATTGAAAGGAGAGAGGAGGGAGGTAGATAGAATTAGGAAAGGTGTTTTTTGTACAAATTGTGTGTTTTAACATAAAAATTAATTCCAAAACAGGTAGAAGTTGTAGGCCCACGTCGGGTTGATGGCTTTCGTAACACCTTTTGTTTAATAGAATATATTAAATAATATAGATTATTAATTCTATTAAACAAAAGTGTTATGAAAATCGTTTTTTGATATTTTTTTGAAGTAACAGGTTTTATTGAAACTAAGTAATTGCATTGTCGCAGATTTCGGGATAGGTCGTAGGAACATGGAGAAAAACTTCGTGTTTTGAAAAAAAAACATTTTTGGCCATTTTTAAAACATTGCTATATGGATTTTTGAACTTCGAATGGACTTTGGACGAGAGAGGATAGCAACGATAGATTTTTGGTTTGTGATTTTTTTCAAAACATTAATTGCTAGTTTTTCATGGTTTTTTGGAAATGGAATTCGAACGAGATTGGATTGCAACAATGGAATTTTGTTGCGTTTTTTGCCAAACAATATTTATGTTTTTGTAGGTGTGCACAGTATTTTTTACAGTTTATTTTTTAACTGTAAAAATATGTTTATGCAGAACTGTGCCCTTTTTTGATAGTTTAACTCGGGTCATGGATTTAAGCAAGGATTATGGACTATTTGCTATGGTTTAAATGACTGCTCATGCCATGACTCTTGGTGAAAAACTGTATGGAACGTAAGTCCAAGAGTTGAAAAGAAGACATCTGAAGGTAAGAAAACCCGGCTTTTTATTATAATTAAAAATAAATTAAAAAATGGCAATTGAATTAGGGGAATTTTTGTCAAAACAGGCAAGTAAGGAGTTATAGGAGATAGGGTAGATTAGAAATGGAGGATGTGTGCAATATTATGTACGTAGTCTGAAGCCACCATCAACGATAATTGTTGAATTGCACCCAATAGTCGCTCGGACATTTCCTTTGTTCTTTTAGAAATTCGTGGGTTCAGACTACCAGTTAATGATTGCGAAATTCTCATTTCTTGGAAACTTAGGGGGTCATTACGATGGCGGGCGGAAACACTACCGCCGTGCCGTCGGAGGTAAAAACCGCTAGTTACCGTCCGCCAGCAACTGCCCGCCCTCCCGCCAAATTAGGATGTGAAAAGTCAGGCAAATACCGCCCGCAAGCCTGCGACGCCGCCCGCCATCAAAGTGCGCCCGTTTACGTAGCGGCGCCAGCCAACGGAGGCACACCGTCCGACGAAATGACGTACCGCCCGGCGTACAAATTACGATGACACAACCAAACAGCCTCACCGGCAAAGAGACACCGCACGAGAACAGGAGGCGGAAACCACATTGTCGACCACAGAAACACCAACCCGGCCTACTCCGACATGAATCCTGCACTCCAGGCCATCCCAATGCTGTACCTGATGCAGCACCTAGGAGTGAACGCGCAACGACGACGCAGGTAGGCAGACACACAACAAGGGCATGCAAATACCGCACACAATGCAAGGGCGGAAAAACTGTACATGGGCCCCCTAGACACCCCTGTGGGGACAGGACACATCCAACACTGTACCCACACATATCCCACCTGTAAAATATAATCAACCCGCAACATCCTGGGCACCCAATACCCCGGACCAGGAGGTGACGTACCCGGCACGGCACCGCAGCGCCCGGCGATGACGCACATGCGCACAACGCAGAGGCCAACGACAGCGCCACGCATGGGCTGCACACAAACACCGCAGGGTCACAACAACACACCACACACACCAGCCCCACCCTGAAGGCACATGTCACGTGGTCCCCCTGCGTCAATCATGCCCACAACCGACAACTCACAGTTGCCAAAACGTAGTCACACAAGTGTGCCGAACAGGGGAGCAAAGTGACGTCGAAAGAGGACACACACCTGTGTGCAAAGCATGGAGAAGCACACGGCAGCTGCTACAGAACAGCACAAACAATGGACATTGACCGCAAAAGGCACGCCAGTCACAACAAACAATACCTATACCATCCTGCACGCAATAACAAGCCATGCAATGTCCAAAACAGAGAAACCCTGTTGGCTGAGAACAGGTGTTCACAATCACGACGCCCACACACAAGTCCCAATGTACAGCGGGAAAGAAGTGACCCACCCACACACAGGAGAGCAGATAGCAGTGAATGTCCTTCCATTCCCACACCCAAATCACATTGCAACATATCCTGCAGGAGAACGGAGCCATTGGAACAACCACAACCCAAACATAGCCATGCTGAGTCAACCATCCACTGGCAGATAACGCCGAACATGAAAGAAAGATAAAACCACAAAATACAATTATACCACTGCTCCTTGTGGCTCAAATGCAAATAATCAGGAAGGAGTCAGACACCACTGGCCTTGACCATTCATAGGAGCATGTGGGATGAGGGCCTGTGGCCGCCTCCCAAGCCATACACAAAGTCCTGCCGCCTAACATCCATTCAAGGACACCCAGCACCGTCGGAGGTTGCACTCAGCAGACAGCCCAGGCAGCCGGAGCACGCCATCACAGCACCCTGCAGCAAAATGGACGGTGCACCAGTACTATACACCTACGCCAGACAGATGCAGCTGTACAGCAATAGCTTGATACAGATAGTGGGCTGTGCAAATCTGGCTATGCTGAATGTAAGTTATCGAGTAACTTACCGCATTGAAATGTTCAGCTGCGTCATCCCCGTTTTCTACTGTCGGAGGTGCCCGTACCACTGGCCTGTGGATTTATGTCTCTCCAACCCGGCATGTCCAATTGGGGACCTGGTACACCTGTTCTCACCCCTGGACGCCCACGACAGGAACTGTTCAGTGTATGGGGGCATGGCGTTTGTGGCTGCAATAGGACACACACTGCAATGGGACCAGTGTGCCTCCGCACAACGTATGCTGGATTACAGTTTCATCGAATGTCACCCGACATGTCCCATCAGGATTCTACAAGGGACAACCTACGAGGAACACGTTGCAACCCACCATCCGCTTCATTGGATGTCAACCACAAATACCACCAATGCGAGGGATGCCCTGCAGGAAGGTATCGCATACCTGACAACCTGTCAATTCATGGGTCCCCAAATCAATACCCACAATTGAACATTCATGTGCAACACCGTACCCATGCTTGCCGTCCGCACGCAGTGGCCAGTCAGCTGTGCAACAACTATACCATGCACACGGAAACAAACACCTTACCATCAACTCCACCGTCATGACACCTGACATTACCGGGACATGCACCCTGTCCATCACCATATCCCGTGTCCCTGCATGAACACGGGGAGGCTGAGGAATGGGACCTGTGTACAGTGACCACATGGCCAACATTGCACGAACCACATTGCTACAATATGCATGCCGCGCACCTGAACACATGCTCCTGTAAGTGCACGCTTATCTGTCTGCTGAATAACTTGAGAACTGTCATCTCACCTTCTTCTGAACTTCCGTGCAAGGACATTTGCATGGACAACAAATGCAACACCCTACAACATGTCCCCGGGCATTGAGTCATGTACAGTAGCCACCATATCGCAACAACATGTGAGACTATGCTGCATGCATGTAGGCTCATGCTCTGATGTCACCTCTGACGCAGGTGTGTCGGAGTCACTATTGTCGTAAACCTGTACCATGGGACTTAGATGTACTGTGCTCATGATGTCAAGCTGTCTGGTAGGGTAAACCAATACTGTCTGTGTCACAGCCTAGGGCACCTCAGTAATGAGCTAATGTACTGTAGCATAGCAAGGGCAGGGCATTCTTAACTCTGAAGCCTTATTTCCACAATTAACGACTTATCACATCTACCTGTACCCCTTTTGTATGTGTAATCATGCTAAGTATATCCTCCACATGCATTACGCTGCCAGTAGTGTCCACATCCTGCATCACAGAGGAAGTAAGCTCAAATACATGCCTTAAAGCTAATATCTGACTCTGGAGAATTATTGATCGTAGACAAGTACGAATGAGAGAGGATGAGAGTGTGTGAAGTACACGGGACTCGTGAGATTACCATGTAGTCAAGTGACATTGGATGTCAATGCACATGAGTTGCTGCCACTGTGGACCCAGTAAAATACCACAGGTCGTGGGCCTTGGCATGTCAGAGTCTGACGTGGCCCAACAGATCATCACATCAACACTGACGGCCTGGTCACTACAAAGCACAGTCCTACATATGTGTACAATCACCTTCACAGTCTGACATCACACTCAACAAGCAAATATAGGAGCCACGCCAGTTGCACGCCACATCAATGCATGACAAAACACACACGATATCAGTGTGGGTGGGCAGGGCTGCACAGTGAGTACGAACCGCCGAAATGTACATACATGCTCAATTGAACAAGGCACAATCTTCACATTCACACACCCTGCAGACCCACAATGGCCAATACATATCAAGTAGGAGTCATCCTGAACTGCAAGGACACACCCACACACTGTGCAACAGACAATACACACATGTGCTCACATTAACAGACCAGAACAAGGATACAAACACTGACCATGCCCCTGGGTAACACATGTGTGTAGTCGACATTGCCAGAGCGCACACACACACACCAACACTACCCCAAAGTCACACCACACACACCACACACACCTACACCTCCCAAATGCACACATTGAAAGTAAGCCATGTGCCCTGGCTCGATGATCATCACAAGATACACATACACCTACACTGCTGGCCAGCCAGAAAGTAAGCTCACACATACCTGCACACTCTGCACATGCTACCTGTCATCCTGTGGCAAGACACACACCCTGTGCTTTGCATGCACGCAAACATGACATGTACACATTAACACCCAAATACCACCAAATACATGCAGACAATCCGTGTTACAGACACACGTCTTCATCACACACACAAGTAGCAGAGTCTGAAAGAAGTGAAGTCCCAGCCACGTATCATACACATAGGAATGTGAGACCAGACATTGCAATTGTTGAGGTACCATTCACGGCATGTGCCTCACTTAACTATGCACACACAGTAACAACTGCAAACAGCAACTGCACAGACACAACCCACTACAGGAACAACAGCATACAGTCACAGAATACATAGACAGGCGGCAACAATGTACAACACCAGGTACAGTGGCCAGTCCGATGTGCAGAGTACTGATACGAAAAGCTACGTATGCATTGTGTGTGAGTGTACCCTGCCATGGACAGCAACACTGCCATGGCAGTCACGATAGCCAGCACAGCCACCACTGTGGCACAGGTAGTTGTGTGAGGGTGCCTAACATACAAACAGGATGCCAGTCCGACTGGGTGCAGTCTGTATGCTACGGGACAGTTGGATGTCCGCCCCTGAGAGAGAAGCACAACTGTGGAATACACACATGTGGCATGTGAAGCGGGAGGGCTCCTTGGCACAGGTGGGTCTGTGGCACGGGTGGGTGCACACATGCAGTGTCGATACAGACTGTGTGGGGACGAACCCGGCGGGGTAGATTACCACTGTTCTGGGTATGTGGAAAGACCAGCTGTCTGGGGATGAATGTGGACTAGTGTGTGCACAACAGGCGGGCACACGACCTATGCTGCATCAGGTGTGGACGTTGGCCCTCCCTCTGGGGACATGCTGGATACTGCTGTGCGTCAGCCAGGCCCGTGCTGAGACATTTACACCCCTGGCCTTCAGGTGTACCCCTACATCGTCCACCTGCACAGGCTACCCAGGGCATGGGATGGCAGTGGAGCTTGGTGGGTGGGAGGTCATGGCACCCTGCTCCTGGTCACATCTCGCAGGCAATACATTCTCAGTGTGCAGCAGGGCACAAGTCCCAAACAAGACGTGGGGGGACGCAGACGTCATGACAGGTAGTGACGTCACGGAAGATGGCTTGCACCATCAGACCCATTGCCTCCCCTCGCTCACCCCATTGATGCGATTGCATCATAGGAGCATGCGCGTGAGCAGCAGCTCCATTCTCACCCCAGAGAGGCTAAAGAGTGAATGTGTGGCTCCATTCGCTCCAGTCACCGAGCTCACTGTAAAATACGTGGTGGGACGCCGTACACCCGCATGGTACCCGGACTCGAGCCCTGGTGTGCAGGCAAAGCTACCTAATGTTTTAGCGAAGTGTGTGAGTTGCATGACACCCGTTGGCGGTGGATGGCTCGGAGGCTCTTCACCAGGAGGCCCATATCACACACCATGGGTCCCTTGCCAATGGCAGCGGATGCTATGACATTGCGCGCCGGGGTGTGTCGACATGTCGTCTGGGATGGTGTTTGCGGCATGGCCCGCTAGGGCAGCTACAGCTACTGTGTGTTGCATGTGGTGTATCCGGACTCCGGAGACAGCCATGCTTCGTCACTGTTGTCCAGGGCACGAGTCGGGGTACCATGCGGCTGTACGGCGTCCCCCACCTATTTTACCGTGAGCTCGATGACTGGAGCGAATGGAGCCACACATACACTATTTGGCCTCTCTGGGGAGAGATTGGAGCTGCTGCACACGCGCGTGCTCCCATGATGCAATCGCATCAGTGGGGTGAGCGAGGGGAGGCAATGAGTCTGATGGTGCAAGCCATCTTCCGTGACGTCACTACCTGTCATGACGTCTGCGTGCCACCACCTCTTCTGTCAGGACTCGTGCCCTGCTGTTGTCAGATGCGCCACTTTCCGGGGGTGGGGGAAGGTCAGGTATGTCAGCCTGACAGTGGCCCAGTTCAAGGACCACCTTGACTGGGGGACAACTATTGGACATACTGGTGTAGCCCACCCACGCGTTAATGTAGGCCCTCCATGAACTATGTCAACTGCGGAAAGGTGTTGGCATGGGCAATGAAGTCATTGAGGAGAGCTGTCTGACCCACGCACAGATGCCGCACATGCTCAACAGACCCGGCACTGAGTGCAGCAGGGGTCGCAGGGGCAGCTGTGCCTGGTGTGAAAGACACTCTATCCGTCATCCTTGTGCCGACACGTGTTGCACCAGTGGAAGTAGTTGGGAGGGCGGGCATTGGCCTCCGCGTGGCTGCAGAGGAGCTAGAGTGCACGTCCCCTGTGCTAGCAAACATGGATACATGACCTCTGTACTCAGATGATGCAGCAATTGTCGTATGGGCCTGTGAGTCATCCAGCACACGTCTGCCCCTCCAATGCGCCGGTCACATTAGTCTCACCCAGCTCCTGTGCAGCTGCACCATCCAATATCTCACCACTGTTGACCGTCCCCTGTCCCTCAGCACACATGGTAGATGACACATGAGGGAGAGCGAGGTGGCCTCACTCATTTGGCATCAAATCCACAGACATGTGCAAGGGAGCCAGCACAGAACATTCCCAAGTGCACATGTTGCATGATACCTGTGCAAATGTATACAGCAACCACAATCAACACGTAATGGCTGGCGTACAGGTAATGAACCCGCCAATAAGTGACACATGTGTTGTGCACATGGAACAACACCCGGACTGTCACCCTGCGGCCATAGCCACTCATCGCTGTGTACACACCCACTCTCCTGATGGTGTTAAGGATGACCACTACATAATTAGGCCAAGGACATACCTGCATGGAGCAGAATGTGTCACCACACACACTGACTGCAACATGACAGTCCACAATGGTTATGGGCCCATGCCAGACAACTGTCCATCGCACGAGCACAACTACTGTTGCACAGTGTGCCGGATGTGTAAGTATCAGGAATATGAGGTGAGGCATCGCACACATGTGTTTAGGACGAAATCAGAGTATGCACAGTGCCACAAACATACATGTGAAGTGCCACACCAGCTGACTACAGGCTGTCCCTGAGGCCTACGACTCTGAACGCATTGACTATGCAGAGTGCCCAAATTACATCTTGACCCTCAGGAATCGCATATGCATGTAAGATGCACCCAGCACAGAGTACACTCACAACCCACTGCATCACACAACTAACATCACATTACCCAGAACATGGGTAGGCTGTGGACACATGCTGCCTCTCGCAGCAAAAGACACAATCCCACAGTACTGTACACCTGCCTGCAGCTGATGCCCCTACAAACGTGCATCCGCCACAGGCTGTGTGACTGTCAATTGCAGACCATTAGTGGTGAAATGCAGCGCCGTGCCAACCTGACAATACGAGGGAGCATCCCCCGATTAGTCGCCGCAACATGGTCACACATCCGGCAGGTGACGTCACCCTCTTCGCGGGATTGGCTGCACTGTCGGTTACACATACACAGAAGCATCAACTTGGATGCAATGGCTCATCACAAGGCCTTGGGCTGGTGGACTTCCAACTGCAGGGATGGTACACATGAGGGTTTGAATATCACACATACTCTTCTCAGCATCACCCACATCCACCAATAACAGTGGCATGATGCTGACCCATCCTAAATGATCAGAGACGTGTAACAGAGCCAAGACGGTATGGGACATGGCATAACAGCATGTGTACACCACACGTGAATGCATGCTGGTGGGAGTGTGTACACAGTACCTGTCCATCCCATTCTATTCAGGATGCCAGCACTTTGAGCAATGTGTAGTCTGCCCACATCTACTGTCCATTGTCAGGTAGACCGACACATAGCTCACAAGGCTATACATCTTTGTGGGTGGACTCACTGTGTCCAACACTGCGCAGCCCTCAACGTACTCGCCCTGTGAATGGCTCACCCCGCAATGGAGGTCACATTCAGTGCCACCATCTCTCACACACATCCCTATCACAAGGCCTGGAGTGTTCAATTGACAGGGCTGAGTTAGCGCATTCCCTGACAGTTGTGAGATAATGACACATGTAACCCACTGTACAGTCAGTGTAGTTTCCTTCTAGGATTGGGCGGTCAATGTGCAGCCCAGGTCTGCCGAGACTGAGAAGGCCAGCAGGGAGCCAGCCAGCCATTCACACAAGCAATAGCTGCCCAGAATCATGCATTGCCAAGTGTCTGCGTCACTGGGTGTCTGACATGAAAATGCCATGTACCACCACTCGGGAGGGACATGCATGGGGAAACACCAGAGAGCCTACATGCCCCTTCCACCTGTTGTTAGCATGGTAAGCGGTGCATGTTGGAACCCCACAGGCTCAGACTCATAGTGCTGCGGATGAACGACATGTGTGTCCCCCACATGCACTCCCACACACACTGTAGTTGTCTTACACACACATGACTTTTGCCGGTATTCGCCTTGGGCAGTGTGCATGGAGCTCGGAAGCCAGGAACTGCAGCTCCTCGCCGGTGAGTGGACCTGGACATATCATCAGAGTCGTCGACATTAAGGTGGACAGGTGGCAGCTGCAGCAGGTGTTGTTGAGGGGTGGCAGTCAGCAGTCCCTGGTAGCTGTGGTAAAGCCTGTCACCCTCCCACACTGATATAGCCCCCTTGGGGCTGTTTCTGCGTGTCCAAGCTGCTGCGATTGGTGTACCGCTCAGCCTGTGTACGTTGTGTTGTTGGTGTGTGCCATACTCACCCAGCCTCGGAAGCGGTGTCAGGTACAGCAGCTAGGTATATTGCCGTGGTGTTGCCGCTACCCACATATGCAGTCTGAATCCATCATCATGCCTATCAAGCTAATATGGCCTTAATCCCCATGTGCATGCTCATAGCAATGGTATGTGTCAGTGGTCCTTGCTATTGGTAAGGGGACCTGTGTAAGAGTAATGTTGCTGTGCTGTCCCTACTTGTCAGCTGTTCGTTGATACTATTGCTTTGTCAGTGATCTTTGTTTTGTGTATGTGTAAATGCCATGTTGTGTGTTGCATTGACATGTGTCCACTTCCATCTGTCCTAGGAGGAGACCTAACATACATCGCCCCTACCAATTGCTGTCAGACATGGAGGATGTGGAGGTCATAAGGAAGTTCCGTCTGGACCGGCCCACCCTGCATCGCCTATGTGCCATGTTGGAACCCCACCTTCGTCCTCGCAGGGTGTATCCTACTGCATTCACCCCCACGGCCAAGGTGATGGCTGCACTGCATTTCTTCGCTACCGGTTCATTCCAACACACGGTGGGCAGTGGAGGTGGGATGTCCCAGCCATTGTTCAGCAAGGTGCTACGGGATGTCCTGTCAGCTATGATGCTGTACAGGAACCACTACATCCGATTCCCCAGGGCCCGTGATTTGCCTGCGGTGAAGGGTGCTTTCTATGCACTCGGACGCATCCCCCAGGTTGTTGGTGCAATTGATTGCACCCATGTTGGCCTTGTTGCACCACAGGCCATGGAGCACATCTTCCGTAACCGGAAACATTTCCACTCCATGAATGTGCAAGTGGTGTGCCTTGCGGACATGATAATCACACACGTGTGTGCGAAGTTTCCCGGTTCCACCCATCCTCCCACATCTGATGACCAATCTGCAACCGGACCGTGCATGGATTGTTGGTGACTCTGCATATCCTAATGGGCCTTGGCTGTTGAGTCCACTACGCAATCCTCGTACACCAGCTGATGTCAGGTACAATGAGGCACATGGGAGGACCAGACGTGTGGTGGAGCGGACATTTGGACTCCTGAAGTCCAGATTCAGGTGCCTGGACCGCACCGGGGGTGCACTGGCATACTCCCCACAGAAGGTGTGCCAGATTGTTGTGGCATGCTGCATGCTGCACAACCTCGCTATTCGCAGGCGGATCCCCCTGATAGTGGATGACGGTGATCAGCCAGGGCCCCCGCCTGCAGGCCAAGCCGTGTCCAGTGACGAGGACAGTGGAGAGGAGGAAGCAGTGAATGAGCGTCAGCAGCTCATCGCCCGCTACTTCACTTGACGGTGAGTGACCATATACGACGGCTGATGTCGCTGTAGTTGTGTATGTGTATGTGTGCATTGTCAGGGCGGCCTATTGTTGACTGAGTGCTGTGTGGCAATGGTCCATGTCCAGGGTAGTATGCCACTGAGAGTGGCTGTGACATTGTGCCCTGTTGCTCTGTGACATGTGTGTACATTGCTTAGGCCTGATGACAAGTACTGTGTGATGAGTGTGTGACACACACAGTCAATGGACTCTTGTTCTGTTTGTCACCCCTAGGTCCCTACAGCCTCTCCTGGCCTATCGACAGAACACACTACAGATGAATTTCTGAACATGCAGACGTTTGTGCACCATTGATAATAAACATAGCAGATGACATAGGATGTGATACAGGTGTATTTATTTTAAAGGTGACATGTGATTGTGGAAAAGGTGATCAAGAAGGTGGTGCATGCTGTACAATGAGTTGACCGTCCTGTCCGCGTGATGGTCAAGGTGTACCCATGTTGTCCTGGGTCCGCAGTCCAACAGACATTTGCCACTCGACTGGCAGTGTGGGGTGGGATGGGATGGTAGTCCAAGTGAATGCAGGGGGTGGCCACCATGGCTGGCTGACTCACTGCCGTTTGGAGCGTGCAAAGTCCTCCCTGGACATCTGTTTCCTCTTCGGACGGCCCCTTCCACATTTGAGGGGAGGGGGTTGTGTTTGTGGGCTGCTGGTGGTGACTGAGGATTGCCCACTCGCTGTGGACGCAGGGGAACTGGATGTTGCACGTCCCTGCGCCCCAGCAGGTGGTGGCGCAGGTGTTGTGGTTGGCCTTGAGTGGGCCCTCACCTCCACCACTAGCTGGCCCATGAGGTCCACAAGTTGGCCCATACGGGTCACGAATTGGCCGATACAGGCGTCCATGGACCTCAACACCCCAAGGACTTCCCTCGTGTCGGAAGCTGACCTGGCCCATTGTCCCTGGGCCTCTTCATAGGCCCCAAGGACTCTGGCTATTTGCGGCAGGGCTTGGCTCCCAGGCTCTGTTGGCCTTGGCCTGACCCTGCTCCTCCCACCTGAACTGCTGCCACCGACCTGCCCACTCGCCACATTGGTCACCCGGGGCCTCCTCCTGGCTCCCAGGGTAGATGTGGAGGTTTGTGCCACCTCTTGGGATGGCTGAGTGGTCAGGGAGGCCCTGGTGGTGGTGATGGTGGTGGTGGTGGTGGTTGCGGCGGTGGTGTTGGCCGCAATGACCGTGGCAGCAGGGGCCTGGGACTGGTCACCAGCCCTGGGAGATGGGTTGGTGGGTAGGAGGGGTCCTGGTGTGCTGTTGCGCCCTGCCACGCCAGATGTGCCAGGTTGGGAGTCCTCGTCCGTAGAGGTGTCCAGGCTTTCCACATCCGTGAGTCCGTGTGGGGGCTTGTGGACTGGCTGTGATGGCTGGTGTCTCCATCCGCAGCATCATGCTGTTTGTCACCTGTGGGGCGGAGACGAAAAGTTATTGTGTTGCACCTTGCAAGGTTTGTGTTAGATGTCTGACATGCACAGTTTGTGCACAGTTGCGCACTGATTTCCCGGATGCGTGTGTATGGCTCTACAATGTGTGTGCGTGATCAAGGCAATGGAATAGTGTGATGGGTGCATCTGGCATGGGACGGATTTGTCATGCCAATTGGTGTGTGTTGCAGTACCCCTACATTTTGTGGCTTTGGTGGGAACGGGGTATTGCACCATGAACGCTTTGGTGTTGAAATATGGTACTGTGGTACATACTGTGACATATGGGTGCAGAAGGGGACATGTGTTTTGGCCACACGACACTACAGAGACGAAGGTGTGTGTATGTCTGACTTAGCCAGCATATCTGCTCACTGTTGTCATTTATGGGCATTCCACAGCAAGCATTGTGGTGAGTGAGTAATGGTTGTATGCCACACGACATATTGCAGATGGTACAATTCCTTGGTGTGCGTGCTACTCTCACCCATGTGCAGCAATGCAGTGCTCTTGGGGTGTTGACTACATTTTGTTTGTTGTTACTCACAGTGTGACGTGCGTTTCAGACACAGCAGACTCATTATTGGTCATCGGCAGGACCCTTTGCTGTACTACTGTCTATGGGGCAACTGTTTGGATGATATACCTTTCATGACACTGGGGCTGGATGATGAGATGGATGAGATTTTGCATGTGCATTGTGTAGCTGTGTGGTTCATGGGTCCAGTGGTGTATGTGACATTACTGGGGTTCCACTATGTTTCATTTGGACGAGATAGACTTACATGGGTGATGTTGTACTATGTCAAGGGTAGAAGCAGACACGACTACGTGGACAAGACTTGGATGGTGTTGCTGATGTGTGTGATGACTGGCACAGTGCACGCCATGTGGGTCAGTGCTCCAGTTAGACTTGTGCATGCTGACGTGACTCGTTACGTGTTACTGCATTTGAGATGGCTCATGTGGGCTATGACTCTGTAATTGATGTCCGGGTGCACATTGGTCACATGTTTGTGACAGGGAGCAGTGCTACCTGTTCCTCTGCTAAGTGACATGTCCCACATGTTAGTCGTAGTACAGTCCTCATGCCTACGGACACCCCGCCCTGTACAGTGGTCTACCTAATTGTTGGTTTTGAGGGTGAAATGCAATGGCTACCACATGGTTATGAGAGGGAGGGGTGCTCCATCTTGCTGGTCTGTGGGTGTGGGGGCCGTGTTGTGAGTCGTGGTGATGGTTAACCATCCACAGACAGCCCTCCATGTAGGGTAACATATCTACCTGTCGGGTGTGGGTATGCACTGCAATGGCTGACACATGGGTGTGGGGAGTGCTCCATCTTGCTGCGCTGTAGGAGTGGGGGTCTGGGGGGGTACTTCTGCAGTCCCCCTCCGATACACGGGCCTTGTGGTAAGGCTGCTCACCTGTTACTTGTTGGTTGGTGCAGCTATGGCTGACACATGGGTGTGGGTGTGGGGAGTGCTCCTTCCGGCACATCTGGGGTACAGAGGGGCCTGGTGGGAGTTGTGGTGCTGGCTGACTGTACACATGCCCCCATGGTTTTCTTTGTTGGTGCCTATGGGCTGAGTGTGTGTGAGTGTCTGTTGCATATGTGAGGGATGTCTTGTGAATTGTGTACTGGACATGGGGGTGTTCGGCCCTCGGAGCTATGGCATTGTGTTAGTGCATGTCTGTACATGGCGGTGTGCTGGTATACATTTGTTTGTACTTACCAGCCTCCACTCCCCCTGGTATTCCGATGAGACTCTCTGGATGTAGTATGCCTCGCACCTTCTCCTCCCACGCCTTGAAGGTCTTGAATGGCGCGGGAGTTCCGCTGCCAGTCCTGTCAGCCAGCTCACGGTTCTTGGCCTCCTTCTTCCTGACCACGCTTTTCATGTCCTGCCACCTCTTGGTTATTTCCCCCAGGTTGCATGGCATGTTCCCAACTGCATTCACCTGGTCTACGATCCTTTTCCACATCCTGTTTCTGGTGGATACTGGTGTCTGTTGGACCTGGTTCCCATAGATTTGTGGGTACACCTTGATGACCTCGTCGACCATGACCGTCAACTCTGTGGCAGTGAACTTGGGCATTCGTTGTGTTACCATGGTGCGTAGTGTAGTTTTTGTGGTGCTGGTGTGGTGTGTTTGGTGTGTGATGTGCAGGGGGTTTGTGGTGCCGGTGTTTAGGTGGTGGTGGTGGTTGTGGTGATGGATGTGATGTGTGTGTGCGTGTGGTATACTGCTTTCCTCTGTGGCTCTCCGTGTTCTCTGCTGTGGTGTTGGCTTTGTCGTGGTGCAAGGGTTTGTGGTCTGTGAGGGGGCTGCTTTTGTACTCACCTATGTGGGTGTGTCATGATGGTCTATCGTTTTCAGGTGTGTTGGGCGTGGTGTCCTGGGATTTATACTAATTCTATATTTTGGCAGGGGGATGTGTCTTTGGGATGGGTTCTGTGTCTGGGTATTTTTGCGTCGTTTACTGTGTGGACTTGTTGTCCGTGTTGTGTGTATTTGTTTGTGCCGCCACTGATTTCCGTGCACCGTTGTGGCCGCCAGGCCTTCCGCCTTGTCTGTTATTCATTTCAGTTGTTCACCGTTGCGGGCGGGATATGTGTTGGTTTCCCGCCCTCATGTCGGGGGGATCATAATTTGACGGCCGGTGTGTAGTCCGTCCGCGCGGTCGTATTTCGCTTTTTCGGGCGGTATTGCGTCCGTGGCGGACGGATTGTCTTGGACTCTGACATGGACGGGCGGTATTCTGTTATTTTTTTCCGCTGCGGCCGGTGGTTGCTTAGCGTCATCATAATTGCTCGTTCGGTATTTCAATGTTGCAGGTGGGCGGTATTTTCAGGCTATGGCGGTTGGCGTTTTTTTTTACCGCCGGTCATCGTTAGCTCCTTCCTCAAAATTTCCCAAAAATGATAGAAGTTAGGATGTGGTTTCCCAATTGATTTGTTGAAGGAGTTGTGCCATCCCTCTATGGCATTATTTGTTTTTGCTCCTCCCTCTAAGCAGGTCGAGTGGCAGTTCCACCACTTCACATTGAAACGTGGTTTCCTCCTGCGACCTGATCTGCTTAGATGGCCAATCCATGTGCCTTCAAAGTAATTCAGAAGGGTTGCCAATTTGTCTTTGTTTGCAGTAAAGTATTTAGATTCTGTAATAGATGTGTAGTATTCATCTAAACTGTCAGGAGGAACAAAAGAAAGTGCAGTTAGTTTTTAATTCAAATTGCAGTTTGCTGTCTGATATATAACCCTCAACTAAGGATGTTTTTTTGAATTTTTAGCCAATATGCCTGTGAAAAGTGAAAAAAACATCCTTGAATTTGGGTATCCGTGTACATTTTGGTAATTGTGTTAATCATAGGTAATTCAAAGTCAATTAACACTTTTCTAGGACTTTTGTTCACTGTTTTAGCTTTATCACTGACAACAATTCAGTATATGTTGAGGATTGTTTATCAGGGAGTAAACTGTACACTAAGGAAACAACTGTTTGATTAATATAGGCATGAATAGTGTATATTTGGATGAATGGATGGGGTGTGGATTTAAACGTCCCATCCATCATCCAAATATCACTACTCTCCAATTTAACAAGATTATGGGGTGTGCTAAAGATTAGTATTCTTTTAAGAGGGTTTTTGTTGTCATGTAAAAGAAAGGGTTCATTAGTAACTGTTATAGAAAGTTTAGGAGGAATGTTAATTTCAGAAAAGGTTTGGGGTGTTACTCGTAGGGGATTACTTGCCAGGTTTTTTTCGCTGAATAATTCAGCGTTGGTTGGGGATTGTGGGCATACAACTAGCTACATGTGATGGAATGTGTTGTGAAACCTCCCTCAAAACTGAGCCACAGGGTTCATTGGAGGTGGATGCAAGTGCTTTAATTTCATTGATGTTTTCTCGAACCTCTATCTCCATTGCAGAGGCAGAGTGGTTATGCTCTGTGGTTCTTTCAACAGAGTCACCAAGAGTACCCGCTATGCCTATGCAATGGCATGAGTAATATTGCACACACCTCCAATGACACCTGGGCTCAGTTAATCTCTCCTTACGATAAAGGTACCCACTGTGACTTAATAGTCAGTTTCCTCGGCTGGACTTTATGTATTTGGCTTGTTTATTGGATGCCATTATCGAAAGAATTGAAAAAGAGAAAAATATTGTTTCATGTTTTTTGAAGTGTTGTTGTTTACCTATAAAAAAATATATCTTATTGAAAAGTTAATGCACAATATTTTGCAGCTCAAATATTAGGCAATATAAACCTTGATTTTATTGTTTTAGCTTGTTGATGTTGCTTTGGAATAGTTTGATTCTTATTTTTTACCTACAAATGAGTAATGGTTATGTTTTAATACACAGGAGCTATTGGCAAAGCTTACCTTTTGAGTGTTTTCTTTTGTTTATTCAGAAATTTCTGATGTCCTTTGTGGATGGTTTTGTGTTCGGAGGTTGTGCTTCAATGTGGCCCTTTTTCGATGTTTTGTTGGTTCTGTAAAAAATTATTAGTAAATAAGAATTATTTTGAGGAGTTTTTAATATTTTCAATCACCCTGCAATTTAAAAGATTAGTGGTTTGCAATGTTTGGCAGTTTAAAGTTTGGGTTGCTTTTTTTGGACATTTTGCTTTGGTTTGACAGTTTTACTTTTTTTGGAGCACTTAAAACTTTATTTATAAAAACATATGGCTAATTTCTTACCTTGTAAAGATGGTTTTCTTCTGAGGGGCTGTATTTAATTTGTTGTTTTAGGGTGGTTTTATGTATTCTTTATGGAATGTTCAGATTTCCCAAAAGACTGAAAAAAATAGATTTTCCATTTTAAATATGATCGAAAGACATTTTTCTTTTGCAAGTGTTTTTCATTGTTGAGATGCAAAGTCACATAAACACAACTTAAAAATACTTGTGCACTTTTAATCTGCAAATGTTTATTAAAAAACGAGAATATTATTACCTTGCTTTCTTGTTTATTTTCTTGGACAATTAAGGCTTGTCGTTAGTTTCGGCTGGAGGGTGTGTCCTCCTCTGTTGGTGTTGTTTAATCTTAATTCTGTTGAGAAAATTTACTATTTCTTAAATGTTTTATTGTTTGTATTTCACATATTTCACATAAACATGCTAATATAACTCTTTTGGTAATTTAGACATTTAATTGGCGTACTACAACTTTGCACTCATCCCCATCCAACACTTTCCGAGGGGCCAGCAGATGTCGGATTAGGAATAGCAAATTAGGCCCCCTCCACTATCCAGCTCTTTTCCTGAGGCAAACCCAGGTCGGAGTAGGAATAGTAAATTTGCCCCCACCACCATCCAGCTCTTTCCCTGAGGTAAACACAGGTCGGAGTAGGAATAGTAAATTTGCCCCCACCACCATCCCACACTTTCCCTGAGGCCAGCACAGGTCGGATTTGGAATAGTATATTTGCCCCCACCACCATCCAGCTCTTTCCCTGAGGTAAACACAGGTCAGAGTAGGAATAGTAAATTTTCCCCTACCACTATCCAGTTCTTTCCCTGAGGTAAACACCTGTTGGAGTAGGAATAGTAAATTTGCCCCCCCATCCAGCTCTTTCCCTGAGGCAAACACAGGTCGGAGTTGGAATAGTAAATTAGCCCCCACCACCATCCCACACTTTCCCTGAGGCCAGCACAGGTCTGAGTTGGAATAGTATATTTGCCCCCACCACCATCCAGCTCTTTCCCTGAGGTAAACACAGGTCAGAGTAGGAATAGTAAATTTGCCCCCACCACTATCCAGTTCTTTCCCTGAGGTAAACACCTGTTGGAGTAGGAATAGTAAATTTGCCCCTCCCCACCATCCAGCTCTTTCCCTGAGGCAAACACAGGTCGGAGTAGGAATAGTAAATTTGCCCCCACCACCATCCCACACTGTCCCTGAAGCCAGCACAGGTCGGAGTAGGAATAGTAAATTTACCCTCACCACCATCCCACACTTTCCCTGAGGCCAGCACAGATCGAAGTAGAATATTAAATTCGCCCCCACCACCATCCAACACTTTCCCTGCGATCAGCACAGGTCGGAGTAGAAATAGTAAATTTGCACCCCACCACTATCCAGTTTTTTTCAGAGGTGAGCACAACTGTTACCAGTTTAACATTTTATTCACAGCTGTTTAAAAAAAAAAATATTCATGTTTAGATTTGAATATATATATTATTTTAAAAAAGCTTACTTTTATTTATTTAATATAAAATTATGACTTTTTTTACTTACTGAGTAAGTGCATTTTTTTGCTGTGTAGTATCTGTTTTAAATTTCTTGCTGCTTTTAAAATTCAGCAAATGCTGTAAAACATTTTAAATAATTACTTGTTAGTATTTATGTATTATGTGTTAATATTGTGTTTTTAAAATACTTAAATTGTACACTTACTTCTGTCTGTAGATGGCACTGTTTGGCTTATCCAAATCTCAATTGTTTTCTGCCTCGAGAAATGCGTGTGGTCACCGTGGAAGTCAGTTTACCACTGTGTTCAAAATGGTGGACGGCTGCTTTTATACATTTTTTAGATGGTAAACGATAATTTAAAAGAAAATATATTTTGTAAACAGTTTTTCAGCGTGATTCAGAAGCTGACAAAAAGTATAATTAATTTTTTATCTTTAAAAATGTTCGTTATAACATTTATTGGTGAAATGTCAGCCATTATGGCGCGTTGCGGGTTAAGGGGCATTCATAAATATAGTTGATGGACTTTCGTTTTTTCATTGTTCAAAATAGTGGCTTTAAAATCTCGCTTTAGCTCCATTGGTTGTCTTTAAAAATATAGTATACTTGTTTTTTTAAATGTCTTTTACATTTTTATATTAATAAACGGGTATTAATTCGGTTCGGGACATACTAAAGGACACGAATATTAATTTTAATACCCGAGTATTTTTTTTAATACCCGAGTATTCATACACTCCCCACCCAAAGCCCCTATTTCCCTTGCATCCCGTTTCAGGGGTTAGTTATACTTTAAAAAAAAAAAAGAACATATTTAAATTAAAAATATATAGATATGCGTATTCATAGTATGCATAGTAATAGTATGCATTGTAATGTTTTGCGTTGTAATGGTATTTTTAGTTTATTCCTATGATCATGTGATGTAATGGTATGTGTTGTAAAATCATTCGATATAATGGTAGTTGCGTTGTAAAAAACGTATTGTAAAAGCATGCTTTGAATGGTTTGTGTTATATCATCATATATTCCTTACGGACTGCCTCTAGGCTGCCGGGTATTGTCTCAATCCCTGCCTGCACCACATCAACCATCCACTGCTGGACTCCTACCACTCGCCGTTGGAAGACAAATTAGGGGTTTCCAGAGTCTGCAGCTGGCCTTGGACTTGAAGGTGGGGCATGTCCTGTGGGCAGTGGTTCCTCTGGGGACCCTGCGACCCTGCCATCCCTTGCCATGACCGGAGACAGCGATTCTATGGAGTCCAAGAGTTGTTGGAAGGTGTCATCATCCACGGGGAGCAGGATGTCATCACCAACAGGTTGGTCATTCAGGACAGGCTGCTGTAAAGGAAGTGTTATTTGTCCCTCTGCAATGATATTGAAATATGTTAATGATGATCTATGACAGATGTTGACATAAGTATTTTGGGTGATAAACTTTATTTTCATTCACTTTATTTTACACTAGATGTGTAGAACATGTGTTGCTACAAGTAAATGAGGCCAAGTTACACTGGTGTTGTCTTTTACATGGCAATATCTTTACATTGTTCACACAACCACTGTGTGACAAAGGGTCCTTTTTGTGTCATACCACTCATTGCAATGCCGTTACTCAGCTTGCTGGCCTGCCCTGCTTAAAATGCAGGTAAGGGCCCCATTTACCATGTTGCTTAGCCGATTTTATTTTTAAGGGCTAGATTGATGTAAGGTTCATCTCCAGATTCCCGAACTGTAGGCACTGTGCACCATCTCTGATGGGGATAGGCACCACCACATTAGGAAATATGCAACCACTGATGCTCACTCCATTTCCTCATTACCCAAGTTGCGCATCTGCAGTGTAACGCAAATGTCTTCACTCAGCCCCACTGACTGATAGCTGTACATGACTCCTCTGTCAATCATCATTCAGACACAGGGTTTACACTTACTCTCACACACTTATGACACTCAGATCATACATTGACTCTCAGGAAACACCAACACCACCTACATTTGTTACATTATGCAACTGACAAACATGCCTATCTGCATGTGAGAGCTATGGCTCATGCTGGACCTCACAAAATAATATTGAGGATATTCTGTAACATGTACCTACCCAGGTTGCACACACAACAAGGCCCACACAACTCACCCTACAACCATTCCCAAACCCTGTCCATTATCCTGGACACCTAACTCACCGTGTCACTTCACAATTCCCTGTTTCACATTCTCCTTCTTTGACACATGTAGCATTGTCAGACTTTTCTTCTTATGGCACCCTCCTGACACATGCTACACCATCACCCAGGCCCACATCACATGTAGAATGTAGTACACCAATGCCCTGCTCTACGGCATCCCTTCACAGCTGCTACACAAGTGGTAAACTATCACACACAGCAGTGCGTGGCCACCTTGCGGCACACACATCACACCTCCCCTCCTTGACAGTCAATGGCTACCCATTCAGAAACACTGCCAGTTCAATGAGCTCAGCCACACCTACATGGCAGTAGACTACCAGGGGCCCACCAAGCTCACACACCATTTGTGCTGCCAAAAAACACTCACTGGCCTCTTTTGTGCATCACTTGCATTCACCCCAACCCCCAATATTCATTTGTACAAGACAGAAGTTAGTGCGGTGCTTATCATGGCAGGCAACACCTTTGTAATCTCACTCAGCACATCAGGACAGCTGCAAGAAATATGGTTTAATGCTAGTGACTGTACACGTGTCTCTTCACATGAAATAATTGGTGATCCTTCACATACTCGTCACCTGGATTCCCTCTCGGATGAGAAGTTACTCCTCTGGCAACCCCATTCCAAACCATTACTTTACATTCCACTTTTGGCTGCATAGCCCCTAGACAAGCACACTTGCCTGCCTCATGGTGCATTGTGGCCTACATTGTCATAGTCAGGTTGGGCAGATTTCACAGGTCAATGCATGATGTGCTGCTCCAGTCCAGGTGTTTTGCTTGTATTGTGGGACTTGTAGTCCTGGTCACTTATGTTATACATTACACTACAAGTCACAGTATTCAAAGGACAACCTGGACGGGGGCAGCACATGAAGCATGGACCTGACAAAATTGTCAGGGCTGAACTGGGCTTTGTCACTGGGCAAAAGTACTTACATGTATGTGATGTATCAGTTAACATGAGACATTCCTTCCCTTTACTTTGCACACAGCACAGAGCAGTGCAGCAAAGTGTCTTGCTGCGCTGCACTGCATGACAGTATCAACTGCATTGTTTGCTGTTGACACTTACCCTATAGATCTTCCAGTTCCTCAACCACAGCACTGTCCTGTCCTTCCACTCCCTTCACCAACTCTTTTGGGATGAGAGATGCCCCCTACTCCTCCAATGGTTCCAACTCCTCCTGGTCCTCAGGTCCTCCTCCAGTCCTCTGTGCTGGCCTCAGGTTCTTGGCTAGTTTCTCTTTGGTACTGCGTTTATAATCATGCCAGCACTTCTTGCACTCTGGCACTGTCCATTTTGTTTGGCCTATACTGTTAATCTGATCCACTATCGACTGGCAAATGGCTTCCTTAATGGCAATTTGGAGGTGACAAAGAGAAGGTGTTCATTTTTGGTCACCTCAGATATTAATAGTTGGTTCTCCTCCTCACTGAGATTGCTCTTCCTCTTCCCCTGGGATTCTGTCTGGACATCTTGGCTGGTGTTGGGGTTGTTACACTCACTCTTTGTGCTGGCTGCTCCCTCTATTTCTTGCTTTTTTTAAATTGTAAATATTTTTTTGTTTGCAATGCATTGCTTTTTGAGGCTTTGCGCTGCACTCCTATTTGACGCAAAGCTGATTTCCGGCACATAAATCTTGCTTTATGACCCGCAAATCTGTTTTGTGTCACATTGGGATCAGATGCATTACGACAATTTGCACCATCCTTCCCACCGATGAGTCAAAATCTTTGACGCACCTTGGGACCTTACAGCGTATCCATGTTGTGTCAAAGTGTCATAACTCAGCACAGCTTTTTATGACGCATCGCTGCATTACCGCAGCGATGCGTCAGATCTCATAAATATGCCCCTGAGTATAGTGAGTGAACAGAACATCGGCCAGTATGAACAGGGTGTAGGCACAGGAGCAAGAAGGACAGCACAAGCTGTCGGCACCTGAACCCTACCAGGGAACAGATACACATTGTTGCCCAGCTTCAATGTGCCATCTCTCTTAGCTAATTAATGACATAGCACTGACTTCGGCTTACTGTACTGTGGTGACTGTAACCCCGGCACTACAGGAAGGATTACAGAGGACCCACTGCGCATGCCTGAGCAAAGCAGCACATGCGCACCAACACTCAGTGTCCACTGAAGCTGATTAATACCTGGGAAATTGGGTAACCTTAAACATTTGCTACATAGAGCAAAGAAACCTCATGCTCAGTAAGTACGTTATATTATAGTATCATCAGTCTGTCATCAACCTCCCATGCATAACTGTCCTACAATGTACAGTATGCCTTTATGCTGCCTTATCACACTTTCCTAATGTAAGTATGTATAGTATGTCTTTGTGTTTTTGTTTTTTAAAGGGGCATGAGATATTGCTGCTGCGGCTGGGAAAATATGGTCCGGTTCTTCTACACCCAGTAAGTCCTTGTGCGGAAAAATCTAGCTACAAATAATATGGTAGAGTGAAACCAAGGCTTGGATGCTTGAGCTAATTTAATTTGACCTGACTTGTAATCATGCTGTCATTGTTCTCGTTGTACTGCTTTGATGTATGCACATTCTGACTCTAATTCTCTTTTAACTGTTTCTCTATATGCACAGTGTGGTTCTTGCCCATTTGCACTGCTGTTCTTGTGTATGAAAGGTCTGCCTTTTGCACAGTGCCCCTAGTGTATAATGTAAATAAAAAAGGCAATTCTATGAACATGAATTCCGAGCCTTGCTTCTGTAGTTCTCTTAGATTTAAATCGAGGAGGAAGAACTGGCTTTGGATTGTAAACTCTTTATTGTGCAGTGAAATGGAAAGATGAAGGACATGTCTAGTTGTGCCTAAAAGCAGTGGCGGCTCACCGAGGCAGTGCTGTGGGGCGGTGGGGCAGGGGCAGGGGCAGGGTGGGGGGAGTAGTGGACTCTGACATACGGCGGAACGGAGTAAGGTAAGTAAATAAATAAATAAAACAATTTACCTTGCGCGCGCTGCATCGCCGAGTTGGCGATGCAGCGCGCGCAAGGTAAATTGTTGTATTTGCCGTATGTCGGAGTCCACTACCCCCCACCCTGTCCCTCCCCCGTCCCGCCCCACCCCACTGCACCGCAGCTCTCCCTCGGCGAGCCGCCACTGCCTAAAAGCCACATGAAATTCCTCTGGATATTGCTAATTATTTTGTTAGGACAAGTCAGTGAGTTAAACGCTCGCCCCTGCAATATGGAGGTGAAAAGTTTGGTTCCCACAGGGCCCACTCAATCAACCATCCTTCTGAGGTTGATAAATTAAGTATCATTATTTTGGGTAATACTAATGACTGTTGCTAAAGAAAAGGCACGAATTGCACTATACAAAAATAAGTTGTTATTAGTTATGTATAAAACCCCATGAGAGATGGAAAAGAGGGAATGGGGACTATATGTAGGCATATCTTATTTCCTATATATAATGGCTGTTCATCTTTTAAATCTAAGATGCCGTTCTCACAATTCACGTGAACTACCTGAATATTTTAAATGGTTTGTTCTACATTGTTGAGGTCCTGAGGTTTGAGATTGTAAGCGAAATTACAGAGTTAAAAAGCTGTGCGTGTGACATAAGCTGCCGACAAAGCAGTTCAGTAAAGCTTTACTTTCAGTGACTAGAATCATCCTATCCATAAGAAACGTTCATATGCCATTAAAGCCATTAAAAGTGGGAATACGCAGTGCATAATTTGTAAAAAAAAAATAAGTGCCTGGGGCCAAGGTATTTCACGGGAGGCCAATGCAGCTTGCACACTCTGTCACTGCTTGAAAATGGCCAGTGTCATCATTCCCTATTAGCCATCACATGCCAACAAATTTGACAATTTGGACTATTCCATGTCACCAATGTTGCCTTCACAAAGTATTATTATTTTGAATTTTCTGTCATCTGCTCTGATCTTAAATTGACAGTTAACAATACCATGTGGTGGACTGTGAGAAATATAAGTGCTGTTGTTGAGAAATTAGTGCCGATGCCAAGCACAGGTTAACACCAGCACAGATTAAGCACTGGGAATAAGGAAATAATGCAGGGACTGAGTGCAGAAACTCGCGTTATCTGAGTATACTGTAAATTATCCCCCGGTATGTTAGAATTTTAGAATTGTTGCAGCATCAAAAAACAGAACAGAAATACACAAAAATGCTAAATAATAATTATAATCGTTATGCAATTAAACATAAAAATGAGTATAAGAGATATGTAAATGAAAGAAAGTCGATGTCAATATGAATACCGATACATTCATGTATAAAAATGAAGTCGCATCTTTATTGACAAATTCACCAGTTAACGTCAACCCGACTCAGAAATAAGTAGTCAGGCAGACCTGGCTCTTCATATAAGCTCCTTGGGACAATACACCTGCACACCTCGTCCAAGAGGACCACCAAGGTGCGGTTATCGTGTTTTGGGACTTGGTGTGTCAGCAGGTGGTGGATGATGTGGGTTGGGAGACAGTCATTCACAATGCCCCAAAACTAAGTTATATAACACCATACCTTTTCCGCAGAGGTGCTGAATTATAATTAGGGCTCCTGGCTTTATGGTATTTATTTTTTTGAAATTTCTGTCTATATTTATCCATATTTATTTTCCCTCATTTTATCTGTATTCATCCATTTTTAATTTATGTTTTTGTGTAAAAAACAAAGATGCAATGGATATATTTCCACATTTATTTTAGCAACAAATGTTTACTCATGTTTAAATGTCCAATGGGTTTTAGCCATTTACAGTACAATACAATACAATACGAAAGCATTTGCATTGCAGAACAGCATAGACAGCTGAACTCTGGGGCGTAACAAAAGCCCCCACAACCCCTGCGGTGCCAGGGGCCCCAGAGCTCCAGGAGACCTGCTCAGCAAAAGTGACAGGTGGTGGGCCTAGGAGGGGGCCCCCCATTCATGTACTTTACAGGGGGGCCCCCTAAAGTTTTGTTACGGCACTGGCTGAACTGCTGCAGCGATATATGTGCTTCTTTAGGAAATCTTTTTTTTTTTGTACTCCCCTACCTGTAAACCTGCACAGCTATTGACCTAGCATTCATGATTGACAGTAGTGAGAATCATCCAAAAGAAAACCTTTTTTACGTATTAATCCATATTTAAGAATAAATACAGAAAGGAAAATAGATGGCTTTCTGTCTGCATTTATCTGTAAAAATCAGTAAAAGTGGAAAACTGCAGGCCTTGATTATATTACAATATTCATATTACTTTCTAGGTGAGCTTTTTTTTTTTACTTTTCATTTGCCAATCAAAGAAAAATATGTTTTTCATCATGTCACCACAGATTTTAGAACACTAATAAATATTGCACATGTGGATTGAAAGAAATCATAATAATTGGTGTGAAATTGTTTGAAGAGTAATGAAATGTTATTTCCTAATTATAAACCATATCCACTCTCAGGAGTCTTGATGCAAGGGATGGCATATTTTGTATGATCAAGGGACAGTGTTCCGCTTGTAAAAAAGACATATACGTGTAGTGCTATTTTTTGTTGTGCCGTCCACATAATTAATTTAGATGCAATTTCTTTCACTATTTTCAATCAAATATTGAACTCTCTCCAATACCAGCAAATTCCAAACTGCCCATACATATCATTGCTGGACAGGAAGTGTACTGCAACCAGTGCTTAATTTGTAAAAGTATGAGTGCTGGTGCCCAAAGCTCTGCTCAGAAGCCTTCGGCAGATGGTATTAAATGTAAGCATGCTAAATACTATAGCTGTGTAGTCTTGAATCTACTACATGCCTCTTTCACTAACTACCAAACACTCCCTGCACCTTTATTTCACTCTTGCAGGTTCCTGCTTTCTCCCTTTGTGATAGTTTTTCCGTCTTTCTATTTTTCCTTCTTTCACCTTTCTGTGTTTTTCCCTCTCTTACTCTCTGTAAATGTCTGATGAGGAAAAGTATGTGTCCGTCCCCAAAAATGAGCACTGACTGCAACTGGGGGACCCCACCCCGGACAATACCTGGGAATTCCCGGGGGTCCAAAAGAAGTGGTAAGACTAATTTAATTGTTCACCTTAACACTAGGAACACATACAATTAACAATCAATGGTGTTAACTGCCTTCATTTTTCCACTTGAGTATACTTTGATGGATCCATAGTGGAATCTGTGGAAAGTAGCTACTACAAACCTTGCTTGAGCATCTACATGCTAACAAGACCCCCAAGTTCAGGTTCAGCTCACTTTTTGGCAGTGCATAGAACAAGGAAGGTGTGATGGGTGGATGGGAGGCTGGTGGGGAAAGGTTCCACTCTACAGAATGTACTTTCCTAGTCACAGTAAGTAGAGTCTATACATTTCAAATTCCAGACTCATTTTATTTCACATTTCTTGAAGTTAGCATACTCCAAAAAATCTGTCTAACGCTGCCATCGATGGGCCACTTGTTACTACTTGCTTCAAATAGAGCTTGGAAATATTTGGACTTTTGCATTGATTCTCAAAAGCAATTATGGGTACTGAACGTAGTACTACTGGAGTACTCTTTTACATACGCTTAGATTACTTTTTAAATGTCCAACTCCCTATTAGCTGAAGTGCAAAGAAGGCACAGTCCATATGATTTGTGCTAGCTGTATATGAATATTCCCATTTTGGGCTAGACATTCTGGCCCCGATTCACAAAGGTAAACTGAGAGAAAAGTCGAACTTTACGACTTTCGGAATTCACAAAGGGCATTTACTACTCGTAAATATCCTTTGTGAATATTGAAAGTCGAACGTTGCTACTTTTGGTATTCGCAAATGGCATTTACGGGTAGTAAATGTCCTTTGTAAATACCGATAGTCAAACTTTACGACTTTTGGTATTCACAGAGGGCATTTACGAGTAGTAAATGCCCTTTGCAAATACCATAAGGGCCCGATTCCGATCTCGCTCGGAAAGCCCTACGGCCGACTCGGTCCCTTAGAGCTTTCTGACCGAATCGTGCTCCTGGGCTCCGAATGCCCGAGTACGATGCAAGTACGCGCTGACGGACTCGGGTCGCTCGGAGCCTCATTGAAGTCAATGGGAGCCTGTTGTACGTTGCGTACTTAGGCTTCCATTGCGAAAAAAGTATATCACGGAAAAGGGCGCCCCCTGTCCTGGGGACGCGTCGGTGCCCCCCACACCATACATGCATGTGTAGGGGGGACCCTTGGGTCCCCCTGTGACCGAGTCGTAGGGCTACGGGTCAAGGGGGGGCCCGCTACGGCCCCCCGAATTCCACTTCCCTGAGCTTTTTTGTGTCGGAGGTTCCGAGTCGATCCGGCTGCTTGACGCGCGCATCGTACTTGGTCGCTCGGAAATCGGACCCATTGCGCTGCACGAGTCGGCCATGTTGTAGTCGTCTGGAGGGCTTCGCTGATGGGTACGAGTCGCTCGGAGCGCGAGGCGATATTCACATCGTACTTGCTCGCTCATACGGCGGGACGAGTCAGTCCAAAATCACACTCGCGACTCGATCTCGCTCATGACGGATGCCGTCAGGAGCCCTTCCGAGCGAGATCGGAATCGGGCCCTAAGTCGTAAAGTTCGACTTTCCTTTCAGTTTACCTTTGTAAATTGGGGCCACTGAGATTCCATTGCAAAAGCTGGTTCCAAATTGTGCACAAGCTTTCGTGATTGGACTCTGATTTTGTGAAGCAACATATGTACTAAGAGGTCACATCATAAAATCACTATTTTTAGGGAATTATAGACCAACTGATGAATTAATATTACAGCAGCCCTTTTCCCTTAAAGGAAAAGGTGCTTCTTTAAAAAATAAAACTTATCTGTATGGGAGAACATCAAGAGGAACAGGCAGTGGTCCCCTGGACCACAACTCACTACCCGCAAAGCTGCTATGGTGATTCCAAAAGAGGAAGATGTGCCAAGGAGATCCCTTCCCATTTAAGATCATTTACCACCTTCTTTGAAGTGTTGGTAACTTTTCAATGGTTTATGAACAGAATTTTATTTTTAAATCGTATAAACATTAGGCTCGATTCACAAAAGTAATCTGAGACAAAATCCTAACTTGATTTTGTCTCAGATTACTTTTGTGAATCGGGCCCAATGATTATTGACTCACAATTAGAAAGGAACTCCACTATTACACCCATTCCTAATTGCAAATCTGTAGGAATTGCAAATCCCATTTTACAAGTCGGAAATACTTCTCTATTTGTAAAATGGATTTGGTACATATAAATAGGCATTTTGTGTTGCGAACCCAGTGGTTTTGCGAATCACAGTGTTTCTGACCGTAAAATGCTTTCATACAATTGGTTATTAATTCTCAGGGTTTGCATAACTCACGTAATTCCGTGTGGCGTTATCATGTGGAATTAACTAAGAAATCTGTGACAATATGCAAAGTGATGCAAAAAGAGTAATTCCTCATTTAGCGCTATTGCTTGGTGCAAAAACGCCCCCTTGTGTCCAAAATAGATGCAAGCATGCATTTTGTCCTAAGAAATATGACTAAATGCAACAGAACATGAATAGCGAGCACAAGTAACTGCTCGCACTATGTGCTCTTAGGGTAGGATTTTTCCCCAACGTACTCTCTGCATTTAGCGCCATTTTTTCAGCACACAATGCACCCTCGCATATTAATGGATGCCAGGATAAAGTTTTTCACTAATAAATAGTGCTAAATGCAGCAGAACACGAATAGTGAGCGTGAGTGGCCTCTCATGCTTATTAAATGTGCTCTTGTAGTAGGATTTTTTAGGCAAATTACGCAAGCAGTAGAAATCTCATAATTAATGGAGATTCCACATCAAAGAATAACGCAGAATTACTAAAATTACTCCAAATACTCTGGCGTGATTCTCATTTTAGATGTTTTGGGACCAATTCTTAAAAGCATCTAAGAGTATATAAAAGAGTACTACAGAGGTACTACTTTAAGTACTCCAAAATGATTTTGTGAACAGATCCCTACGTTCTGCAGAGCATCATGGCAACCAAAGCAGAAAAAATCTAAACGAAAAAAGAACACTGAAAAATAGCAACCCCTGTAATTAACATGATGGAGAATATACAACAGAATACAATTACAAGGCTTAAACTTTACCCACTTTTGATGCTGCTCCTCTAATTTCAAGCAAACCCTTAAAAGGAAACAGTGGCGGCTCGCCGAGGGAGTGCTGCGGGGCGGTGGTGCGGGGGGGTAGTAGAGTCCGACATACTACGGACAGGAGTAAGGTAAGTAATTAAATAAATAAAACAATTTACCTTGCGCGCGCTGCATCGCCAATGCGGCGATGCAGCGCGCGCAAGGTAAATTGTTCTACTTATTTAATTACTTACCTTACTCCTGTCCGTCGTATGTCGGACTCTACTACCCCCCCACCCTGCCCCTTCCCCGCCCCACCGCCCCGCAGCACTCCCTCGGCGAGCCGCCACTGAAAGGGAATTAAGCAAAGTATCTGTTTTTTATACGAAGAATAATGCGCGGAATAGGCTCAAATAAAGCAAGCATATGTAAGAGTAATGAAGGGGTGAACATCCTATACCAAATACCGCGAAATATTGATCTAAAGGAAATAGTATCTCTGCTTTAAAGGACATTTTGTTACTCGATAATCGATCATCGTTGAAAGTGGAGGAGAGACTGGCCAAGCTATGGCACAAGCTGACAGTGGTTTCATCGATTCATGGAAAGTGACCAGAGTAATGGATTTGGAAAAATATGTGCTGAGCATCATTTCAACATGTGTATCTACCAAACTGAAATTATGGAACTAAGTAGTGACTATTTCCTCAAATCAAACTCAGCTATTGATAATTACTCTAAGAAGAACTCCCTACCATCGTTTTTAGCTAGTCTGTGCTTTTGCAGATATTGAGCAACTCTATGGAATCAATCTTGTCCCTGTTCCACAGGGACCCTCCAGTCAAACCACTAGGCCAGTCTGAATGGTAGGACAAGCAAACCCACACCCCTTCCTGTTTTCTTGCCATTTGAGTCCTTTTTCACCGCGACCTCTGGGGGGACCAAAATACTCTATGTAATTTTGTTTTCTAATTCTCAATTAGGAACAACTTCATAAAATGTGTACTAGCCAATAAAAAATACAGTTTGCACATCTGCACTAATTACAAAAGATGGCATGTGCCCAAACGGGTGATTAGGTGCATAAATCACAGGAACGTGATTGCAGCTGTACAAATGAGGTGCCCAAACCAACATTTACACAGGCACATTGGGCCCAATAATAATATCACTTATTACAAATTTCCCACTGTAAAGTGAGGAATTACGTGAGGAGTTTGTGCTTCCCACACCAAAATCTGCATGTATACTGACACCTACTGATTCTTTTATTTCCCAGTAAATTTTGTCAGATTTCACCTGTTCAAAATACGGGCGATGTTGTAATCACCGCAAAGCTTCTCTTTTCGATTTCTGTGCAAACAGGGGTTTGGAAAATAACAGGCCACTCTTTAAGAAGACCTAAATCACACTATTATTTTTGTATGTATCTCGTGTCATCTCAGTTTGAACTCTTGCTGGTGACCTGTGTATTTACAAAAGACATCAGGGAATGACCAGTGCCAGTTAACTAAATCTCATCAACTCATGTCTAATATTTTCATAACCATATAATAATATGGGATTTTTGACCATGCTTGCTGGAGAGGGTAACGGATAACTTTAACCTCAGTTTTTATTTCCTTGTGTGCCAGTTATCTTTGGTCAACCTAACACTAGCTCTCAACATTGCTGAGGTGAATATTTAAAAATATTAATCACATCTTGAAAGCATAGAACTGGCAATTACATTCAGCTACTTAGGGCCTTATTATGAGGGCAGTGGTCCTCAGGACCGCTGTACTCGTGGTGGCAATGCGACCACCGCCACACTGCGGGTCCGCCTGCAGGATTATGAGTGTGGTGGACCGCCACGAGACTACAGGCTCCACCGGAATCAAGGATTCCACTGGGCCAGCAAACTGTAACCGGCTTGAATATGCTGTCAGTGCTGCTGTCAGTGCTGCTGTCGGCACTGCCGAGCATATTGTGAGTTGCCTTTTCACCCCCTTTTACATGGCAGTGAGCCAGCCATAAAAAGCGTGGTGGAGAGGCAATTAAGGGGGCCCTAACAGGCCACCCTGCCAGATCTGGGCCTGGGGGTGCATGCGGGGGGTGGAGCTCATGTTGTGCCCCCCTGTAATTGGACCACCATTCCTGCACGGTGTGGCATGCATACCACACCACATAGGAACGTGCTGCAGGCGCTGTCACAGCAGCTGGCTGCATGTTAAGCTCTCCAATGAGCCTAACAGCCCACCGCCTGCAGCACCGCAGCAGCACCGTCCGTCCGCCATGGATTACACTTATAATCGGGCGTGTGGGCGCACTACGGACTTGGCAGTCCTCCTGTCGGCCCAGCGGTGGAGGGCCGACAGGAGAACCCCCAAACTCGCAATAAGGCCCTTAGCCTCCAAGATCAGTTGAAACTAAAATGTGAACTTAAGGCATTATTATTAACAAAGCAAACACAAGGAGATAATGGATGGAGCGCTGAAACTTTTCAGACACTCACCCCCAGTCACAGATCTGGGTTGAATCCATCATCATTCTTTAGCTCACTTCGCCACCTCAGTTCAGACCTAGCTATATGCAAATCAGTCTTAACCCTGTGCCTCATGGGAACAGTCTAGCCAGAACTGCTAAGCCAGATCTTCCCTGAACCAGAAACAACTATTCTGGGACCGGTTTCAGGGTAACACCCTTCATCAGCCAGGCTAGCTTGAATCCAGTGGCAAAGTGAGCAAGGGACCCAAGTCTGGGCATACCCTGCCAACTTAGGGCAAACAAAGCAAACACAAGGAGATGATGGATGGAGCGCTGAAAATTTCAGACACTCAACCCCAGTCACAGATCTGGGTTGAATCCATCATCATTCTTTAGCTCACTTCGCCACCTCAGTTCAGACCCAGCTATATGCAAATCAGTCTTGACCCTGTGCCTCATGGGAACAGTCCAGCCCGAACTGCCAAGCCAGGTCTTCCCTGAACCGGAAACAAGTATCCTGGGACCGGTTTCTGGGTAACACCCTTCATCAGCCAGGCTAGCTTGAATCCAGTGGCAAAGTGGGCAAAGTGGGCAAGAGACCCACATCTGGGCATACCCTGCCAACTTAGGGCAAACAAAGCAAACACAAGGAGATGATGGATGGAGCGCTGAAACTTTTCAGACACTCACCCCCATTCACAGATCTGGGTTGAATCCATCATCATTCTTTTGCTCACTTCGCCACCTCAGTTCAGACCCAGCTATATGTAAATCAGTCTTGACCCTGTGCCTCATGGGAACAGTCCAGCCCGAACTGTCAAGCCAGGTCTTCCCTGAACCAGAAAAAAGTATCCTGGGACCGGTTTCTGGGTAACACCCTGAATCAGCCAGGCTAGCTTGAATCCAGTGGCAAAGTGAGCAAGGGACCCACGTCTGGGCATACCCTGCCAACTTAGGGCTAACAAAGCAAACACAAGGAGATGATGGATGGAGCACTGAAACGTTTCAGACACTCACCCCCCAGTCACATGATCTGGGTTGAATCCCTCATCGTTCTTTAGCTCACTTCGCCACCTCAGTTCAGACCCAGCTCTATGAAAATCAGTCTTGACCCTGTGCCTCATGGGACCAGTCCAGCCTGAACCGGAAACAAGTATCCTGGGACCGGTTTCTGGGTAACACCCTTCATCAGCCAGGCTAGCTTGAATCCAGTGGCAAAGTGAGCAAGGTACCCACGTCTGGGCATACCCTGCCAACTTAGGGCGAACAAAGCAAACACAAGGAAATGATGGATGGAGCGCTGAAACTTTTCAGACACTCACCCCCAGTCACAGATCTGGGTTGAATCCATCATCATTCTTTAGCTCACTTCGCCACCTCAGTTCAATCCCATCTATATGCAAATCAGTCTTGACCCTGTGCCTCATGGGAACAGTCCAGCCCGAACTGCCAAGCCAGGTCTTCCCTGAACCGGAAACAAGTATCCTGGGAATGGTTTCTGGGTAACACCCTTCATCAGCCAGTCTAGCTTGAATCCAATTGGCAAAGTGAGCAAGAGACCCACGTCTGAGCATACCCTGCCATCTTAGGGCGAGCAAAGCAAACACAAGGAGATGATGGATGGAGCACTGAAACTTTTCAGTCACTCACCCCCAGTCACAGATCTGGGTTGAATCCATTATCATTCTTTAGCTCACTTCGCCACCTCAGTTCAGACCCAGCTATATGCAAATCAGTCTTGACCCTGTGCCTCATGGGAACAGTCCAGCCCGAACTGCCAAGCCAGGTCTTCCCTGAACCGGAAACAAGTATCCTGGGACCGGTTTCTGGGTAACACCCTTCATCGGCTAGGTTGAATCCAGTGGCAAAGTGAGCAAGGGACCCACGTCTGGGCATACCCTGCCAACTTAGGGCGAACAAAGCAAACACAAGGAGATGATGGATGGAGCGCTGAAACTTTTCATACACTCATCCCCAGTCACAGATCTGGGTTGAATCCATCACCATTCTTTAGCTCACTTCGCCACCTCAGTTCAGACCCAGCTATATGCAAATCAGTCTTGACCCTGTGCCTCATGGGAACAGTCCAGCCGAACTGCCAAGCCAGGTCTTCCCTGAACCGGAAACAAGTATCCTGGGACCAGTTTCTGGGTAACACCCTTCATCAGCCAGGCTAGCTTGAATTCAAGTGGCAAAGCGAGCAAGAGACCCACGTCTGGGCATACCCTGCCAACTTAGTGCGAGCAAAGCAAACACAAGGAGATGATGGATGGAGCGCTGAAACTTTTCAGACACTCACGCCCAGTCACAGATCTGGGTTGAATCCATTATCATTCTTTAGCTCACTTCGCCACCTCAGTTCAGACCCAGCTATATGCAAATCAGTCTTGACCCTGTGCCTCATGGGAACAGTCCAGCCCGAACTGCCAAGCCAGGTCTTCCCTGAACCGGAAACAAGTATCCTGGGACTGATTTCTGGGTAACACCCTTCATCAGTCAGGCTAGCTTGAATCCAGTGGCAAAGTGAGCAAGGGACCCACGTCTGGGCATTCCCTGCCAACTTAGGGTGAACAAAGCAAACACAAGGAGATGATGGATGGAGCGCTGAAACTTTTCAGACACTCACCCCCAGTCACAGATCTGGGTTGAATCCATCATCATTCTTTAGCTCATTTAGCCACCTCAGTTCAGACCCAGCTATATGCAAATCAGTCTTGACCCTGTGCCTCATGGGAACAGTCCAGCCTGAACTGTCAAGCCAGGTCTTCTCTGAACAGGAAACAAGTATCCTGGACCGGTTTCTGAGTAACACCCTTCATCAGCCAGGCTACCTTGATTCCAGTGGCAAAGTGAGCAAGGGACCCACGTCTGGGCATACCCTGCCAACTTAGGGCGAACAAAGCAAACACAAGGAGATGATGGATGGAGTGCTGAAACTTTTCAGACACTCACCCCCAGTCACAGATCTGGGTTGAATCCATTATCATTCTTTAGCTCACTTCGCCACCTCAGTTCAGACCCAGCTATATGCAAATCAGTCTTGACCCTGTGCCTCATGGGAACAGTCCAGCCCGAACTGCCAAGCCAGGTCTTCCCTGAACCGGAAAAAGTATCCTGGGACTGATTTCTGGGTAACACCCTTCATCAGTCAGGCTAGCTTGAATCCAGTGGCAAAGTGAGCAAGGGACCCACGTCTGGGCATTCCCTGCCAACTTAGGGTGAACAAAGCAAACACAAGGAGATGATGGATGGAGCGCTGAAACTTTTCAGACACTCACCCCCAGTCACAGATCTGGGTTGAATCCATCATCATTCTTTAGCTCACTTTGCCACCTCAGTTCAGACCCAGCTACATGCAACTAAGTCTTGACCCTGTGCCTCATGGAAACAGTCCAGCCCAAATTGCCAAGCCAGGTCTTCCCTGAACTGGAAAAAAGTATCCTGGGACCGGTTTCTGGGTAACACGCTACATCAGCCAGGCTAGCTTGAATCCAGTGGCAAAGTGAGCAGGGGACCCACGTCTGGGCATACCCTGCCAACTTAGGGTGAGCAAAGCAAACACAAGGAGATGATGGATGGAGCGCTGAAACTTTTCAGACACTCACCCCCAGTCACAGATCTGGGTTGAATCCATCATCATTCTTTAGCTCACTTCGCCACCTCAGTTCAGACCAAGCTATGTGCAAATCAGTCTTGACCCTGTGCCTCATGGGAACAGTCCAGCCTGAACTGCCAAGCCAGGTCTTCCCTGAACTGGAAACAAGTATCCTGGGACCGGTTTCTGGGTAACACCCTGCATCAGCTAGGCTAGCTTGAATACATTGGCAAAGTGAGCAAGGGACCCACGTCTGGGCATACCCTGCCAACTTAGGGCGAACAAAGCAAACACAAGGAGATGATGAATGGAGCGCTGAAACTTTTCATACACTCAACCCCAGTCACAGATCTGGGTTGAATCCATCATCACTCTTTAGCTCACTTAGCCACCTCAGTTCAGACCCAGCTATATGCAAATCAGTCTTGACCCTGTGCGTCATGGGAACAGTCCAGCCTGAACTGTCAAGCCAGGTCTTCCCTGAACCGGAAACAAGTATCCTGGGACCGGTTTCTGAGTAACACCCTTCATCAGCCAGGCTACCTTGATTCCAGTGGCAAAGTGAGCAAGGGACCCACGTCTGGGCATTCCTTGCCAACTTAGGGCGAACAAAGCAAACACAAGGAGATGATAGATGGAGCGCTGAAACTTTTCAGACACTCACCCCCAGTCACAGATCTGGGTTGAATCCATCATCATTCTTTAGCTCACTTCGCCACCTCAGTTCAGACCCAGCTATATGCAAATAAGTCTTGACCGTGTGCCTCATGGGAACAGTCCAGCCGAACTGCCAAGCCAGGTCTGCCCTGAACCGGAAACAAGTATCCTGGGACCGGTTTCTGGGCAACACCCTTCATCAGCAAGGCTAGCTTGAATCCAAGTGGCAAAGCGAGCAAGAGACCCACGTCTGGGCATACCCTGCCAACTTAGGGCGAGCAAAGCAAACACAAGGAGATGATGGATGGAGCACTGAAACTTTTCAGACACTCACCCCCAGTCACAGATCTTGGTTGAATCCATTATAATTCTTTAGCTCACTTCGCCACCTCAGTTCAGACCCAGCTATATGCAAATCAGTCTTGACCCTGTGCCTCATGGTGTCATAAGGTTTCTGCACATACACAGAGCTATGCACAGGAAAATGGGACCCCGGAATACAGTGGTTTGCCACCATATACCGTAGCACCCAAAAACCCCAACCCAACTAGCTTAGCATCCCATTAGCACCCAAGTACCAATGATTAGACAACCCAGAACACGGTATCTTTATCTCAGGACTCGCAGAAGCAAGAACACTCTTTCGTCACTCACTCGTACTTGTCCACAAGGTGCGTAGGAAGAGACACTGGATAGGTTAAAATGTTTATTCCAACTTACGTGCTCTAATGTACAGTACACGTGTCAGTACTAATAGCATAATGCATATGACTAATATAAGCAGCATGGTTACAATTCCATAGAATACAAACGGGGAAAGCATCTCAGAGCTCAGTGGATAAACGTATAAATAACATTACCACCCTCCCCTTGCAGTAAGATAGTTTATTATAATAATAGAAGACCTCTGGGCTTTGACTAGCGAACCCCCATACCTCAGTCTCTAGATGCAGAATTACATCAGCAGGACATCATAGCTCTTCTCACTGAAAGGGATTTCTCCAAGTGTGTTAAGCGCTAGGAAACCGCAGTATTAAAAGCACACAAAATTCTTCATGGCAATTGCACCTAATGTTATGTCTGGGTGCGCGAGACTGGCCATATCAGGAAGAACCAAAATACATTGTTATGTGACCTTGTACATGTTTGTGCAGACCGAGCCCAAAAAGGTGAACAACAGAAAATGCAGACAGTGCAAAAGAACTTGGCACGAGCAAAGGGCGAGGAGTCCCGGCTCAGTGTAACGTGCGCAAAGAAAAGCAGCATGGCAGACAGGCCTAGGCCAACATAACAAGGCAGGCAACAATCCACAAGACACCCTCCCCTGGACAGTCCGGCGTCCAAGACAGAGGCAAAAAAGAAAAATCCAGTGTTGCAGAGGGAGCGCCCAAACGGCGAGGAACAAGTCAATCCATGATAGTGTAGGTGCAGAAAAAAGCCATACCCTCCAAAAGGACATCATTGGAATCGTCAAAAAACATAGATGCCATCCAATCCAAGAGATCGAAAGAGCAGGGATGCTCCTCAGCAAAGTGAGCATCCAGAAGCAATGCGGGACAGCTTGCGTGATAATTGAAACAGCTTCTTTGTAGGAGATCCTGGGCAGCCGCCCAGATATCCCATTGCGCCAAAATCCCCAGTGCAGCCGCACGCGCCATACAGCCAGCAACGGAACAGTCCTGTTCATGGGCCTCTAAGGGACCCATCAACTGAACAAAATCCGGAACAGACAATGACGAATTGGAGAGGCAATAATCCAGAGTCCAGGTGAAAGGACAGCGGATACAAGTCATCACAGGTTGCACGCAAGTGAAATACGCAAAGCGGAATGAAAGAGTATATGACACACTCAGTGTCGCCAATGGCAGTACACCAAAACCAGCCAAGAGGCGCTCACGGAGCAGCTGTAGGCGTTCTGGATCGAGCAGGTCCCATCGGGGAGCAGCCATTGCGCAGAAAGCAAATTAAGAGCAAGACACCAGCCGCTAAAGCGAGGATCAACGGGAAACCGCCAAAGACACTGGAAAAAATAGAATGTATGAAAGCTGGGATGACACCAAAAATAGTTTGGAAGGAGGACACCAAGCCCGACCCCACGACCTTAAAAAAGTGTACTAGGCCTTCAGTGTTAGATGCGTTAAAAATACGATGTATTAACTCCCCAAAATGTTGGGGGAGATTAGTGTTTAAAAGGGCCTGTATTTCACTGTGGGTACTCGCCACCTGGAGAATGAATGTCTCCCGGGCGGACGTGAGCATAACTTCCTCGTTCAATAATAGTGCCTTTATTCTGCTCAGTCTATTGAAATCTGCCTCCATGGTAGGGATGGAAGGCCAAACAGAGATATCAACCTTGCCATGAGGGGGAGGAAAAAGCACATTTTTGCAGCAGACAACCCTGTGCGAAACTGTTACAATGTAAGGAATGCCAGCCTGCAGGCCACAACAGTTTTCGTTATTTAAAAGTAAATAACTACCATTGGAAAGGAGAGTGAAAGTAGGAGAAATAACAGGAGCAGGAATACCTTTCAGCACACAAGCAAGATTAGGAGCGGAAACGCTACATGAGCCATGCAATTTAATGTGTTTACAAATAAGCGAATGACCCATAGTCGAGTCGCAGGACTCCCCCGTGAGAAAAACTTCCTTGCCGTCCCGAAGGCATTTATACATGAAAGGCAAGGACCAGAGTTCATGCAGGAAAGCACTGCCCAAGGGCTGGTAACGGCCCACAGGGTAATGTTTCATGCACGAGTCAAATTCAAATAAGGAAAAAGGTAAAGCGATAACCCCATGAACTAGCCACACAGCAGAATCGAGTTCTGCAACAGAGAACGGCAAAGGATCCATCTTTTCGATATGTAATAAAGTGTAAGTTGCATCTTTCATGGACATGAATTGCTGTTTGTCAGTTAAGTTAAAAGGTAGAAACAAGGCAGAGGTGTTCAAAAATGCCAAGGCACTTTACCTAACTTAAGCGTTTGTAAAGTCCATGCAAACTGCATAACTGAGCGCAATTGATTCTGACCATGATATAACACAGAAACATCATCTTGTACAATATCGACAACAGAGGACACAATATTCTCTAAAGTGTAAATGCGAGAAGACAGGGTATTAATACTATTGTCAACAACAGCAAGCACCTTTTCCAAATTTGCTTGATCTATTTCCCGAAGACGGGAAGCAGCTTCAATTTGTGATAGCTTCCAGAGTTCATTATACGTTTCATAAATGAATCTCTTAGGTCGGGGACCACGAGGTCCCAAAACAAAGTCGGACAGATCAATATTGCCTGTAAGGAGGGACAAATGTTGTTTAACAGAATCAAGGGACGAATGTTGCAGCCATTGTTTGCATAATTTACCAACAGAATATGTAGTGACAGTACGGGAATCAGTAAATCTCGGATCAGGCCTATCCTGTGTGTAACTAGCTCCTGAGTCGTGAAAACGCATTTGACATGCATTTGATGATGTAGGCCATACCAACCAGGGTGACTGAACTAGCTCAGAAACATTATACGAATTATTTTGTAACAGAGCCTGCAGGGACACGAGGGACATATTGAATCGTGAGCTTTCATTGGGAAAACTCGACAGGGATGGTATTGATGGAGTATTCAATTGTTTAGTGGTTGCTAAGCCCCAACATGTAGTCTGATAGATGGAGACATTGAGGAACATAATTTGTGTAGGGATGAGGCAAGCACGGTGTAATGCCTCGGTTCCCTGTACCTGCCATGGCTTGGAGCCCCAAATAGATTTTAAATCCACTGTATTATCCCAGTACTCATAACCACCCACAGCTAGGGCACTTAGAAAGGAACCTGAATAAAGCAATTTGGTGTGTGTTAACATAATTTTCTGAGTTGATGTGTTATTAAGTCTAAAATAATAGGATGCAGGGTTCGACCGATTAAAATCAGTAAAATAATTAAACTTATTTCGAAGAGTTTGAGAGCTACCTGGCAAGGGGTTTGGACAATGTTCCCATTGGGTATAGTTAACAGAACTACGCAGGGCACTGGGCTTATGGAGAAAATGAGTACCCCAATGTTGGTAACAATACAAATCGGCATAATTAGCAGAATTCATATATAAATCTTCAGCATTAAAAGATGCATAATATTTTAAATCGGCAAACAATGCTTCAACGGCATGCACATCCCAATCATCAGAATGAATATTGTTTTGTACTACATCACCCATTGAAACACGAAGGACATTAGGTACATTAATAATTTCCGTCGGACCATGGATTTGATAGTTCACTGCATCCCATACGATGCCATCAGCAACTGGGAAAGCTGAAATGTTCACAAATGTGTGGTCACGCTTCATGATGTGAGACGAGGAATGAGGAGCCAAAGTTCCAGAAACATAGTCTACAGCAGAGCGTTCAGGTAAATAGTGACCATTAATTAGTAGAAAAAACACTGTGACAAAGCCAATGGACATGAACAAAAAATCAAGAAAAGTACCAACCAGATGTATGTCCAGGGGGAATCAAAAAATTGTCTCTAAACCAGGATATAAAAATACTGAACTTGGATGGAACTTTTGAAGATGTGGAATCCGAATCAAAGGAATAACGAGTCGGGCTTAGTGGCGATATTGGTTGATGTGCCACCGATTCAGATGCAGGATAAGTATACTCGTCCTCGTCGATGTTGGTGGAGAGTTGGGGATCAATTATAGTTTCAGGCAAAGTAGAGGATTCAGGCAAATCAACCATCTCAATTACAGCATCAGCGATCGTTCGCGCAGATGGACTATGAACATATGTCCGATAAATGGCAGGACAAGAGACCGCTGGTGTGACACTATTCAGGATCGGCCAGGCGCTGTAGCTTGACATTTTCCACTGAGATGTATCTGTTCTCCTTGCGACCAGGAAGCGGTGGTAAAATAACTGTACGTGTTCCCTTCAAGCCCAGAACTGGAACCGGTGCACGAAAAGAGGGGCCGAATTCTTTTTTGTTTTCAACCTTCTCTCGAACCAGTTCTCCAACCTTTGGAAGCCAGCCGGCTACCGGAATCTGCAACGCAGGATCTGTGGCTGAAGGCAAATGTGTAGTTGCAAGTTTGTCTCGGGCTTCTTGTAAGTCCTGTAACATAGCAGAATGGTTATCTACATCAAACTTGGCGGATTGCGCCGCGATGTCTGGACCCTCAAGGTCAGGCACAAACATTCTTATGCCAAAGAGCATTTCGTATGGGGTCCGCCCACCCAGAGGTCTTCTAGGGAGATTATTAAGTGCACGCTGAACGGTATACAAATGGGCCAGCCAGTTCCTGCCAGTACCTATAACCCTAGCTGTTAAGGATTGCTTTAAGTCACGGTTCATTCGTTCAACGATAGAGTTGCCCTCAGGCCTATACGGAGACGAAAATTTCACCCGCACCCCAAGCGAAGCCATTGCATCCTTGTAAGCCCTAGAGGCAAACGCTGGACCTTGGTCCGAATGGAAGGTGCCGCATGCGAAAATTCCCACAAAGACACGCAAATCCCTGATTACATTTCGGGCGTCAGCACTCCGTTGTGGCCAGACCCAGAGAAACCGTGTGCACGAGTCCACTGCCACTAAGATGTATTTATAGGCAGTGTCTGATGAGAATGGACCGCAGTGATCCAAGTAAACACACCCAAAGGGTCTGTTAGCAATGCAGAGCGGTGTTTGTGGTGGACGTGTTACCGTGGAAGGCTTAATCTGTTGACAAACGTCGCAAGAAAGCACAAAAGCACGGGTGTCTTTATATAACCCACGCCACCAATAACGCTGCTGCAAGATGGAAACCGTAGCTGACACACCTGCATGAGCAGAAGCCATGCCTTCGTGTGCAGCTAATATCAAGGCACTCCTGCGGTCTGCGTTGGGGATCAGCCGATCTCCAACGTCAGGTATAGTTACATAAGGAACCTGATCGGGACTTAATGTGTAAGAATACTTGGAAGGGAAACCTGTAGGGTAATTATTACCTTCCTTGGTTGCAGCAATAGCTGCTAATATAACAGGGTCTATTTTAGACATGGACCTGGTAACCGCTGCTACTGAACACGTGACTACTGCTGAACGGGCAGCCTCATCTGCCAGATCGTTACCAATAGCGTGTGCGCCCACCCGCTGATGGCCTAAGGTGTGAACCACCTGTGTGAGGGGCAGACGTTGTTGCAATTCTGCCACTCGAACCCAAAGCATTTTATGCTTAATTGTGCTCCCTTTTGCGTCCTTGTAGTCGTTTTTCGACCAGAAAAACAGATTGTCATTGTAAGACTGTACACAGTAGAAGGAATCACATACAATAAGAGTTGTCTCATCCTGAGAAGCGAACTCAAGTGCAAGTAGCAATGCATGCAGCTCGGCCAATTGTGCGGTACTATCTCCAAGTGTGCGAGTGTGCACTACAGAGGATTTGAACGTTCCATTTACAAAGGAACCCGCAACAATAGCACATGCAGCTGAATAAGCGTGCTTGGACCCAGTGGCCGGTTGCGCCGAACCATCGGTGTAGATCACACATTTGTAATCCTCAAGCGGTAGTAAAAACAAAGGAGGAGGATGAACGAATTCATACTGCAAAAACTCCTGAGTCTGCAGAGAAGAATCAAAAACAAAAGTGACGTCCGAAGACGTCAAGGATGTAGCCCATTGTATCCAACGGGGATGCATTGCTTTTGAGTTCGGTACACTTGCCTTTGTTACTGCCTCTAGGGCAGGACAGGGTGTCACCACTAGAATCCGCTTTCCCTGTGCCAGTGCGCGTTCCTTTAGAATCGCCATTTGCACTGCAGTTAGAACTTTTTCGACAGATGTAAAGCGCAATTCAGCGGAAGTGTACAGATGTGACTTGTATGCGATGGGTACTGTATCACCTTCATTAAAGGTTAAGTATGTGAATCCCACCGCCCCCGGAATTATTCTAATCACCAGGTTTGTGTGGTTATCACGAGTCAAAAGATATTTAGACTCCAAAAGGTCTGTCTGCAAAGACTGCAGAATTGAGGTATGCTCAGGCAGCCAGCAAGACCTTGAATAAGTAGGTTGTATCAAAGCATACAAAGGCTTGATACGCTGGGCATATTCGGGAATGTAAGTACGCCCGAAATTCAGGAACCCCAGCAAAGACTGAAGTTTCTTCAGAGTATTTGGGGGCACAAATGTGCACATTTTTCCAAGAAATGGGGGCTAAGCCCTTACCTTCGTTATTGAGCTCATAGCCCAAGAACAGAACGGTAAATTCAGCAATGTGTGACTTAGCAAAGTTAAATTTGTAACCCTGCTCCGCGAATTCAAGAATAATGCGGTCCACACGGGACAAATGCTGAAATAATTCGTCGTCCGTCAGATAGATGTCATCTACGTACGAACATGCGTCTTGATCAATGTCATTTAACAAAGAAACAACACGGGCGGCGAATATACCCGGACTATTTTTGTAGCCCATGGGTAAACGCCGGAACTGGAATAATTTACCACCGGAAGTGAATGCGGTCCATTGACCACTCTCCGGGGCTAGGTTGTGCGTGTAGAAACCGTTTGAAAGGTCAAGTGTCGTTTTGTATTTTTTACGAACAAGACTGTCTACAAGCGCAGAACTGTGTGTATTTTGCACCGCAAAGTTCCGACAATGAGTATTTAAATGCCGGTAATCCAAAACTAAGCGGTACGATCCATCGGGTTTAGAAACCACGAAAAGGGGATTGTTCATAGGTGATACGCATGGTTCAATTACTCCCTGATATTCCAACTGTGTCAGAATTTCGGAGACGGGGCCTTTTGCCTGCTGTTTGATGGGATATTGGGGTTGTGGCTGCGGTAGTGACCGCAAAGGTATTGCATGAGGAGGTGATTCTTCATCCCATCCCACATGGTTGCGGTATAACGCTGGTGCCAGGTACACAGCCCACTCAGCTGCAAGTGCTTCAGCTTTGTCTTTTGGGACATGCCGTGAAAAGCTTGGAAGGATTACCTCCTCTCCTTTATGTGCAGCTAAAACGAATGGGGGTGGCCAATCCACCTCTGCTAACAAAATGTCATATGAAGAGGTTAGATTTTCCCAAAAAATCCCTTTTATTTCACGCGGTATATCACCTTCAATTTGGATGACTATGTTGTAAAGTCTGTCAGGGGGTGCCACTCTCGTGTCAGCTGTCTCTACAGTAACGAATGTTTCAGTTGCTGTCGCCTCCATATGAGGACGTAGCGCCTCCCGCACTATGGTAACTTCCGCGGCGCTGTCTAGGAGGGTCACTGCCCACGTCCAATTCTGGAGTCTCGTTCTCACGGTCTGAGGCATATTTCGCTGTGACAGCGGCAACCTTTTTCTTCTGAAATTGCGGTCGAGGAAGGTGAAAGTCTTCTGCTTTCCCTCTGACTTGTTGTCGAGGTTGGTCTCGCTCCTGGGGAGCCTCTCGGCCCCTTCCTCTATCTTGCCGTCCTCCTCCACCAGCCTGTGACGACGTCTGGGCCTGTGAAGAACGAGGAGAACGCGTATCAGAGCTCTGAAACCTTTCTGGTGATTTAATCCTTGACCTATCACGTAAATCATAAGTACGTTCAGAAGAAACCGAAACTGGGGAAGCGCCTCTCGACCCCGGCTTCTTTTGTTGCTTACCCTGTTTTTTCTGTCTCCAACTCTTTTTAGTGAAGACCGGTTTATCATCTTTCTCAGATGCACTTTTTGTTTGTGTAACTTGTGTTTGCGATTGAGTTTGCATTTTTACAAAAGGCTTGTTGCCAAGGCTATTTCTTCCAATTGTTTTATAAGCCCGGGCAATAATTTTCGGTAATTCGCGGGGCCTGTCCAACTCTGGGACCAAAGCCAAAGCATTCGCTACTTGAAAGTTCATAGCATCGCCCTTGACATTTCCAAGGATCAGCTCAGCTACTACATCAAACACTCCCACTAGTCTCATCCCTAATTCCACAGCCGCTTCAGGGCCATGTTCATCCTGTACTTTTTTAATTACAGAGGGTAGAACCGTCATGGAAGGAGTTCCAAAACATTTTGAATAAACTGCTGCGAATACCTTACCCCAGTTTTCACATGATGTCAAATCGGGGATTATGTCTTTTGGCAAACTTATCGTGAGGATGCGGTGTTTATCTACTGGGGATGTATGGGGAAACACTGCTTCTATCTGATCGAACTTTTCTGCAAGCCAGTAAGGATAGTCGTCCTTATTTTGTGGACGTTTGCCCATCACAGAATTTACCATGACAGGACTTATGGTCACTCCAGCGGCTATAGCTGGTTGGCCTGCGACTACAGGAGCAGCTCCATGTAGGCTACCTGTAACGTATGTCACTAGGGCTCGATGCACTCGTACCAATTCGGTATGCATAGTGCGCAGTTCCGCAAGCGGTAATGCCAGATAATTTGGATGCGGGGTATACCCGGCCAATACAGGCCAAGTGGCCCCCTGAATTGATAAGGGGCCTAAACGAACTGCGGTAGTTGGTTGTGGTAGGGCGCCATTAAACCAAACACGGTGCTGCCAAGCCGTGAGAGGTACTTCAAGATTGGTATAGGGTCGATAGGCAGCAGGAATAGCGGTGGGTTTATATTCATGAAACAGATTATCATCTGCCTCCACCGCTTCAAAAGTGATCCAAGTGTAAAACACCTCAAAGTGGTAAGCCGGATCGGCTTGAACCACAAAGACCAAATCGATCCCTGTATCAGGCACTCCATACACCCGTAAGTGGTCTCGGAGTGCTCCTCGACTATGTGCAGCAATCGCCACACCAGCCATGACTAAACAGTTATATTCGACGACCTAACAGGGAGCACAAAAATGGGTCTGTTAACTAACCTTTTTTAATAACATCAAGCTTGAAAGAACCTATAAAACATTCAATATAGGAGGTATCACCGTCACATACGCCTCCGGAAGCGTACGCGAGGGGTTTGTGGACAAGCACAAGTACTACTCAAGCGTCTCGCAGTTAAGCTGCCCCACGGTGGTCGCGCCATGTCATAAGGTTTCTGCACATACACAGAGCTATGCACAGGAAAATGGGACCCCGGAATACAGTGGTTTGCCACCATATACCGTAGCACCCAAAAACCCCAACCCAACTAGCTTAGCATCCCATTAGCACCCAAGTACCAATGATTAGACAACCCAGAACACGGTATCTTTATCTCAGGACTCGCAGAAGCAAGAACACTCTTTCGTCACTCACTCGTACTTGTCCACAAGGTGCGTAGGAAGAGACACTGGATAGGTTAAAATGTTTATTCCAACTTACGTGCTCTAATGTACAGTACACGTGTCAGTACTAATAGCATAATGCATATGACTAATATAAGCAGCATGGTTACAATTCCATAGAATACAAACGGGGAAAGCATCTCAGAGCTCAGTTGATAAACGTATAAATAACATTACCACCCTCCCCTTGCAGTAAGATAGTTTATTATAATAATAGAAGACCTCTGGGCTTTGACTAGCGAACCCCCATACCTCAGTCTCTAGATGCAGAATTACATCAGCAGTACATCATAGCTCTTCTCACTGAAAGGGATTTCTCCAAGTGTGTTAAGCGCTAGGAAACCGCAGTATTAAAAGCACACAAAATTCTTCATGGCAATTGCACCTAATGTTATGTCTGGGTGCGCGAGACTGGCCATATCAGGAAGAACCAAAATACATTGTTATGTGACCTTGTACATGTTTGTGCAGACCGAGCCCAAAAAGGTGAACAACAGAAAATGCAGACAGTGCAAAAGAACTTGGCACGAGCAAAGGGCGAGGGAGTCCCGGCTCAGTGTAACGTGCGCAAAGAAAAGCAGCATGGCAGACAGGCCTAGGCCAACATAACAAGGCAGGCAACAATCCACAAGACAATGGGAACAGTCCAGCCCGAACTGCCAAGCCAGGTCTTCCCTGAACCGGAAACAAGTATCCTGGGACCGGTTTTTGGGTAACACCCTTCATCAGTCAGGCTAGCTTGAATCCAGTGGCAAAGTGAGTAAGGGACCCACGTCTGGGCATACACTGCCAAATTAGGGCGAGCAAAGCAAACACAAGGAGATGATGGATGGAGCGCTGAAACTTTTCAGTCACTCACCCCCAGTCACAGATCTGGGTTGAATCCATCGTCATTCTTTAGCTCACTTCGCCACCTCAGTTCAGACCCAGCTATATGCAAATCAGTCTTGACCCTGTGCCTCATGGGAACAGTCCAGCCTGAACTGCCAAGCCAGGTCTTCCCTGAACTGGAAACAAGTATCCTGGGACCAGTTTCTGGGTAACAACCTTCATCAGCCAGGCTAGGTTGAATACAGTGGCAAAGTGAGCAAGGGACCCACGTCTGGGCATAACCTGCCAACTTAGGGTGAACAAAGCAAACACAAGGAGATGATGGTTGGAGCACTGAAACTTTTCAGACACTCACCCCAGTCACAGATCTGGGTTGAATCCATCATCATTCTTTAGCTCACTTCGCCACCTCAGTTCAGACCCAGCTATATGCAAATCAGTCTTGACCCTGTGCCTCATGGGAACAGTGCAGTCCGAACTGCCAAGCCAGGTCTTCCCTGAACCGGAAACAAGTATCCTGGGACCGGTTTCTGGGTAACACCCTTCATCAGCCAGGCTAGCTTGAATCCAGTGGCAAAGTGAGCAAGGGACCCACGTCTGGGCGTACCCTGCCAACTTAGGGCGAACAAAGCAAACACAAGGAGATGATGGATGGAGCGCTGAAACTTTTCAGACACTCACCCCCAGTCACAGATCTGGGTTGAATCCATCATCATTCTTTAGCTCACTTTGCCACCTCAGTTCAGACCCAGCTATATGCAAATCAGTCTTGACCCTGTGCCTCATGGGAACAGTCCAGCCGAACTGCCAAGCCAGGTCTTCCCTGAACCGGAAACAAGTATCCTAGGGCCAGTTTCTGGGTAACACCCTTCATCAGCCAGGCTAGCTTGAACCCAGAGGCAAAGTAAGCAAGGGGCCCACGTCTGGGCATACCCTGCCAACTTAGGGCGAACAAAGCAAATACAAGAAGATGATGGATGGAGCGCTGAAACTTTTCAGACACTCACCCCCAGTCACAGATCTGGGTTGAATCCATCATCATTCTTTAGCTCACTTCGCCACCTCAGTTCAGACCCAGCTATATGCAAATCAGTCTTGACCCTGTGCCTCATGGGAACAGTCCAGCCCGAACTGCCAAGCCATGTTTTTCCTGGACCAGAAACAAGCATCCTGGGACCGATTAACAAAACATACTTTGGCAAATATCTATGAAATCAATGGTTTGCAACTTTATCGGTCTTCATAAAGCAATTCTTCCCATTAAACCTTAGGTCTTGTTGATGAAAACGTTTGTACATCAATTTGAACAACATTATATATTTTGGGCCAAATGTAGAACATTTTTCAAGGATCGCAAACCCCCTGACTCACTAAATCAAAGGTTTTGTGACCACTTAAAAGCGTTTATGGATTTACTAAATCAATTTACAGGTGTGGAAGTCTTTTCGAATTTGCAAATATATTTTAAAGTGGATTTCGAATTGCAGTTTGAATGGTGCATGTTGTTGCTCTCTCTTTCAAACTGCAGTTCGTACCCTGATGTATCAATGGGTTGCGGACATAATTCTGTTTGCAAACCATTGACCAGTTACCTATTCCTCAAAGGAGGTGGTAGCTGATTCTCAAAGGGAAATGTGTCCCTAATTAAATGAGGATGGGAACCTGAGGGGGTGCAGGCAGTGGCCAAAGGAAGGTGGGTGCAGGTCCTGTACCAAACCCCGCTGTGGAAGGCCGAAAGCGGTAGGCTACCACAGTTGGAGTTGGTTCTTCGCTTTGGGCTGGGTGCAGGACTCTGCCACAGGTCCGGCCCTGCGCCCAACCCCTGCTACGCACGACCATTGGCTGTGCGCAGTGGGGTTGGGCATCCCAAGGCAGGTAGGGAGCATGCCCCAACCACCACTGCTCACCGCCGAATATATTAACATTATACACAGAGATGACTAACATAAACAAATCTATTATTTAAACTGACCGCTGGTTTGGGGGATTTAAAATCATTTTGTATTTTTTCTAGCACTTTTCATTTTTAGGGGGTTTCAACTACAAAAAACTAAAGCAGTGCATAGGAACTGGGATCAAAAAAATGTACCTCTTGCACTCCGGTTGGTGGGCAGCCAACAGTTTGTCCCCAGCTCTAGAAATGTGCTCTCCAATAGTAATAACGTTACCACACCTGGCGCAGTACAGTTAGTATAAGACTACAAAGAGTTGATATCACTTTGTGTTGCCAGGACTTGTGGTGGTATGGAATCACTGAATTGCACAGATGGACTTGAAGCATTCTTTTCCGCGTCCCATCTCCTCTTGGCAGCATTCAATTGGCTACTGTGACACCTGTTCAGGTGCTTCTTTATACCTGAAGTGCCAAAAGGGTACTTGTTGCCAGTACCCTTCTAATTTCTATGTGGCACAGTTTGCACTTGACTACTTTAGCAAACACTTTCTTCTCTCCAGCGTCGAGTCAAAACAATTTCCAGGTGATGGATTCTGGAACAATCCTCAGCTTCCTGCTCCTAAGGCAGGTACCGCAGTATAGCAACTCTGAAAAATGCTGAAATTTTAATAAAAAACAGAAAATGTCTTAGTTATTTATGTCCATGAGGAAACCTCTATCTTCAAATTTGACAGAAACGACCCCTTCACAGTAAACACTACTTTTAAAAAAATAGATTTACTGGTCATGAAGTACTACTGCAGGACACAGAAAAGGAAGCAAAGGCTCTGCAGGACTGACACGCACTCTATAATTGGCTTTATAGGAACCGCACGAGTGCAGTGGCACCAAGGGGCAAAAAAAAAAAATGAAACTTGCCATCTGATTTACTACTCAGAGAGCACTACAGACAAATAAGCCAACATCCTTTAGAAAAAAGATCAATTGATTTTCATCAACACCATTAGCACATTGGGGTTTTAGAAAAGCAGTTTGGTGTGAAAATAATCACTGTAAAAAAATGCCTCTATTGCATGATCACCCTAATTTTTTTGGACTGCAGTTTTTTGTTTGAATCTGTGCACTTGGAGTCTGCTAACCAGGCCCTAGTGCATGGGTCCTGACCCCTAAAACATGTAGAAATTGGCTACACTCCAAATTGGCAAATTTAACTTATCTATACGTCCTTAGTATATAGCACAAAGTGTTTCCAGGACCTGTAAGTTAAATGTCAGAGTTGTCACAAAAGTGGCAATAAAAAACACGACAGCAGTCTGCTACCAGTAGCCTGGTTGTGCAGGTTTTAACTGCAAATTTCACCTGAAAAAATGATATTTTTTGGCAGGCCTAAACCTTCATTTTTAATACTTATAAGTCACCATTTAGGTATACCTTAAAGGCCCATAGGGCGGAGTGCACGGAAGTTAAAAGTAGGACATATATGATTAATGATTTACATGAACTGGCAGTAAAAGACCTACAAGTCGTTTTTCACTTTGGCAAGGCCGGTTCTCTGATAGGCTACCACTGGCTTACACTGCTACATTTAATAAGTGCTAAATTCAGTTTGAGAATAGCTAGAAAAATGGGTCACGTACTCGTCTTAATACTAATTTAAAATCCAATTTAAGGATACAATTGGACTTTATTTGACTATGAAGAAACAGACACTTTTAGAAAGATATCACTTTTCTGCCCAAAGCCAAAAGTCTTTCCTGACAGTGTCCAGTTGTCACCTGACCCCTGATTGCTCCCAAAGAGTGAGCTTTAGATTGCTCCCAGACAGTGGACAAAGGCTTTGGGTGTGATGAGGTGTCTTTCTTCCTTGAGAAGGATGACCTGGTGGCTGTGTCCAGCCCCTTCCTGATCTTCAAAGGGTGGCTTCCCTGTCAATGGCTAATGTAGCTCACACACAGGCCTGCCTCCCTGTTGTTGTTGTCCTTCTAATCAGGCTGGCTTCAAACCCAATGTGAGCAGGAGAACTGCCCAGAAATGGTTTAGGGGTGAACAAAGGACAGTCCTCCCCCCGTAGGCTGGCACTGGGCATACAAGGGGCAGCCCAGGATACCTTCTTCAGAACACTACTGGACCTGTGGAGGATAGAAGAAGGACTGCACCTGCTGTTGAGACCTGTGAGGAGAACCCCAAGGGCTGAACCTACTCCCACTTGTACCCAGGACAAAGATGTGGCCCCCATGGTTCAGTTGGATGACCTCCTACTAAGTTACACAGGCACAGAAGCTGCAAGAAACCCACCTTCCTGGAAGATTCCAATTGACCAGTTTCCACTGGCCCTGCCTTGGACCCTGATGGTGGGTCTAGAGTGCTCTTCCTGAGGGCCTGGAATCCTTGACTGGTATCAGAGTGTACTCCTCCTGCCTAACCATAAAAGTATAGACTTAGAAACATTTTGGCAACTTTTCTTCTGGAGATCAGGAACTACCTGCCTAGTTATCCACATGAGGGTGCATTGACAGTGGAATTGGACTTCCCTCAGCTTCTGCTACATTCTTCACCAGCATTGGGGCTGAAGCCACATTCAATGATGTTGAACTCTTTGCTGATTCTAGCCCACAGTCCTGATCCACTGGGGAAATCCACTGGGGGAATCCGGAGCTTGAGAGAAGCGTCAACTTCATTGGAACTCTAGCCGGTCAACAACCGATCGATGCCAAGGCCATTTTGATATGAATCATGACCTTCTCCCATGAAGAGGCTTCCCGTCTTCATCGATGACTACATTAGACCTTCTGCGTTTGGCACCAACTAACCCATTGACAACCAGTCGATGTTCAGAAATGTTTTTAAGAAAAGATGTTAACTCTTTGACCGGGACATACCCAGTCCCTTTATCTGACTGACGATGGACCACAGTTGGCCTTAACTTCTGACTTTGCCCCAGTCTGCTGCAAACCAGTTGCCCGCGGTTGGTGCTTTGAGCTTTTGGGGCTGTTTTCATTTAAAACTTTTAAAAATCATATCTCCGGTTCCCCTTATTGGAGTTTTGCAATTGTGGTGTCGTTTTGCTCATTAAACAAGTCTCTATCCTTATGCATTAGAATGGGGTTACTCTGTTGTGTTGTTAACTTTATACCTGTTATGGTACCTCTATATGCTTTACACATTTTCTTAAGCTAAGTCTTTCTGCTGTGTGCTATAGCTACCAGGGGTTGAGCTCAGGTTTACATTACTGAACCCTTTACTAGACTGAACTAGAATAGTGCCATTATTACTTGTGGTCGATTACCATCCATCCCAACTAATAGTCCACTTTGTTACAATATTTATTAGGGTCTCAGAGAGAAGTGCACAGCCTGGGATGCTGACAACATCAGCCACAGGCCCTAGCCCAGCTGCAACATTGCAAGATGAGGAAGGTATTGTGGTTGCTTCAACATGTGCTACACCACAATCACCTAGACCTGAGAACACGTCAGTGATGTGCCAGTTTTACCAACTTCCAACTTCCACTTGGGGAAAAACATAAGTTCACAAGAAGTCATGTGCATTTTGTTCGAACAGGTGCTCCATTGGCATAATGCTGGCCAGTATTCCATGGGAACTAATAGGATGTAAAAATGTGGGCCAGGTTCCGAGGGGCATTATGCACAGAACCACTCACATATCCATGCACATACCCACACAACCACTCAAACACCCACTCACACATCAATACAACCCCTCACATGCCCACTCACACCTACACAACCACTCACATACCCACTCACAGATCATTGCGACCACTCAAACACCCAGTCACATGCCCACACAACCACTCACATACCCACTCACAGACCCATACAACTGCTCACACACCCACTTACACACCCATACAACTAGTCAAACACCCACACAACCACTCACACACCCACTCACATGCCCATTAAAAACACTCGCTCACACACCCAAACAACCACTCATATACCCACTCGTACACCCACACAGCTACTCAGACATCTACTCACATACTCATACAACTACTCACATACCCATACAACCACTCATGCACACACCCATTCACACACCCATACAACCACTCACACACCCATACAACTACTCACACACCCACACCCACTCTCACACTCATACAACCGCTCACACATCAGGAAAACCACTCACAAACCCATTCTCAGACCCACACAGTCACTAACATCCACACTGACAGACCTATACAGCCACTCACTTACCCACTGACAGATCCATACAGCCACTCACACACCCACTCACACACCAATATAGTCACTCAGACACCCACTCACACACTGATACAGACAGTCACATAACCACTCAGATGACATATGTTAGAAATAGTATAACTCATTAGTGGTACAGAAAGAATAGTAATTTAACTTATGCAGAAGCTTAGTATATATCTTTACGTCTCAGAAATGTTTACAAAACACTTACACTCACTGGATGATGTCATCAGTGATGTATTCGGAGATGTCATTATTGATGTCATCAGTGATGTCACTGACCATGTCATGAGTAATGTAATATGTGAGGTCATAAGCAGTGCATTGCGGGGGCATAAGTTACAGTGAGCTCAGGTAAATATAACTGCTGAATTTCTATGGTTTTGTGCATGTGAAATATGAGCCTAACTATAAGGTCCCTGTAAGCTTTGGCTTTTTCAGAGGATATATATATATTCACTGAAAAAACCAAAGGTTACAGGGATGTTATAGTTAGGCTAAGATTTCACAGCTAACTATAACTGCTGAGTTTCACTGGTTTTGTACAAGTGAAATGCGAGCCTAGCTATAATGTCCCTGTAACCTTTGTTTTTTTCAGTAGATATATCACGCATACAAAACAATAGAAATCCAGCAGTTATAGTTACTTGAGCTAACTATGACTTACACCCCCACAATGCACTGCTTATGACCTCACATATTACATCACTCATGACATGGTCAGTGACATCACTGATGACATCATCCCATGAGTGTGTTTTGTAAACATTTCTGAGACTTAAAGATATATACTAAGCTACAGCATAAGGTAAATAACTATTCTTTCTGTACTAGTAATTAGTCATACTATTTCTAAAATACCTAATCTGAGTGGCTGTATGACTGTCTGTATCAATGTGTGAGTGGATGTCTAAGTGGCTGTATGGATTTGTAAGTGGGTGTGTGAGTGGCTGTTTGGATGTGTTAGTGGGTATGTGAGAAGCTGTATGGGTGAGTGAGTGGCTGTGTGACTGTCTGCATTGGAGAGTAAGTGTGTGTGTGAGTGGCTGTATGGGTGACTTAGTGGCTCTGTGAGTGGCTGTATGGGTGAGGGAGTGGGTGTGTGAGTGGCAGTATGGATGAATGAGTAGCTGTTTGAGTGTATGTGTATAGGTAAGTGAGTGGGTGTGAGTGGCTTTATTGGACAGTGAATGTCTATGTGATTGGCTGCAAGGGTGAGTGGGTGGATGTGTGAGTGGCTGTATGGCTGTGTGAATGGGAATGTAAGTGGTTCTGTGGGTGTGTGAGTGGTTGTATGGGTAAGTAAGTGGCTTTGTTAGTGGCTGTTTAGGTAAGGGAGTGGGTGTGTATGTAGCTGTATTGCTGAGTGAGTGGCAATGCGAGTGGCTGCATGTGTGAGTGTGTGTGAATACCTGTTTCGGTGATTGAGGTGCTGTTTGAGTTTCTGTAAGGGTGACTGAGTGGGTTTGTGAGTGGCTGTAAGAGTGTATGAGTGGGTGTGTGTCTGTATGTCTGTATGACTGGATGTGTGAGTGGCTGTGTTGGTGCGTGAGTGGGTGCATGAGTGGCTGTATGGGTGAGTTAGTAGGCATGTGAGTGACTGTATGAGTGAGTGGATATGTGAGTGGCTCTATGGATGAGTGATTGGATGTGTGAGTACTGGTATTTGTCTGTGAATAGGTATGTGAGGGGTTGTGTGGCAGTGGGAGTGGGTATATGAGAGGTTCTATGGGGGTTTGAGTGAGTGTCTGAGTGGTTCTGTGGATGATGTCATCAGTGATGTCATTGACTATGTCATGAGTGATGTAATATGTGAGGTCATAAGAAGTGCATCGCAGGGGCTACTATAACTGCTGAATTTCTGTGGTTTTGTACGAGTGACATCTGAGCCTAACTATAACGTCCCTAAAACCTTTGTTTTTTCCAGTGAATTTCTAAGGTTTTTTAAATTCTATTTCCTAACTATAACGTCCCTGTAACATTTGTTTTTTTAAATGAATTTCTAAGGTTTTAAAATTTTGTTTCCTAGCTGTAGCCTCTAATCTTTTAGAGAGAGTGTGTGACTGAAGTGCATGAGTGTCTCAGTGGGTATGTGAGTTTGCATGAGTGTCTCAATGTGTGTGAGTGGGTGTGTGAGTGTCTGAGTGGGCCTGGGAGTGGCTGCATGAGTTTCTCACTGGGTGTGTGAGTAGGTGTATAAGTGTCTGAGTGGGTCTGTGAGTGGGTACATGTATCTGAGTGGGTAATTGAGTGTCTGAGTGGGTCTGTAAATGGGTGTGGCAGTGTCTGAGTGGGTTTGTAAGTGCCTCCATGTGTGTGTCAGTCAGTCTGTGAGTGAGTGCATGAGTGTCTAAACGGGTCTGTGAGTGGATGCATGAGTGTCTCACTGGGTGTTTAAGTGGATGCGTGAGTGTCTGAGTGGGTGCATGTGTCTCTGAGTGAGCCCGTTAATGGGTGTGTGAGTATCTGAGTGGGTCTGTGAGAGTGTCTGAGTTGGTTTGTGAGTGCCTCCACGAGTGTGTCAGTCAGTCTGTGAGTGACTGCATGAGCGTCTGAGTGGGTCTGTGAGTGGGGGCATGAGTCTCTGAGTGGGTTTGTGAGTGAGTGTGTGAGTCTCTGAGTGGGTCTGTGAGTCAGTGCGTGAGTCTCTCTGAGTAGATCTGTGAGTGGGTGAGAGAGAACATGAGTGAGTCTGTAAATTGGTGCAAGAGTGTCTGACTGGGTCTGTGAGTGGGTGTGAGAGTGTCTAAGTTGTTCTGTGAGTGGGTGTATGAGTGCCTGAGTAGGTTCTGCTCATTCACTGCTTATTTTCTGCCTTGTTGCTGACCTTTATTCAGCCTCTTTCTGCTAATTTCTTACCTTTATTCTGCTGCTTTGTGCTGATTTCTGACCTTTATTTTCCCTCTTTCTCATCTTCCCCGGGGACCACTGGGCGAGCCTCAAGGCCCCTGCGGTCCCAGACAGCTCCTGACTCCTGCAGGAGCCGGCATTGCTTCCGCAAGCAGGGAGCTGCTTGAAATAGCAGCTCCCTGCTTCCGGGAGCAATGTCTTCATCTGTTTGACTGCATGCATATTTGCGTGCAGGGAAACAGATGAAAACGCCACTTTCTGCAAACCGGAGGGGTTTGACAGTTCAGGCTTGCAGAAAGCAGAGTTATATTTGCTTTTGCTTGGTGGGAGCTGTCAGCTCCTACCAAGCAAAAGCAAACAGCTACCTCCTGAGGGTGGGCACCTCTGGAGGTAGCAGGAGGCAGCCCTGGGGAGGGGTGGAGGTCCCCAGGGCCATAAATGGCTCTCCATCATAAAACTTTGCCTCGGGGAGGTAGTGGTCCCTGTAGACAGGGGTCCCTGACAGACCCCCTACATTAATTTATTTCAGCCCCAGGGAGGTGGCAGTCCCCAGGGCTGTGGAGGGGCCCCGCACACCACCTAAATTCAATGAATTGCCCAAGGCAGATGGCGGTCCCCGGGGCTGCAGGGGGGTGTGTGAGCCCTGCATTAATTTTATATATTTTGCACCAGGGAGGTGGCAGTCCCCATGGCTGCTGGGGGGCCACACAGGCCTCCCCACATTAATTTAAGTTAATTTGCCCCAGGAAGGTGGTGGTCCTCAGTGTGCTGGCCCACTCGCATACTAATTTAAAGTTCCCTGGGTAGGTGGAGGTCCCTGGGGCTTTCATAACCCTAGGAGGGGGGACCCGTGTGCCCCCCTCCTTTATATAATTGCTCATGCTCCCAGGACCTGGCTCACACAGGGGCTAAAGATTACAGAAGCCCGTGTTCCTCTTTTTTTAAAAATTTCGGCAGAATCATGGACTTTTTCTGCTTACATTTTTTTTTTAAAAACTTTTTTTGCCCTGCAGAATCCCTGCTGGAATCCCCGTCTCCAAGAGGCCTAGAGAGTCAGCATATTCCTACCCTGCCCCTTCTCTTTTTATAAAAGTTTTTTTACCAAGTCCCAAGATGGCTGCCAACACTTCCTGGTTGAAGTCTTGGCAGCCAATCGCATTTCAGCACAGGGCACTGTTGGATCCTTGGAGGATCCTCCTCCCTATATATACAAAATTGGATTTCGATTAATATCTCTAAAACTATTGAATGGATTTACACCAAATCAGAAAAAGGCACTTCTCTG